>OZ014525.1:458119739-458768000 GCA_963966055.1 Lathyrus aphaca | reverse complement strand
ACTACATAATGAATAATGGCTGTGTCGAAGAGCAAAATGCTTTCTTCGAAAAGCCAGATGATGCAATGAAGGCTCATTTGAAGCCTCTGTTCATAAAAGGAAAAGTGGAAAACGTGGGTGTCAACAAAATCCTGATAGATGGAGGAGCAGCTGTGAATCTAATTCCTCATTATATGATAAAGAGGATTGGAAAGGATGACTCAGACACCAAACCTCACAATATGGTGTTGTCCAACTATGAAGGTAAGGTAGGGACAACATTGGGGGTGATCCAATTGAACCTGACTGTAGGAACCATTACCAGGCCTACAATGTTTGTAGTGATAGCATCAAAAGCAAATTACAACCTGCTGTTGGGAAGAGAGTGGATCCATGGAATAGGGGTTGTACCATCATCCATGCATCAAAGGATAGCAATTTGGAGGCCAGATGGAATTGTCGAAAACATAGAAGCAGACCAAAGTTACTTCACGGCTGATGTGAACAATGTCACTAGTCGTAACTTCGACAAGAACTTGGCCCACATAGCACCATGCAATCCTGCTGGTTTCGACCTAACAGCCTCCAACAACGCCTACTGTTCCATGTACCTCCACCCTACGCATGTTTTCCAGTGGGATAAAGAAATAATTGGGGAGACAAATTACACTTGGGGGACTGCCCATGTCAACCCAACTGGGTGGGGGAGTGAGTTCAGTGAGAATGACTGAAGCGTCAACAATAGAAAAGATTATGGCCTATATAGGCGAAAAACAACTCAAAGCGGCCCTTGAGGCCGAAGTAAGAAACATGGCTTTTAAAGCCAGCACACAAGTTGTCGAAGAAAAACATCCTCAAGAAAATATTGAGGAACAATATACAAAGCAGAGTTTTGAAGAAGACTCTAGTGGCGAATGGCAGAGTCAAAGGCTTGATGCCATTTATGATGACGAACCCTTGGGGTTTGAAAAAGATCCAACCCCAACCAATATGAAAATGGTGGCACATGATCCTTTAGAAGAGATCAATCTGAGACTAGGGGCAGAGAAAAGGCCAACTTACATCAGTGCCAAGATGGATCCTCAGCTCAGAGTCGAAATAATCCAACTGCTGAATGAGTTTAAAGACTGCTTCGCATGGGATTATGACGAAATGCCTGGTTTAGACAGAAATTTGGTCGAATTGAAGTTGCCAATACTAGAAGGAAAAAAGCCAATAAAGCAGACTCCCAGACGTTTCGCACCTGAAATCCTGTCGAAAATTAAAGAGGAAGTTGAAAGACTTCTAAAATGCAAGTTCATCCGTACAACAAGGTATGTCGAATGGATTGCTAATATTGTTCTTGTGATTAAGAAAAATGGCAAACTTAGGGTGTGCATTGATTTTAGAGATCTAAACTCAGCTACCCCTAAGGATGAATATCCTATGCCAGTAGCAGAAATGCTTGTAGATTCTGCAGCAGGCCATGAGTATTTAAGTATGCTTGATGGATATTCTGGCTATAACCAGATTTTTATTGCTGAAGAAGATGTTCCAAAAACAGCTTTTCGGTGTCCAGGGGCAATAGGAACATATGAGTGGGTAGTTATGCCCTTTGGTTTAAAAAATGCTGGAGCTACTTACCAAAGGGCAATGAATTCTATTTTTCATGATTTCATTGAAACATTTATGCAAATTTATATAGATGATATTGTTGATTAAATCTACCTGAGGCTCAAACCATATTGACCACCTTCGACAATCCTTTGAAAGGATGAGGAAGTTTGGTTTGAAAATGAATCCCCTTAAATGTGCTTTTGGTGTGCAGGCAGGTGATTTCTTAGGCTTTGTGGTCCACAAGAAAGGGATTGAAATTAATGAAAACAAAGCCAAGACCATAATGGAAGCGAAAGCGCCATCGACAAAGAAGGAATTAGAGTCTCTACTAGGGAAAATTAACTTTCTTAGAAGGTTCATTTCCAACCTTAGTGGAAAAACACAAGCCTTCTCACCTCTACATCGACTGAAGAAGGAAGGCTTCACTTGGGGGCAAGAACAGCAAGATGCCTTCGACAAGATCAAAGAATGTCTGGCAAGTCCTCCAGTTTTAATGTCTCCTTGTCGAAAAAGAAGTATGAGGCTCTACATCTCAGCATCCGACAGAACATTGGGAAGCATGGTTTGTCAGGAAGATGAACATGGCGTCGAAAGAGCCATCTATTATCTCAGCAGAGTCTTAAATGATACTGAAACTAGATATAGTATGATAGAGAAATTATGTTTATGTGTATATTTCTCTTGTACAAAGTTAAAGCATTATATAAAACCCATTGATGTATATATATATCTTCTCATTTCGACGTAATAAAACATATGTTGTCTAAATCTATTCTACATAGTCGAATTGGAAAATGGGCTTTAGCCTAGACTGAGTATTCTTTAAAATATATGCCTCTAAAAGCTGTCAAAGGACAAGTGGTTGCTGACTTTATAGCTGACCACTCCATAGTTGGGGATGAAATAAAATATGTCGAAAGAGAACCTTGGAGATTATATTTCGACGGTTCCAGTCATAAGAATGGAACAGGTGTTGGGGTATTAATTATTTCTCCCAATAGAATTCCAACAAAGTTCAAGTACAAAATAGAAGGTTGTTGTTCAAATAATGAAGCAGAATATGAAGCTTTAATTGCTGGACTTGAAATATTGTTGGAATTGGGGGCAACAGAGGTCGAAATAATGGGTGACTCTGAGTTGGTAATAAAACAATTGACAAAAGAATACAAATGTGTCAAAGAAAATTTGATCATGTATTTTGTGATAGCCAACAGACTCCTCAAGAGATTCGACAGTGCAGCCTTTAGACACATTCCTAGATTAGAAAATCAGGAAGCAAATGATTTGGCTCAACTAGCATCAGGCTACAGAGTGTCGAAGGAAAACCTGGAGAAGGTTGTCGAAGTAAGAGGAAAAGTATTATCCACTAGACTGTCCCCATCTAATTTGGAGACCATAAGACTGGGATATGGTGATGAAGAAAATTTTGAAATTTTCAATGTAGATGATCTAGGGGTAGGAGATTGGAGAAAAACTATTAAGGATTATTTACAAAATCCAAACCAGACAGTCGAAAGAAAGATAAAGTATAGAGCTTTAAGTTATGTACTCTTTGGAAATGAGTTGTTTAAAAAGACTGCAGAAGGAGTCTTACTAAAGTGCTTAGGAGAGACTGAAGCTTATATAGATTTGTCGAACGTGCATAGTGGTGCATGTGGTACACACCAGGAAGGGCACAAGATGAAATGGTTACTATTTCGACAGGGGATGTATTGGCCAGCAATGTTGAAGGAT
The DNA here is from genome assembly GCA_963966055.1 of Lathyrus aphaca. NCBI lineage: Eukaryota > Viridiplantae > Streptophyta > Magnoliopsida > Fabales > Fabaceae > Lathyrus > Lathyrus aphaca. The sequence goes on along the minus strand of OZ014525.1, from coordinate 458,764,691 downwards.
TGTGTCAAATTTGCAAAAGGATGTCAAGAATGCCAAATTCATGCAGGCATACCTCAAGTGCCTGCGAATGAGTTACATTCTATTATAAAGCCTTGGTCATTCAGAGGTTGGGCTTTAGATTTGGTTGGTGAAATTCGACCAGCTTCTTCAAAAGGGCAGAAGTACATTTTGGTTGGAGTAGACTACTTCACTAAATGGATTGAAGCCATACCACTGGCAAATGTAGATCAGGAGGCAGTTATAGACTTTATCCAGAAGCATATAATCTATAGGTTTGGAATACCAGAAACTATAACCACTGATCAAGGATCTGTGTTTACTGGAAGAAACATGCAAGCATTTGCAAAAGAGACAGGTTTTAAGTTACTAACTTCGACACCTTATTATGCTCAAGCAAATGGACAGGTCGAAGCAGCCAATAAGGTTGTGATAAATCTGATAAAAAAGCATGTGGGTAAAAAACCTAAGAATTGGCACAAGACTCTGGATCAAATCCTTTGGGCTTGTCGAACGTCTCCTAAAGAGGCAACTAAGTCTACCCCATTTGAATTAACTTATGGACATGATGCAGTATTACCAGTCGAAATCTGTTTATAGTCAATACGAATTCAAAGGCATCATGAGATTCCATCTGAGATTTATTGGAGTATGATGATGGATGAGTTAGTTGATTTAGATGAGGAGAGGTTACGTGCTTTAGAATTAATAAAAAGTCAGAAAGAAAGAGTCGAAAAGTTTTACAATAAGAAAGTAAAATTTAAAGCCTTTTTAGTTGGTGATTTAGTTTGGAAAGTAATTTTGCCCATGGAAAAGAAAGATAGATTGATGGGAAAATGGTCTCCTAAATGGGAAGGACCTTTCAAAATTTTAAGAGTTTTTTCAAACGGCGCATATGAAGTCAAAGAAATAGAAAAAGACAGGAGAGTGCTGAAAATAAATGGCAAATATTTGAAGAAGTATAAACCAACATTGCAAGAAATAAAGATAGGAATAGAATAAAATTGCAAACAAAAGCTTGTCTTCGCCAAACAGATGGCGTTAAGTAACATTACATATGAAAATGCTAAAATTCTTAGAGCAATAAAATTTCCTATTTTCTATTACAAACAACTGTTGAAGGAAAGTTGCTTTGAGTTCGTCAAATTTCTTCTTTTGAAGTTGAATTCGACGTTCTCAGAGACTTTTACTAACAGTCAGTTCGTCAATTTCTCTATGGAGTTGTTGGGCTGTTTCTGCATGTTGAAGACCTTTTTGAAGCTCCCTGTCAATTTCTTCTTGGTTGGGCTGTTGGAGGTTGGCTTAACGTTCCTTCTCTTGGAGGATCTTCTTCTGAAGTTCAGCAATCTGAGCTTGATAAGCCTGGATGTTGTTTTCGCACTCAGCAACAGCTTTGGAGTAATCTTCAGAAAGCTTGTTTAGCTCTGAGATTCTGTTTGTCGAAGAGGCTACAACATTCCATTCTGAGACTTGTTCTTCAGATTTGGCTGTGATGTTCTGAGAAAATTCTTTTTGACGAACCAAGTCAGCACTTACAGAATCAATCATAGACATCAAGTCCATCACCAGACGACTCTCTTCAGTCGAAGCCTCCAGGAGATTGGCTTGTTTTAGGAGTTTCTTCAAGTCATATTGTGCAGAAGGGTTTTTAGCCAGAGTCTCAAATAGGTCCACCCCAAGGATTTTCGCCTTAATCTCAGCCATGATAACACTGATGGGTTGAATTTCAGAGGTAGCCCCTGAAGCTGTCGAGCTGCTGTGGGAAGAGTCTTGGAAGTTGTACCTGGAACTGAGTAAAGCTTTTAAATATTCCAGAGGCTTTCTTACTTTCAAGCTTTCAATTTCCTCATGTGACAAGCTTGTCGAACCCGTATTTAAAGGGGTTTCTGCTGGAGTTTCTGTTGGAATAGGAATAGCTTGGGTACTTCCTCCAGGGTTCGAGTTTGTGTCTGGTTGCTTCGACAGATCTTCTTCTTCTTCGACAGCTTCCTTATCAGCATTTGTTGTGTCAATTGGCCCTTGAGGTGGCACATCCTGGTCTGGGGCAGTCTTTTCTTCCACAGTAAAATCTGGGCGAAGAGGAGAATGGTTGTCAGAAGACTCAGGGTCACTAATGTCGAAATCACTGAAGGTCTGAGGGCCATAGACACCAGCATCTGGAGTGGCTTCTTCTTGAAGTCGTTCAGCTAAAGTCTTCTCAGAGTCAGAAGGAATAACCTCTTCTTGAACTTTGGAAGTTTCTTCGACATCAATGATAACCTGAAGTAAACAGAAAAGGGAAGTTTAAAATAAGAAATAATGCAGTTAAGACTATGAATATTGGCAGTCGAAAATAATACCTAAGGAATCTCAGTGTGAGTGCTTGAATCTCCACTTTTTTCACTCCTTGAAGGGATTTTGTTGGTTGGACTAGTGGGAGGAGTTCGTCTCTGGACAAGGGACCTCTGGGAGGCCACTGTCTTTATTCTCATACCTTTGTTTCTTTTGAGGGGTTGAGGCTCAGGAGATTCATCCTCAGATTCTTCGACATTCGCCTCTTTTTCTTCTTGTTTTCTTTTTGTGGCTGGTGTACGGGTTACCTGAAGTGTGCAAAAAGGACATATGGTTAGTGTTGAGAATATTGGAATTTATATAAAGGAAGAAAAGTGAGGTGTTATTATTGGTCGAAACCTTTTTAGCAGCTATGGGCGATTTTTCGACTGTTTTGGAGGAGGTCCCTTCACCAGGAGTTTTCTTGACAATTCTAACAGCTGAAAGAGAAAGAGTTGGATGAACATTGATGTAAAACAAAAAGAGTTAGAAATAAGAAGAGGAATTTAATTTCTTCGACACCTTCAAGAATGGGTTCTTCCACACTAACATGTTTTATTCCAACATGAAGGTGCCCAGTGAAGTTGCCCAAATAATACTTCGTCGGAACCACACGTTCGGCAAATTTTTTGCTGGACTCGCGAAGCAGCTTTAAGTGAGATCCACACACAAACCAATCTGGGAATGGAGGGCACAAGGCCACACCAAATTCTGCAGAAGGGAGTGGGGGAAACTTTGGGGGAAATGAAGTATAAGCAAAGTTGTAACGTGCCTGTGGTGGAATGTATGAAGGCACCCCCAACCTATCCAACTTTTCTGAAAATTTTTGTTTTAAAGTCACTGCTGCTTCGCCTATGGTTCGACGAAGATCATTGGGCCTGTAAATAGTTTCAAAATATTTTTGAAATTTTTGAATTTCTTTGATATGCTTATCTGTACCTTTCTTCTTCTTATCCTGCACAAAAGCAAAGGCATTCGTCAGGAGAGTGTTGAAAGTTGATACATCAAAGAATTTGTTAATATAATACTCCTTCCACCAAACGTCGAAGTCTTCAGTGCATAAGAAGTTTGGTCGAAATATGGTGGGGTAGACCTCCAAAGATGCGTCGAAGAATTTGTTGTACAATTCTAAACTTCTCTCAAAATTTTGAAACGAGTTGTAGAACAAAATGGAGCCTTTCTTGTGGTAAATGGGTTTTGTCTTCGTCTGTGTTAGCCCAAATTGCCTAGCCACCAGGTTAGGTTGATAGACAATGAGAGAGACTTTAGTGTTGTTAAGGCTGTGATGGGAGAAAAGGTGTCTTGGCATAAGGAAGGCCTCCCAGATGGATATGTAGGAGTCTTCTTCTTTTTGGTTTTCCACTGGAAGTTGTCTTGTGAACCATCTGGGACCCACAGTCCTGTTGGCAAAGGGTGCCATGGATGGAGTAAACTTGTAACGTTTGGCGAACATCATTATATAACTAGTGAAGGCTTGTCGAATACTTATGCTTTCATCAGTAGGTGTTAGTTGGACTAACTTAGGTCATTCGACGCGCCTGTCTTTCACCTCTTCTTCGTCAACTGGCATCTTGATAGGGATGCAGGCTTCGAAGGTTGCATTCAGCCATAACTGTAAGAGCCAGAAGGGGCCTGTGAGACTGATGGTTCCTTTGTCCTTGATGGTTTTTAAGTTGCTCACACTCTCACTCAGATATTCATAGAGATTTACCAAAAGCAATTCACTTAGACAAAATGCAACTCCATTATGAAGTTGATTAGCCATGATAATATAGCTTCTGGCAACTTGGAGTGATCTAGTATAGAAGACGAACTTGGCTAGCCACAGAGTGAGGAAGGCAATATGTTCTCTGTCGGACACTTCTTCAGTGCCTTCGCCTTGGTGATAAGCAATGAATAAGGAATAGCTAGCGTGTTTGGTGTCGAATCCTATTGGATCTTTATTTAGGTGCTCAGGATTAAAGATTTCTCCTAGGGGACTGATCCCAGTGATGGTTGCTATGTCGAAAAGGGTAGGAGTAACCATACCACAGGGGAGATGGAAGTTGTTGTAGGTACTATCCCAGAAATATAAAGAAGCCAGCAGCATGTTCTGACAATAGCGTGGGCCTTCTTTCGACAGCTGAATCAGGTCGTAAATGCCAGTCTTCTTCCAGAATTTCTCGTTGACCTTTTCGACTCTAGTGAGCCAAGCTAAATAGTCTGAAGGGTCTTTTGTTAGGGGAGGGCTCCTAAAAATCCTAGTTTGATTCAAGTAGGACAAGTCTAATTCTTTCGAAGCTATGGGAATTTCAGGTTTCTTAGATGATATTTCGACAAGCTTAGGGTTCTTACTAGCAGCTATTGGTTTAGAGGCAGAATAGCAAGGATAAAAATCCTTTAAACGATTTGGGTCAGCATTAGGATCAAAAATGGGACCTAACATTGCATGGTGAAGATTTGGAGGCGCCATTGTTGTGAGAAGATTTGGAGTTGGAGTAGCAGAAAGCTAAAAAGGGTTTTAATGGAGGTTTGCTGTGTTAAGAAAGGAAGAGTTTGAGAGTGTAAAAAAGGAAGAAAGGTTTTAGAAGATGGTATTTATAGGAGGTGATAGGATATAAAAAATAAATAAAAAAGGAAAAGAAAAGACTTTTCAGTTCAGGTCATGGGGGACATGCGTTGGATCCAATGGTGGTGATTAAAGGTGACGGTTGGTAGGGAGCCCATGATTTAGCTAGAATATAGGGTTATGGAAGATTGTGTAAACGTGGGCTAGATGAGACGTTTTTTCAGAAAGTTGGAATCATGGTGTTTCCTTGGGACTCAACAAAGTCACTTTATAATTAATGAGACTGACATAATGTCAGAAGTTATTTCGACAGCAAAGGACATTTCTCCAAGATTAGTCGAAAACATCTTTGCTGGGGGGCAATTTGTAAGCTCATAATTTCGACATGTTGAAATTTGGAACTTGAAGTCATTTCTGTTACTGAGAAGATGATCAGTAGAGAAGAATAAGGAAAGTGAAGATGTTCAAGAGATGTTGACAAGGTTAAAAGCTCAAGTGTTTCGACAGGAAGACAAATGGTATTTTGGCAAGCCAAGTTTAGGAACCTGTCAAATAATTGGGTGTTCGACAAGCTGAATATGTCATTCGATATTTCGACAGAAGGAAGGTGTTTGACAGAAGCGTTGGTTCGTAAAGTTTGGAGAGTTTCTTCTTCTTCGACGTTTCGACATATGAAGAGATGCAATGTTTCGTCACCAAAGGAAAGAGTTCAAAATTTAAAAGTTGCAACCTTTGGCAGTTGGACACATGGAAGTTTCAGGGAAGGAAATTGCATGCAGGCTGACACTTGTCATTTAATTATAATTTTTCCATTCTAGGCAGTTGCTTTGTTTGTATATAAATAGGATAGTTTGTGTTTAGAATGTGTGTGTGAAAACTTATACAAAAATCCTGTAAATACTCTAAGTACCCAGTGTGAGAGAAAATGAGTCTGATATTTGGAACAATGTATGTGTTGAACACCATTTTTCTTTCAAGTTACTTAAATTATTAGTTTGTTTCATCAAGTCATTTTACCTTCAGTTTTATTTACTTTTCTGCAAAGTTTTATCATTTCGCCATTTTTCTTACTTTTGTCCAAACTTAAACTTTATTTTACTTTCAAAATCAAAGCATTTAACACTTTGACATCATTGACAAAACAAACCACAAAATCATTAACCATACTAAGAGTATTTCGACAAACAATTGCACATGTGTCCTAGGACTTGTTTGGTTGGTCCTGCAAGTAACCCAGTTTTCTAAGAGATTGGTTAACCAGAGGTTGTTCGTCAGAAATCACTGCGAACACATAGATCTGGCACTTGTGGAATTTGCGGGAATATTTACAGCAATCGGATTCCATGGTGATCCAATAATATCCCGATCTCAGCAATTTTGTTTCCATAGCATGTCCTCCAGCATGGGTACCAAACGAGCCTTTATGAACCTCTTGCATCAACAGGTCTTCTTCGTGTCTATCCACGCATCTGAGCAGAACCATGTCGAAGTTTCGCTTGTATAGCACATCATCTTGATTCAAAAGGAATCCACATGCTAACCTTCTGAGAGTCTTCTTGTCTTTACTGGATGCCCCAGTCGGGTACTCTTGAGATTTCAAGAATTGCTTAATATCATGATACCAAGGTTTGTTATCTTCACCACTGTCAACTGCGAAGACATAGGAAGGTCTTTCAAGACGAGGGACCATGATTCGAGGAACGTAATTCTCTTGACTAACTTTAATCATGGATGATAAAGTCTCTAGAGCATCAGCGGACTGATTTTCATCTCGTGGAATATAATTCAACTTGACCTTGGTGAAGAAAGTCAGAAACCTCCTGGTATAATCCCTATAAGGAACCAGGTGAGGTTGATGAACTAACCACTTACCATTGACTTGATTCACCACCAGAGCAGAATCTCTGAAGATCTCGAGGTTCTTGATTCGCAAGTTGATTGCCTCCTCAACCCCCATGATGTAAGCTTCATACTCTGCTTCGTTGTTTGTACATTCGAATGTTAGCTGAGTAGCGAAAGGCATATGGACACCCTCTGGTGAGATGATGACAACACCTACTTCGCTTCCGTTTACGTTTCACAGCTCTGTCAAACATCAACTTCCATTTGGATTCAGGGTCTGGCCCCTCCTCTAGAAGTGGTTCTTCACAGTCTTTCAACTTGAGGAACATGATGTCCTCATTCGGAAACTCGAATTTCATGGGCTGATAATCGTCAATTGGCTGCTGAGCTAGGTATTCTGACAATACACTCCCTTTGATTGCTTTTTGCGAAGTGTACTAGATATCATATTCTGTTAGAATCATCTGCCATCAGGCTACCGTTCCTGTTAGAGTCGGCTTCTCGAAGATATACTTTACAGGATCCATCTTGGAAATTAGGAAAGTGGTGTGAGTCAACATATACTGTCTCAGTCGGCAAGCAACCCATGCCAAAGCGCAACAAGTTTTCTCGAGTAGTGAGTAGCGTGTCTCACAATCAGTAAACTAATTGCTAAGGTAATAAATGGCGTGCTCTTTTTGACTAGACTCATCTTGCTGGCTCAACACACATCACATTTATCCTTCGAGTACGGTAAGATACATGATTAAGGGTCTCACTGGCACTGGAGGCATGAGAATCGGAGGTTCTAGCAAGTACTACTTGATTCGGTCAAATGCTTGTTGGCAGTCTTCATTCCATTTGATAGCCTGATTCTTCCTCAGAAGTTTGAAAATAGGCTCACACGTGGCTGTTATGTGCGAGATAAACTGTGTAATGTAGTTTAGTCTCCCTAAGAAACCATGTACTTGCTTCTCAGTTTTTTGTGCAGGCATCTGTCGCTCCCCCAAAAAGACACCTGGTCAGATAGGATGCAGACGCGAACGGTCGGTGAAAGGAGAAAATGAAATGAAGTGAATAGAGTCGCCAGCTAGGCATTTTTATCCCGAAGGAAAGGTAATGCTGCATAAACCTAGAAAGATATGGATAAGATGGTTGCGAACCAGAGAAACTGAGAAAGGGGGTTGGTTACAACCTGGGAAGGTATTAGCACCCAGATTGTCTGTCGTACTCCACGGGATCCACGCTTAAAAGATTGTGTTTAAAGGGGTAGTGTATGTGCTATCTGTGTGTAAAAGCTGGGAAAGAATATACAAGTGTCAGTGCAAGGAGGAGTGAAATACTCAGGACTGAGGCTTTAGAAAGAGTGCTGAAAGAGGGGGAAGACACAGAGACTTCTGTTCGATAATAGATAAGTTATGCCTACGTATCCTCTCATGCAATGAGGAAGTCAGAACACCATAGTTCGACTCAAAGAGACTGAAAGATAAATTGACTGATGAACTGCTTGCTTGCCTATGCTCAAGTGTATGACTCGTCTGGCTCGAGTGCTAACTGTCTTGCATTAGACGGAAGAAGCAAGTTCTCGTTTATGAATGAAGATGATGAGAAAAGAATCCCGAAGGAGACGATTATTGTTTGTTTTTTTTGTTTTCAGTTTTGTTATTGTTTTTGGTGTTTTTGTATAAGTAAATGAGCTTAAGCCTAAATCAAGGGCTTGTAAACTCATTATATCCTCCTTGATTAGGGATAATGAGAATACTTAAGTATGAGATAAGCATCTCAACTTAATTACCATGATGATGTAGGATTAAGATCATTAACCTACTTGTGATTATTTAGATGTTTTTGGGTTTTTGTTTAGTGTTAAGTAATGAGTTTAAGCCATAATCAAGGATTAGTGAACTCATTACACCATCCTAATAGAAGGATAATAGATGAGCACACTTAAGCTGAGGAAGATACCTCAACTTAATCCATGGTTAGGGATTAAATACATTAGCTAACAAGCCTTTATTAAGTGGATTTTAATTAAGGGATGAGATTAAGAAATGGATTTTATGGTTTGTAAGACAACTTGAGGGGGACTTGTCCATTAAACACTAGGGTTAGTCCTTCTTAACCATAAAGGAAGAATTAGAACCCTAATGTAAGGCCCAAGTTACAAGTAAATGTCTTAGTGATTATTAAGTGGATTGATTAAGAGGTTTAAACAACTTAAGGATTTAACACTTAGGATTAAAGTTATACACTCCATCCTAAGAGAAGGATGCATGCATAGCCCTAATTCCAAAGTCTTAAAACCTTAAAGGTTTAGCCTCTAATGATGGGATGAGAAGAGAGACACAAAGAAAACTCAAAGGTAAAAACTAAGGGGGACTAATCACACCCCTAATTATTATCATGCTTGGATGTTCCTATGGTTTGTAAGGCTTGAGAAAGATCTTCAAGGAAGCCACCAATGGAAGAAGCAGATGAAAGGAGGAAGAAGAAGAAGAAATAAGTTACTTACTTCATTGAAGAAGATAAGTAACTTAAAGAAAGAAAGTGAGAAAAGAAGAACACAAGTGAACAAGTTCACTTCAAAACCAGCAAGATGCAAATGAAGGAGATAAAGAAGAATGAGAAGTGAAGGCAAATCCACTTCTTAAAGTAACTTACCACCTGAAAATGTCAGCACAGGATGCATAAGGAAAGAAATGAAATGGAACGATGCATATGCAAAGATAAAAATCAAAACCAGAAGCATACTCATGATTCCAATGATGCTATGACATGATGCAAAAGCATACAAAGTGCATGTGTGTGTTCATACAAGAGAATGAATGCAAATGAAGCATGCTTTGAAGTTTGAAAGTTCATGAAAGTTAATGAAAGGAAATGAATGCAAATCATGGCAAATTAATGAAGAAATGATCAAGCATGATTTTAACATGTCCTAAGATGTTTAATATGACATATGAATGCATGAAATGTCAGGGTAAGTTCAAGTATGGATGCATATGCAAGATGAATGCAAGTGAAGATGCAAAATTAGGGTTACATGAAAGGATGAGATGCAAATGGCAAAGACAGAAGAAAATGACATGATAAAATATTGAAAATGCACTCAAAGTAACCCTAAGCCTATACTAGGTTAACATCCAAAGGGGGAGGTCAAAAGCTAAACCTAGAAGGAGTTATGAATTTCCTAAGTTTCTAGGGTTTTTTGGGTGATCTTCAATGTAAAATGCCAAACAAATTGAAAATGAAAGATAAATTCATGCCAAAATATCCTAGATACTACATGATATATGTGAAACAATGCAAAAAGAACCAACTTCAAACCCTTCATGGTTAGGCAGAAAAGATTTTTCAAAGGTTAGGGTTAAAAAATGTGATTTTATGAACCCTAAATTCAAAGAAAATTGTTAAATGATGATCAAAACCAAAAAGAAATTTGTATGAAGAGTTTGAAAATGTTTCTAAATGTGTTAAGATGCAACATGCATTTTTTTGGTGATTTTTAGAATCCTAAATGCTATTTTAATTAATTAATTTCCATTAATTAATTAAAATAAACATTAAAATATTTTAAAAATACAATTTTTATGCAAAAAATAAAAATAAAAATATTTTTGGTTTCTGAAAAATTAATAAAAGACTTGATAAAAAATTTCAGATTTGTTTGATCATTTTTACTATTTTAAATAATTATATGAAAAGAAGTGGATAAAAATGAATTAAAATAAAATAAAAAGAAAAGTATGACAATCCAAAGGCTGAGATTTAAACAAGGGGGGAGTCATTGACCAGCGCACAATCCAAGGGCTGAGATTCACTTCTGGCTAATCCTAATTAATTAATTAAATAATCAGAATTAAAACCTAATGACTTGATCCTATCCGTCCAAACACGCGCGGGAAGGGCCATCCAAGGGCTGACATTCAAACTGGCCCTAAACCCTAATTACATTTAGATGACCGGAACAGTGCTCCGGTCATCTTCTCCGGCGAGACCTTCACCCTATCTCTCTCAAAACGCCATTAAAACGCATCAAACTCTCCATATTCAATCAACTAAACATCCTAAACAAGAATCCAACAACATAATCCATTTATTTTTCATGAATCAAGAGAATCGAACAAAATCATTTTCACGGGCAAAGTTTCAGACAGTCTGTACATGCTTATTTCTTGCTCATTTTACAAACTAAACACATCCCCATGATCAGTGCAACATATAGAACAATATAAGAACTTAAAAACACATTTCTAGAAAAAATGTTCTTGAGGTTACCTGAGTTGAAGCTTTCGAAACTGGAACTTTTTGGGCTCTTCTTTGGTGCTAAACCACTCCCCTTGATCCCCTTATGCTTCTGGAATGCTTGAAAGGAGTTTATATGGACTATTTTTGAGGTTTTAGTTTAGAGGTGAGGGAAATTGTGTTTTTTATTCTTGAGGTTTCAGGCTTGTTTAATGGTTGGGAAATGATCTGGAGAGTATGTGGAGATGATTGGTGAAGTTTGCTTGGAGTTTTGATGGTTGGTTTATGAATTTCGAAGAGATGAAGTTTGAGAGGGATTTTGGAAATCTGAATGTATGAGAGCTTGCAGGCTTGTGTGTGTATGAAAATGAGTCCCTTGAGGCATGTATGTGAAGCTGTGATAGGTCAGAATAGTTGGTGTGAGCTATGTTGATTGGTATGGGGTGATTTGCAAAAAGTCAAGGTTGGTTGTACTTGAGGTATGGGCACATGGCAGGTCTAGATTTGGGCATGGCTTGGCTCAGCAGAGATCAAGGGAAGCTATAGAAACAGATTTGGTGTGCTGATGCAAGTGTATGGAAAGTTTTGTACCATTTTGCAAATTTGAGAAGCTTTGGCCCTTTTAAGATTTTTTGAAGTTCAAGGCATGAAAGTGTATGATTCTTGGGCCAATTCTGATCAAAATGAGTTTTACTATGATGGTATAATGTTTAGAGATGCATTAGAGGTCATGAAATGGCTTGGCAAGTGGTTTTGCAAAAAATACTCTTTGGTGTATTCTTGAAAATTATAGGATTTTTGCCAACTTTGAAGGATCATAACTAGAGTTCCATAATGAATTAGAACATGTTCTTGTACTTTTTGAAAAGGGAAAGACCTAATCTACAACTTTCATGACCAAGAATTTTTTATTTGAAGCATTTTTGGTTGAGAAAGAGGAGGTTGAAGAACTTTCCGAAAATGGAAAGTTTTCATTACAAGTCATTTCCATTTTTGGCAACTTTTGGTTTAGCTCAAATTTCTTCAATTTTGTGAACTTCCAAGCACTTCAATGATCAAATAAATATCATATAACTTCAATTTTATGAAAATACCCCTTTGGTTCCATTGTTGGGGGCCTCAGATGCCCTGATTTTGCTCTGACTTGCTCAAGAAGTTACCTAATATACAGATGACTTCCACAATGAATTTCTTCATCAAACTTGGTACATATGATCCTTATAACATCTTAAGAACATTAGAAACAAGAATGACCAAAAAATTTGGAGTTGAGGCCTCTGAAACCAAAACCCTAATTTTGGTCATCTGTGTAGTGAAAACCCTAGCTCTGCTCCCATGCCTTGCCAGTTCTTGTGATTTCTTGTCTTCCTTGAACTTTGAGGGATATAATATGATGATATAATACACATGGACCCTCTTGGAACAATTGGAGACCTTTGGAGTGGCTCAGATGGATCTTTGGATTGCTCAGATCACAAACCCTAGATGCAGATGAACTTGAACTATGCAGTGAAATAAAAATGCATTATGAGGTGGTATGATTATGCTAATGCAAACATGAAAGATCACAAGCCATGGTGTGATATGAGTGAGGGAAAATTTGGGGTGTTTACAGCTGCCCCTATTCAAGCATGAGTTAGCTGTGCAGGATGTAAGCGCCTGACTTATCATACAAACAAGATAACTTGTGGTTGAATACCAAAGACAGTCCATAATTTGCACTCGTTGGGGAGAAGAAGAAAAGGGATATAAATTGTAAAAGGTAGTATAGTATGATTATCAAATGCGGGCGATGGAGGACGACCATCGAGCAGAGGACGACTGCTGGGGATAAAGCAATGACGGGGACGACCGACAAGTTGGGGAAAGGTAAAGATACCATGATGGGGACGGCCATCAGGTAAGGAAATAAGATTCTATGGGGATTAAAGTATAGGTAATGATGGGGACGGCCATCAGGTTTGCAAAGTAAAGTAAACAACGATGGGGACGGCCATCAGTTTAAAGAATAAATGAAATATTGTATAGGGACGGTCATCAAAGGTGAAGGACGATCACCTAGCAGGGGACGACTGCTCTTTATCATGACATAGGAAGAATGTCGGATAGAAAAGGTCGACGATGGGGACGACCATCAGATAAGCATGATGAAGGACGATCATCAAGAGGTGAAGGATGATCACCTAGCAGGGTACGGCTGCTCTCGGGGTTTATCACGACATAAGACGAATGTCGGATAACAAAATCAACGATGGGGACGACCATCAGATGAAATGATGAGGGACGGTCATCCGGAGGTGAAGGACGATCACCTAGCAGGGGACGGCTGCTCTTTATCATGACATAGGACAAATTCCGGATAGGGAAGGGTTCCAATAATGGAGACTCCGCTGGGGAAAGGATGAGGGACGGTCATCCAAAGGTGAAGGACGATCACCTGGCAGGTTACGGCTGCCGAAAGTATCACGACATAGGACGAATGTCGGATAGGAGAAAGGTTGTTTGTTGGGGAATGGTAAACACAGACGAGTGTTTACGCTTTCCAGAATAAAAGGTATAAGTGTTTTGACAATGTGTATAGATTAAAGATGCGGACGAGCATCCTTAGGACCATGATACGGACGAGTATCAGTAGAAACAAATGCTGACGCATTTTCAGAGATGATGATACGGACGAGTACCAACTGGTTAACAAAGAATGCGGACGAGTGTCGAATCTGTGGGGAATAATATATAAACAAGATACGGACGAGTATCAGAGACTTCTGTATAAGTATGAGTGAGTATTGATGGTGAAGTATGAGCAAGACACGGACGAGTGTTCAACTTGCTGGGGAAAGTATGACACGTACGAGTGTCAAATTGAAACTCTATATAAGTTATGAACAAATATTTGTATGTGAGAGTCTGAAGGGTGTTCTGGCGACCTGTGGGGATAGGATGACACAGACAAGTGTCGAAAGGAGTGTGTTATAAACAAGTGCTTTGGCAACTGTGCTGGGGAAAGGTGACACGGACGAGTGTCAAAAAGAGTATATATAGGTATCTGTATTTGAGAATGCACAGGGGATGTTTTTTTTTGTTGCTTATATCTGCAGGGTAATGATATGACACGGACGAGTGTCGAAATAGTATATATAAACAGGTATTTGTGTTGGAGAGTGCAAAGGGGACGCTTTGGCTTTTATTTGCAGGGGATGTGAGCTTTATATATATTGCCGATGAAATACCGCTGGTAATTACAGGTGACTGGCTCGAACCTGACTTGTGATCATGCAAATGTTTGATTTTTGCCGTAATGCTCCATATTAGACGGAATGCTACGCTTTGTGGGAAAAAATGATGTGAATGCCATGATTATGCAAAAGAGAAACCGATCCGGGATTTGGATCCCACTGAAGATTGGGTCTCTGGATGATCTGCTTGGAGGGATATCCCAACTGGGGGAGATCATTTGTCGATCTGTTAGGAGATATAGCTCTGCTTTGGGAAATAGATCATTAATAGACCTATCTTGTAAGGAGAAACCCAGCTGGGGAGAAGGAAACTTCTATCACTTTGTTGTGTGAGAGTCTCAGGCATTGCTCTTCTGGGGGAGAGGCTGGAACTTTTGCAGGGAGATTGGCTGGGGATGCTCCTGTTGAGTAGACATGTGCTAGGGATGAGGAGGCTTTGACAACTCCGCTGGGAAAAGCATTCCAGATACTGCTTGGGGAGGAGGTATGATGGGGAAGTGTGCTTGGCATGCCCCATGCTGCGTATTGAATACCTGCAATCTGTTAAGACAAAGAAACGCACAAGTATCCCGAGGTATCCCTTACCGGATTCCATCATAGGAGTTAGATATTCCTGAGAGTACATACATTTCCTGCAAGCATTTATTAAGAATGGCTCATTTGTTTTATGCAAGTATTGTATCATGAATATTGGACATTTTGCAAACGCAACAAAAATGTACAAAATGAGGTGTGACTGAGAACTTCTGATTTTATTAATCTGGGTGCCCTGAATTGGCAGATACAGTCAAAGAAACAGATCCCCTGGAATGAGGAGATTGTTACAAATTAAAAAAAGTACAAGTGCTGGCAATGTTGACGACGCTCTGGTGAGCTTCCTTTGCTATGACCTGTATGACCTTGACGTTCTTCTCATCTTGCTTTCTGAAGAAGGTTGATTCTGACTGATGCTTTATCCTCTCGAAGCTTGCTGTGTTGCAAATGATACAGACGAATTCAGAATGCAGTTGTTCGCTTATTCCCTAATTTTGCGTGGATCGCCCTTTCGGGTTTTCAATCCACCGGGATACCCATTTTTGCCTGAGCTGTCCAATGTGGCTTTTCAACTCAGCGGGTGTACATTTTTTTAATTTTCCCTTATTTTTTGCCCGGGTCTTTTATTCTGTTTTTGACTCGCCGGGATGCCCTATTTTTTCCTGGACTTACATTCTGTTTTTATGTCCAGCGGGTCATTTTATGCGAAGTATTTTTTAATTGCATCCGAATTCACAGGGGATAAGAAATCTTCGCCATCCATAGTAGTGAGCATCATTGCTCCACCAGAGAAAACCTTCTTTACTATGAATGGACCATCGTAGTTTGGAGTCCATTTGCCCCTGTGGTATGTATGAGGAGGAAGAAGTCTTTTCAGCACAAGATCTCCAACTTGGTATTCCCGAAGCCTGACTTTCTGATCGAAGGCTTTCTTCATTTTTTTCTGATATAACTGCCCATGACCGATCGCAGCTAATCTCTTTTCTTTGATCAGATTCAATTGATTGTACCGTGACCGGACCCATTCCGCTTCACTCAGCTTTACATCCATCAGTACCCATAAGGAGGGTAATTCAACTTCCACAGGTAGGACGGCTTCCATACCATATACCAGTTGATAAGGTGTTGCCCCAGTAGACATTCTGATTGAGGTTCGATACCCATGAAAGGCAAATGGTAGCATTTCATGCCAGTCTTTGTCAGTAACCACCATCTTTTGCACAATCTTCTTGATGTTTTTGTTAGCTGCCTCAACAGCGCCATTCATCTTTGGCCTGTAAGGAGAAGAGTTGTGATGTTGGATTTTGAAGTCTCGACACAGTTTTGCCATCATTTTGTTGTTCAAATTGGAACCATTGTCGGTAATGATTCGTTCGGGAACTCCATATCGACAGATGATGTCTCTTTTCAGGAATCTGGCTACCACTTGTCTAGTGATGTTTGCATACGAAGTTGCTTCAACCCATTTGGTGAAGTAATCAATGGCTAACAGGATGAATCTGTGGCCATTTGAAGCAGTTGGTTCGATCTTTCCAATCATGTCAATGCCCCACATGGCAAAGGGACAAGATGAAGACATCACGTTCAAAGGATTTGGAGGCACATGCACTTTGTCTGCGTATATCTGGCATTTATGGCATTTCCTGGCATAGGCACAACAGTCTGCATCCATTGTGATCCAATAGTAACCTGATCTTAACAACTTCTTTGCCATTGCATGTCCTCTAGCATGGGTACCGAAAGATCCTTCATGCACCTCGTGCATCAGCAAGTCCGCTTCTTTCTTATCAACACATTTGAGAAGAACCATGTCAAAGTTTCGCTTGTATAATGAACCATCAGCATTAAGGAAGAAACTACCGGCCAGTCTTCTTAATGTCTTCTTATCATTGAATGATGCCCCAGGTGGGTATTTTTGATCCTCTAAGAAGAATTTGATGTCATGGAACCACGGCTTGTCATCTTTAGCAATGTCCACAGAGAATACGTATGCTGGTCGGTCTACTCTGGATACCGAAATCTGAGGCACATAATTGGCAGTCTGAACCTTGATCATGGAGGAAATGGTAGCCAAAGCATCTGCGAACTGCTTTTCGTCTCGAGGGATGTACTCAAGTTTGACTGTTGTGAAGAAAGTCAATAATCTCCTCGTATAGTCACGGTATGGGATAAGGTGCTCTTGGTGAGTGTACCATTTGTCGTTGGTCTGATTGATTACCAGAGCTGAATCTCCGAATACAGTTAAAGTCTTAATCCTGAGGTAAATGTCTTCCTCAAGACGCATGATACATGCTTCGTATTCAGCTTCATTGTTAGTGCAGGCAAAGGTGAGTTTCGCCGAGAAAGGCATATGAACTCCTTTAGGTGTAATGAGCACTGCACCGACTCCACGACCATTCATATTGACAGCCCCATCAAACATCATAGTCCATTCTTTTTCTGGGTCAGGCCCTTCAGTGTAAACAGGCTCTTCATGATCTTTTGCTTTCAGGAACACGATGTCTTCATCAGGGAAGTCAAATCTCATTGGTTGGTAATTATTAATGGGTTGCTCAGCTAGATAGTCAGACAGTACACTGCCTTTGATGGCCTTTTGAGATGTGTACTGAATGTCAAACTCTGTCAGAATCATTTGCCATCTTGCAACCCTTCTGGTAAGTGTTGGCTTCTCAAATATGTACTTGACTGGATCCATTTTTGAAATCAACAGGGTAGTGTGAGTCAACATATACTGTCTTAGTCGGCGAGTAGCCCGCGCTAAAGCACAACAAGTTTTCTCGAGCAGTGAATAACGTTGTTCACAGTCGGTAAACTTTTTACTTAGGTAGTATATTACATACTCTTTTCGACCAGACTCGTCATGCTGGCCCAGCACACACCCCATTGACCCTTCTAATACTGTCAGGTACATTATTAGAGGTCTTCCTTCAACTGGAGGCATAAGGATTGGAGGTTCTTGCAGGTACCCCTTGATCTTGTCAAAAGACTTCTGACAATCTTCGTTCCACCTGACTGTTTGTTCCTTTCTTAACAATTTGAACAGGGGCTCACAGGTTGCAGTAAGATGAGATATGAACCTCGATATGTAGTTCAATCTACCTAAGAACCCCCGAACTTCCTTTTCAGTCCTAGGTGCAGGCATCTCCTGAATGGCTTTGACTTTGTCAGGATCAACTTCAATTCCCTTTTTACTTACGATAAATCCCAGCAACTTACTGGAACATACCCCGAATGTGCATTTGTTGGGGTTTAACTTCAATTGGTACTTTCTCAGACGCTTGAACAACTTCAGCAGATTTACCAGATGATCTTCTTCAGTGAGGGACTTGGCAATCATGTCATCCACGTAGCATTCGATTTCTTTGTGGATCATGTCGTGGAATAATGTTACCATGGCCCGTTGATAAGTTGCACCGGTATTCTTCAGTCCGAAAGGCATTACCTTGTAACAAAATGTGCCCCATGGTGTGATTAAGGTTGTTTTCTCCATGTCTTCAGGTGACATTCTGATCTGATTATACCCAGAAAAACCATCCATGAAGGAAAACACCGAGAACTGAGCTGTGTTGTCGACCAATACATCAATATGAGGTAATGGGAAGCCATCCTTAGGGCTAGCTCTGTTCAGATCCCAATAATCCACACACATCCGTACTTTTCCATCCTTCTTAGGCACTGGTACAATATTAGCGACCCATGGCGGGTAACTAGTTACAGCAAGGAATCCGGCATCCCACTGTTTTTGTACTTCTTCCTTTATCTTCATGGCCATATCCGAACGAGTACGGCGTAGCTTTTGTTTCACTGGAGGACATTCTTCTTTCAATGGTAGCTTATGCATAACAATGTCAGTGTCCAACCCTGGCATGTCTTGATAGGACCAGGCAAAGACGTCGACGTATTCTCGAAGCAAGTCAATAAGCTGTTCTTTTACTGAAGCTTACAAACCGGCCCCAATCTTCAACCTCTTTCAAATCCTCTTCGGTACCAAGATTAACTGTTTCAACCTCCTCCTGATGAGGAGTGATCACCTTCTCTTCCTGTCTCAATAACCTGGCTAATTCTTCAAGTAACTCATAGTCTTCTTCAACCCCTTCATCGGCTTGATTAATTGGATTGTCAAAGTCATACAAGGTCATAGCAGTGCTGTTGTCGGTGCAATCTAGAGGATAATCTCTGCAAGGGTTAAGATTTGTTCGTTTTAGTGATCAGTTTTAATCTTGTTTAGAAAAGTGTAAAAATGAAGTTGTTTATTTTGAAAACATTGCCATTTTATTGTTTTGTACAAAAGTGAAAAATGAAAAGACAGTGAGCGAAAAAGAGACTCGTTTGCAAAAGATGTCCGATATTCATTGATTAATCCATTTGCACAAAATTACAATATGGCCCTATTACAAAATGAGTCCTGACACCTTGGGCAAGATGTAGGACTTGATGCATGCTGAAAAAAGCAGGAAATAATAATTACTCTGCAGGAGTAACCCTTATAATTTCCTGGGAAGACCAGTTAAGGACTTGGTGCCCTGGGATCCTTGGACGTATCCAGTTCTCCAAGTTGCGGTCGCTTTCCGCCTCGTCTTCCAGGTTGTTAACAACATCTGGGGTGAGCATCCCCCCACTGATGAACTTGGGCTCCTTTGCAGCCTCTGATTGATCTTGTCGGAATGGTCTGTAAGCCAAATCGAATTTTTCCTCCTTCTTTTCCACCGGCAGCAGCTTTCCCCAGCCTTGGGCATTACAATCTTCAACAACCTTTCGGGCTTGCTGATAGGAGACAATTGAAGTACCCATCCTATCCTCCTGGGATGCAACAAATACTTCAGTCGTCGCCTCATTGACATTCAGGG
Source organism: Lathyrus aphaca (assembly GCA_963966055.1). NCBI lineage: Eukaryota > Viridiplantae > Streptophyta > Magnoliopsida > Fabales > Fabaceae > Lathyrus > Lathyrus aphaca. The sequence continues at coordinate 458,745,153 of OZ014525.1, read as the reverse complement.
CCTCGAACCCTTGGCTCATAGTTTCATGGATTTCACCATCCATCTCAATGTATTTATATGTAGCAAGATGGCTAACAAATATGTCCTCCTCACCACAGATGGTGATAATCTGTCCTTCCCACTCATACTTCAGTTTCTGGTGAAGGTTCGACGTTACTGCACCTGCGGCGTGAATCCATGGTCGACCCAACAAACAGCTGTAGGCTGGCTAAATGTCCATCACATAGAAAGTAGTCTTAAAGACTTGCAGACCTATTATCCCAGGCAGCTCCACCTCTCCAAGAACAAATCTTTTGGAGCCATCAAAAGCCCTGACCACAAGATTGCTTGGTCGGAGAGCTATTCCATCATACTCGAGCTTGACAAGAGCTTTCTTGGGTAAGACATTGAGTGAGGACCCAGTGTCTACAAGAACATGAGAGAGTATAGCTCCTTTGCACTCCAAGGTTATATGCAAAGCTTTGTTGTGGTGACGTCCTTCTGTGGTCAAATCAACATCAGTGAAACCTAGCCCATGGCTAGTATTGAAGTTAGACACCACTGTTTCAAGCTGATTCATTGTGATCTCTTCTGGCACGTAGATAGCGTGCAGAACTTTGAGTAATGCATCCCGATGGACTTCGGAACACAACTCAAACTTCAAACTTCCTTCATCAATCAACTCAGCATCACAAGAGGATCATTTCCCACCCTTCATTGCAGCCTAAAAGCACCCAAAATTGAAACACGATTTCTGGCCAGTTGAGTTGCAAGCCTTCAATCCAGCTATTCTAAGCTCCTTCCAAGCATTGCAACATCATCAGGAGGTCAAGAGGAGTGGTTTTGCACAAGAGAGGAGGTCCAAAAGCTCCAAACTGAGAAAGCTCAAGCTCAGGTAACCTCAAGAACATTTTTTCCAGAAGCATGATTTTAAGTTTCTAAATTGTTCCTTATGCTTTGCTGATCATCCTGATCTAATTTTTTTTTTAAAATGAGTGAGAAATGATCATGTATGCTTGCTCTGAAATTTTGCCCGTAAAACTTGTTTTCTTCGAATCTTGAAAATGGTGAATGAGAAATGTGTTTTGATGCTTGATTAATGTTTGGGGAGGTGTGGGGAAGTGATCTGGAGCTTTAGAGCTCTGGAAATGACCTGGGGAAGAAGTTGACAATTTGGTCTCGCAGGAGAAGACGACCGGAAGTCTTCTCCGGCCACCTGAAACTGATTAGGGTTAATGACGTGTTTAGGGCTAAGTTTGAATTTGGGTCGTTGGATGAGGATTAGGGTTAGGCAGTGGATGGCTTAGATTAGTTCATTAAGTTTAAACTGGATTAATTAATTATAAAATCTAATTAAAGCTCAGATTAATTCCTGGCCGTTGGATAGCGCGCGTGGTCTTCCCTCCAAACCCCAGTTTGAACCTGGTCCATTGGATCAGTTGACCAGCCCTTTAATTCATTTTTATTTCATTTTATTGCATTTATTTTGTACAATTTATTTAAAATACTTAAAAAATTCCAAAAATATTTTTCTTCTGCATTTTGACTTCAAATATTTTTCTCCACCCAAAAACATTTTTATTTTTATTTTTTTCATTAAAAAATAATTTTTAAAACATTTAAATGTTTATTTTAATTAATTAATGGAAATTAATTAACTAAAATACCATTTAGGTTTCTAAAAATTCCAAAAAAAAATCACATTTGCATCTTAGGACATTTAGAAATATTGTCAAACCATTCATACAAATTTATTTTTGATTTTGATCCAATTGTGACATTTTTCTTGAATTTAGGATTCATAAAAATCCCTATTTGGAACCCTAACTTTGAAAATCCTTTTCTGCCTAACCATGAAGGGTTTGACAGTGGTTCTTTTTGCATTGTTTTCTATATGGCATGTAGTTTCTAGGGTAATTTTGTCATGAATTTATCTTAAATTTTCCATTTGATTAGCATTTTCCCTCTTAAGGTACCCAAAAACCCTAGTTTACTTAGAAAATTCATAACTTTCTTTAGGTTAAGAGTTAGACCTTCTCCTTTGGGGTGTGACATCATATGGGGTTAAGGTTCCTTTGAGTTCATTTGCAATTTTTATCTTATGATTTGCTTCTGTTTTTGACATTTGCATCTCATCATTTCATGTAACCCTAATATTGCATCCATACTTGCATCTTACATTGCATTGCATGAACATGTGAACTTGCCATGACATTCTAAGCATTTGTATGCCATCTTAGACATCTTAAGACATTGCTTGAACATTGCTTGGTCATTTCTTCATACATTTGCTATGCTTTGCATCCATTTCATTTCATAAGCATTGTCGCTCCCGAAGATTTGCATCTCGGTACAAGCGCGAACGGTCGGCGAAAGGAGAAAATGAAAATGAACTGAAAAGAGTCGCCAGCTAGGAATTTTTATCCCGAAGGAAAGGTAATGCTGCATAAACCTAAAAAGCCCATGCTAAAGCACAACAAGTTTTCTCGAGCAGTGAATAATGTTGTTCACAATCGGTAAACTTTTTGCTTAGGTAGTATATTGCATACTCTTTTCAACCAGACTCGTCATGCTGGCCCAACACACACCCCATTGATCCTTCTAATATTGTCAGGTACATTATTAGAGGTCTTCCTTCTACTAGAGGCATAAGGATTGGAGGTTCTTGTAAGTACTCCTTGATTTTGTCAAAATCCTTCTGACAATCTTCATTCCACCTAACCGTTTGTTCCTTTCTTAACAACTTGAACAGGGGCTCACAGGTTGCAGTAAGATGAGATATGAACCTTGATATATAGTTCAATCTACCTAAGAACCCCCGAACTTCCTTTTTAGACCTAGGTGCAGGCATCTCTTGAATGGCTTTGACTTTGTCAGGATCAACTTCAATTCCTTTTTCACTTACAATGAATCCCAGCAGTTTACTGGAACGTACCCCGAATGTGCATTTGTTGGGGTTTAGCTTCAGCTGATACTTCCTCAGACGCTTGAACAACTTCAGCAGATTTACCAGATGGTCTTCTTCTGTGAGGGACTTGGCAATCATATCATCCACGTAGCATTCAATTTCTTTGTGGATCATATCGTGGAATAACGTCACCATAGCCCGTTGATAAGTGGCACCATCATTCTTCAATCCAAAAGGCATTACCTTGTAACAGAATATGCCCCAAGGTGTGATGAAGGTAGTCTTCTCCATATCTTCAGGTGACATCTTGATCTGATTATATCCTGAAAATCCATCCATGAAAGAGAATACCGAGAACTGAGCTGTGTTATCGACCAATACATCAATGTGAGGTAAAGGGAAATCATCCTTCGGGCTAGCTCTGTTCAGATCCCGGTAATCCACACACATCCTTACTTTGCCATCCTTCTTAGGCACTGGTACAATATTAGCAACCCACGGCGGGTAACTAGTTACAGCAAGGAAATTGGCGTCCCACTGCTTTTGTACTTCTTCTTTAATCTTCATGGCCATAACCGGATGAGTACGGCGTAGCTTCTATTTCACTGGAGGACAATCTTCCTTCAAAGGCAGCTTGTGCATAACAATGTCAGTATCCAGACCTGGCATGTCTTGATAGGACCAAGCAAAGACATCAACGTACTCTCGAAGCATGTCAATAAGTTGTTCCTTCACTGAGTCTTGCAGACTGGCCCCGATCTTCACTTCTTTCAAGTCTTCTTCGATACCAAGATTAACTGTCTTAACCTCCTCCCGATGAGGAGTGATCTCTTTTACTTCTTGCCTCAACAACCTGGCTAACTCTTCAGGTAACTCATAGTCTTCTTCAACCCCTTCATCAGCTTGATTAATCGGATTGTCGAAGTCATACAAGGTCTTAGCAGTGTTGTTGTCGGTGCGATCTGGAGGATAATCTCTGCAATGGTTGAGATTGGTTCATTTTAGTGACCAATTTTAATCTTGTTTAGAAAAAGTGAAAATGAAGTTGTTTATTTTGAAATCATTGCCATTTTATTGTTTTGTACAAAAGTGAAAAATGAAAAGACAGTGAGCAAAAAAGAGACTTGTTTGCAAAAGATGTCATGATATTCATTGATTAATCATTTACACAAAATACAAGATGGCCCTATTACAAAATGAGTCCTGACACCTTGGGTAAGAAGCAGGACTTGATGCATGCTAAAAGACAGGAAATAATAATTACTCTGCAGGAGTAACCCTTATAATTTCCTGGGAAGACCAGTTAGAGACTTGGTTCCCCGGGATCCTTGGACGTATCCAGTTCTCCAGGTTGCGGTCGCCTTCTTCCTCGTCTTCCAGATTGTTCACAGCATCTGGGGTGAGCATCCCCCCACTGACAAATTTGGGCTCCTTGGCAACCCCTGGTTGATCTTGTCGGATTGGTCTGTAACCCAACCCGAATTTGTCTTCCTTATTTTCTACCGGCAACAGTTTGCCCCAGCCTCTGGCGTTACCCTCTTCAACAACCTTCCGGGCTTGCTGATATGAAGAGATGGAAGTTCCAGACACAACAGTTGTTTCATTGACGTTAAGGGCCTTAAACCCCTGGCTCATTGTTTCATGGATCTCCCCATCCATCTCAATGTACTTATAAGTAGCCAGCTGGCTAACGAAAATGTCTTCCTCCCCGCAGATTGTGATGATCTGGCCTTCCCGCTCGAATTTTAATTTCTGGTGAAGGGTAGATGTAACAGCGCCAGCGGCGTGAATCTAGGGTCTACCCAACAAACAGGTGTAGGCCGGCTGAATGTCCATCACGAAGAAAGTAGTTTTGAAGACTTGTGGGCCAATCACCACGGGTAATTCAATCTCTCCAAGCACTGATCTCTTAGAGCCATCAAACGCTCTTACCACCAAGTTACTTGGACGCAATGCCAAACCATCATATTCCAGCTTCACCAAGGCTTTCTTTGGGAGGACATTGAGAGAGGACCTAGTGTCTACCAACATATGAGAAAGAACAGCACCTTTGCACTCTAAGGTGATGTGTAAAGCCTTGTTATGATTGCATCCCTTCATCGTTAAATCAGCATCTGTGAAGCCCAGTCTATGACTGGTGTTAACATTTGCAATCATTGTTTCCAGCTGATTAACCGTAATCTATTCCGGCACGTAGGCTGCGTGCAGGACCCTCAAAAGTGCATTCCTATGGGCTTCAGAACACATTAACAATGATAAGATAGAGATTTTGGAAGGCGTTTGATGAAGCTGGTCCACCACTTTGTAATCACTCTTTTTGATTATTCTCATGAACTCGTCCACCTCTTGGTCAAAAGACGTCTTCGGAGTTTCTTTAACAGCTGGCTCTTCGAGTACCACACTCTTCCCTTTTGCTTTAGCAACAGCCTCTGCTTCAGCATTGGGTCTCGGTATTTGTCAGGCAAAAAGGCGTCTGCTTCTGGTGAAGCCTCCGCCTCCCCCAACATTGTCAACTTGTGGTGAAGAGATTGATGAATCTAGAGTGATCTTCTTTCCGTCGCAGTAGAGATCAGAGCCGTAGTGCCAAGGTATGGCATTACTGCTTTCATAAGAAACGGGTCCAGGTACCGTAATGGTGACTGGACTAATTGCTGCAGCGGAAGGAACTGTGATGGTATGCGGGTCGTAATAGATTGTGACTGGAGATCTGACAGTAGGTGTTGCAGTTTGTTGTTGAAAATTGTTGTTGGGATGAACAGTAGTCGGGTCATAATAGATTGTGACCGTTGAGACATCTTCGTTAGCGTTTGTTGGCTTTGTAGGCGATTCCGTTGATAAGATGGGTGTTGACGTTGTAGAAGTAAGTATAACCGAACTTTGGTTTGTTGAAATAATGGATGGAGTGATTGCTGGAGTTGTGGATGAGTCAGTGGGAATAACAGTTGTTGCAGTTGTAGGAGGATCTATTGTTGCTGAAGATAGAGTTGTTGATGTTGTAGACGCCGTTGTGGTAATTTGCAAAATTCCATCTCTGATAAGGCCATCTATGCCAAGCCTTAGCCTCTCACAACCATTAATAGCAGTCTTGCAAGATTCGCAACAGGCCTCACAACCTGGGAACACCTGGCATCTTAAGAGTTGAGCTTTGACTTCTGCCAGCGGTGTTTGAATCTGTGCAATACTATCGATCAGTGCAGATGGTTGGTCCTCCTTTATGGCATTAATCCTGGGCCCACCATGACTAGGCATAGGATTTCTGGTAACATTTGGAGGAGGTGCAAAGTTGAGAGCTTTGGAATCAACCAGATCTTGAACCTTCATTTGCAAGGCTCTACACTTCTCAGTATTGTGACCAGGTGTAACACGGTGGGAGAACTGACTTTAGTTATGTTGCGGATAGCAAGAGTCGCCACCGACTTTTATTTTATCCAAAAGGAAAGGGTATAAAAGAACAGGAAAGACCTTAAGAGATATTTTTGGGTCCGGGGGGTAGGTTATGTAAAGGGAAGGTGTTAGCATCCTTTACATCCATGGTTATCCATGGGCTCTTAGTTACTTAGCTCACTTTGAATTGTTTTTGAAAAGGTGTAGTGTGTGAATAGAAAATTTTCATGAGAGTTAATAATGATCCATGTACGGATGCATAAAAACTTGTTTTTTGAAAATTTGTTTGAAATTTGTTAAGTGTTTGAAAAATTTGAATGAAGTGAGCAAGCAACTAGGAGGAACCTACCCTAAGTTTAAGTCTTTTCTGTTCTTTATCCTTTAAATGGTAAGACTATCCCTATTATTAAGGAATAGGTAGTCATTACCTTGGAGGTAAGGGACATATGAGGGACATCTGTTTTTATGAAGGCAACTGTGAGGTGTATTAAGCATTTAGGAGGGACTATCATCATTATTCGAAAAGGGACTTGATCTTTAAAGGCAACCATTAGGGACTTGATGATTTTTCTTTTAAGGGACTTGCTTTATACACCCCACTTGACCTTATGATTAGGCAACAATGAGGGATAGCCTTAGAAACGTGAGATGGCGATTAAAAATCGACTTACGTGTGTGAGTGTTTAATATTATTTATCTTCAATTAAAGTGACCTAAATTTTATTTTAAATTGAATACATATTTACACTCCCTAAATTACTAACCACAGCATAAAAATTAAATAAATTACATATTTACAAATTTTACACCAAGGAGCAATTACATAATAAAAATTAAAAATAAATAGCAAATAAATAAATATATAAGCAAAATATAAATAATAAGCAATAAATAAATAAGCAAAATAGGGGTTAATAATAATAAAGAATTAAATAAAGGTTAGTAAAATAATAATAAGCATAATAAAAAAAATAAATGGATTAGTAATAATGTGATTAGTAATAATAATAAATATAATTAGCAAAATATTATAAGAACAAAATTAAAATAATAAACAATAGTTAGATTTTTAATATGAACAATTAAATAATTATTATAGCATTTTAATTTATGTACAAATTATTAATTTATTTTTAGACATATTATAATTACAAAATTATTTACATATAATTTAGATTATAAACAAAGTATAAAAATATTTACATATTATATAAAGAAAATAAGTTATAAGTATATTTGCAAATTTTAATTATATTAAAGATTATATTTACAAAAATAATTAGAATATAAAAATTAAATTAATTATTTAGAAAAAATAAACTAGGATTTCTAAAATTAGGGTTTTGTAAAGTTAGGTTTTAGAATATATTTTTTAGGGTTTATAATATACAAAATTATTAAATAAACATATATATTACAATTTAATTATATAACAAAAAATAATAATTTAAGTTGAGAAAAATAGAAGTTTGAATTTCAGAAAAAAAAAAAAATAAGGGTTGTTTTAAATACATGTATAATTTATTTTTAATTAATAATAAGAAAACAATTTATCTAATTAATTAAAGAAAAATGAAAAAAAATGGTAAAAGAACTTACCTTGGCTGGGTTTGAACCCAGGACATTCAGATTGCAAACATCAAAACACACCACTAGGCCAGCCAGGCGCAGGTGATAGAGGAATGGAACAAGTTTGTTTTGTGCCTTGCCTGGAGAAATTATGAAAAATAATGAAAACCAAAAAAGGCTTGGGGTGGTGTTGAACCCAGGACCTTTACACACACAAGCGCACGCATCACCACCCGGCTGGAAGAGCCCATCTGATAATAGAATGGCCATTGAACATAATATATTATGCCTTCTTTTATCCTGAAAAAATAGAAAAAATAATGGTGCAAGGCAGGATTCGAACCCTGGCCTTTTCACAATATGCCTGCCTGACTTTCCACTGGGGACAAACGCACGTTTGTGAAACATAAACAGGATTAATACATAATATTTTAAAATGAAATTTAAATTTTCAAAACAGGCGCGAACTGGCTTCATCTTCTTCCTCCTGCCCTTCGAAATTTCCTGCGAATTTAGATACAAGTTTTCCTGCGAAAAACAAATCCCAGCAAAACCTACGAAATACAACCATGGACAAAACAGCAAGATCATATAAAATTGGTTATGCCATTAAGTTCCTAGCAAGATTTCCAATCATTCTATGTCTTTGTAATCCATTTATATTGGCTGGATAACAAAACCCTAATTGAAGCCGCAAACCCTAACTATGGTGTTTCACGGATTAGCCATGGTTTCTTTGATTTTCTTGCCCAGAAACATTCTACATCACATGATAAACAAGATTAGTCAAACAAATTTCATTGAAACACAATAAATTAATGAATTCGAAAAAAATTATTTTCAAGAATAAGATGAATTCGGGTTGTTCATATATGCATGATATTGATGCATATGAGTGATGGTTTAGGATCAGGGAAGTCCAAGGAACATGTCTATGTTCTTGTTTTACCTTAAAACCACTTGTATGAAGGAATCCGAATGTGAGATTTTCAATGGTTTTTTGAACAATGGAACTTACACTTAGAGGCAGAGAATTCGTGCTTGGGCAATAGGGTTGTGTTTAGTATATATAAGTGATTGAATCTAGGTCAAAATATTGATTGGTTGTGTACAAGATTTGATATGAAAAGATTGAAATTGATCATGCTTTAAAATTCAAATATTTGTGCATGAAGGCTTACTATTTTTGGATCAATCTCATGATTTCCTTCCCCTTCAATTTCAATCATCATTTAAGATCTTCTAGAAACCAAATTTCCATCAAATATCATATTTTCATATTTTATTTCTATTTAAAATGATTTTTTATGAATTAAATCAAAATAAATAAAAATAAAATAATAAAAATTCTGATTTTTAATCATTTGGGTCGTGCATGATGATAGTGTATGGATTGGATCATAATTTGACAAGCCCATTTGGAAAGAATTGGTTTTAGACCTCCATTTTCATCATAAACCAACTCAAAATTTCCCAACTTTGCAAGGGCACATATCCTTCAATTTTAAAGCTATGAGGGTGTTCTTGGACATTTTGGAAATCTTGAAGAGTCCTCTAAACAACCCCACTGGTTTCATGTCCATATCATTTACCAATCTCAAGTTATGCCCTTTTGAAGTTGTTGACTTTTTGTTGACTTTCAAAAGGACCTATAATGTCTTAGCTCATACCTTACAAATGAAGCATTTTTGGGCTTGGCTTGTGAGACACAAAGTTGTAGAGAATTCAATTTCCTTCAAAATGAGCTTTGGATGGAGCCTTGGTGATGAAGTATGTGAAAGTTATGGCTGGTCAAAGTTCAGTTGACTTTTACTGAGGAAACCCTAATTTAGAAACTCCTGATTCTTGATGATCTGGAATCTCCTTGATGAATCATGATCAACCCTTGATCAAATGATGCATTTTACTTCATATACTTGATGTTGGCAAAAAATCATGAAGTTTGACTTTGGTTTGACCACAGTTGACCTCAGTTTGACTTTTTAACTGCATTGACTGATTTTGACTTATCTGATCATCTGACTGAGCAAACTTCTGAGAAAAGTCTTGAAACTTGTCATGGGGGTTCTTACACACATATAAGATGTTATGAAGCTCACTTGAGGTCTTGGAAGTCCATTTAGCCTGATTAAAGTCAAAACCCTAGTTTTGGATGCACTGCTTAGGAAGTGCATTGTCTGAGGGAATTGTCAACTCTTCTGACCAATTGTGAACTTTGTGACCCTTGTGAACCATCATAAAATGTCTTGTGAACCTCATGGGAGGTATTGTGAAGCTTGTGAACCTTGTGAACCTCATAAAGTGACTTTGTAGACCTCATGAACCTCAGGAAAGCTTTGTAATCATTGTGAATCTTGTGAACCTTCATAAAGTAACTTGTAGACTTCATGAACCTCATGAAAGGTCTGGTAAGCATTGTGAAACTTGTGAACCTTGTGAACCTTCATAAAGTAACTTGTAGACTTCATGAACCTCATGAAAGGTCTTGAGAAGCTTGTGAACCTTCAAGAAGTGACTTGTAGACTTCATGAACCTCATGAAAGGTTTTGAAAGCATTGAGAAATTTGTGAACCTTGTGAACCTTCTTAGAACACAAAGTCTTGTATTGTGAGGGCAAATTTTGGGGTGCAACAGCTGCCCCTGTTCAATTTTCTGAAACCTGAGGGGTTAGATTGGTATATTTGCCAGTCGTGACCTGGAAGGTTGAAGGGGATTGAACACAAAAGCCCAAAAATTTGCACTCACCAGTGCATAGCATGATATTGATGTTTGATCGTATATGCTTGAGTGGGCTTAACGATGCCACTTAGAAGAACTGGAGATGGGCTTAGAGATGCCATCAGGAAGAACTGGTGATGGGCTTAGAGATGCCATCAGGAAGAACTGGTGATGGGCTTAGAGATGCCACCTAAAGTATCAGAATATGATGATGTCTTTATGTTGATACTGGATATCGGTACCAGGTCTTTGTATAGGCCGTCTCTGAATCATTTATGCAACATGATTTGAGTTGTTGGATGGACCAGTAGAAATAAATCTTGTGATGATTATCTCTTCTGGAAATATTTTGGATTAGGGAATGGACCTTTGTACAGACCGTTCGCCTATTCTCCAAGGGCCAAAAGAACGTCAGGATTTGTTCTTAAGGATCAAAAGAACGTCAGGATTTGTTCTTCTGAGTAAAATGTCTTGAACAAGGGGCCAAAAGAGCGTCAGGATTTGCTCTTAAGGGTCAAAAGAACGTCAGGATTTGTTCCTCTGAAAAATGTCTTGAACAAGGGGTCAAAAGAGCGTCAGGATTTGCTCTTAAGGATCAAAAGAACGTCAGGATTTGTTCTTCTGAAAAATGTCTTGAACCAGGGAATGGATCTTTTTACGGACCGTTTGCCTGCTATTCGAGGACATCTGGAGTAGTGTATGGATCATTTCTGACCCGTTGTAAATTGTTGATGCTGTTTTATCTGCATGTAACTATCCTGCAAGGAGAGTGTTAGTTTATGTTATATGTATGCATGCATAGTATGATGCACCTAAGTAAATGTATTATGTATTTATGGATATGTACGTTATGGTATGATATAAATGATGTATGTATGATATGATACTGCCGGAAGAGTCTGGATGTCTTTGTATAACAACTGCTGGCCAGGGAAAATAAATCCCAATTCGTTGCTTGAAGAATATGAGGAACTCATTCCCGTCTTGTTTGATAATATACATAACCTTCCGTATGCTGGGGATAACAGGGTATAGATAACCTCCCGTATGCTGGGGATAGTAAGGTATATATAACCTCCCGTCTGCTGGGGATAGCAAGGTATATATAACCTTTGTCTTCGTTTGATAGTAGGGTATATATAACTTCCCATCTTTGTTCGTCGTACCCTTATTGGAAAGTAGATTCCCGAATATCCGTATGAGGATAAAAGAGATGGATATAAATTCCAGGGGAGATAAGACTTTATGAAGATGGATTCGTCCTACTGAGGGTTTGTAACTGTCTTGTAAAGATGAACCGGCGAAGCTTCGTTGAAATCCTTCCCTCGTTCGTCCTTAGTAAATACTATTACTGCATTTTCATGCATTTCTAGTAAACATCAATCATATTAAGCATACATGCATTTCTGGTAAACATCAATCATATTCAAAAGCATACATACATTCAAACACAACCAATGGACGTTTCGCTTTTGTAAATAGGGTAAAAGTAAATCAGGATTCAGAAAATGGAATTTATTTATATCACAAAGTGACCCATACACGGGTAAATTTGTACAAGGAAACATAAACCCTAGTAAGAGGATTTTGTCATAACGTTTTTTTTTTTTTTACAAAACAGAGAAAATCAGCTATGTGAGAAATGATCCTATTGAGTTTCAATTCTACTATTGCCATTATCTTTAAGTATCTCATCTTCTGCTGTTGGGACGGAAATGATTAGATTGAGCTTTATCTGTTCGAGCTTGAGTAAGTAGTACAACTGGTTGCAGTTTCATGGGTGATCCAAACGAGACATAGTCATACGCTTTAATCCCTAACTTTTGCCTGGATTGCCCTTTCAGGTTTTCAATCCACCGGGATACCCTTTTTTGCCCAAGCCGCCTTTTCAGGTTTTCGACTTGCCGGGTGTACATTCTTTTATATATATCCCTAATTTTTGCCCAAACCCTTTTGGTTTGCCGGGATGCCCTTATTTTTGCCTAGGCCTGTCAACCTAGCGGGTCTCTTTTTATGCGTAGTATTTTTTAACTATGTCTGCGTTCACAGGCTGTGGAAAGTCTTCACCATCCATTGTAGCCAGTATCATGGCACCTCCTGAGAACACTGTCTTGACTACAAATGGTCCTTCATATGTTGGAGTCCATTTGCCCCTAGGATCACCCTGTGGTAATATGATACGCTTGATTACCAAGTCACCAGCCTGATATACCTTTGGCTTAACCTTCTTGTTAAAAGCTTTGATCATTCGTTTTTGGTACATCTGGCCATGACAAACTGCTGCTAACCTCTTCTCATCAATCAAATTTAACTGGTCCAGTCGAGTCTGAATCCACTCATCTTCATCCAAGCCTGCATCCTTCATAATTCTTAAGGAGGGAATCTGAACTTCAATGGGCAGAACTGCTTCCATACCATAGACTAAGGAGAATGGGGTTGCCCCTGTTGAAGTACGTGTTGTGGTACGATAACCATGAAGAGCAAATGGTAACATCTCATGCCAATCCTTGTAAGTAACAGTCATCTTCTGTACGATCTTCTTAATGTTTTTATTAGCAACTTCAACTGCCCCATTCATCTTTGGACGATACGGAGAAGAGTTGTGATGCTTAATCTTGAACTGCGTGCAGAGATCAGTAATCATAGTGTTGTTCAGATTAGAGCCATTGTCAGTGATAATCCTTTCAGGGATGCCATACCTACATATGAGATTATTCTTAATGAACCGAGCCACAACATTCTTAGTAACAGATGCAAATGAGGCTGCCTCCACCCACTTCGTGAAGTAGTCAATAGCAACCAGGATGAAACGATGCCCATTAGAAGCAGTAGGCTTGATTTCACCAATCATATCAATGCCCCACATGGCAAAGGGCCAAGGAGAAGTCAACACATTCAATGGTGATGGAGGTACATGAACTTTATCAGCATAAATTTGACACTTGTGACACGTTCTGGAGTGTTGATAGCAATCCGCTTCCATGGTAGACCAATAGTAACCTGCTCTCAAAATCTTCTTTGCCATAGTATGACCACTAGAATGAGTGCCAAAGATCCCATCATGCATGTCTTCCATAATCTCAGTTGCTTCCTTCTTATCCACACAACGAAGCATAGTTGAATCATGATTGCGCTTGTACAGAATCCCATTACTCAAGAAGAACTTAGCAGAAAACCTTCTCAGAAACTTCCTATCTTTGACAGATGCCCCTTCAGGGAATTCCTGAGCTTCAAGATATCTTTTTACTTCATAGAACCAAGGTTTCTCCTCTGCTTCTTCTGTACCAATCTCATTGCAGTATGCAGGCTTTTCAAATCTATCAATAGTAATCTTGGGAGCTTCATCATCCCAGCTGATCTCAAACATAGATGTCATGGTAGCCAAAGCATCTGCCAACTGATTCTCTCTTCGTGGAATATGTCCAAAGGTAATCTCTTTAAAATGTGGGATCAAAGACAACACATGCTCTCTGTAAGGAATGAGGTTATCATGTTTAGTATCCCAATCTCCTTTGATCTGACTGACTACCAGGGCTGAATCTCCATACACATCAAGGAACTGAATCTTCATATCAATAGCAGCTTTAATACCCAGGATACATGCCTCATACTCAGCCATGTTATTGGTACAATAGAAACAAAGTCTGGCAGTAATCGGGGTATGACAACCTTCAGGGGAACTAATCACAACACCAACACCATTACCAAGTGCATTAGAGGCACCATCAAAAACCATAGTCCATCGGGATCCTTGTTCAGGTCCGTCATATTGTCCAGGTTCTTTGGTAATAATCATAATGTCTTCATCAGGAAACTCAAAACTCATCGACTGATAATCATCCACTGCTTGATGAGCCAAATGATCAGCAACAACACTTCCCTTAATGGCCTTCTGAGTAGTGTACTGTATGTCATATTCTGTCAAGATCATTTGCCATCTTGCAATTCTTCCGGAGAGAGCAGGTTTCTCAAATATGTACTTGATTGGATCCATCTTCGAAATCAACAAGGTAGTATGAGTCAACATATACTGTCTTAGTCGGCGAGCAGCCCATGCCAAAGCGCAGCAAGTTTTCTCGAGCAGTGAGTATCTTGTTTCACAGTCGGTAAACTTTTTGCTAAGGTAGTATATTGCCTGCTCTTTTCGACCAGACTCGTCATGTTGCCCCAATACACACCCCATTGAATTATCTAACACTGTTAAGTACATAATCAAGGGTCTTCCATCAACTGGTGGCATCAAAATTGGTGGTTCCAGCAGATATCTCTTGATTTCATCAAAGGCAGTCTGACACTCATCATTCCATTCCATCACCTGATCTTTCTTCAACAACTTGAAGATTGGCTCACAGATGGCAGTCAATTGGGAAATAAATCTTGCAATGTAATTCAATCGTCCCAAGAAACCTCTAACCTCCTTCTCAGTACGGGGAGTTGGCATCTCTCGTATAGCTTTCACTTTTGCAGGATCCACCTCAATACCTTTTCCACTGACAATAAAACCCAGGAGCTTTCCAGATCTAACTCCAAAAGTACACTTGTTTGGATTCAATCTCAACTTGTATTTCTTCAACCTCTCAAACAACTTGTGCAGATGATCAAGATGTTGCTCTTCATTCTGAGACCTGGCTATCATATCATCTACATATACCTCTATCTCATGATGAATCATATCATGAAACAAAGCCACCATAGCACGCTGATATGTTGCCCCTGCATTCTTCAAACCAAATGGCATTACCTTATAGGAAAAGGTGCCCCACTGTGTCACAAATGTTGTCTTCTCCATATCTTCAGGTGCCATCTTGATTTGATTGTAACCAGAGAAACCATCCATAAAAGAGAATACCTTATGCTGAGCAGTGTTGTCTACCAGAATATCAATATGAGGAAGTGGAAAGTCATCTTTAGGGCTAGACTTGTTCAAATCTCTGTAGTCTACACACATACGTACCTTACCATCTTTCTTAGGAACTGGTACCACATTTGCAACCCACTGAGGATAAGAAGTCACTGCTAAGAACCCTGCATTGAACTGTTTCATTACCTCTGCCTTGATCTTTTCTGACATTTCAGGACGCATACGACGAACCTTCTGCTTCTTTGGACGACAATCTTCTTTCACTGGCAAACGGTGAACCACAATGTCTGTATCCAACCCTGGCATATATTCATAAGACCAAGCAAAGATCTCCACATAGTCGCGTAACATCTGAATCAATCTGCTCTTGACACTGTCCTCTAAATCAGCCCCTATCTTGACTTCTTTCCTGTTTTCTTCAGTTCCCAGATTCACAACTTCGACTGGCTCTTCATGTGGCTGTATAGCTTTCTCTTCTTGTTGTAACAACCTAGCAAGCTCTACAGGTATTTCACAATCGTCCTCATTTCCGTCTTCAGTTTGATAGATCGGATTCTCGAAATTATAATTGGCAATAGTAGAACTGTTATCAACAGGATCCAGAGTGGATGAGGATCTGCATTTTAGTGATGTGGGTGTGTGTAAGAACTCATAGCTGATAAAACAAAAATAAAAGAAAAGAAAGACAAGGAACACAATATTTACGAAAACGAAACGTCCACTGATTTTATTGAATGAAGTATGCAAATGAAATGACAGCCCGTAACAAGCACACCATTGTGCCCCGGGTAAGGCACATGGCTTGAAAGTTTTATTGTTCAAGAAATTACAAATTTAAAAAAACACAACACAGTAATAGTATTTACTCCTGACTAAAGGAGATAGGGATAACATCTTCAGCTTTCCAATTATTGAGTCCAGCACCCACAGTAGGAAAAATCCAAGCATCCAAGTTGTAGTCTTCATCTTGATCTCCCACAGCATTGATCTGATTCTTCACAACCCCTTGATTGGTGATACGAACAGCACGAGCACGACGAACAGCCTTCTGGGACTCTGCAGTGAAACCCAAACCAAACTTGTCAGACTTGTATGGGATATCAGGAAGCTGACCCCAAATAGTACAACCACCTTCATCCACCACAGCTCTAGCATCATTGAGGGAAGCCATTGCCATTGTTGGAGGCTTTCTGGTGACCACAGGAACTTTCTTCACAACAGGAGGAGCTACATAATCATTAACAACCCAAGGAACCACTTCAAATGTCTGACACGGCGTTTCAATGTATTCACCTTCCATTTCCAGATACTTGAAGGTATTCACATGGCTGACAAAGTATTCTTCTTCCCCATAGACAGTAACAACCTTTCCGTCCACCGGATATCTCAACTTTTGGTGCAATGTAGAGGTTACAGCACCTGCCCCATGGATCCAGGGACGACCAAGCAGACAAGAGTACGAAGGACGAATATCCATCACAAAAAATGTAGCAGTAAACACCTGGGAGCCAACTTTGATTGGAAGATCAATTTCCCCATGCACTACTCTTCTAGAACCATCAAAAGCTTTCACCACAATATTACTGGGCTTCAGTACAGCATCTTCAGGACTCAGCTTGTTCAGGACTTCCTTGGGCAACACATTCAAAGAGGAACCGTTGTCTATCAGCACATGTGACAGGGTAGTGCCCCTGCATTCAATTGAAATATGCAAGGCCCTGTTATGATCCCTCTTGGCAGGGGTCAAATCAGCATCAGAAAATCCTAACCCATTGTCATAGGTCAGGTGGGCAACACAGTTCTCAAATTGGTCAACAGAAATTGCACTGGGTACATGAGCAGTCTTCAGAAACTTGATCAAGGACTTGGCATGAGCCTCAGAACATTACAACAAGGACAGCATAGAAATTTTTGAGGGAGTATGCCCCAACTGATCAACAATGTCATAATCACTCTTGCGAATGATTTTCAATACTTCTTCCATCTGCTTAGAGAGATCATCAGCAGCTGGCACATCAGTAGACACAGGCTCAATAACAGGACCTTTGCCCCGAGCATCAGTGGTGGAAGTAACAGCAGGAGCAGCTGCATTTTTGGAAGTAACTGGAGGGGAGAAGACTCTTCCACTACGAGTGATCTTGCTAGATCCAGCGATATTGTCAACATCAACAGGCACATCAGCTACAGGCTCTTGCTTAACACCATGGATGTAAACATCAGATCCATAGTGCCAAGGTACAGCTTTGTCAGACGTATATGGGATAGGACCAGGAGTAGTAATGACCACAGGAGCTACTCTGGCTTCAGCAACAACTTTCACGGGACCTTCAGCAGTAATTTTGATTGGACCCTGATGAGTGATTTTAATGGGACCCTTTGAAGTGATCCTTATTGGTACTTTGTCAACCATGTCAACTTCTTCAATCTTCTTACCTCTGGTAATATGCTCCACCATACTCTCCACAGAAGACGGTCTTCTTTCAAACACTATGGTGTAATTATCCATGAGACGCTGAATTCCGTCTTTCAACCTGAAGCACTTCTCTGGATTATACTCACAATAAACACAATCTTCACGACAACCCGGAAAGAACCCAGCTTGCACTAACTTCTTTCTGATGATGGCCAATGGTGTGGTCAACTCATCAACTGAGTGGATATGCAGATCTTCCTCAATGGCATTGACAGTCTTCTCGTGGTTTGGCATTGGAGCAGTAATCACATTGGGAGTACCCGGAGGATCAAACTCAATTTCTCCAGCATCAATCATATCTTGAATTTTATTCTTCAAGATCCAGCAGTTATTAGTATCATGTCCCTGACAGTTTGAATGATATGCACACCGTGCATTGGGATTGTACCTGGGAGAGGTAACATTGGGATTCTGAGGAGCCTCTTTCAAAGTAATAAGTTCAGCTTTCAACAAGTGTTGCAATGCCTGAGCCATTGACATGTTGATCTTCGTGAACTGTCTTCTAGCCCTCTGTTGGTTACCCTGTGGCTGCTCTGTTGTTGCAGGAGTTGGATTTGAAATATGCACTGCACTAACAGACTGATGCCTTCTATTACGATCAGACTGACCATAAACAGCATTGGATTCTTTCTTCCCAGTGGGAGGCTTCTTTGCAGCACCTGATGAGGAAGTACCCACTTGGATCTTACCATTCTTTATACCATTCTCTACTCGCTCTCCTGTCATGATCAACTCAGTGAAGCCAGATGATGAGCTTCCAATGAGATGACTGTAGAACGGACCATTCAGCGTACACATGAACATATCAACCAATTCCCTGTCAGTCAAAGGGGGTTGAACTCTTCCAGCTAAATCTCTCCACTTCTGAGCATACTCTTTGAAACTTTCTTTGGCACCCATAGACATGCTCTGAAGCTGCATGCGAGTGGGAGCTAAGTCAGCATTGTATTGATACTGCTTATAGAAAGCTTCAGCAAGATCATTCCAGTCTCTGATGTTGACACTCTCCAACTGATAATACCACTCCAGCTGAGCTCCAGATAAGCTCTCTTGAAAGAAATGGATCTACAACTTTTTATCAGCAGTGTGGGGTTGAATTCTTCTGACATAGGACCTCAGATGCAGCTTGGGACAAGAGACCCCATCATAAACAACAAACGTAGGAACCTTGAAACCAATGGGTATGACTACCCCAGATATCAGACTCAAATCCTCAAAATCCAGCCCAGAAGATTTCTGCAACTCCATAGCATCCATCCTATCCACCAGCATCTTGAATTTGTCTTCGTTAGGCTCATGGTAGTAATTAGCCTCAGAGTCAGAGTCCCCCATAGTGTTGTGGAGACTGCCTCCCTCTTTTTCAGATTCCTCAGATTCATAGTCCTCAGCTGGTTCTTTGGTCTTGGCAAGACCTTTGAACCTTCTTCCCATGTTGATCAAACCAGCAGACCTTCTAGTCTTCTTAGTCTTCTTGGCCAGCAGTGCCTTCAATTCATCCTGCCCCTTGGACAGGTTCAAGATCAGCTCTTGGAACTGCGCATTTTGTGCCTGGAGATCCTTAACTGATTGTTCAAGAGCCATTGCTGAAATAAACAGCGAGAAGATGAGAAACCTGTGCACAACTATAAACCTGTGATGCAATGAAATGATATGTGAATGCATATGCAATGTTTTCAAGGACCGCAGGATTTAAATTTGCTTAGACAAACACGAAAGTAAACTTTTATTAGTAATAACTTTGTTTTGCCTTTTAGGCTTACAAAAATGAAATGAAATAAGTACAAAAAAATGGGGTTTTAAGTCTCCCATGGACGTTTCCTCTTTGTATTGAGGTATGAGTTGAGGTTTCGTTCCTCATGAAGTTGCTTTGTTAGTTCCAGGATCTTTTCTTGGCTTGCTTTGTAATGAGCCTCGAAAGTATCCCTTTGCTCCTTCAGTTGGATCCATGATCTCTGCAAGTCTTCCATATCAGTAGGCATGTCTGGGTGAAGGATGGTATAAGCTGTGTCTCCTTCAGCAACAGGTTCCATGGTAACTGGTAGGACGGCAGGATATGGCATCATGAGAGTCTGAGCACGAGATAGTACCCATCTGAGATAAGCCTCCATAGGAATAGTGTACTTAGGCTCCAGTGTCTTGCTGTCAACCCTGTTTACTTTTCCCCATGCTCGTATGAATCTCTGACGGTAACCTTGAAGATCGTTGTCGTAGTCAAATACAATGCCCTGGATTAACATGTCATGTGGACCATCACTCCGAGCGTAACCAAACTGTCGCAAAGCTAGAGAGGGGTTGTAGGTGATGCCTCCTCTTATGCCTAGAAGTGGCACATTAGGAAACTCCCCACAACGGTCAATGATGGTGACATTCTCCATAGATCTGGAACACCAATGGATATCTGAGTGAGAAAGTGACATGATCCTCTTGGACCATCTGAACCCTTGCTCATTCTTCATTACTGAGCGAGGAAGGTGAGAAATAAACCACCTAGAAAGTAAAGGTATGCAGCACATCAAAGTTCCTCTTGCCCTTGTAGTACGGGTGTGAAGAGAGTGCAGGATGTCTCCAAGTAAGGTAGGCACTGGATTGTGACTCAGGAAAATGTTGATGGCATGAACGTCTATGAACTGATCTGGATTGGGGAACAATACTAAGCCATAAATCAGCAAGGCTAAGATCTCCTCAAAAGCATCATAGCTCATGGCCTTCAAGAACATTTGAGCTTTATCCATTAATACCTTGGCAAGAATACCCTGGACTCCGCTTCTCGTTTCTAGAACAATGTCAGACTTCTTCAGATGTAGAGCTGCAGCAATAACCTCAGGTTTAGGCTCTTTTTCCAAGCCTGTGAATGGTCTTTGATCAAGAACAGGTATACCCAGAAGTTTAGAGAACTCCTCCATGGTTGGAACCAGTTGATAGTCAGGGAATGTAAAGCAATGGTGTTTAGGGTCAAAGAACTGAAACAGAACACTCATCATGTCTTCATTGAACCCTGAAGTGACTAGATCCAATAGGTGACCATGTCTCTTGATGAACTGGGAATGATCAGACACTTGAGAAACCAACTCTTTAAGCTTAGCAGGTATGCCCACAAAGTTGATCCTGATGGTGTTTCTACGAGCAGAAGCCATGACCTGCAACAAAGAACAAAGATAAATCCTTTGGTCCTTGAAATGGTTAGTGAAAATTCTATGCTTATGATGCATGATGATGTCATGATGTTATGTTCAATCACAAACATGTGGCACACACAAACAAGTCACACCATAGCCCTAGGTTTAAAGGCTTGCATGAGGTTTAAGGTAGGTACCCTCCCCTGAAGTTAGATGGTTCATCCTGTCCTACAAAAGTAACCAGGTTCTAAGGGATCTCAATATCATTGATCCTTCACAAGGGTGGTTGATCAGAAGGCAACTTACTTGCCAACCAAAACCCTCCAAGTTTAAGATCTCAATGAGCGTAGTATCGAGTATCAACCAACTTCAGTCTTCACCAAAGCCGGTTACCTCACTACTTTCTAAAGGCCAAGATGGGATAACTAGGGTTCTAAAAGTTAGTTAGTGCATTGACAACATACGGCAGCCTCATATTATCCTCAACTTGACTTAAGGAACATAAGCACCAACCAAGAAGTCGCACTAACTATGGCCACCAGATCAACCGTATCGATATACGTCGTACAGTTTCCTTGGTCTATTGCCATTTACCTAAGGTACACTAGATCCGGGTTAGGACCTTTCACACATAAGAGCACCCCAACAAGATAATATAAAGCAAACAAGGCAAACAATTTAAAGTGATCTTAATTCCTAAGGGTACCCCTCTT
The DNA here is from genome assembly GCA_963966055.1 of Lathyrus aphaca. Classification (NCBI taxonomy): domain Eukaryota; kingdom Viridiplantae; phylum Streptophyta; class Magnoliopsida; order Fabales; family Fabaceae; genus Lathyrus; species Lathyrus aphaca. The sequence continues at coordinate 458,723,432 of OZ014525.1, read as the reverse complement.
AAATTTAAGTCCCCAGCAGAGTCGCCAGTTCTGTAACACGGTGGGAGAACTGACTTTAGTTATGTTGCGGATAGCAAGAGTCGCCACCGACTTTTATTTTATCCAAAAGGAAAGGGTATAAAAGAACAGGAAAGACCTTAAGAGATATTTTTGGGTCCGGGGGGTAGGTTATGTAAAGGGAAGGTGTTATCATCCTTTACATCCATGGTTATCCATGGGCTCTTAGTTACTTAGCTCACTTTGAATTGTTTTTGAAAAGGTGTAGTGTGTGAATAGAAAATTTTCATGAGAGTTAATAATGATCCATGTACGGATGCATAAAAACTTGTTTTTTGAAAATTTGTTTGAAATTTGTTAAGTGTTTGAAAAATTTGAATGAAGTGAGCAAGCAACTAGGAGGAACCTACCCTAAGTTTAAGTCTTTTCTGTTCTTTATCCTTTAAATGGTAAGACTATCCCTATTATTAAGGAATAGGTAGTCATTACCTTGGAGGTAAGGGACATATGAGGGACATCTGTTTATATGAAGGCAACTGTGAGGTGTATTAAGCATTTAGGAGGGACTATCATCATTATTCGAAAAGGGACTTGATCTTTAAAGGCAACCATTAGGGACTTGATGATTTTTCTTTTAAGGGACTTGCTTTATACACCCTACTTGACCTTATGATTAGGCAACAATGAGGGATAGCCTTAGAAACGTGAGATGGCGATTAAAAATCGACTTACGTGTGTGAGTGTTTAATATTATTTATCTTCAATTAAAGTGACCTAAATTTTATTTTAAATTGAATACATATTTACACTCCCTAAATTACTAACCACAGCATAAAAATTAAATAAATTACATATTTACAAATTTTACACCAAGGAGCAATTACATAATAAAAATTAAAAATAAATAGCAAATAAATAAATATATAAGCAAAATATAAATAATAAGCAATAAATAAATAAGCAAAATAGGGGTTAATAATAATAAAGAATTAAATAAAGGTTAGTAAAATAATAATAAGCATAATAAAAAAATAAATGGATTAGTAATAATGTGATTAGTAATAATAATAAATATAATTAGCAAAATATTATAAGAACAAAATTAAAATAATAAACAATAGTTAGATTTTTAATATGAACAATTAAATAATTATTATAGCATTTTAATTTATGTACAAATTATTAATTTATTTTTAGACATATTATAATTACAAAATTATTTACATATAATTTAGATTATAAACAAAGTATAAAAATATTTACATATTATATAAAGAAAATAAGTTATAAGTATATTTGCAAATTTTAATTATATTAAAGATTATATTTACAAAAATAATTAGAATATAAAAATTAAATTAATTATTTAGAAAAAATAAACTAGGATTTCTAAAATTAGGGTTTTGTAAAGTTAGGTTTTAGAATATATTTTTTAGGGTTTATAATATACAAAATTATTAAATAAACATATATATTACAATTTAATTATATAACAAAAAAAAAATTTAAGTTGAGAAAAATAGAAGTTTGAATTTCAGAAAAAAAAAAAAATAAGGGTTGTTTTAAATACATGTATAATTTATTTTTAATTAATAATAAGAAAACAATTTATCTAATTAATTAAAGAAAAATGAAAAAAAATGGTAAAAGAACTTACCTTGGCTGGGTTTGAACCCAGGACATTCAGATTGCAAACATCAAAACACACCACTAGGCCAGCCAGGCGCAGGTGATAGAGGAATGGAACAAGTTTGTTTTGTGCCTTGCCTGGAGAAATTATGAAAAATAATGAAAACCAAAAAAGGCCTGGGGTGGTGTTGAACCCAGGACCTTTACACACACAAGCGCACGCATCACCACCCGGCTGGAAGAGCCCATCTGATAATAGAATGGCCATTGAACATAATATATTATGCCTTCTTTTATCCTGAAAAAATAGAAAAAATAATGGTGCAAGGCAGGATTCGAACCCTGGCCTTTTCACAATATGCCTGCCTGACTTTCCACTGGGGACAAACGCACGTTTGTGAAACATAAACAGGATTAATACATAATATTTTAAAATGAAATTTAAATTTTCAAAACAGGCGCGAACTGGCTTCATCTTCTTCCTCCTGCCCTTCGAAATTTCCTGCGAATTTAGATACAAGTTTTCCTGCGAAAAACAAATCCCAGCAAAACCTACGAAATACAACCATGGACAAAACAGCAAGATCATATAAAATTGGTTATGCCATTAAGTTCCTAGCAAGATTTCCAATCATTCTATGTCTTTGTAATCCATTTATATTGGCTGGATAACAAAACCCTAATTGAAGCCGCAAACCCTAACTATGGTGTTTCACGGATTAGCCATGGTTTCTTTGATTTTCTTGCCCAGAAACATTCTACATCACATGATAAACAAGATTAGTCAAACAAATTTCATTGAAACACAATAAATTAATGAATTCGAAAAAAATTATTTTCAAGAATAAGATGAATTCGGGTTGTTCATATATGCATGATATTGATGCATATGAGTGATGGTTTAGGATCAGAGAAGTCCAAGGAACATGTCTATGTTCTTGTTTTACCTTAAAACCACTTGTATGAAGGAATCCGAATGTGAGATTTTCAATGGTTTTTTGAACAATGGAACTTACACTTAGAGGCAGAGAATTCGTGCTTGGGCAATAGGGTTGTGTTTAGTATATATAAGTGATTGAATCTAGGTCAAAATATTGATTGGTTGTGTACAAGATTTGATATGAAAAGATTGAAATTGATCATGCTTTAAAATTCAAATATTTGTGCATGAAGGCTTACTATTTTTGGATAAATCTCATGATTTCCTTCCCCTTCAATTTCAATCATCATTTAAGATCTTCTAGAAACCAAATTTCCATCAAATATCATATTTTCATATTTTATTTCTATTTAAAATGATTTTTTATGAATTAAATCAAAATAAATAAAAATAAAATAATAAAAATTCTGATTTTTAATCATTTGGGTCGTGCATGATGATAGTGTATGGATTGGATCATAATTTGACAAGCCCATTTGGAAAGAATTGGTTTTAGACCTCCATTTTCATCATAAACCAACTCAAAATTTCCCAACTTTGCAAGGGCACATATCCTTCAATTTTAAAGCTATGAGGGTGTTCTTGGACATTTTGGAAAGCTTGAAGAGTCCTCTAAACAACCCCACTGGTTTCATGTCCATATCATTTACCAATCTCAAGTTATGCCCTTTTGAAGTTGTTGACTTTTTGTTGACTTTCAAAAGGACCTATAATGTCTTAGCTCATACCTTACAAATGAAGCATTTTTGGGCTTGGCTTGTGAGACACAAAGTTGTAGAGAATTCAATTTCCTTCAAAATGAGCTTTGGATGGAGCCTTGGTGATGAAGTATGTGAAAGTTATGGCTGGTCAAAATTCAGTTGACTTTTACTGAGGAAACCCTAATTTAGAAACTCCTGATTCTTGATGATCTGGAATCTCCTTGATGAATCATGATCAACCCTTGATCAAATGATGAATTTTAATTCATATACTTGATGTTGGCAAAAAATCATGAAGTTTGACTTTGGTTTGACCACAGTTGACCTCAGTTTGACTTTTTAACTGCATTGACTGATTTTGACTTATCTGATCATCTGACTGAGCAAACTTCTGAGAAAAGTCTTGAAACTTGTCATGGGGGTTCTTACACACATATAAGATGTTATGAAGCTCACTTGAGGTCTTGGAAGTCCATTTAGCCTGATTAAAGTCAAAACCCTAGTTTTGGATGCACTGCTTAGGAAGTGCATTGTCTGAGGGAATTGTCAACTCTTCTGACCAATTGTGAACTTTGTGACCCTTGTGAACCATCATAAAATGTCTTGTGAACCTCATGGGAGGTATTGTGAAGCTTGTGAACCTTGTGAACCTCATAAAGTGACTTTGTAGACCTCATGAACCTCAGGAAAGCTTTGTAATCATTGTGAATCTTGTGAACCTTCATAAAGTAACTTGTAGACTTCATGAACCTCATGAAAGGTCTGGTAAGCATTGTGAAACTTGTGAACCTTGTGAACCTTCATAAAGTAACTTGTAGACTTCATGAACCTCATGAAAGGTCTTGAGAAGCTTGTGAACCTTCAAGAAGTGACTTGTAGACTTCATGAACCTCATGAAAGGTTTTGAAAGCATTGAGAAATTTGTGAACCTTATTAGAACACAAAGTCTTGTATTGTGAGGGCAAATTTTGGGGTGCAACACCAGGTGCGTTGGAATGAAAGGCACACCTAGCATTGGCATCATAATTCTTCGGGCGGTTGAGAGGATCTGGTGGAGCTAACGTCCTTAACTCAACCAGGTTGAGCTTCAGGATTGTGGCAGTAGGGTGGCATATGGCATAGGAATGGGGTCAATCACCCTATTTGCTTGAGATGGCCTCTGTTGAAAGGGGCGCTGCTGTTGGTTGTTGTTGTTATTGTTGTACGATCTTTGTTGCAGAAAGTGCGGTTGTTGCTGATATTGTTGTTGTTGTTGTTGCTGTTGTTGAGGAAAAAGTGGCTGTTGTGGAGCTGGAGCCGGGATAGTAACGGTTGCTATTGATCTGTGAGAGTATTGGGGTCTGCCCCTGCCTGTATGAATAGAATTTGTTTCACCCGTCCTTCGGGGTCCTGAAAAAGGTTTTCTTGTATTGTTGGAGGAACTTGCACCATTATCATAGATTTTGCCCATCTTTAGAAGACTCTCTATTCTCTCCCCAGCTATGACTACATCAGCAAAGCTAGTGGAGGAGAATGCAGCAAGTCGGTCGATATAAGTTCCCTTCAAAGTGTTCATGAACATGTCTGCCATTTCTCGTTCAGACATGGGTGGCTGGACAGTAGCATCAAGCTATCTCCACCTATGAGCATAATCCCGGAAGCTTTCTCTTGAAGACTGAGACATGCCCATTATAAGGGTTCTATTGGGAGCCATGTCTATATTGTACCGGTATTGACGGATGAAGGCTTCGGCCAAGTCTTTCCACCATCTTATAGTGGCCCTGGTCAGATGCGAATACCATTCTCTTGATGCTCCAGTCAGGTTGTCCTCAAAATAGAACATCCATAACTTCTCGTCCATGGTATAAGCTTTGAGCCTCCCCAAGAAAGACTGTAGATGAGTACGCGGGCAGGAGGTACCATTATATTTTTCATAGAATGGGGGTTTGAACTTGTGAGGAATTCTCACCCCATCCACCAGCTCCATGTCCATTACGTCAAAGCCTAGGGAATTCTAGGATTCAAGAGACCTCAGTTTCTCAGCAATCTCATCCAGCCTTCGATCGTAAACTTCATCCCCAACCCCAATAACTGTGAACTGCTCTTCTTGAGGATCCTCTTGCAAGATCCTGCCTCCAGCAGTGTTACCTTGTGTATTCCTTATGACATTAACATCTGGGTTTAGATGAGGCCCAAACTCTGGTGGATCAATATGAGGCTGCCCGCGATCATTATTACTGGTACCTCCTATACCAGGATGGTGTTCATCAGGGGTTTGTCTTTCCACCAATTCCCTCAGTCTTTCCTGGCTCTGAGCTAAGCCAGTCATCACAGCCATGAACTGAGTCATTTGATTCCTCATCTCAACCCTTTCATTTGCCATTTGTGTCCTTACTTCATTCAAGTCCTGCTGTACTTGATCCATTTGAATGCCCGGAAGGTTGTTTCGCGTTGGGTACCGGTGTATTCTGTTGACAGGGAACACTCGTCTGCGAGCAATGTTTCCTGAAACCACAACAAAGTGAGAAACAAAAACAAAACAAAACCCTACAAGACAAAGAAAATGTTAGTATGCAATGCAATATGCTTATTTGTCTTCCAAGGGTATCCGGTTTGGTTCTTTGGTTTTGACCTTTCTAGACCATGAGGAAATGCTGATGTTGTTGAGAGATAAAGCCCACCAATAAATAAAACAAACTGATATATTGCAAAGAATGAAAATACATAGTTTGTTTACAATACATGCCCGTGGTGGTTCAAAATACAACAATCAAAAGAAAAGTACATCAAAAGAAAGAAATACAAGCAAAAGGATCAGACATCCAATCCAAAGTCATCCTCTTTGACTTCCTTCAGGAGGGCCTCGGTCACTGGACCAGTTGGGTGCTCTGTAATAGTCCTGATGAGGAGGTTCCTGGTAGCAATGGCACTGGTTAGCTTCTTATGCTTGTCCTGATCCTTTGATCTCTTCAACCCTGCCCGGAGTTTCAATTCAGATATTTCCTTCTGAGCTGCCATCAAAGCCTCCTGATGCTTCTTCTCACTAGCCTCCAACTGCTCTATCTTAGCCTGAGTCCTTTGATCTTCTTGTGCACGGGCTTTAGTGATCCTGATCCACCTAGCCTGGCTTTCCTCCAGATAATGTTCTGCCCTAGCCTTCTGAATCTTTGCTTCTTTGCAGGCATTATTCAGAACCAACTCCCCTGCTCTTGCCTTCCTGATGTAGTCATATGTCTTTTCAATCTTGGTTAGATGCTCAATCTTGAGTCTTTCCAATCTCTCAATATCCAGACGACTGTCATTTCTCTCCCAGAGAGTCTTCTTTAAGGCTTCAGCTAGCTGAGTGTTCCTTTCTTTCAGCTTTTCAAATTCTTCCAGGCTGACAGTTGCTGCAGGTTGTACTATGGAAGGTCCAGGCACATCTTCCAAAGTGAAAGGCATCCGGGTGATTTGAGCTTTAGTACGGGACCAATCAGAATACTAGGTTGAGGCGATATTGTTGAACCTTCCAAGGATGGTTGTCCCTTTGGTCTGGATGTTGTCCCAATCCCAGGCAGCTTGTCTGACAACAACAGAGTTGGGTTGAATTTCACGGTAGAGAGTCTCAACCAAATCTTGTCCTCTGGGAGGGTGGACCAAGGCATCTCCCAATTGTCTCTTAAACAGTAAAGGGTTGTAGTTGATGCAACCTTTCACTCCTATCAGAGGCACATTAGGGTACTGCCCATAGCTGGTAATAATATCCTTGCCTTTGGTGTTATGAGTGCACCACCTGATGTCATCTGATGTCAAGGCAATGAATCTCTTAGCCCAATTCTTCTGCTGACGTGGGTTCGAGAAGGCATCTGATTTTGGCAAGTGTCTGAGTAGCCAAGAGTAATACAAAGGAGCACAGCATCTGACCAGCTTCCCTCTTTGCTTTTCATTCCTCTGATGGATTGAGTAGTAGAAGTCTCCCAGCAAGGTAGGAACAGGGTTCCTCAACAAGAACATGTGGATGGCATTCTTACTCACAAACTTGGGCTCATCTGCAAACAATATAACCCCATATATACTGAGGGCTAAAAGTGCACAGACAGTCTTCCATTCTCCTATTGCAGCCTTCAGGGTAGCCTGAGAGATCAAGAAGTCCAGATGAAGGCCTGGAACCCCAACTTTGGTTGTCATGTTCTGCTCAATAAGGGCAGGCTCCAAATGCAATGCCCTGGCTATCTCTTCATTTCTGGGAGCAGTCATCTCTGGGTTGAAAGGGATCCCTCTCCTGATAGGAACTCCAATCAACAAGGAAAACTCTTCTAGCAGTGGTCCCATCTGGAAATCGGGAAATGTGAAACACCTGAGTGGAGGGTCATAAAACTGCAAGCATGTATGGATCATGCTCCTCTGAGATGCATCAAGATCCATGACCATGTCCAATATTCCCCCATAGTGCTCTCTGAATAGTGGGATATGGTCAGGTGTAATGAGGGACTGGACCTGCCTGATGCCAGTCAAGGTGGGCTCAAAGAAGTGGTAAGAGATATTGCTCTTTCTTGAAGTGTCCATGGGTACCGGTGAAGAAGCTGAGAACAACTGCTGATGAAGGTCACTGACTGAGAAGCTAGAGGTGAGTCTCTGACAGACTGATGGAGATGCTGGAGAAGAAAACTGAAGCAGTCTGAGTAGCAGAACGGGTCAAAACCAAACCAAATATGAAGATGGGTACCCTGTAAAACAAATAAGCAAATGTTAAATGATGCAGAAATGATGTATGCAAATGATATGCAAAGGGTTTGTGATCAAGAGCTGGATCTGATTATCTCCCTTGGTAAGATTCCATGTATGTTCAAAGGTCCGGATGGAGGCTTAGAAATAACCGGGTGGGGGACTCAAATAAAGAGTCACAAGTCCGGGGTAATCACAAGAACTGTCCAAAGTGATGCATTCTTAAACAATACTAGTAACAGGGTATGATGTGGCCAAGGGCTCCTGCAAACCTGCAAATATCCCAACCCCCTCACAGGTAATGTTCTAGAACAAGGATATTCAGACTTGGATCAGTTATGAGAAGTGTAAACACTTCTAACCCGGAGGTACAGTGTTTACAATAACCATAAAAGATCCTCCTCTAATTCTCCCCAGATTCTGAAGGTCAATATAAAGGTCATCCAGACTTAGCAGGCTTCCCAGATAGCCCTAGCACTACAGGAAATATGTAGCACAGAGTTCTCAAGAAGAAACCCACGTCTGAACCGTGTTTCATATTCCCGCACCAGACCGAAATGGAATGGGAAAGAATATGAATCCACTCTAGCCTAGGTGTCACTCAGGTCCCAGGTATAGGACCTTAATCACTCAATGATACCACACCCACCAAGGAAAACCAGATCCAGCACAGTGATAATGACAGTATGATGCATAAAACTGTAAAAGAAAGCAATAAATAAAGTTGTACATAAAGCAATAAATAAAGCAAATAACAAGCACAAGTAGCACATAACACCCCCGTAAACACAAATCAAACAAGTGCTAGGAGGAACCCACAAAAAGAACCAGAAGCCCTGGTTGCGGTATAAGGGTCCCCAGCAGAGTCGCCAAGCTGTCGCTCCCGAAGATTTGCATCCCGGTACAAGCGCGAACGGTCGGCGAAAGGAGAAAATGAAAATGAACTGAAAAGAGCCGCCAGCTAGGCATTTTTATCCCGAAGGAAAGGTAATGCTGCATAAACCTAGAAAGAGATGGATAAGATGGTCGCGAACCAGAGAAACTGAGAAAGGGGGTTGGTTACAACCTGGGAAGGTATTAGCACCCAGATTGTCCGTTGTACTCGACGGGATCCACGCTTGAAATATTTGTGTTTAAAGTGGTAGGTGTTTGTGCTATCTGTGTGCAAAAGCTGGAAGGGGATGTACAAGTGTCAGTGCAAGAAATGAAGTGAAGTGCTCAGGCATGAGGCTTAAAAGAATAATGCTGGAAGAGGGGGGAAGAGACAGAGACTTTTGTTCGATAACAGTTAAGTTATGCCTACGTATCCTCTCGTGCAATGAGGAAGTCAGAACACCGTAGTTCGACTCAAAGAGACTGAAAGATAAATTGATTGATGAACTGCTTACTTGTCTATGCTCAAGTGTATGACCTGTCTAGCTCAGGTGCTAACTGTCTTGCATTAGACGGAAAAAGCGAGTTCTCGTTTGTGAGTGAAGATGATGAGAAAAGAATCCCGAAGGAGACGATTATTGTTTGTTTTTGTGTTTTCAATCTTTTATTTCTTTTTGTGTTTGTCATAAGTTAATGAGCTTAAGCCTAAACCAAGGGTTGGTAAACTCATCACATCCTCCCTCTGATTAGGGGTAATGAGAAAACCTTAAGTATGAAGTAAGCACCTCAAACTTAATTACCATGATGATGTAGGTTTAAGATCATTAACCTACTTGTGATTATTTAGATGTTTTTGGTGTTTTTGTTTAGTGTTAAGTAATGAGTTTAAGCCATAATCAAGGATTTAATGGACCCATTACACCATCCTAATAGAAGGATAATAGATGAGAACATTTAAGCTGAGGAAGATACCTCAACTTAATCCATGATTAGGGATTAACCTCATGACAAAACAAAACCTTTATTAAAGTGGATTTTAGTTAATGGTAAGATTAAGAAGTGGATTTTAGGGTTTGTAAGACAACTTGAGGGGGACTTGTCCATTAACACTAGGGTTAGTCCTTCTTAACCAATTAAGGAAGAATTAGAACCCTAATGCAAGGCCCAAGTTACAAGCTATTGTCTTAGTGGTTATTAAGATGAATTGATTAAGAGATTTAAACACATTAAGGGTTTAACACTTAGGATTAAAGTTATACACTCCATCCTAAAGCTAGAAGGAATAATTCTAGAAGGAATCATGCCAGAAGGAATCACGCCAGAAGAAAGCTTGATGACAAGTATATATAAATGATTCTGATAGGATATCATTCGACTGAAGGATACAAATTGTTTGACCCAGTGAGCAAGTAAGTTATGATCAGCAGGGACGCGGTCATATATGAGCTATATATGAGCTTAAAGAGTAGGATTGGAATGAGAATGTGAAGAAAGATTCAGTTAGAATCTTATGTGAAGAACCAGCTAGTGAAGTCGAATGAGATGTTCGACGAGAAGATTTTAGAGGTGAAGCAGGCCCAAGCAAACCTCAACGAACAAGACACATGCCTGCAAGGTTTCAATAATGTGTGATTACATTAGATGATGTGGTCGATGAAGAAGGTGACCTGGTAGAATATGCTTTCTAAAAGATGTTGAACCTGTCAATGCAGCTGAGGCATTGAAAGATTCTAAGTGGGTGAAAGCAATGAATGAGGAACTAAAATCCATAACAACACTTGGTCACTTATCGAATTTTATCAAGGCAAGAAGGAAATTGATGTGAAGTGTGTATACAAGGTAAAACTGAATCCCATGGGGGAAGTGACTCGACATAAGGCGAGACTTGTGGCGAAAGGATTTCTTCATAAGGAAGGAACCGACTCCGACGAAGTTTTTGCATCTGTTGCTAGGATCAAAACAATCAGGTTGGTTGTTGGTCTAGAGAACATGAACAATTGGCATATGGATGTGAAGTGTGCATTCCTTAATGGCCCCTTAGACGAAGAAGTTTATGTTGCATAACTAGCTGGGCTTGTTAACCTACGAAGAAAGAAAGGTGTACGGGCTGCATAAAGCCTTGTATGGACTTAAGCAAGCTCCAAGAGATTAGAACAAGAAGATATATGGATTTCTTAGGGTGAAGGGATTTTTGAATGGCACAATAGTGCATGAAGTATATCTAAGAAGAAGTAGTGGAAAATTACTTATATTATGTCTCTATGTTGATGACCTGTTGTTAATAGGAGGTTGCAATAAGGAGATTGAAGCGTTCAAGCATGACCTAAGTGAGAAGTTTGAAATGTTAGACTTAAGAAATCTCTCATATTTACTTGGCATCGAATTCTACAAGAGTGATATAGGTTTGATGATGCACCAAAGAAGATATGCAGAAGAAATCCTAAAGATATTTGAGATGCAAGATTGCAACCCAACTTCGAATCCAGTTGAGCCCAGATTGCAACTGTCGAAAGATTTATATGAAGATGATGTCGATCCAACCCAATATAAAAGACTTATTGGGTCACTTCGATACCTTTTTCACACAAGGTCTGACTTAGCATACAATGTAATTATGGTGAGTAGATTCATGCAGAACCCAATGGTAACAGACCTAGAAGCGACAAAGAGGATACTAAGGTATTTGAAACTCTCGACTATGACATTTTGTTTCCTGCAGCTGATGAAGGAAAATAATGCAAGATAGCGGGGTACACTGACTTAAGTTAGTGTACTGATGAGGATCAAAAATCCACAGTTGGATATGTGTTTATGCTAGGTGGTGCACTAGTTGGTTGGAGTTCGAGAAAGGAGCCAATAGTGGCATTGTCATCGTGCGAAGCAGAATACATAGTTGCTTCTCTTTGTGCATGTAAAGTAACATGGATGGTGAATCTGGTCTAAGAGATTACAACAAAGAGTCATGGAGAAATTACCTTGAAGATCAAAAATATGTCTACTATCAATCTGGCGAATAATCTGATAGCACATGGCAGAAGCAGGCACATCGAAATGAGGTTCCATTATCTTTGAGAGCAAGTAGCAGAAAGAAAGATGAACATTGCAGATATCATGACAATTGGAGTGTAGGTCAAAGTGTTCAAGAAGCTAAGGTCTATTATGAATGTAGATAGCTTAGACACAATGAATTAGGTGATGTGTTAAATTGTAATTCCTTGTGTCGAAGCTTGTTGCTCAACAGAAACAATAAGGTGTTGAATTGTCTATTTTAGTAGTGTTAGTTAAATTAGATATTTTGGGCTTTTATAGTTTTGAGCTTTTAGATTGAGGAGCAAGCTAACCTAATTCTATAAATAGGGATAAACCCTTATTTTGTAAACACTTCAACATATTGTAATTTACGGTTTCTGTAGTTGTAGAGTGAATAAGAGAAAGAAAACCCATAGTTTGTGGGTAGTCACATTACTCTCCAAACAAATTTAGAACCCTAATTTTCTCTTTTAATTATTGTTGTCCAATAATCTTGTTCATCAAGATTGATTGAAATTCTCCATAGGTTTTAAGGATTTCCAACAACTCTCACCCTCTATTGTATTCGTCCTGCCCTGCCCCGTTTTGTTCGTGGGTTTTTGCCGACACGAGCATTTACATAAACTTTTGTGTTTTTTTGACTTAAAATATGCAATGCCTGCAGGCTTTCTCCGCCCAACCCTAACTTTTTTGCGGGACAGACCTGGGTTTTAGGCTCGCATCCTCAACTATGACCCCGATCCCCCTCGGTTTTTTGCTAGCTTTTGCGGGATGGGCCTAAATAGGACGGACATGCCCGATTGTCACCCCTAAAAATTTGCCTATATGACAAAATGACTGACAAAAGTGTCATGGTGATAGTTTTCCAAAACTATCAAGAATATATATTTATTTTATGTATGATAATTGTACTAAAATGACAAAAATATCATGTGTTGATGGTAGTTGGTAAGTACTATCAAGAGTAAATAAAATAATCATAGACATGACTATATGAAACAGGAAATATTTAAAAATTATTAAAGTTTAGAAAATCTTGCAATTCTTTGACGAAAGAATTGACAATGATATTATGTCTTTGGATATAACCGAATACAATTAAATATTATTATGGGTGTAGAACAAGCTCATATCTATTAAAGAAGTTGTAGGATTGTGTTTGGTTTGAACAAGAATATCACCTTATGTTAATTTTGTTTTTATATTTCTTGTTGTGTTCTCAATTTCACCTTTGTTCTTTTATAAGTATCAAATGTAATTACAGACCATGATTCATCGTGTTAATGGTTTTACATTATAATTCTAACTATAAAAAAACCACTTTAAAAAATGAGTTCTCTATCTTCTTTTTTTTCACCACCTGTACCTGATCCACTAAACCGATTAATCCGGCTCGAAGGTCAATTTTGCCATTAAGTGATTCCAGCCCCTCCTGAACATAGTTGTGAGGGATCGAATCATGGTCCTTCCTACCAAATCCAATGTGAATTACTACTAAATCAACTAACGATTGGTTTGAGTTCTTTTCCTTGAATAATGGATGTGTGTGTGTTATTGTAATATGATTTAAACTTTCTCTCTATCTCTCAGAGAGAGAGAGTATTTTGATTATGGAATATTGAAACAAACCCTAGTACGAATAGCATGTCGTTGAAGTCTGCTCACATGTTATTGTTTAATTGGGTCTTGTGTTATGGATCCAATTGATTAAGTTAGCTAGTACCCTAAGTTAGCTTGTAACGGGTAATTGTTAAAAAGCCCATTAGGTTAGTATGTTAGTTTTATTATAAATAGCATACTAGTCTCTCATATTTTGAATAAAGGAAAATAGGAAGATAAAACCCTAATTCAAAATTGAGAGAGGTTATTTGTTATTCTTGTATACTTGTAATCTTGTTTTAAGAGAAAGGAAAGAATAGCAGTTTATAATCAATCCTTGTTGTTTTCTTTGGTAACCCTAAACCCTAACCCTTGTGGGTTTCTTGAGAAACCTATTATACTTTGTTTCTAAGGTATCTAATTCACAACAAATTGGTGCGGTGAGCATAGAGAAAATGCCTTCAACAAAGTATGAGATTGAAAAGTTCACCGGAGTGAATGATTTCGGTTTGTGGCGCTTGAAGATGAAAGCTCTACTTGTTCAACATGGTTGTTTGGAAGCGTTGAAGGGAGAGACGGCTGTGAATGTTGCGTTGAAGGCATCTGAAAAGACGGCCATGATTGAGAAAGCACACAACGCAATATTGGTGAGCCTTGGTGATAAGGTTCTTCGACAGGTATCAAAGGAGACGACGGCGTCAGGGTTATGGTTGAAACTTGAAGGTTTGTACATGACCAAATCGTTGGTGAATCGACTCTACCTGAAGCAAGCCTTGTATTCATTAAATATGAGTGAAGACAAAGTGTTGTCTGAGTAGTTGGATATGTTCAACAAGCTGATTCTTGATCTTGAAAATATTGATGTAAAGATCGATGACGAAGACCAAGCGCTGTTGTTGTTATGCGTTTTTCCCAAAACACATGCTCACTTCAAATAAACCCTCTTGTATAGAAGAGAGTCCCTGACCTTTGAAGATGTTCAATTTGCCTTGTACTCTAAGGACTTGAAAGAACGAAATGAGCATAAACCTTCGACGATTAGTGAAGGTTTGGCCGTTAAGGCAAAATTCTTACGAAAGGATGGTAAGTTCGACAAGAAGAAGGGCAAAAGTCAGCATAAGTCTTATAGTGGTGAATCATCTGTGTTCGATGCTATCATTGTAAGAAGGAGGGTCACATTCGAAAGATGTGCCCTGAATGCCTGAAAGATCATGGAGGTAAGGATAATGGCAACGCAACCATTTTTCTAGATGATTTTGAATCATCTGATGTTCTTGTGGTTTCAAGCGGCGACTCAAGAAAAGAGTGGATTATGGATTCAGGTTGTACTTGGCACATGACTCCAAACAAAGATTTGTTCGAGAATTATGTGATCAAGATGGTGGATCAGTGATGTTGGGAAACAACAAAGCTTGCAACATTGCAGGTATTGGATCTGTGAGATTCAAGCTCCATGTTGAGTCAATAAGGTTATTGACTGAAGTTAGGTATGTACCTGGCTTGAAGAGAAATTTGATTTCTCTTGGTGAATTCGACAAGAAGGGATATGTTTTTCAAGGAGAGAAAAGTATTTTAAGAGTCATGAAGGGGTCGAAGGAAGTCTTGAGAGGCGTGAAGAAACAAGGCTTGTATACCCTTGAGGCTGAAGTTGTAAGTGGTTCGACAAATGTTGCATCCACAAAACTGTTGTCGAAGACAAAATTATGGCACATGAGATTGGGTCATGTCAGCAAAAGAGGTCTGGTCGAACTGGGGAAACAAAACCTGCTAGGTGGTGACAAAGTCGAGAAGTTAGAGTTTGTGAACCTTGTGTATTTGGTAAATCCTGTAGGGTGAAGTTTAACAAAGGTAAACAAAGAACACATGGATCCCTTGATTATATCCATGCTGGTCTTTGGGGGCCTGCAAGGAATCCTTCATATTCAGGTGCAAGATATTTTCTATCCATAGTTCATGACTATTCCAGAAAGTTATGGTTATTCATTCAGAAGACGAAGGATGAAAATTTTGAGAATTTCAAGAGTTGGAAAGTTCTGGTCGAAACTCAAACTGGCAGAAAGGTCAAGAGACTGAGAACTGATAATGGCCTTGAATTCTGCAATGAAGCTTTCGACAGTTACTGTGTCGAGTTTGGGATTGCAAGGCATAAGACTGTAGCAGGTACTCCTCGAAAAAATGGTCTAGCTGAGAGATTCAATCGAACAATCCTCGAAAGGGTTAAATGCATGTTGGTTAGTGTTGGATTGAAGAAGGTGTTTTGGGTTGAGGCTGCTTCGACAACAACATATCTGATAAACATATGTCCTTCGACTGTGTTAGATATGAAGACACCTGAAGAAGTTTGGTCGAAACATCCACTAGATCTCGAAAAACTGAGAGTATTTGGTTGTGTAGCCTATGCTCACATTAGGCAAGACAAGGTCGAACCTAGAGCTCTAAAATGCATGTTCATGGGATATCCTGAAGGAGTCAAAGTTTATAGGCTATGGTGCCTAGAGCCAGGTCACAGGAGGTGTATCACCAGTCGAGATGTAGTTTTCAATGAATCTGAGATGCCTTTCAAGAAAACTGACGATGTTGTCAAAGAGCTGGAACAGTGAGAAATTCTTGTCGAGGTGGAGCATAGTGATGTTGAATTGCATGACCCAGATGAAGTCGAAGAAGAAGCAGAAGTTGTTGTCTAATGAGGAGACTGATAATGAATACCTGTTGGCAAGATACGGGTCGAGAAGAGTCATCAAGCCACCTCAGAGACTTGGGTATATAGATCTTATAGCTTATGCCTTAATCTCTGCAAGTGAGGTTCTAGACGAATAACCTAGAGACTATAAGGAAGTTATGAGGAGTCAAAATAAGACTAAATAGTTGAAGGCCATGGATGAAATCTCTTCATGATAACAATACTTGGGAACTGATCAAGAAACCTGATGGAGCCAGGTTAGTCAGCTGTAAATGGATTTTCAGAGTTAAGGAAGGAATCGAAGGAGTGACGTCTAAGAGATACAAGGCAAGGTTAGTTGCAAGGGGGTTCACTCAAAAAGAAGGTGTCAACTTCAATGATGTGTTCTCTCCTGTTGTGAAGCACAGGTCCATTCGAATGTTGATTGCCATTGTGGCACAGTTCGACCTTGAACTAGAACAGATGGATGTGAAGATTGCGCTCTTGTATGGTGATCTTGATGAAACAATCCTAATGAGGAAACCTGAAGGGTATGTAGGAGACGGGAAAGAAGAGTATGTATGCAAGCTGAAGAGGTCTTTATATGGGCTGAAACAATCTCCTCGATAGTGGAATAGGAGATTTGACAAGTTCATGGCTGCATAAGTTTCATCAGAAGTCAGTTCGACCACTGTGTTTACTTCAGATTTCGACCTGGTAATTCATTTGTTATTTTGTTGCTTTATGTGGATGATATTCTAATAGAAAGCAACAATGTTGAAGATGTAATGAGGGTGAAGGTTAAACTTAATAAGGAGTTCGATATGAAGGATCTGGGAGCTGCGTCCAGGATTCTTGGGATTGACATCTGTAGAGATAGAAAGCAATTGAGATTATGCTTATCTCAAGAGTCATACTTGAAGAAGATTCTTGATAAATTTGGTATGTCGAATTCAAAGCCTGTTGTGACTCCAACAAACCCTCAATTCAAGTTGAGTATAGATCAGTGTCCCAGTATTGATGTCGAAAGAGCTTATATGAATAACATTCCATATGCTAATATAATAGATTTTTTGATGTATACTATGGTCTGTACTAGACCCGACATAGCATATGCAGTAAGTCTTGTAAGCAGGTACATGTCGAATCCTGGAAAGGCTCACTGGCAAGCATTGAAGTGGATTTTAAGGTACATAAATGGGTCTCTGAATAGAGTCCTAATTTATGGTGGAGCCTTGGGTGAAGATAGTAAAGCAACAATAGAAGGATATGTCGACTCTGATTATGCAGATTGTATGGATTCCAGAAAATCTATTTTTGGATATGTTTTCACTATGTTTGGCACAACAATTAGTTGGAAAGCAACACTTCATAAGGTTGTTGCCTTATCAACCACTGAAGCAAAATATATCGCTCTAACTGAAGTTGTAAAGGAAGCATTGTGGCTTGAAGGTTTTGCAAAAGAGCTGAAACTTCAAGGTCGAAGTATCACTATTAAATGTGATAGTCAAAGTACAATACACCTATCGAAGAACACAACCTATCATGAGCGAACCAAGTACATTGATGTAAGGTTGAATTTCGTCAGAGGGGTAATCGAGCGTGGAGAAGTCCAAGTGCTGAAGGTTTCGACATATCATAATGTTGTTGATGTGATCACCAAGACGTTTCTCAGTTGCAGGTTTTTCCACTGTATGCAGTTGATAAAGCTGCATGAAGAAAACTAGTTTGTTTCTTGTTAGTATAGGGTGCGTTCCAAGGTGGAGATTTGTCGAATATTGGAACAAACCCTAGTACGAATAGCATGTCGTCAAAGTCTGCTCACATGTTATTGTTTAATTGGGCCTTGTGTTATGGATCCAATTGTTTAAGTTAGCTTGTACCCTAAGTTAGCTTGTAATGGGTAATTGTTAAAAAGTCCATTAGGTTAGTATGTTAGTTTTATTATAAATAGCATACTAGTCTCTCATATTTTGAATAAGGGAAAATAGGAAGATAAAATCCTAATTCAAAATTGAGAGAAGTTATTTGTTATTCTTATATACTTGTAATCTTGTTTTAAGAGAAAGGAAAGAATAACGGTTTATAATCAATCCTTGTTGTTTTCTTTGATGACCCTAAACCCTAACCCTTGTGGGTTTCTTGAGAAACCTATTATACTTTGTTTCTAAGGTATCTAATTCACAACATTGATACTATCATATTTTTGAGTTTGTTCTTTGATTTGTTCGTTAAAGGATTATATTCTTAATATATTAAGGTTTTTCCAATTATAAATAGGGTTCTTTCCCATTTGTTATAAACACATATTGCATAAGGTGTATATAGCAGAGATCCTATTGAGAAACAAATGGTAAAATTTCTTAGAATTATCTAAGAGATTTGAGAAACAATTTAAACACCTTAAATTTAAGGGATTCTTATATTTGAGAGTTGAAAAAATTATGAAACACTTATGAGAAAATAGGGTTTAGTTTGAAAATTTCAAAGACTAATTCTTTTACCTCATTATAATCTCAGGTAATAACTTTCGAAATATAATGAATCAGAGAGTTACTTTTTCCCCAGACATAGATGATTGATCAAATATGATAAACACTTCTTTGTATTCTTATATATTATTTTTTTGTTTCTTGAAGCAATTTAGTTGATTGTCATTGTTTTTTTTTTCTCACATATCAATTAAAAATCATTTATTCTTATTTTCATAACATATATAAACAAGTTCCTCTCAATATTTTAAAATAACTTTGTGATTTTTTTTAAATATTTTTTAATTAATTACTTACACTTCAACTGTTTATACGTGTTGTGTTGTGGATGATGATGAAGATAATGAAAGCTTGGCTAAAAGTATTACATGAACATTATTTGTTCATGACATAGATGATGATTGATTAGTGGATAATTTATGTTCGTAGAGAATTTGAATATATTGAGACTTGTTTTATGATGTTACATTAAATTACTTATGACTCATTTTTTAACTTTTGTTGACTTGTTTGATGGTGTTGAACTTTTGTTGAATTTATGGTATTGAATTTATTCTAACATTATGATTGTCAATGGCGTTTCTACAATCTAGTATGATTAAAATGTATATATTTTATGTTGAATTTGTTTATTAGTGGAGTACCATTTTATGTTGAATTTGTATATAATCCTAAAACAAGATTGAAGATGGTTTTTTATTCTATAATATGGACAATGTCAATAACCTTGAAGAAGAGTCAATAACCTTGAAGAAGAAAGATGTAATGCATTAAGATCAGGTAAGAATATCTTATATACACCCCACCTCATAAATAACCCCCCATAAACTTCAGTAATAAAGGAAACATATAGAAGGAAAGTGGAGACAATTTCCTTGCATGATAGGCTTCACAACATATCCCAAATCCAATTCTACACCTCTCATCAACTTCTCATTACTTAGTACAGGTTCAAATCTACCTAAAATGGTTCACATTTACATCCAAGACAGAAGGCGAAAAACGCAAATGAAATACACAAGTTGTTGGCATTGCTGCTAAGAATGGGCTTGAGCATGCTCAGGTTTGTGACTGTACTCGTAATCAAGATGAACAAAAGCACGCTCGATCTCAGGCAAGAGTTCGAGTTTCTCTTGTAATGATTCGCCAATATCATGAGCCTCTTGCAAAGGCATCCCAGCTGGTAGGACGATATCAACCTCGACAAAGTAGTGAGACCCAAATGTGTAAGCTCGAACAGTGTCAATGTGCCTTACGGCCTTGTGGTGGTTCCAACAAAGGTATGTAAGTTTCTGAAGATACTCCGGTGCAGCTGATCTTCCAACAAGGGAATTCACGTTTTCCAACACCGTCATTGACCATGTGCGAATTGTGTATATAGCCAGCTGCAGTAGAAGAATTACACATAAGTAAAACACGTGCACGTCAACAAGAAATATAACAATAACAACCAGGCTTTATCCCACCAAGTGGAGTCACTACACGGATCAACTTCTGCCATCAGGGATTAATTTTGAGCATACCGATTGGGATTCCTACTTAATTGGGCTATATATAAACAAAGGGAAAGTACTATAAAATTAAAATACGGAATGTAGTTATGTACTTACAATGATAGCACCGACCGGATCCATCCAATCATCAAAATAATTTGCCAAAAGTGCAGCAATGAGGCCAATCAAATTAGTGATCACATCAAAAAAGTGATCTTGAGCATAAGCCTTAACAATCTCATTAGTAAAAGAGCGACAATAAACCATCAGCATGAACTTCACCAAAGTCACTGAAAGCATAATACCCATAACCCAGCACTCTTGTTCCCTGGTCAAGTTGAAGGTATTATCCTAGAAATGTCATTAAGACAAGCATTAGACTCGGTTACCTAGAAATTAATGAGATCCAGAAAACCAAATGAAAAACCATTGATTTAAGTTTTAATTGTTGATGTGTGAACTTCGCGTCAAGAAATGTAGCAAAATCAACTTACAGAGTATATTAATGTGCGGACGGACTCCAAAATTATTTGCAGTCCCAGTGTTGCCATGACAGAGGCAAAAACAAGAATTCCCTGCACACAATTTTGAACTTTAAATTTCAGCACCAAGATTATAACCACTGGCAAGAATACATGATTAAGAATCTTCAAACAGAATATGTATAGGAGGACTGACCAATGGTTGCATCCGTTTCTTTCCAATAGGGTACTGGTATGGATTCGGTGTTTGCATGGAAAATGCAGTGAACCATAAGATGAATCCAGAAAGGAGATCCAGCAGAGAGTCTAGAGTGGATGCAATGATGGCTAGGGAACCACTTCTGATTGACGCGTAAACTTTGGCAGCAAAAAGAACCATGTTTGCTATGTTTGATATTCTGATGGCAAATGTCTCGCTCCTAGCTAACTTGTCTCGCTCCTCCTGCAAACAACAGTGGATATTCAAACAAGGCATTTGACTATACAGAATCTGTTTGAAATTGACTTATTTGAATCTACCTACAGACATAAGCGCTTGTGAAACTTTTGCGAGAGCTTAAGGAAACAACTTAAGGCATCTCCATAAGCTGTTTTCAACTTATAGGTTAGCCTATGAAAACAGCTTATAGCTTATATGAAAACGGCTTGAATTTATTTTATCTTTTGATATAGAAATAGGTTATACATCAATACTCTTATGATCAATATAGTCAAGCATGAGATTTTAAGTAGAATTGGTCAGCTTGTGAAAGATTTAAAAATTCGGGTAGTTAGCACGGCATGTAAGAACCTGCAAAAGGGAAAAATGATAATTTCATATATTTATACACACACATGCACAAAAACATGAAATTATAATTCAGGCCCAAAAAAGGGCCCATCACATTTTTCTTCACAATCTTGCTTCAAAAATCTCTATCTTGACCACACTGGCCACGAAAACGATCTTTCTATGATCGTAGCACTCTCAGGCATCCTCGACACGTAAAATCTTACAATTCAGCACTCGATCTTGACTACACTGCTTATGATAAGCATTTAAGCTATAAGCACTTTATTAAGTTGTTTACCTAAACAAGACTAATATCTATCATTAGATCTAGAGAAGAAAAAGAGAAAATGAAATAGAAACCTTTGACATTCCAGGAATAAAGCCACGCTCTGCTAAGGCATCCATTTCAGTAAAGCCCTCAAGCACTTCAACCTGTTGCTGATAATACTCGGCAATATTATCTTCTTGACCTAAAGAAATACAAAACCGAAAAGAAAGAAAAAATTACGAAAAAGCTTCACAAATCAGAAAACATACAAAGAAAGAAAAAATTACGAAAAAGCTTCACAAATCAGAAAACATACAAAGAAGTAAAGGCACAAGAGGAAAGGTGCTACGCAAACTTCCAAAGCAACAAACAACTCCATTTTAAGGAATGAAGCAAAAATCTAGACACATTCAACCAAAATGAAAATGTAATGCACCAAATTTGCAACTTCTTGCATTTGAATCACAAAACGTCAAATCAGAGAAAAATGAACTTAATATATCATTGATAATTACTAATCAACAATATTCACTCCAAGAAAATATATAAGTTCATATATAGTCAAAAACATAAAATCCAACTTCCAATAAATCAAAAACACAGAGAAACTCGAACATATAAAACTCAGATACCAAATCATCAACCCGAAAAGCCAAAATTCTAAACAACAAAACGAAGAAAAAGAAAAAGACCTTACTAAAAACATGGCTGAGGAAAGAAACTACAAAACATACCATACTACTCACCCTTGATTACATCCATTGATAGCATCTTTCAGAAAATTGAAACAAGTTCTACACTTCTTGCAAATAGAAACACAAAAAAGATTTTACATATATAAAGAGCCAAAAGAACAGACAAGGAACTCAAAATCACATCAAAACTGAATAAAAATTGCAGCATCACATTCCTCATAAGCAACCACAACCACTGATATAAAACGAATCGCAGATTCCCATTCCAAAAAAAAAAAGATTCTCAACTAAAAAAAAAGTAGATTCCAAAAAGAATTAATAAAATAAATAAAAGTAACAACAAAACAGGAGGAATCAGTTCACACCTATACATATATTTGATTTTGATCCCTAAAATAATGATAATGTATCAACCTAGTCCAAGTCTTACAGCAGTTTACACTCATTTAATTTAACTATCACTTATCAATGAACTTGTTCGTAATGCCGAATAAATTTGAACTCAGTGAATAATATCATAGACAAGACCATCTTTGAGGATGTGCAAGACGTGCGGTAGCCCATGGCCTCAAATTTCTCATAGTTAATATATGGTTAAATTGGGCCTTATTAAATGTTTATAATGGTTAAACATGGTCAAATTAGGCCTCTATTTGTTTTTTAATGACTATACTACCACTAATCTACATAGGCCTCCGAAAAAATCGAGACAGCTCTGATCATAGATATGTCCAAGGTTTTAAAATAAGTCCACGACCGGTCTCGAACCAATAGAGCTTTTAACCAATCTCGACCACGACCAAACAGTATCAGAAGGTGCCAAAACCAATACAATTATTCACCGTTTTTGTGATAAAGAAGAAATTGTGGTTAATTCACACCGCGACAATCACAATCAGCATCACAACACCTGTACTAACTAAAATCGCGAAAGCCTTTATGCAACCACAATCTGCGTCACAACGCCTGCACCGACTAAAATCACAAAAGTCTTTATGCGACAGCGACAGTTATTTAAAATACCTGCATTCATCTGATAATATATCCAGAAAAACGGATTTGGCAATTCTATAAATCATTCCAAATTGATATCATAAAATATTTCAGAGAATCTAGCGTAACTGATTTAACATTATATATAGTATGTGATAAATAACTAGTACGTATTTTAATTATTAATCAATTTAAAGCTAAAATAAGAAACTAAGAATAAGACTGTATAATAAAAAAATAAAAAATAAAAAGATACTTAGAATTAAAAATGCTAAAAAATAAAGTGAATGAAAATTACCAAGAACACCGTAACAGTCATGGATACCACGCGAGGGTTTCGGCGTCTTTTCCGTGTATTCTGAAGAAAACTGAAACGACTCGAAGTTCAACCGCCATGACAGGTCACTGTTATCGGAAAGTGAAAGAAGAGAAAGCTCTTCCTCGTTCTGAAGCTCCACCATCTCTCCCATTTTTCCGGTCATTCAAAAAACGGCGTCGTTTTTAGTTGAAAGAGGAAAAAATGTGGTTGGTTTTAGTTGGTATAATTCAGTTGTGTGTAGTTTCTATATTTTGAGTTTTTTTTGAACGGTAAAGTGGGGTGTGTGAACATATATCGAATGAGGGGATTTGAAGGAGCGTGGAGTGGACGTGGTGGTTTGATTGGTGCGTGATGGGTGAGTAGGGAAGAGCGCGTGAGGGGAGGGTGAGTGAGATTTGCACGATATTTTTTGTGTGAGGGAAAGAGAGTTTTGGTGAAGATGTGGCTGGGTAGATCGGAGCCACATGAATTTGAACCGGTTGGACCTTGGTTGCTCAAAACCCGGTTTAGGAACTTGGTTGCTCAAATCCAAGTTGTTGAATTTTGTCTCTTGTGTTAAAGGAATGGCTCATATTTTGTAGGCTTAAATATTAAATAGTCTTACTTTCTAAAAAATGGTCCCAAGAGATTCAAACCTTAAACCTTATATATTTGTAAGGAGTTTCATTTAATTTTATTGTTATTTTTAGTGATGGGAGATGGGTTTGTAAACTTCATCATTTATGAGAATTGGTGGTGGATTTTTGTTGTATAGTGGTAGTCTTTGATTTTGATAGAAGTGTGAGAATCATCGCGACTTTCAGAGCCTTAAAGTATTAACTGCAAGTATACAGTTTAATCGCGTAGTAATAAAAGATATTGATCTCACAAGGACTAGATAATCAAACTAATGCTTTCAGGTGTTATTATGTTTAGCTAAGGTGAGTGATGTTTTAGTTAAAACGAAACGGAGAATTAAGAATTTTAATTAAATTAGAATTATGGTAGAATATCGATACGTAATTAATATGCCTTCACGAATTCAATAAATTATCGGCTTATAAAGATTGGTCAAATTATCTTTCTGTAGAAAATATCGGTTAAAACGTTGTCAACTCACACTCTTGTGGTCTTGCCTATAACCATACTCCTAAGTCAGATTGAACACTCTCGCTGTGTCAAATTAAGTTAAAAGCATTTTTTGAAAACATAAAGATTCCAATTAACTTTAAAGCACTTCCGTTGTATTTAAAACTAATGTCCGATTTTAGTTATCCGGTTAAAACCTCACACTCTCGTGGTCTTAATCCTAACCTTGTTACCTTTTTACTTTCGTAATAAAAGCTAATTTTAAATTAAGAAATCAAAACCAGAAAATAAGTTTGTTTTATGATTTTAGCCTAGATCTATTGAATCCATTCTGGTTAATCAATTACATACTGATTTGAGTGTTTTAGTCAGACATATTAATTAGAACAATCGATAATAAATAAGAATAGTAAACAATATAGAGCATGGCAAATGGAAAATAAAAACAATTCTATTAATCTGAAAATAAACCCAGACTGGAGTACAGGACAACAGTACAATCTTGGTGTAATAAATTCTTGCGGAAAATAAAACTAGAACGGTAATGGCTGGAAACAATGTAAATTGAAATAGCTTCCCGATGTCGAAAATTATTACTAGTTCGGAAAGGTAATGGAAATGAAAACTTAATGCAGAAAAAGAAAAATTGCATAACGCTCTGAACAGTAGAATTAAATTGGGCTCCGAATGTAAAACGACAGAAAATAGGATCAGGTCGAAGCTCCCTTTGGAAATTGAATTGGCTTCTATTTATACTAATGATGTAGACTAAGTTGTTGAGGAAGTTCAAGAAAAATTATCTCTGGGCTTGGAATACGTTGCTTGACTACTTACCGAGTTGAATCTGAGAAAATAACGCAGCAATGGCTATTCTGTTTTGACTAAGGCGCGTTTCTTTTTTTTTTCTTTCTATTTTTGACCTGTGACGGCCGTCTTAGCTTCAAGATTATCGTCTCATACATGCCATCTGTGAAAGAAGTCACAAGCATGTTACGATCGTCTGGGCTTCAGAATGCAAAAGCTCAGTTTTCTGTCATTTGTCTTCATTTCTACTGATGCAGACAATTCTTCCTCATTTTAGCTCATTTCTTTTACAAGTCATACAAATCAGAATACCTGCAAAAACATACAAATACTTCGCATAATATCATTTAAATTATGAAAGACGATAACTTAATTAATCGGAAACCAAGTTAAATAATCGATATAAAATCGTGTTATCAAACTCCCCTAGACTTGAATCTTTGTTTGTCCTCAAGCAAACATTCAATAAGACGTTGAAAATACCTGTCAAATAGAAACATAAAACACAATACCTATCATACGTGGTTGTGCTACATTTTGCTGAAAGAAATAGTAGTAACTCGAACACTAAAGATACACTAATGACACAAAAGCAAGATAATTCTCATAAAACCCTTATACAAACCAGTATGAATCATTCTATTATAGCTTAACCTAATGCCCTCGTTTCTATTTCACCCGTTTTCATTCTGACGCAATCACATTAAGCCTTTTACCTTTACACACGCATAGTGGAGTAGCTTGTTAGTGAATTTGATTTTCGAACGTGGGGTCTGGTACACAAGTGTGGTAACACTTTATATGTACTGAGTGCAAGTTGTGGGGGATCGAACCGTAGTTCTCCCTACCGAGTTCAGAACTAGATACCTCTAAACCAATTGTCAACAGACTTTTCTTTGCCTTTTTCGCATGTTTTTTTTAGATTTGGTGCAACTTAATCATTTTATTAATGGCATGTTTAATTCTTAAAAAATTTCTTTTTTGTCGCTTTGAGTATCAATCACTTATTTGTATCGGCTTTCCACGTAGCTTGTGATTAAGGCAGTGTTGACTGCTAATATAAACTACTTGAGGCTAATTTAGAACTAAAGCTTCAGATTTCAGTATAAAAGGTATTCAAACTGATATCTCATATCTTAGGTTCTAAATTTTCAAGACTGTATCAATTTTGTTAAGTCTTTTCTCAGCTTTCTAACATAGCCTATCAACCTATATACTCGTAGGGTATGTCGAGTGAATGTATTATATCGGAAAAAATTGTTATAGCTAAAAAAAATTAGAGGGAGTCGAATAAATGAAAATACTTTGATTAATAGCTTGATTTCGAATGAAAAGTACATAAAGGGAAATACTAACTAGCCTTCTCCCACACTATCTCAGACATTGTCTTCAATGCTGCAAGATAAAGGTAAACTACAAAAGAAAACAAAAAAAAGGAAAAATACAATAAAATAAAAGAAAAACTATTGCGGTCCTCGACCTCGTAGGTTCCTCTGCCCATACTGTGCAACATGATCTGGTATACCTACATGATGAATATAGTTATGCAGATCATGTACTTTCTGAGTTAAAGCATCGAGTCCTTGCATAACTCTTTATATCCTCGTCCCTTGGGTTGTTTGTTCCAGCCGGATCTGACCCATGAGAGTCATCATCTCTGCATGTTGAGTCTAGTGTCGTTCCTCCCTCTAGGCATCTAACTCATTCCTATGGATGATCGCCACGAGAATATCATCATTTATCGTTGATTCTCGTTCACTTCTACGACGACGTCTGGAGGAAGTGTCGACAGAGTCAGTAGTTGGAGGTTGTTCAGGTTCTTCTTGTTGTGGTTGGCCCATCATGTCTTTAAATGCATCTTGTGATGGCTCTTCCGGTGTAACAACATCGGGTGATGGAGCGTTAAGGTCGAAAAGCCAGTTGGCCTGGCGCTGAGCATACGTGTGAGCGGGGCAAGGCATGACTACACCTCTGACTACCTTGTTTTTTATCATCAGATTATACCTACCATTTTTCCTTTGCTTGACTATATGTCGGTTACGACAATATTCCATGTCCAAGAAAAGTGGCGGTAAAGAGGGTAAGTCGGCGAGACGATCTCCTAAATTTAGCTTCAGTGCAATGTCGATGATGATTCCACCGAAACAGAACAAAGTTTTCCGTCTAACACAAACTGAATGAATGTTGTACAGCATGAAGGCCACCGGGTTCGGGGGTATAGGATGAAAAGCACACTGAAGGAGAAAAAGCTCCTTCTGGTTGACCTTATGATTGTTATGCCTTCCGAAGACGGTGTGGCTCAAAACTCGCTGAAAATAACGGATTTTGGGGTTGTAGATGTGAGAAGCATAAAGGTCATCCCAACCGGACGGTACAGAACCTATCTGAAATTGCCAAAGCTCAAAAGCAGCAGCCTGCCAAGTTGCGTGACTAGGAAGGCGATAACCAACGTGAGCGCCACAGTGGAAACTAAACCATTCACTCAAGGTCTCTTGCGTTACCGAATATTCTCTACCGAACATTCTGAGCATGGCAGCACCTGTTAAGAACCTAGTTTTGTCATTCGTTGTGTTGTAGGCGAATGAACTCAAAAACTCCAATGTCAGCGCTTCATACGTTGGGCTATTATTTATGTAGAGCTTTGTTAATACAGTGTTAGTGAGCAACCACTGAACGCCTTTCAGCAGTCCTAACTCTTGGAGGCACTTTTCATCGACGTATCTGGTTGCTTCGAAAGAGCGTTGGTGAAATTCGATATTCCTTGCTTGTTGAAGGTCATCGGCTCCTCCATCACGGAAGGTGATCGAAGAGAGACCAGGGCCAGGGCGTGGATTTGCCATTTTCATAAAGGTGGGAATTTTCGTAAGAAATAAAATGAAGAGTGAAGGTTATGGAACAGAACTTACTATAATATATATAGCAAATGTAAAAATGGGAGTTAATGAAATGGTAGTGTGAGAAAGTGGAAAGGTGGACGGTTATAAATAGTAATGGTGGGAGTGGACCATTGGAAGAGGAGGAGATAATAAGGTGCACAATGGTCCTGTAACAGTCATCATAAACGTTACAGGGATGACCGTTGTGATGGTCGTCTGGAAAACCTGACGGTCTTCAAGTGTCTTGGGCGGTCGTCCCACACACAGGATGGACGTCACGCACTAAAGGAGTGTGACGAGTGTCATGCAACATTGGATGGTGCAACGGTCAGATAATTACGTATGTGTCTTTCATGCATTAATTCCATGTTCTCATAAATATTGTGTAATACATAATTTTTTATAACTTAGTAATATCAGTAGCAAAGCAGTACATTGGTAAATAAATAACATACAATATCATATTTGTGCAACAGGCTAAATTTATAACAATTCGTAACAGAAGTGCATCAATCACAATAATAATATTGGAAAATAGTATACTGCTACAAAATAAATTAAATTAGAGGCACACATAATTTTAGTAGAAGGAAAAAATGATAATTTTATTAAAATTGAGAGGTAAACACAGTAGCTTCTAAGAATTGCAAACAAAATTGAAAAATTGAAAAATTGAAAAGTTGAAAAACTAAATTAAACTAAAATGAAAAACTGAATTAAACTAAAATGAAATAAAAATTCTGATAAATGTCCGCGTTAGTAGCCACAGTTTTTGGCATTGATTTAATGTCTTGGCTCAAGTGGTCAAACTGCTTGACATTTTTTTATAAGGATTAAAAATCAAAATTGAAATATTATAGTGACCAAAAACATATTTAACCCTTTAAAATATATGAATACATAATATTTTAAATTCATATGTATTTTTTTTTCAAATTGGAAAGTTTTACTCTCCCAAATGTTTTTCTTTAACTTAAAAGTTTTATGCATTTTTACCGATGGAAAACACTTACAAAATTGTTTGCAATGCATAAAATTGGTAACAAAATATCAATGAGAAACCAAAACTTTACAAAAACGTTACATAACAAAACAAATTTTAAAATATTTATAAGGACTAGTAACTTATTTATCCCTTAATTATATATCTTATAGAGTGTAAATATATTTTTCTCTTCTTAGAAAATTTATTTTTATACCTAATATATAATCTAGAAGGGAAGTTACAATTCATAATGAATCTAGAAGAAAAATTACAATCCAACTTGAAATTCCAACGGGTAAGACACGGATCTCCCACATTTAAAACAACTATAAATACTTGTTATTCTCTTCCTAAAAAAAACATATATCTCTAATAATGGCACATAAAAAAATTGCATCCTCATCTTTTTCCTCAAAATCCAACTATCCAAATTCCAACAATGATTCCTTAGGAAACAACCCTAGTATATTTTATACACACTCAGATAACCATTTTTCCATAGCGGAAGGTAATAAAGAGTTCATAGTCTCTTACACCAGTACTCACTATGTCAAACAAGGGCTAAGACAACATTTTTTTTTACCTTTAACGGCGCTTAAAAGTGTTGTCTAAGGTGATGCTATCGTAAGAAAAGACAACATTTTTTAAAGGAAAAAGTGTTACTAAAGGTCTACTTTAGAAAGCGCTTTACCTTTAAAAGCGCTTTCTAAAGTAGGCCTTTAGCAGCGCTTTTTCCTTAAAAAATGCTCTCTAAAGTGGGCCTTTAGAAAGCGCTTTTAAAAGGATTGTCTAATGTATACGTATAAAAGTTTAATGAATTTTTTATATACCTTTAGAGAGCGTTTTTTTGAGGATAAAACACTTTCTTTTATCACCCTTTAGACAGCGCTTTTGAAAGCGCTCTCTAATGTATACCTATAATTTTAATGAATTTTTTTATATACCTTTAGAGAACATTTTTTAGAGAAAGCGCTTTCTTTTGTGAACTATAGAGAGCGCTTTTTCTTAAAAGCGTTGTCTTTTTTATACGTATAATTTTAATGTTTTTTTTTTAATTCCATTTTAACCATTTTTTATGCAGAAACATGTATAATTCAATTCATTTCAATAAAACGGTATAATTCACATTTCTATAAACCTTTATAAATCACAAATACCATTATAAACCATTTCAATCCAAAACTATACAATTCAAGTCATTTACATGTCACTAATACCACTAATACCATTTCAATCAAAAACTATACAATTCAAGTCATTTACATAAACCGCAAGTAAATAACATTCACATAATCCCATAATCCTATACCTTAAACTATTCTTTTTTCAATAATATATTCGCACAATTTCTCCATAATTTCACCCACTTTTGAGGGTGTGTAATGAGAACACGTGAATTCATCAAAGTACTACATAACAAAACAAAATATGCATTAGTTAGTTTAAAATAATAAATTATGACATATCTGATAAATATTAAAATAAATCCCAAGTTATAAATCCATGCATACCTGAATAGGAATCTCTAATCGATCCAATTGAAGGATTTCTCTCATAAACCTCAAAACGTAATACTTGCAGTCTATGCCATTTTTCTGTTGAGGACACTACACATAGACAAACAAATAAGAATTAATATATAGTTGTTTTGTGTTATCAAGTAGCATCACTGATAAGCAACATTGTGAAAATTAAATTAATATACCTGCACTTGGACCCATGGAATAATGCTTGATTTAGCCTGTGTTATTCGAGCATCTCTTTGTGCTTGGTATACTAGTATAGATCTATAAAAGACAAACATAAATTTAGAAAAATCTCACAGAAATAATTAAATATACAAATACACACGAATATTTCGAACAATCTCACTTACGTATCAACCACTTCCTTCATACTCAGATATGTTGACCAATCATACTCCAACGAATTCATATAATATACCACTTCTTTTGTGGGATTAATGGCAACCAACAACCAGTGTCCATTGTAAAATATAACAAAAGTTTAGATGGATAATTTCTATGCAATAAATACAAAAATTAGAATGAAATTAGAATGAAAATATCACTTGTGTCCAGTATTATACGGTAAAAAAACAAAGTTTCTGTACTGGCCTCCGTAAATCTCTCAATTAAGTGGTCTCTTACTGAAACTGAATTCAAACCAATTGTTGTTGCATTGATATGGGTGGAAGCAAAGAAACAGAATTTGTTTGACAATTGCGTCCCGCGCATGATTTTGTCATACAAGAACCTTACATAAAAACATATATAATGAACATTAGACTATTTTCATTGAAATGTGTAAAAATATTGTTTAACTAAATAAATAATAGATTGATCGGAGTACTAGATGTATGCATGCATAACAACGATGCCTAATTCAAGATTCCTGAAAATTTGTACCATGTCCTCTCTTCCGATTATATTCGAATGAGGAAAACCAAAAACACCATCATCCTGTCTTTTGATGAATATAATCTTGCATCACATCAGATGTTGACACAAGTGTCTCAAGACACAACCAAAAGCGATTTGCATGAGCTCTTTTTGCCTGCATTATTCTTGCATAAATTTTTTCTTGCTGATGACCTGTTGTGAAGCTTGAGCAGGAACCTAACAATCATATAAGTTAGGTAAAGTAGAAAATCATGAAACTTTTGAATTCGGATCATAGAATAACACTTTAAATGTACCTCTCTTTGTGATGCAACAAACTCTTTTCCGGCAAAATCCCTTTATCCTTAGATGCGGGTTTTGTAGGAGTCTAACATTACCATGTAAAAAAAATGTACATAATGGTTCAAAATGATTTTCATAATGGTTTACATTTGAATATAAAGATATTAATAATGGTTTAAATTTACCTCATCATATATGAAAATAAGGTTTGACGGCCATGCAACAAACGAGTCTATTACATCTCCCATCAATGTTATCTCTGAAACCTGTAACGCCCCAAATTCTATTTATTTATTTTAATTGGATTATAATGTTTGGTGTGTGAAAGAATATTATATTATTGAATATAATGTTATTTTAAAGAATTATATTATGATGGATAATATTATTATTGGATAAATAAAATATTTGGAAAATAAAGAGGAAATGGTAGAATGATAAAGTGGAGAAGATTAGTGAGGGTAAATGAGGAAGACCATAGATTGGGTCTAAGGGATAAGGTTGGAATAAGGAAAAGGGAAGTTCAGTCGTGTTTTTGTGTTTCCGTAGAAAGATCGTGAGAAGGGAGAAGAAGGAAGAGAAAGTTCAAGACTAGAAGGAATAATCCGCGAAGAGGGAAGAATAGCTCATCAAACTAAGGTAAGGGTGGGATTCTTCCATCCTTAAGGGTTTTATAATGGGGATTTGGGTAGGTTGATGATTAGAAGTTGAAGATTTTGATATTGATAATATAAAGTGAATTAGAGTAGATATAATGATGAATTAGAGTAACTATAATGGTTATGTATTGATATATGTATGTTGTTTGATCATTTTGATGCAATTTTGTCTTTAGAAGAACTGATTTTTGGGTTTTTGAGCAAATAATAGCATTAGGAAATTGTTTGGAGAAAAATTGGGTTTTGTCGCAGTCTGAAACGGGGGTCGTGTCAGGTGTCACGGGGGCCGTGTCAACTCTCTGGTTTATAATAAAATAATTTTTTTGGTACAGTGGACCTGACACGGGCAGTGTCAGCTGACACAGGGGCCGTGTCAGACCACTGTGTTTTGGCTATTTGGGGTGTTTTGGAAGGCATGGGTGTGAGTCTCTGACACGGGCCGTGTCAGGTGACACGGGCCGTGTCAGGTGACACGGGGGCCGTGTCAACCCTCTGTTTTTGTGAATTTTAATGATTTCGATGTTCGTATTGGTTTTATAGTTGGAAGTAGTTACAGAAAAGTTATACATATAACTGTAGGGATCAATAGTATAACTTGAAGCTAAAAATGATTGATATGTTTGTTGGCTTTGTTGTTATTGTGATGAGTTATGTATAATTGTTGTTGACTTATGTATATGTAATAGGTTGTTGTATATGTTGTTGCATTAGTAGTGGCTAAAATGGATTGATGTTGTTATATGCTAAAGTATGCATGATGTTGATGAAAATGATTGTTGTTATGTGTTCTTGTTGTTATTATCATATGTTGTTATAGTTGAAGAATAATGTTGTAGGTGTTGATAGATGTTATTGTCATTATCATATGTTGTTATAGATGAAGATGTATGCTGTAGGTGTTGGTACATGGTGTTGTATGTGTTGTTGTTGTTATGTGTTCTCGTTGATATTGATATATGTTTGTAGTTAAAGATGCATGTTGTAGGTGTTGATAGGTGTATTGATGATGTTATATGTTGTTGTAGTTAATGATGCATGAATTGGATGTTAATTGAAGTTATATGAGGTTGTTATGTGTTGTTGACGTCGTTGTAGTTATATGTCGTAATAGTTGTTCGGTATTGTCTTATGTTGATAATATATGTTTTGATATCGCTATGTGTTGTGGTTGTAGTTGTGGTGATATGATGTGGTAGTTGGTAGGTGTTGTTGTATGTTGTTGATACATGTTGTTGATGCGGTTATGTATTGTTGATGATTCTAATGCATGAAATTGTTGTAGTCGTACGTTATTGATGATGCTAATGCATGAGATCGTTGTAGTTATATGTTGTTGATAATGTTAATGCATGAGCTAATTATTGTTGCATATCGTTGATGTTGTTGTTGCGTGAGGTTGATGTTGTGCTCATTGCATATGTCAACGGTGTTGAGTGACATGTTGCATAGTTGTATAACATACTGTAACACGGTGGGAGAACTGACTTTAGTTAAATGTTGCGGATAGCAAGAGTCACCACCGACTTTTATTTTATCCAAAAGGAAAGGGTATAAAAGAACAGGAAAGACCTTAAGAGATATTTTTGGGTCCGGGGGGTAGGTTATGTAAAGGGAAGGTGTTAGCACCCTTTACATCCATGGTTATCCATGGGCTCTTAGGTACTTAAGCTCACTTTAAATGGTTTTGAAAGTGTAGTGTGTGAATAAAATTTTCAGAATAGTTAATAAATAATCCATGTAAGGATGTGTTAAAAACTTGTTTGAAAATTTGTTTAAGTGGGAAAAAGTTTTGAAATGAGCAAGTAACTAGGAGTAATCTACCCTAATGTTTAAGGTCTTTCTTATTCTTTATTCTTTCTTTAGTAAGACTATCCCTACTATTAAGAAGTAGGTAGTCCTTACTTTGGATGTAAAGGGACATGTGAGGGACAATTTGATTTTGAAGGCCATGGTGGGGTGTAATAAGCAAACTGGAGGGACTATCATCACTTATTTCGAAGGGACTCGATCCATAAAGGCAACCATAAGGGACTTTGATGACTTTCTTTCAAGGGACTTGCTTTATACACCCCACTTAACCAATATTCGTAGGCAACTTGAAGGATAACCTTAGAAAGTGAGACGGCGATTAAAATCGACTTACGTGTGTGACGTGTTCGATTTAATTATCTTTGATTAAAAAGTGATCTAGAATTAATTTTAAGAACATACATGTTTTGCACTCCCTAATTACTAACCATAATAATAATAATTAAAATAATTACAAAATTACAACCGGGAAACAATTACAAGAAATTATAATAATAAACAAAAATAATAAATGAGCAAATAATAATAATTTAATAATAAATAAATAAGGGGTTAGTAAATAATAATAATAATAAGATTAGTAGAAATATAAAATTAGTGAAAATAATAATAATAAAATAAGAGGTGTTAGTGAATAATAAAAATTAATTGAAATAATAAAGCAAAATAAATTATATGATTAGTAATAATAGTAATAAACAAAATTAATCAAAATATTATAATAATAAGAAATTACCAATTTTAATATAAACAACTATATATATAACAAAAAAAACAAATATGAATAAACAATTGTTTTAATTTAAACATTATTAAGTTATATTTTAATTACTACAAAAATTTAATTATTATAAACACAATTATTTCTAAATAAAGGTTATATATAAAAAAAATGTTTATTTAATATATTAAAGAGAAAAATAAATTATAAATATATTTACAAAATTTACAAGAATTATAGTAATCATATATACATATTAATTCTATTAGGAATTAGAAAAAAATAAGATTATTAAGAAAAATAGAATTAGGTTTAAAATGAATTAGGGTTTATAGAAAATATTTTTAGGGTTTGACTATTAGAATTCATTCATATACAAAATTTATTTTTAACTAATTACATAGAATTATATAAAATTTATATTGAAAAATCATGAGTTTTATATAAAAAAAATAATTTTTAAGAATTTGAATACATGATATATACAGATTTTATAATATAAATAATAATATGCTAATTATTTAAAACAATTAAATTAAACATGAAAATAAAAGAAAGGAAAAGGAAAAGGAACCTGGTGGGACTGGGATTTGAACCCAGTCCCTTATGATTGACAACAACATGCTCTCACCACTGAGCCATTCACACGCAGGCAGCAAAGAAGTACATCCCAATGGTTTTGTTCTCTATCCGGAAAAATCAGGAAAATGCAAGAAACAAAAAGGCCTGGTTCATGGTTCGAACCCAGGACCTCATAGCCATATACACGCACATATTACCACCCGGCTGGAAGAGCCAATCTGAAAGCATATTGATAACATAATATAATATATTCAAATTACAAATTAAATGAAAAACGCATCAAAAAGAATTGCTGGAGGCTGGATTCGATCTCATGGCCTCAGGTCCTACGCGCATCCTTGCTACCACTGGGCCAACCAGCCAGTTGTGATATACAAACAGAAAAGATGGATAATATTTTAAATCAAAATTTAAATTTTAAAACTGGCGCGCATGGCCCTTGTCTTCAACCTCCAGACCTTCCAAATTTGCTACGAATTTGTATGCGAGTTTTCCTGCGAAAATAGAATTGTAACAAAACCTGCGAAATTCAAACATAGGTAAAACAGCAAGGTTTCTTAAAATTGATTAGTCCATTAAGTTTGTAATGAGTTTTCCAATCACTTCACGTCCTTGGAATTTATTTATATGGAAGGTATTGAAGAACCCTAATCAGAGCTATAAACCCTAAAAATGGCATATCGTGTTCCAGGCTATGAAACTCCACCAAACTGTCCAGATTTCATCTATGATCATTAACAAACACGATTATATAAGCAAAAATCATTGAATCATAACACATTAATGGAATCGAAAAGAAATTTTTTAAGCATAAAGTGAGTTCGGGTAGAGCATTATGATGCACATAGGATGCATATGAATGATGCTTTAGCTTCAGTGATGGCTAAAGAACACGTCTATGTTCTTAGTTTACCTTGAAACCTCTTGTATGGAAGAATCCGAATCTCACTTTTGTTGATGAATTTTGAGTTTTGAAACTTACACTGTGGCTGCTTGAATTCGTGAATGAGGCTAGGGTTTTGTTTAGCATATATATGTGATTGATTTAGGTCAGAAACATGGCTTGGTTATGTGAAAATTTGGATCAAAAAAGATTGAAAAAGATCAAGTTGTAAAAGTCAAATATTTGCTCTTGAATGCTTTCTATTTTTGGAGAGATCACATGATTTCCTTCACTTTGAGTTCCAATCACCCTTTAAGACTTTCTAGAAATAAAATTACAATTTATTTTCATGATTTTATATTTTATTAGAATTTAAAATGACTTTTTAATATAAAAATCATAATAAATAAAAATAAAATAAATAAAATTATGAATAATTTAAATTAATTTCGTGCAAGTCATTATAAAGTGAATTGGGTCACAATTTGGGCAGCCCATTTGGAAAGAAATACTTTTAAGCCTCCATTTTCAACATAAACCCTCACAAAATTTCCCAACTTTGCAAAGACATATCTCCCTCAATTTTAAAGGCATGAGGGTGTTCTTGGACTTTTTGGAAATCTTGAAGAGTCCTCTAAACAACCCCATTGGTTTCAGGTCCATATCATTTACCAATCTCAAGTTATGCCCTTTTGAAGTTGTTGACTTTTTGTTGACTTTTGAAATAACCTATAATGTCCTAGATCATATCTTTCAAATGAAGCATTTTTGGGCTTAACCTTCAACATCAAAGTTGTAGAGAATTCAATTTCCTTCAAAATGAGATTTGGATGGAGACTTGGTGATTAAGTATGTGAAAGTTATGCCTGGTCAAAGTTCAGTTGACTTTTACTGAGGAAACCCTAATTTAGAAACTCCTGATTATTGATGATCTGGAATCTCCTTGATGAATCATGATCAACCCTTGATCAAATGATGAATTTTACTTCATATACTTGATGTTGGCAAAAAATCATGAAGTTTGACTTTGGTTTGACCACAGTTGACCTCAGTTTGACTTTTTAACTGCATTGACTGATTTTGACTTATCTGATCATCTGACTGAGCAAACTTTTGAGAAAAGTCTTGAAACTTGACATGGGGGTTCTTGTACACATATAAGATGTTATGAAACTCACTTGAGGTATTGGAAGTCCATTTAGCCTGATTAAAGTCAAAACCCTAGTTATGGATGCCCTGCTTAGGAGGTGCATTGTCTGAGGGAATTATCAACTTCTTTGACCAATTGTGAACTATGTGAACCTTGTGAATCTTCATAAAATGTCTTGTGATACCCATGGGAGGTATTGTGAAGCTTGTGAACCTTGTGAACCTCATGAAGTGGCTCTGTAAACCTCATGAACCTTAGGAAAGCTTTGTAAACATTGTGGATCTTGTGAACCTTGTGAACCTTCAAGAAGCAACCTATGGACTTCATGAACCTCATGAAAGGTCTTGTAGATGTTGAGAAGCTTGTGAACCTTGTGAACCTTCAAGAAGCAACCTATGGACTTCATGAACCTCATGAAAGGTCTTGTAAATGTTGAGAAGCTTGTGAACCTTGTGAACCTTCAAGAAGTGACTTGTAGACTTCATGGACCTCATGAAAGGTTATATAAGCATTGAGAAACTTGTGAACCTTGTGAACCTTCTTAGAACACAAAGTCTTGTATTGTGAGGGCAAATTTTGGGGTGCAACAGCTGCCCCTGTTCAATTTTCTGAAACCTGAGGGGTTAGATTGGTATATTTGCCAGTCGTAACCTGGAAGGTTGAAGGGGATTGAACACAAAAGCCCAAAAATTTGCACTCACCAGTGCATAGAATGATATTGATGGTTAGTTGAACATGATTGAGTGGGCTTAAAGATGCCACTAGGGGAAAGTTCTTCAGTAGCATAATGAGAATTGTCAGGGGTCTGGAGTAATACTGATGTAACAACATGTCTTCATGAGGATAGGGCAATCAATAATGATAACCTTAAAGCAGTCTTGAAGAGATAATATGATTTCAGGAGGATAGAGCAATCGACAATGACAACTCCAAAGCAGTCTTGAAATAATAATGTGATAGGTCTTCAGGAGGATAGAGCAATGGATAGCTCTAAAGCAGTCTTGAAGTAATAATGTGACTCCAGGAGGATAGAGCAATGGGTAGCTCTAAAGCAGTCTTGAAGCAATGATTTCAGGAGGATAGAGCAATGAATAGCTCTAAAGCAGTCTTGAAATAATAATGTGATATGTCTTCAGGAGGATAGAGCAATCAATAGCTCTAAAGCAGTCTTGAAGCAATGAGATGCTATCAGGAGGATAAAGTAACCTTGAGGTGACAATAAAGCAGTCCCAAAGAAGAAGAAGCTCATCAGGAGGATAAAGTAACCCTGAGGTTACAATAAAGCAGTCCCAAAGAAGAAGAAGCTCATCAGGAGGATAAAGTAACCCTGAGGTTACAATAAAGCAGTCCTGGAGATCATGAGTTTGTTTGTTGGATAATTAACCTGAAACAAGGTATCATTTTGTATAATAATATTAGTTTATGCTTTATGTATGCATGTATGATATGATACTGCCGGAAGCGTCTGGATATCTTCGTATAACAACTGCCGGCCAGGGAAAATAAATCCCGATTCGTTGCTGAAGAATATAAAACCCTCCGTCTGCTGAGGATAACAAGGTATAGACAGCCTCCCGTATGCTGGGGATAGTAAGGTATGTATAACCTCCCGTCTTCGTTTGGTAGTAGGATAAGTATAACATTCCGTCTTCGTTCGTCGTACCCTTATTGGAAAGTAATTTCCCGAATATCCGTATGAGGATAAAAGAGATGGATATAAATTCCAGGGGAGATGAGACTTTATGAAGATGGATTAGTCCTACTGAG
Source organism: Lathyrus aphaca (assembly GCA_963966055.1). Lineage (NCBI taxonomy): Eukaryota > Viridiplantae > Streptophyta > Magnoliopsida > Fabales > Fabaceae > Lathyrus > Lathyrus aphaca. The sequence goes on along the minus strand of OZ014525.1, from coordinate 458,683,819 downwards.
GATTTGTAACTGTCTTGAACCGGCGAAGCTTCGTTGAAATCCTTCTCTCGTTTGTCCTTAGTAAATACTATTACTGCATTTTCATGCATTTCTGGTAAACATTAATCATATTAAAAGCATACATGCATTTTTGGTAAACACCAATCATATTCAAAAGCATACATACATTCAAACACAACCAATGGACGTTTCGCTTATGTAAATAGGGTAAAAGTAAATCTGAATTCAAAAGATGGAATTTATTTATATCAAAAAGTGACCCATACATGGGTAAGTTTGTACAAGGAGACATAAACCCTAGTAAGAGGATTTTGTCGTAAAAATTTTTACAAAAGGAAATCAGCTATGTGGGAAACAATCCTATTGAGTTTCAATTCTACTATTGCCACTCAAGTATCTCATCTTCTTGCTGTTGAGACGGAAACGATTGAATTGAGCTTTATCTGTTTGAGCTTGACTAAATAGTACAACTGGTTGCAGTTTCATGAGTGATCCAAACGGGACATAGTCATACGCTTTAATCCCTAACTTTTGCCTGGATTGCCCTTTCAGGTTTTCAATCCACCGGGATACCCTTTTTTGCCCAAGCCGCCTTTTCAGGTTTTCGACTTGCCGGGTGTACATCTTTTTATATATATCCCTAATTTTTGCCCAAACCCTTTTGGTTTGCCGGGATGCCCTTATTTTTGCCTAGGCCTGTTAACCTAGCGGGTCTCTTTTTATGCGTAGTATTTTTTAACTATGTCTGCGTTTACAGGCTGTGGAAAGTCTTCACCATCCATTGTAGTCAGTATCATGGCACCTCCTGAGAATACTGTCTTGACTACAAATGGTCCTTCATATGTTGGAGTCCACTTGCCCCTAGGATCACCTTGTGGTAATATGATACGCTTGATTACCAAGTCCCCAGCCTGATATACCTTTGGCTTAACCTTCTTGTTAAAAGCTCTGATCATTCGCTTTTGGTACATCTGGCCATGACAAACTGCTGCTAACCTCTTCTCATCAATCAAATTTATCTGGTCAAGTCGGGTCTGAATCCACTCATCTTCATCCAAGCCTGCATCCTTCATAATTCTCAAGGAGGGGATCTGAACTTCAATGGGCAGAACTGCTTCCATACCATAGACTAAGGAGAATGGGGTTGCCCCTGTTGAAGTACGTATTGTAGTACGATAACCATGAAGAGCAAATGGTAACATCTCATGCCAATCCTTGTAAGTAACAGTCATCTTCTGTACAATCTTCTTAATGTTCTTATTAGCAGCTTCAACTGCCCCATTCATCTTAGGACGATACGGAGAAGAGTTGTGATGTTTAATCTTGAACTGCGTGCAGAGATCAGTAATCATAGTGTTGTTCAGATTAGAGCCATTGTCAGTAATAATCCTTTCGGGGATGCCATACCTACATATGAGATTATTCTTAATGAACCGAGCCACAACATTCTTAGTAACAGATGCAAATGAAGCTGCCTCTACCCACTTCGTGAAATAATCAATAGCAACCAGGATGAAACGATGCCCATTAGAAGCAGTAGGTTTGATCTCACCAATCATATCAATGCCCCACATGGCAAAGGGCCAAGGAGCAGTCAACACATTCAAAGGTGATGGAGGTACATGAACTTTATCAGCATAGATTTGACATTTGTGACAAGTTCTGGAATGTTGATAGCAATCAGCTTCCATGGTAGACCAATAGTAACCTGCTCTCAATATCTTCTTTGCCATAGTATGACCACTAGAATGAGTGCCAAAGGTCCCATCATGCATCTCTTCCATAATCTCAGTTGCTTCCTTCTTATCCACACAACGAAGCATAGTTGAATCATGATTGCGCTTATACAGAATGCCATTACTCAAAAAGAACTTAGCAGAAAACCTTCTCAGGAACTTCCTATCTTTGACAGATGCCCCTTCAGGGAATTCCTGAACTTCAAGATATCTTTTCACTTCATAGAACCAAGGCTTCTCCTCTGCCCCTTCAGTGTCAATCTCATTGCAGTATGCAGGCTTTTCAAATCTATCAATGGTAATCTTGGGAGCTTCATCATCCCAACTGATCTCAAACATAGATGCCATGGTGGCCAATGCATCTGCCAACTGATTCTCTCTTCGTGGAATATGTCCAAAGGTAATCTCTTTGAAATGTGGGATCAAAGACAACACATGCTCTCTGTAAGGAATGAGATTATCATGCTTGGTATCCCAATCTCCTTTAATTTGACTCACTACCAGGGCTGAATCTCCATACACATCAAGGAACTGAATCTCCATATCAATAGCAATTTTAATACCCATGATACATGCCTCATACTCAGCTATGTTATTGGTACAATAGAAACAAAGTCTGGCAGTAATCGGGGTATGACAACCTTCAGGGGAACTAATCACAACACCAACACCATTACCATGTGCATTGGAGGCACCATCAAAAACCATAGTCCATCGGGATCCTTGTTCAGGTCCGTCATATTGTCCAGGTTCTTTGGTAATAGTCATAATATCTTCATCAGGGAATTCAAAATTCATTGACTGGTAATCATCTACTGCTTGATGAGCCAAATGATCAGCAACAACACTTCCCTTAATGGCCTTCTGAGTAGTATACTGTATGTCATATTCTGTCAAGATCATTTGCCATCTTGCAATTCTTCCGGAGAGAGCAGGTTTCTCAAATATGTACTTGATCGGATCCATCTTTGAAATCAACAAGGTAGTATGGGTCAACATATACTGTCTTAGTCGGCGAGCAGCCCATGCCAAAGCGCATCAAGTTTTCTCGAGCAGTGAGTATCTTGTTTCACAGTCGGTAAACTTTTTGCTAAGGTAGTATATTGCCTGCTCTTTTCGACCAGACTCGTCATGTTGCCCCAACACACACCCCATTGAGTTGTCTAGCACTGTTAAGTACATAATCAAGGGTCTTCCATCAACTGGTGGCTCAAGCAGATATCTCTTGATTTCATCAAAGGCAGTCTGGCACTCATCATTCCATTCCATCACCTGATCTTTCTTCAACAACTTGAAGATTGGCTCACAGATGGTAGTTAACTGGGAAATAAATCTTGCAATGTAATTCAATCGTCCCAAGAAACCTCTAACCTCCTTCTCAGTAGGGGGAGCTGGCATCTCTCGTATAGCTTTCACTTTTGCAGGATCCACTTCAATACCTTTTCCACTGACAATGAAACCCAGGAGCTTACCAGATCTAACTCCAAAAGTACACTTGTTTGGGTTCAATCTCAACTTGTATTTCTTCAACCTCTCAAACAACTTGTGTAGATGGTCAAGATGTTGCTCTTCATTCTGAGATCTGGCTATCATATCATCCACATATACCTCTATCTCATGATGAATCATATCATGAAACAAAGCCACCATAGCACGCTGATATGTTGCCCCTGCATTCTTCAAACCAAATGGCATCACCTTATAGCAAAAGGTGCCCCACTGTGTCACAAATGTTGTCTTCTCCATATCTTCAGGTGCCATCTTGATTTGATTGTAACCAGAGAAACCATCCATGAAAGAGAATACCTTATGCTGAGCAGTGTTGTCTACCAGAATATCAATATGAGGAAGTGGAAAGTCATCTTTGGGGCTAGCCTTGTTCAAATCTCTATAGTCTACACACATACGTACCTTACCATCTTTCTTAGGAACTGGTACCACATTTGCAACCCACTGAGGATAAGAAGTTACTGCCAAGAACCCTGCATTGAACTGTTTCATTACCTCTGCTTTGATCTTTTCTGACATTTCAGGACGCATACGACGAACCTTCTGCTTCTTTGGACGACAATCTTCTTTCACTGGTAACCGGTGAACCACAATGTCTGTATCCAACCCTGGCATATCTTCATAAGACCAAGCAAAGATCTCCACATAGTCACGTAACATTTGAATCAACCTGCTCTTGACACTGTCTTCTAAATCAGCCCCTACCTTGACCTCTTTTCTGTCTTCTTCAGTTCCCAGATTCACAACTTCGACTGGCTCTTCATGTGGCTGTATAGCTTTCTCTTCTTGTTGTAACAACCTAGCAAGCTCTACAGGTATTTCACAATCGTCCTCATTTCCGTCTTCAGTTTGATAGATCGGATTCTCGAAATTGTAATTGGCAATAGTAGAACTGTTATCAACAGGATCCAGAGTGGATGAGGATCTGCATTTTAGTGATGTGGGTGTGTGTAAGAACACATAGCTGATAAAGCAAAAATAAAGAAAAAGAAAGACAAGGAACATAATATTTACTAAAACGAAACGTCCACTGATTTTATTGAATGAAGTATGCAAATGAAATGACAGCCCGTAACAAGCACACCATTGTGCCCCGGGTAAGGCACATGGCTTGAAAGTTTTATTGTTCAGAAATTACAAAATGTAAAAAAAACACAACACAGTAATAGTATTTACTCATGACTAAAGGAGATAGGGATAACATCTTCAGCTTTCCAATTATTGAGTCCAGCACCCACAGTAGGAAAAATCCATGCATCCAAGTTGTAGTCTTCATCTTGATCTCCCACAGCATTGATAACCCCTTGATTGGTGATACGAGCAGCACGAGCACGACGAACAGCCTTCTGGGACTCTGCAGTGAAACCCAAACCAAACTTGTCAGACTTGTACGGAATATCAGGAAGCTGACCCCAAATAGTACAACCACCTTCATCCACCACAGCTCTAGCATCATTGAGGGAGGCCATTGCCATTGTTGGAGATTTCCTGATGACCACAGGAACTTTCTTCACAGCAGGAGGAGCCACACAATCATTACCAACCCAGGGAACCACTTCAAATGACTGACATGGAGTCTCAATGTATTCACCTTCTACTTCCAGATACTTGAAAGTGTTTACATGGCTGACAAAGTATTCTTCCTCTCCAAAGACAGTAACAACCTTTCCATTCACCGGATATCTCAACTTTTGGTGTAATGTAGAGGTCACAGCACCTGCCCCATGGATCCAGGGACGACCAAGCAGACAAGAGTATGAAGGACGAATATCCATCACATAGAATGTAGCAGTAAACACCTGAGAGCCAACCTTGATTGGAAGATCAATTTCCCCATGCACTACTCTTCTAGAACCATCAAAAGCCTTTACCACAATATTACTGGGCTTCAACACAGTATCTTCAGGACTCAGCTTATTCAGGACTTCTTTGGGCAACACATTCAGAGAGGAACCATTGTCTATTAGCACATGTGACAGGGTGGTGCCCCTGCATTCAATTGAAATATGCAAGGCCCTGTTATGATCCCTCTTGGCAGGGGTCAAATCAGCATCAGAGAATCCTAACCCGTTATCATAGGTCAGGTGGGCAACACAGTTCTCAAATTGATCAACAGAAATTGCACTGGGCACATGAGCAGACTTCAGAAACTTGATCAAGGACTTGGCATGAGCCTCAGAACACAACAACAAGGACAACATAGAAATCTTTGAGGGAGTATGCCCCAATTGATCAACAATGTCATAATCACTCTTGCGAATGATTTTCAATACTTCTTCCATCTGCTTAGAGAGATCATCAGCAGCTGGCACATCAGTAGATACAGGCTCAATAACAGGACCTTTGCCCCGAGCATCAGTGGTGGAAGTAGCAGCAGGAGTAACTGCACTCTTAGAAGCAACTGGAGGAGAGAAGACTCTTCCACTACGAGTGATCTTGCTAGATCCAGCAATATTATCAATGTCAGCAGGCATATCAGGTAAAGGCTCCTGCTTGACACCATGGATGTAAACATCAGACCCATAGTGCCAAGGCACAGCTTTATCAGATGTATAAGGAATAGGACCAGGAGTGGTAATGATCAAAGGAGCTACTCTGGCTTCAGCAACAACTTTCACAGGACCTTCAGCAGTAATCTTGATTGGACCCTGATGAGAGATTTTGATGGGCTTCTTTGAAGTGATTCTTACCGGTACTTTGTCAACCATATCAACCTCAACCATATCAACCTCTTCAATCTTCTTACCCTGAGTCAGACGATCCACCATATCTTCTACAGATGCTGGTCTTCTTTCAAACACTATGGTTTACTTATCCATGAGACGCTGAATACCATCTCTCAAAACGAAGCAACTATCTGGCTTATAGGTACAATACAAACAATCTTCACGACAACCTGGAAAGATCCCAGCTTGTATTAACCTCTTTTTGATAACAGACAATGGTGTGCTCAACTCCAGGACTGAATAGACATGCAGGTCTTCCTCAATGTCTTCATCAATGGCGTTGACAGTCTTCTCGTGATTTGGCAGTGGTGCTGTAATCACATTTGGTGGATCAAACTCAATTTCTCCAGCATCAATCATATCTTGAATTTTGTTCTTCAAGACCCAACAGTTATTGGTATCATGTCCTGGACAGTTTAAATGATATGCACATCGTGCATTGGGATTGTACTTGGGAGAGGTAACATTGGGATTCTGAGGAGCCTCCCTCAGGGTAATAAGTTCAGCCTTCAACAAGTGTTGCAATGCCTGAGCCATTGACATGTTGATCTTCGTGAACTGTCTTCTAGCCCTCTGTTGGTTGCCCTGAGGCTGCTCTGTTGTTGCAGGAGTTGGATTTGAAATATGAACTGCACTAACAGACTGATGCCTTCTGTTACGATCAGGTTGACCATAAACAGCATTGGATTCTTTCTTCCCAGTGGGAGGCTTCTTTGCAGCACCTGATGAAGAAGTGCCCACTTGGATCTTACCACTCTTGATACCATTCTCTACACGCTCTCCTGTCATGATCAACTCAGTGAAGCCAGATGATGAGCTTCCAATGAGATGACTGTAAAACGGACCATTCAGCGTACACATGAACATATCAACTAATTCCCTGTCAGTCAAAGGGGGTTGAACTCTTCCAGCTAAATCTCTCCACTTCTGAGCATACTCCTTAAAACTTTCTTTGGCACCCATAGACATGCTTTGCAGCTGCATGCGAGTGGGAGCTAAGTCAGCATTATACTGGTACTGCTTATAGAAAGCTTCAGCAAGATCATTCCAATCTCTGATGTTAACACTCTCCAACTGATAATACCACTCCAATTGAGCTCCAGATAAGCTCTCTTGAAAGAAATGGATCCACAATTTCTTGTCAGCAGTGTGAGGTTGAATCCTTCTGACATAAGACCTCAAGTGCAGCTTGGGACAAGAGACCCCATCATAAACAACAAAGGTAGGAACTTTGAAACCAATGGGTATCACAACCCCAGATATCAGACTCAAATCTTCAAAATCCAGCCCAGATGATTTCTGCAATTCCATAGCATCCATCCTATCCACCAGCATCTTGAATTTGTCTTCATTAGGCTCATGGTAGTAATTAGCCTCAGAATCAGAGTCCCCTATAGTGTTGTGGAGACTGCCTCTCTCTTTCTCAGATTCCTCAGATTCATAGTCTTCAACCTGCTCCTTGGTCTTGACAGGACCCTTGAACCTTCTTCCCATGTTGAGCAACCCAGCAGACCTCCTAGTCTTCTTAGTCTTCTTGGCCAGCAGTGCCTTCAAATCATCTTGCCCCTTGGACAGGTTCAAGATCAGCTCTTGGAACTGTGCATTCTGTGCCTGAAGATCCTTAACTGATTGTTCAAGAGCCATTGCTGAAATAAACAGCGAGAAGATGAGAAACCTGTGCACAATTATAAACCTGTGATGCAATGAAATGATATGGGAATGCATATGCAATGTTTTCAAGGACCGCAGGATTTAAATTTGCTTAAACAAACAAGAAAGTAACTTTTTATTAGTAATAACTTGTTTTGCCTTTTAGGCTTACAAAAATGGAAATGAAATAAGTACAAAAGATGGGGTTTTAAGTCTCCCATGGACGTTTCCTCTTTGTGTTGAGGTATGAGTTGAGGTTTCGTTCCTCGTGAAGTTGCTTTGTGAGCTCTAGGATTCTTGCTTGGCTTGCTTTGTAATGAGCCTCGAAAGTATCCCTTTGCTCCTTCAGTTGGGTCCATGATCTCTGCAAGTCTTCCATATCAGTAGGCATGTCTGGGTGAAGGATGGTATAAGAAGTATCTCCTTTAGCAACAGGTTCCATGATAACTGGTAGGACGGCAGGATATGGCATCATGAGTGTCTGAGCACGAGATCGTACCCATCTGAGATAAGCCTCCATAGGAATAGTGTACTTAGGCTCCAGTGTCTTGCTGTCAATCCTGTTTACCTTTCCCCAGGCTCGTATGAATCTCTGACGGTAACCCTGAAGATCGTTGTCCTAGTCAAACACAATGCCCTGAATCAACATGTCATGTGGGCCATCGCTTCGAGCGTAACCAAACTGTCGTAAAGCTAGAGAGGGGTTGTAGGTGATGCCTCCTCTTATGCCTAGAAGTGGCACATTAGGAAACTCCCCACAACGGTCAATGATGGTGACATTCTCCATAGATCTGGAGCACCAATGGATATCTGAGTGAGAAAGTGACATGATCCTCTTGGAACATCTAAACCCTTGCTCATTCTTCATTACGGAGCGAGGAAAGTGAGAAATAAACCACCTAGAAAGTAAAGGTATGCAGCACATCAAAGTTCCTCTTGCCCTTGTAGTACGGGTATGAAGAGAATGTAGAATGTCTCCAAGCAATGTAGGCACTGGATTGTGACTCAGGAATATGTTGATGGCATGAACGTCTATGAACTGATCTGGATTGGGGAACAATACTAAGCCATATATCAGCAAGGCTAAGACCTCCTCAAAAGCATCATAGCTCATGGCCTTCAAGAACATCTGAGCTTTATCCATTAATACCTTAGCAAGAATACCCTTGACTCCACTTCTCGTTTCTAGAACAATGTCAGACTTCTTCAGATGTAGGGCTGCAGCAATAACCTCTGGTTTGGGCTCCTTCTCCAAGCCTGTGAAGGGTCTTTGATCAAGAACAGGTATACCCAGAAGCTTAGAGAACTCCTCCATGGTAGGGACTAACTGATAGTCGGGGAATGTGAAACAGTGATGTTTAGGATCAAAGAACTGAAACAGAACACTCATCATGTCTTCATTGAACCCTGAAGTGACTAGATCTAATAGGTGACCATGTCTCTTGATGAACTGGGAATGATCAGACACTTGAGAAACCAACTCTTTAAGCTTGGCAGGTATGCCCACAAAGTTGATCCTGATGGTGTTTCTACGAGCAGAAGCCATGACCTGCGACAAAGAACAAAGATAAATCCCTTGGTCCTTGAAATGGTTAGGGAAAATGCTATGCATATGATGCATGATGATGTCATGATGTTATGCTCAATCACAAACATGTGGCACACACAAGCAAGTCACACAATAGCCCTAGGTTTAAAGGCTTGCATGCGGTTCAAAGGTAAGTACCCTCCCCTGAAGTTAGATGGTTCATCCTGTCCTACAAAAGTAACCAGGTTCTAAGGGATCTCAATATCATTGATCCTTCACAAGGGTGGTTGTTCAGAAGGCAACTTACTTGCCAACCAAAACCCTCCAAGTTTAAGATCTCAATGAGTGTAGTATCGAGTGTCAACCAACTTCAGTCTGCACTAAAGCCGGCTACCTCACTACTTTTCTAAAGGCCAAGATGGGATAACTAGGGTTCTAAAAGTTAGTTAGTGCATTGACAACATATGGCAGCCTCATATTATCCTCAACTTGACTTAAGGAACATAAGCACCAACCAAGAAGTCACACTAACTATGGCCACCAGATCAACCATATCGGTATACGCCGTACAGTTTCCTTGGTCTATTGCCATTTACCTAAGGTACAATAGATCCGGGTTAGGATCTTTCACACATAAGAGCATCCCAACAACGTAAAGTAAAGCAAACAAGGCACATAATATTAAAGTGATCTAATTCCTAAGGGTACCCCTCTTTAATTTAAATCCCCAGCAGAGTCGCCAGTTCTGTAACACGGTGGGAGAACTGACTTTAGTTAAATGTTGCGGATAGCAAGAGTCACCACCGACTTTTATTTTATCCAAAAGGAAAGGGTATAAAAGAACAGGAAAGACCTTAAGAGATATTTTTGGGTCCGGGGGGTAGGTTATGTAAAGGGAAGGTGTTAGCACCCTTTACATCCATGGTTATCCATGGGCTCTTAGGTACTTAAGCTCACTTTAAATGGTTTTGAAAGTGTAGTGTGTGAATAAAATTTTCAGAATAGTTAATAAATAATCCATGTAAGGATGTGTTAAAAACTTGTTTGAAAATTTGTTTAAGTGGGAAAAAGTTTTGAAATGAGCAAGTAACTAGGAGTAATCTACCCTAATGTTTAAGGTCTTTCTTATTCTTTATTCTTTCTTTAGTAAGACTATCCCTACTATTAAGAAGTAGGTAGTCCTTACTTTGGATGTAAAGGGACATGTGAGGGACAATTTGATTTTGAAGGCCATGGTGGGGTGTAATAAGCAAACTGGAGGGACTATCATCACTTATTTCGAAGGGACTCGATCCATAAAGACAACCATAAGGGACTTTGATGACTTTCTTTCAAGGGACTTGCTTTATACACCCCACTTAACCAATATTCGTAGGCAACTTGAAGGATAACCTTAGAAAGTGAGACGGCGATTAAAATCGACTTACGTGTGTGACGTGTTCGATTTAATTATCTTTGATTAAAAAGTGATCTAGAATTAATTTTAAGAACATACATGTTTTGCACTCCCTAATTACTAACCATAATAATAATAATTAAAATAATTACAAAATTACAACCGGGAAACAATTACAAGAAATTATAATAATAAACAAAAATAATAAATGAGCAAATAATAATAATTTAATAATAAATAAATAAGGGGTTAGTAAATAATAATAATAATAAGATTAGTAGAAATATAAAATTAGTGAAAATAATAATAATAAAATAAGAGGTGTTAGTGAATAATAAAAATTAATTGAAATAATAAAGCAAAATAAATTATATGATTAGTAATAATAGTAATAAACAAAATTAATCAAAATATTATAATAATAAGAAATTACCAATTTTAATATAAACAACTATATATATAACAAAAAAAACAAATATGAATAAACAATTGTTTTAATTTAAACATTATTAAGTTATATTTTAATTACTACAAAAATTTAATTATTATAAACACAATTATTTCTAAATAAAGGTTATATATAAAAAAAATGTTTATTTAATATATTAAAGAGAAAAATAAATTATAAATATATTTACAAAATTTACAAGAATTATAGTAATCATATATACATATTAATTCTATTAGGAATTAGAAAAAAATAAGATTATTAAGAAAAATAGAATTAGGTTTAAAATGAATTAGGGTTTATAGAAAATATTTTTAGGGTTTGACTATTAGAATTCATTCATATACAAAATTTATTTTTAACTAATTACATAGAATTATATAAAATTTATATTGAAAAATCATGAGTTTTATATAAAAAAAATAATTTTTAAGAATTTGAATACATGATATATACAGATTTTATAATATAAATAATAATATGCTAATTATTTAAAACAATTAAATTAAACATGAAAATAAAAGAAAGGAAAAGGAAAAGGAACCTGGTGGGACTGGGATTTGAACCCAGTCCCTTATGATTGACAACAACATGCTCTCACCACTGAGCCATTCACACGCAGGCAGCAAAGAAGTACATCCCAATGGTTTTGTTCTCTATCTGGAAAAATCAGGAAAATGCAAGAAACAAAAAGGCCTGGTTCATGGTTCGAACCCAGGACCTCATAGCCATATACACGCACATATTACCACCCGGCTGGAAGAGCCAATCTGAAAGCATATTGATAACATAATATAATATATTCAAATTACAAATTAAATGAAAAACGCATCAAAAAGAATTGCTGGAGGCTGGATTCGATCTCATGGCCTCAGGTCCTACGCGCATCCTTGCTACCACTGGGCCAACCAGCCAGTTGTGATATACAAACAGAAAAGATGGATAATATTTTAAATCAAAATTTAAATTTTAAAACTGGCGCGCATGGCCCTTGTCTTCAACCTCCAGACCTTCCAAATTTGCTACGAATTTGTATGCGAGTTTTCCTGCGAAAATAGAATTGTAACAAAACCTGCGAAATTCAAACATAGGTAAAACAGCAAGGTTTCTTAAAATTGATTAGTCCATTAAGTTTGTAATGAGTTTTCCAATCACTTCACGTCCTTGGAATTTATTTATATGGAAGGTATTGAAGAACCCTAATCAGAGCTATAAACCCTAAAAATGGCATATCGTGTTCCAGGCTATGAAACTCCACCAAACTGTCCAGATTTCATCTATGATCATTAACAAACACGATTATATAAGCAAAAATCATTGAATCATAACACATTAATGGAATCGAAAAGAAATTTTTTAAGCATAAAGTGAGTTCGGGTAGAGCATTATGATGCACATAGGATGCATATGAATGATGCTTTAGCTTCAGTGATGGCTAAAGAACACGTCTATGTTCTTAGTTTACCTTGAAACCTCTTGTATGGAAGAATCCGAATCTCACTTTTGTTGATGAATTTTGAGTTTTGAAACTTACACTGTGGCTACTTGAATTCGTGAATGAGGCTAGGGTTTTGTTTAGCATATATATGTGATTGATTTAGGTCAAAAACATGGCTTGGTTATGTGAAAATTTGGATCAAAAAAGATTGAAAAAGATCAAGTTGTAAAAGTCAAATATTTGCTCTTGAATGCTTTCTATTTTTGGAGAGATCACATGATTTCCTTCACTTTGAGTTCCAATCACCCTTTAAGACTTTCTAGAAATAAAATTACAATTTATTTTCATGATTTTATATTTTATTAGAATTTAAAATGACTTTTTAATATAAAAATCATAATAAATAAAAATAAAATAAATAAAATTATGAATAATTTAAATTAATTTCGTGCAAGTCATTATAAAGTGAATTGGGTCACAATTTGGGCAGCCCATTTGGAAAGAAATACTTTTAAGCCTCCATTTTCAACATAAACCCTCACAAAATTTCCCAACTTTGCAAAGACATATCTCCCTCAATTTTAAAGGCATGAGGGTGTTCTTGGACTTTTTGGAAAGCTTGAAGAGTCCTCTAAACAACCCCATTGGTTTCAGGTCCATATCATTTACCAATCTCAAGTTATGCCCTTTTGAAGTTGTTGACTTTTTGTTGACTTTTGAAATGACCTATAATGTCCTAGATCATATCTTTCAAATGAAGCATTTTTGGGCTTAACCTTCAACATAAAAGTTGTAAAGAATTCAATTTCCTTCAAAATGAGCTTTGGATGGAGACTTGGTGATGAAGTATGTGAAAGTTATGCCTGGTCAAAGTTCAGTTGACTTTTACTGAGGAAACCCTAATTTAGAAACTCCTGATTATTGATGATCTGGAATCTCCTTGATGAATCATGATCAACCCTTGATCAAATGATGAATTTTACTTCATATACTTGATGTTGGCAAAAAATCATGAAGTTTGACTTTGGTTTGACCACAGTTGACCTCAGTTTGACTTTTTAACTGCATTGACTGATTTTGACTTATCTGATCATCTGACTGAGCAAACTTTTGAGAAAAGTCTTGAAACTTGACATGGGGGTTCTTGTACACATATAAGATGTTATGAAACTCACTTGAGGTATTGGAAGTCCATTTAGCCTGATTAAAGTCAAAACCCTAGTTATGGATGCCCTGCTTAGGAGGTGCATTGTCTGAGGGAATTATCAACTTCTTTGACCAATTGTGAACTATGTGAACCTTGTGAATCTTCATAAAATGTCTTGTGATACCCATGGGAGGTATTGTGAAGCTTGTGAACCTTGTGAACCTCATGAAGTGGCTCTGTAAACCTCATGAACCTTAGGAAAGCTTTGTAAACATTGTGGATCTTGTGAACCTTGTGAACCTTCAAGAAGCAACCTATGGACTTCATGAACCTCATGAAAGGTCTTGTAGATGTTGAGAAGCTTGTGAACCTTGTGAACCTTCAAGAAGCAACCTATGGACTTCATGAACCTCATGAAAGGTCTTGTAAATGTTGAGAAGCTTGTGAACCTTGTGAACCTTCAAGAAGTGACTTGTAGACTTCATGGACCTCATGAAAGGTTATATAAGCATTGAGAAACTTGTGAACCTTGTGAACCTTCTTAGAACACAAAGTCTTGTATTGTGAGGGCAAATTTTGGGGTGCAACACATACCAAGGTGGGGTATGTCATTATTGTGATGTTGGTGCGGTCATGAAATAGAGATCATACATGGCCATGAAATAGGGGTCGAGGGTATGATCATGAAATAGGGGTCATACTGGACCATGAAAGAGGGGTCGAGAGTTCCGACGAGAACTGAATCTTGAAATAGAGATCGGAATCGGTACCGCATGCATTGGATCAAGTAGAGTCTCGTTGCATAATGATTGTTATTGTTGTTTCCGTATATGATGTTGATGATGTGTATGATGTCGTTGTGTATATGATGTGGTTGTGATGATTGTTGTTGAGAAGTGGTGCTTTATTTCTGATATTTGCTAATCCTTATTATATTACTCTTTGTGATGTAAGTATCTCACCCCTTTTGTTTGAATGTTACCCTTATGTTGGTAACATACAGGTGATCAGGATTAGTAGAGTGGAAGTCGGTGGAGTCGGTGTTCTTCACACATAGATGAGTCGGCTCTTATACGTGCTTTGGGTGTTGGGACGACGTTTATTCTTGTTTACTTAGTTTTAAGAAAACATTTTGTAAACGAATTATGATATTATATATTTTTCGAGTTTTTCACTGCAAGTTGAACTATTTTTGTAAAACGTATCACTGAGCCATGTGTGTTTTGTTGATTGTGACACTCAGAATAAAATAATGATTTTCATTTACTCTGATTTTATTTATAAATTCGTGGGGAGTATTTTGGGTGTTACAAAACCAAGTTAGGTATAGGTAGTACCACATCCCTATCTATAGCAATATCAAGTGACACTTTCAAATATCCACGAGGGAGCAAATTATAGTGAAGTAACTCTCCCACTCTGTTATGCACTTTTCCCTTGCCGACCATGTGATAAGTCGGTAACGACAAATACAGCCGACAAGATGAAATACCCTGAAGCAATAATGAATGCATAATTAATAATGTGTATAAAGGTCAATTAAAATAAATGTGCTAATTTAATTAAAATAAATATGTGCTAATTACCTCGGGAATTTTATTTTCACAATTGATACTAGCCTTGTCACTAGTATCTTTCAATCCAGAACCACGTTTTTCCGCCTCATATCTCTCTTTATCCTTTTGCAATTCACGAACTTGCGCTCTTAGTTCCTCCAATTATTACATCACTTCTTGATTGCTAGGATTTTTTTCTCTTTGGTTGCTTATACAAGGAAGATGGAGTCACACCAAATCATTTACCCCTCACCCGACCGGAATACTCAAGAACATTTAGTACTCGACTAAGAATGCTCTTGCAAGCCTCATCACCGATGGTTAAGGATTTAGATAGAATCTCTTGAGATTCATTGACAAATCGAAAATTATTAGTGGGGATTAAAAATTAATTATATTTTAAAGACATAATGTTATACTTACTCATTCCTCATAAACATGTTGAACATCTTCACTAGCAACTTCACTCTTGCCCATACGAGCAGCCTTCCACAAAACATGTTCCGGAAGAGATTTTTCTTCACTTTTCTCCTCTTCACTACACATTGAGACAAATAATAAGATTGTCAATTATAACATATCGAGACAATTAATAAGATCATATCATTTATATATAGTTACCATTTGTTGTTATAAGCGTGCATATCCCAAATTCCCTTTTCTGTATGGATATGCGGGTTTTGATGCTCTTTGGTGATTAATGACACTCAAATCCTGGATAAACAAGTTTAAGTCATATCAAGACAAACTAATGCAACAAGTATATAATACAATTAATAGACATGAAAAGATAACATTACATTGAATTTTTCGATTTTTCATTTGGCTACAAAAGCGCCTCATTCTTCCGGTGTAATCAAATCTGCATACAAGTGTGGAAGTTCTGCTTAATTTCTTTAAAATATTTGATTAATTTCTTTAAAATATTTGCTTAATTTCTTTAAAATATTTTAAAGAATTTTAAATTATAATAATATTTGATTAATTTCTTTAAAATATAATAAAGATTTTTAAAGAATATTATTATTTTAAATATTTTTTATTTATTTTAATTAATAATTGACCTAAGAAAGCGTTTTTTAAAAAGTGATTTCTTAGGCCTACCTATAAGAGCATTTTTCGAACCCACACCCTTGAGGTAGGGAAAGGCATTGCATACGCGCATTAACCACTGAGGTGGGGATACATCCATGAATTAAACTGCAAAGATAACTATATATTGGTTTCTGGAAAGAATATTATTAATTTTAATTTTTTTATATATTATTTTTCAATTAATTATTTAAACACTCAAAATAAATCATTTTTGAATAAATTTTTGCACATAATTTATTCATACATTTAAAATATTATTTTCACAAAAATAATAAAAAAAATATTATTATTTGATTAATTTTAATTATTTTAAAGAATTTTAAATAATAATAATAATAATAATAATTGATTAATTTCTTTAAAATATTTGATTAATTCCTTTAAAATATTTTAAATAATTTTAAATCATAATAATACCTGATTTATTTTAAATATTTTAAACAATTTTACGGAAAATATTTGATTAATTTCTTTAGACTATTTTAAATTAATCAAATAATAATATTTTCTTAAAGAAAAATATTTGATTAATTTCTTTGATTAATGTCTTTAAAATATTTTAAAGAATTTTAAATAATAATAATATTTAATTAATTTTAAATATTTTAAAGAATTTTAAATATTAATAATATTTGATTAATTTATTTAAAATATTTGATTAATTTATTTAAAATATAATAAATATTTTTAAAGAATATTATTATTTGTTTATATTCATTATTAATTAATATTTAATCAAAGAATTCTTTAAAATATTTTAAAGAAATTAATCTAATAATTAACCTTAGAGAGAGCTTTTTAAAAAGCGCTTTCTAAGGTTGGACCTTTTGTAGCGCTCTTTAAAAGCGCTTTCTAAGGTTACCCTTTAAAAACGCTTTTTTTAGAGATTTTTTTTGAAAACATATAAGAGCACTTTTGTATAAAAGCGTTGTCTATGTTGCGCTATCAAGACTCAATTTTGGCATAATAACTACCACCAACAATGACACATTGATGATGCCACCGCTATCATCTGCACAATCATTTTCTCAAGATCCACCAAAAAATCTTACCAAATCCTCCACCAAAAAACGAATGGGTAGACCTTTGGGCTCTAAGAACAAGCCCAAAACACACATCATTATCGAGAAAAATAGGGAAACCTTCACAGAAGTGGTTACACTTTAGATCTCTGCTGGAAAAGATATTATGGAGAATATAATCAAATATGCTCAACGACGTCAAGCTGACATAATAGTGTCGAGGGGGTTCGGTCTTATCTCTAACATTACCTTTCTTGATCTCGTATCTTGTGTCCCATTATTACCCATCGAAGGATCCGTACATATGACATCTCTATTTGGAACATATATAAATCCAAATTGTGAATGTCCTCCTAGAAAATTCATAAGAGATCCATCGTGTTCCTCTTTTACCATATACTTCTCTAGTCCTAATGGATATGTGTTTGGTCGAATTGTTGGTGGAAAGGTTACAACTGCTGGTGTCATTTTGATTAAGGCCACTCTTGTTTGGAAAACAATATTCCATAGGGTGGTATCCTCCCAACACCAATGTTAATTATGAAGCACATGAATTTGACAACAACAACAATAATGTTTTTCATACGCCTACAAGGTTCAATGATATGGAGGCTAATTCAACACAGCTGAATTATCAACTTTCCCATCATCATCTTCCTATTGATGGGAATGTTATCGATGAGACATTCATGTGATGGAACCACCTGTATCACACTCATAACTATTAGATAATCAAAGACTTTTAGGTGCTTTCTTTTGTTGTTTTTAGAGTCTTTTCAAAGTTCAAATAAAATAAGTTTAATATTTTGTTTTATGTCTTTTTTGAAAAGATATTAAATTTTAATAAGATATTAGTATTTTGTTAAGTTTGTCTGTTTGATAGTTATATACCAAATAATATTGAACATGGTTTATATGTACGAGAGAAAAAATAATAAAAGAGTCAATGTTTTTAATTTTAATAATGGAGAAGAATTTAAAAAAAATTAAAATGATATTAATGATCATTTTACTTTTTTCCACGAGAATATAAAACTAGATACCTTGATATTCTGATTATAAGACTAAACGCTTGCACTGAGGTAACACCTCAAATATATAAAAGAAGTTGATAGAATTACTATAATATAATTTATATTTGTTATCCTACTTATGATAATCAAGCGAAGCATCAATGTCTATGATCTGTGAATAAGACATGCCTCTAATTGGTTCTTTTCTGGTGTATTTATAAACATATCTCTTTACTCATGCTTTCATGGATTTTTTCATTAAAGATGTTACATTATATTAGCCATTATGTATCTTGTTCTTTAATCCGAGCCTTAGTTGTGCAATCCCCTTAATTGGCCGACCTTGCTCAAGCATAAGTATAGGCGAAGTGATTTACCACATACATTTTAAAATTAATTTATAAAAATTGTATACTTAATAAGTTGACAAAAAATATTTAAAGTTAAGGAGTAATTAATTTTAGAAAATTCATTTATACTACTAAATAATCATTTTCAAATTTTCATAAAAAAAGCATTGGTAAATATTTAATTTTATTTTATATGTTAAATGACCTGCATAAAGATAAATATAAATTATATATAAATGACAAAACTACCATTGCAATAAAATTATATTATATTTTTAAAAATTAATAAACAAATATTTATATTTTTACAATAACTTTCCTTTTAATATTATAATTTCAATAAATTAGTTTTTATAGTTTTGATTCCCCTATTATATCATTTACAAAATATGTCATCCAATTTTATTTTAATCAGCTTAGTCTTCCTTCTCTATTTTTGATCTAAAAAGAATTGATGTGTAACTATTTTAATAGGTGACACATATTTGTTGGTGCACAAGTTTAAGAAGAAAGAGAACAAAATGAGAGAATATATTGTATACTCTGCAATGATGACTACAAATAATGTAAGGAATAATGATATAAATGACATCCACCACTAGTCTATTTATACACACAAAACGAGAGCAACATAGGCAACATACTAAAATACTAAATTACCCTCTAACAAACTTGGTCACTAAGTTTTCTAAAATATAAATTATTTATAATAACATCCATTAATTTATATTTACCCAAAATCGACAACACAAATTCCACCCCTTAAGCGAAGAAATTGATTGGTTTTGATAACCTTCGTCGAAACATCTCCCAACTTTTCTAGGTACTATAATGCACAACTTCTAGCACTCCATTCTGAACTTGATTTCTTAGAAAGTGATAGTTAGTCTTAATATGCTTGCTTCTCCCATGCAACACTAGGTTTCTGGAAAGATCGATTGTAGACTTGTTATCAATCATCAGCTTCAAAGGCTTGTTAATTTTGATCTTCAGATCCTACAGTATATTTAGAATCCACACAGCTTAACATGCAGTCACAATGTTTGCGATATATTTAGCTTCACAAGTTGACATCGCAACAATAGGTTATTTCGTGGAACACTAAGAAATAGGACTTTATAGAAACTTAAACAAGTACCTAAAAGTACTTCTTTTGTCAACTATGTCTTCACACCAGTCAGAATCTGAACAACTTAGAAGTTCTTATTCAATCTTTCATCTGGAAGGGAATAACACTCCATACTTCAGAGTTCCCTTGATATACCTCAAAATTCTGACAACAACTTGGTAACGGAACCACTTAGGTTTACTCATGAACCTATTAACAGTTCTAATTGCATAATAGATATCAGGTCTCGTATTACACAAATACATGATCGGTTGTCACTTCTACTTGTTTTCTGTCTATTACTCAGCACGAAATCGCATAATCTATAGCATTTTGTTTGGTGTTGTTATTGTTTTTCACTTTAAGTTTACTTTTCGCATTGTCTTTCCATTATTATGTCTTTTATTAGTTTTTATTGTTTTCTTGCGTTTTATGCGTGTTTTGGTACTTTTTGTTGGTACCAGATCATAGGTGGAAGATTCGGAGAACTCGTGCGAAGAACGGACCTTTCAGAAAGCTTTCAAAATTCTTCTTCAAGTATGGCAGTGGCCTAACACGCCCCCCAATGTTTCTTGACACGGGCCATGCCAGGAGAGAGGATGAGAAGCAAAAAAGATGGTTGGGACAGTGGGCTGACACTGTAACACCCTGTTTATTTAATTAATTATTGAATTAAATATCTTTGTATTATTGGTGTTGATTTGCGTTGATTATCGAAATTGTGTTGTGTTGAGTTGCTATGTTGGTTTTAGTCAAATTAATTTAGTTAAGTTGATTTAAGTTGTGGTGTGGTTAGTTAAATTCAATTAAGTTGATTAAGTCGTAGAAATAGTGTTGGAACGATATCATTATATCTAGTGGGCGTGTTTGTGAATATAATAATGAGTTATTGTAGTTGATTGCATGTTTGTTGTGTATTTGTCGTGTTTTATGTGCCTGTAGTGAGGGGGTAATGGCCTTAATATTGAGTCTTGAGGGTAGTAGGGGTGTCTGACTAATAACGTAGAGATTAATGGTGTGGGGAGTAAGGTTAATTAGATTATTTTAATTAATATTTGCTCAACCATAACATAAAATGGATAATTAGCATAATTATAGGAGTGATGTAAGTTATATTATTATTAGTATTATTATAATTATTATTGATCTGACCTGATCAGAAGAAACCTTCCAGTGATGAGCAATTTGATCAGAGACCGAGGGGGTGTACCTGCAAGGCACTCCGATGCCAAAGTAAGAATGCAAGTACAGAAAGGTAGAAGAGATTAAGATTCAGAATACCCGACCCTCTGATGGAAAATGGTATTTATAGTGTGCCCCCAGTGCTGGGCCAAGGTTCTTCTATGGGCTGGATCAGCTAGGCCCAAGGAAGAACTGCCAAGGAATGCGTAGGAGCAAGTAAGACCTAGCACGTGGTCTTTCCCTTGATCCAATTGTCCCTACATATCAGGAGATGAGTGGGTAGTTGGGTGACGTGGATCACGTGGGGGAGACGCTTTCCCTATGTCCCTATATTAGGCCATGGGTCGTGCCCGACGGATTGGGCCTCTGCCTGACGCAGATTGTGTTGGCCCAGTCCAAAACAATTATTATTATTATTATTATTATTAATATTATTTTAATAATTAAAAAGTCATATTGAATTGGTAATTGTGAGTGGAGGAAAATAAGGAGAATAAATAGGTATAGGTGGACTTAGTGGAGAGTTAAAATAAATAAAATTATAAGATTAATTGGATTATATGGAATTAGGTTATCAATAGAAAAATAAGAATGTGGAAGTTGCAAAGTTGAAAAAAGAGGAATAAGGGTTTGATAGAGAATACATAGAGGCTGCAAGAACGAGAGTTCAATCGGAGATTAGAGCGACCTTCAATCCAAGGTAAGGGTGGGGTTCTAAATCTATAATCAGGATTGCATGATGAAAACATGTGGGATTGGGTGTATAAATTGCTCTGTCAGTATGTTGTGTTGTTTTGGTTGAATAATAGAATTAAATTGTGTTGTTGAATTAGTCATAGATTGATTAATTTGTGTTGATTGTGTATGATTTTGTTGTGTTGCTATTGTAATTGTGCATTGGGATAATTGAAAAAATTAGTATGAGATGGAACTGTGAAGGGATTACAGAGACGGAAGAAGAATGAGAAAAACAGAGAGAAGGTGTTTTGGTTGTGGGACGACCGTCCCAAATGCTTGACATCCGTCTGGGGAGCGTGACACCAGTCACTCCCATGGGACGAGCGTCACAAAGTGTGATGGGGACATATAAGTGTGATGATGGTCACATGGGGCTATGTTGGAATTCCATTTCTGTGTTGAGTTTGTTATATGTTGTCTTGTCTATTCATTGCCAGGAACTTAATAAATGTTTATAGGACCATAATTCATTGGAAGACTGCCTTAAGAGTTGAAGTAACGGTAACCATAACATTTAATTGACAGAGAATTAATAGTATTATTGTGATGAATTAGTAGGAGAAAAATTAATTAATCAAGGTATCTAGTAGCAGGGGGTTAGTAGTAGTATGTATACCTACATGGTTAACAAAATAATAATAATTATGTGGCTGGGTTTATTTGAGTAGAAATGTAGTAATAAATTAGTAGTAACATTTGTAATGAGTTAAAATGAATAATTTAGTAGCAGTAGTGGTTAATTAGTATGTAGCAGGAAGAGGTTTAGTAGCTAGCCGATATTGGGAATTATTTACTAAAAGTGTAGCATGAAGCATAATAAGACTTAGTAAGAAGTAGAAATAATAGAGTGTTAGTAGATAAATAATTAATCAGTTTTAGTCGAGAAAATTATATGAATAGTAATGCAATTAGTTGCGGTATAATTGGTTGGGTCTTTGTGTTGTGTTCCGTGTTGTTAAGTTGTAGGACTTGAGCCAACGTTGATTTGTTGTTGTTGTTGTTAAGTTGTGGGCCTTGAGCCAATGTTGACTTGTTGTTGTTGTTGTTGTTGTTATTAAGTTGTAGGCCTTTGGCTAGTGTTGATTTGTTGTTGTTGTTAAGTTGTAGTCCTTTGGCCAGTGTTGATTTGTTGTTGTTGTAGTATGAAGTGGTTGTTGAGTTGTCGTAGTAGGTTGTTGTTACTAAGTTATGATAATATGTTGTTGTTGTATGGTTATATAACTATTATTGTTGTTATTATTATATTTGAGTAAAGTCGCATAACATAGCATATCAAGTTGGAGTTGTTGCCCAGTAAGTTGGCATGGATTGGAAAATTAAGTTGAAAGCTTATGCCTTATTGTTGATGCCTTTATTAATTGGCAGTTTATTAAGTTGGGAGTTCTGCTCCAATCGTACCACATGCATGTGAATTTGCCTAAGTTGCATTTTGAAGTTGCGTAATTATGTTGATTAACGTTATTCCTGAGTTGGACGCAGTGATTTTATATAATCTAATCTAATATGTTATTTATCATATATTCGATTATATTGTTCGATATCTCACCCCTTCTGTTTGAATGTTTCCCTTTGTTGGTAACGTGCAGGTAATCCAGATTAGAGCTACTTACCTTTGTTAGTTCGTGTCGGTGTCGTCGCTCTGATACGTAACACTTAGGGGGTTGAACGATTATTGTTTCGATGTGTTTTTATTCCGTTGCTGAATTTTAAGTTGAACTCGAAATATTACTTGTACTTTCAAAGTTGTTTTAAGTTTAATAAAAATATGGTATCACTAAAGTTGAATATTATAAATCTGCTTCTTAGTAATAAAATTGTTATGTTTTAAAAAACTATTGGTAGTTGTTATTTTGTCACCCGATGTTTTAAGTGTTATGTATCCTTGTTATGCGATAAAAGTCGTTGTTTTTAAGTTGTGAATGTAGCATTCCATTTGTTCGTTGGAAATTTTATAACTCTGACTTTAATAAATTCTTTGGGTATAAACGAGGTGTTAGATTAGTGGTATTAGAGCAGGTCAGTCTATCCGGCCAAGTTGTCTTACATTGTTTGTTCCTTAGTATGCAACATATGTGTGAAACACTGTCGGTACTCTCTTGTAGGTTTCTAACCGTTTGTCTCCAGGAGTTGACTTGAAACAAGTAAGGGGAGAAGTTTTCTTAGATGTGTTTGTAGTATGTGAAGTTAAGGTGATATCGCTTGTAAGAGTGCAAGTGTTGTCGGAACTGTGTTGTTGTGATGAATAGTGATATGCAAGTAGAGTATAACTCTTGAGGTCTCTTGAAGTCGATTGCAACTTGCCTTTTTATTATAAGTTAGAGTTGGAGTCAGTTGAGGAATGGTGTTTATCCGCTAAGCAAGTAAGATAACTCATAGAGGATGAAACTTATATGAATGCATGTGTATGATGACGATTATATGAGATATACTCAGATTATTGACGGTTGGTTAAGAAGATGATTGGTAATAAGAATCTATTCCAAAAGAATTGTCAATTTGTTGGATCAACTGATAGACTTGTATGCCTTGAGTATAGTTGGAGTAAAGTCAGATGATTTTTAGAGTTGGGTGAAAAGCAAGGATAGTTGAAAGAGTTTGGAAGCAAGAGAGAGAGAGAGAGGTAGAACTCATTATCGCTCCCGGGATTTTCATCCTAATATAAACACGAAAGTGGGGAAGAAAAGGTAGAGTCGTCCGACAGAAATTTTTATCCCGAATGAAAGGGAAAGGTAATGCTGCACAAACCGAAGAGAAAAGAAAAGAACAAGGTCTTGAAAACCAAAGAACTGGGTTCGGGGGTCGGTTATGACCTGAGAAGGTATTAGAACCCCAGACCGTCCACCGTACCCGACGGGATCCATGCTTGTTAGTTTATTTCAAAGGATAAAAGAATAAAGTTGCTGCTGAATAATAGAACTACTAACTGGAACTGGAATGAGAAATAGAACTGGGAAAAGAGAATGAAGAGGTACGGGAAAAATATAGGGAAAATAAAGAGTGTGCTCGAATGGGCCCTACTCCACTGCCTACATATCTCAGGGGAAATGATAATCAGAGTCGACGTAGTTCGCCTAACTAAGGAGGGAACTTGTTTATGTTTTTTATGAGTTGAATTGCTTATGCCTATGCTCAGGTGTTGCTGGCTCGTCTGGTACGAGTGCATTTACCATCTTGCAAAAAGACAAGTCGTAGAAAGTTCTCGTTATGAGTGAATGAGATGAGAAGAGAATTCCCGCAGGAAGAGACGTTTGTTATTTGTTAACTATCTTTTAAGGAAGTGTTTTGCTTTTATTGTTTGTGGAACAATCTCCATGCTAAGAATTGTTCATCATGGTAGATTCCTTACACCTCTCCCCGAAATGGGATGTATGTAAGTACCCCATGGCAAAGTCTCCTGGCGCACGAGAAAGCTCGGCCTTTATTAGGTGTTTTGTTGTTTATCTTTGAGATGAGAAGGAAGAACTCAAATTGAGAAAGGCAAAAAACTAGGGAACTAAGACACCTCCTACATTATTTATTGCATGGGAGACCCTATGGTTTGTTTAATCTTCTAATCCTAATGAGAAAAAGGAAAGAAGAAGAAACTAGAAAGCAACTTACTTCTCTAAAGAAGTTAAGTTGTTTCTAAAGAGGGATTACCATGAAGTTGTACAAGACAAAGCCTAAAGGGATATGACAATCACAATTTGGAAGTATAAATAAGATGAGGAAATAAGTTGTATAAACAAGCTTGCCTCAACCTCCCTACAAAACAAAGGTTAGCTTTACAATGTATATTGAAAACATAAACACAAAGCAAAAGCACAAATTAGCTAAGGAAAAGCACTAAGGGTCCCCTAAGGCTAAGTCCTACAATTAAAGGATATTAAATGATAAGATACTTCTAAAGTCAGTAGCTAAACCCTAAGAATGTATTCTAAGTTTCTCATATCAAACAACCACAAACTATGTCCTAATGAGGTACCAAACCCTAAAGGAATTCAAGGTGAAGTAAAATGGAGAAGTTTGAATGAAAACACAAGGTAAACATGAATTAAACCAAGGTTGAACGTTAAAGTCAGAACCTAACACCACTTTAAAATGTCTCAAAATGTGGAATAAAGTGGGAGCAAAGAGATTCAAATATAAGAGATTGAATGAAAAAGGAATAAGATGAAATGAACACATGGTGTCATAAGAAGTCAAGTGACTTAAAATAAAAGTCAAACATGAACAAACAAGTGCAAACTTCACATACAAAAACCAGAGGCTAGATGAGGAGATAAGTTGAATATTAGATTAAAAAATTAACCACAAATGAACAAGCATGAAGTGTTTTAGGGTTATGGGACAAAGAAGTGTGAATGAGAAGTTCTTATCTACAAAAAGTTACCAAATGAAGTAAATGGACTCATGACTTGGTAAAATAGTGTAACAATGGATGTGGACATATTATGAGATGTATAAGAAGTGTATAACATGGATACAAGACTCACAAAGTGAATTTAGATTGATTAGAATGGAATAAGAATGAGAATTAGGTCAAACGAAACACATATGGACATATGTGAATCTTAAGGTACAAGTAACCTAAAAATTAAAAGTGTGGACTTATAAATGGATACAAGTGAACTATGGAAATCTAATGGAATCTTAGGAACTCAAGTAGAGGACCTATAATGGATGGCATAAATGCCTTACCAAAATGGGATTAGAAGGATGAGAAAAGAAGGACCAAAATGTGACTTGTAAAACAAGGTACCAAAACAATACTTGTGGACATGAAAAAATTATAAGAATTAGGATTCCAAGTCATAAACCAGTGAAAAATGAACTTCTAGAATATCTCTAAAAAATTCACAATTTAACTCACTCAAATGAAGGTGCAAATTAGATTAGGGTTTTGAAGGATGAGACTCAAAGAAATGACTCAATAAAGGACCAAAGATGACCTAAAAAAATAAGGGGAAAATATTTTTAAGATCCTTAGTGTGTCCTTTCGATAAGGCAAAAAGAATGGACTCAAGACTATTTTTGGTTTATGAAAAATTAAATGGAGAAGGCAAGGTGGTCAAAGATGAGAAAAATCCAAAAAAAATGAAAAGAAAATTAATTTCTGGTCAGAAAAATAAAGAAAAATGAAATTAAAAATTAGGGAAAGATTGGTAAAATGTTGACAATGATCCCTGAGTTATTTGAGAATTTTTAGTGAAGGTTTGATATTTTTAGAATTTGAAAATTGAATTGAAAAATAAATGGAAAAATAAAAAAGAATAGAAAACAAAGGAGGGAGGTGTATCCAGAAACAATTTTAGTTGAAATTCAATGGGCTTTTAGGAGAGGGGGTGCGAAAAGCACTGGGAAGCCCAATCCATTGGTCTGGCTGAACACAAGTTTTATGGTTTACTTAGGTCAATTGTTGACTTCTGTCTGGACCTTTAGATTGATCTAACACACACAACCAAAGTAAAAGTATGATAATCCAATGGACCAGATTGATAGACATATGGCATGATAGTGGAAGACGCGCATGGGAAGACTCAAGCTTATAATATAGTCACATGATTTGCAAATGATTCATTAATTCATTGGAAGAATTGTGGACATTAGATGAAGAATGATCAAAGACCATGTTTTAACCTAAGAATTAAATGTTAGGGCATTATTCTATCACCGGAGAAGACCTTCGGTCATCTTCCCCGGTGACCTGCAGCTAGGGCAAACCACAAATCTTCATGAAAATGAAATCTAAGGACATCATCTTATTCCTTATGTTACGCACATCACCAATCTAGGTCTAAATTTCACTTAGCGTACATAAACAATGCAAATCGAAGCCAAGAAGTTCAGACCTAAGAACTGCATCTAAGCACCCATGGTTCCTATCAATTAGCCAGATCCACCCTTGCTTATATCAAGCTTCACACATCATAAAACAAGCAAGAAAAGAATGAAATCAAGAAATTGGAAATTGAGATAAAACCTGTGAAATGCAGAGCTTCCAAAGTTGAAGAATACCAGATAGGAGGTTCCAAAGCTTCTACAATGGTCTTTGATCCTTGATGTGTGAAATAAATACTTTACAATGTGCTGAATTATCAAAGATGCAGAAATATGACTGAACTGGTTCTTGAGAATTCAACTGAATTAAGCCATGGAGAGTGATCACAAGATGAAAATGATGATGAATATATGAAGATTAAAGTGTGTTGATGAAGAATGAAGCTAGTTCGAAGCAAAATGCAGAGAAGTTCCTTCACAAAACCAGAGCAAACTCAGAGAGAAAGTGATGGAGTTTTTGGTGTGATTTTGATCAAATGAGTGTGGTTGTTAAAATTAAGTTAATCTCAAGCTTATATATCCATGGTTAGTGCTAACTAACTCTAGTTGATAGTTAGAAATAAAGTTAGTTCTAACTTGAGGGGAATCAAGCAAGTTAGGGTGTGGAATGAAATTCAGTTCAACTTGAGTTTGCCTTGCTCAAATGTGATTGTGTATGGAGCTGAACATGTTTATTATGGTGAGGGTGATGTGATGAAGTGAAGTGATCAATGTATCTTGAGTATAATGCATAAAAGCTTCTTGTTTGGCTTGGACTTTCAAAATATATGCATGGCAATTGGTGTGATCATGCACACATGTGATAATTTGAAGTTTTTTAAATGAAGCATGATGATCAACACATGATGAGTGAGGTTTATAAATTGAACTGAAGCGAAAACATCCTATGATTCAATGACTTATGCAGCAAGAAAACTAGATGGCATACATTGTGTCGCTCCCCGGATTTTCATCCTGGTGCAAACACAAACTGTCGACGAAAGAGAAGGGTTGAATTGAATAGAGTTGCCAGCTAGGCATTTTTATCCCGAAGGAAAGGTAATGCTGCATAAACCTGGAAAGAGATGGATAAGACGGTTGCGAACCAGAGAAACTGAGAAAGGGGGTTGGTTACGAATTGGGAAGGTATTAGCACCCAGATTGTCCGTCGTACTCGACGGGATCCACGCTTACAAGATTGTGTTTAAAAGGGGTAGGTGTGTGTGCTATATGTGTGCAAAAGCTAAGGAAAGAAAATACAGGTGTTAGTGTAAAAAGGTATGAATTGCTCAGGAACTGAGGCTTAAAAAAGAATGCTGAAAGAGGGGGAAGACACGGAGACTTTTGTTCAATAACTATTAAGTTATGCCCACGTATCCTCTCGTGCAATGAGGAAGTCAGAACACCGTAGTTCGAATCAAAGAGACTGGAAATAAATTGACTGTGAACTGCTTACTTGTCTATGCTCAAGTGTATGACTCATCTGGCTCGAGTGCTAACTGTCTTGCATTAGACGGAAGAAGCAAGTTCTCGTTTGTGAATGAGTGTGATGAGAAAAGAATCCCGGAGGAGACGATTATTGTTTGTTTTTTGTGTTTTCCATTTTTTTTTATTGTTTTTGGTGTTTTGTATAGAATTATGAGCTTAAGCCTAAATCAAGGGTTTGTAAACTCATTATATCCTCCCTGATTAGGGATAATGAGCATACTTAAGTATGAGATAAGCATCTCAACTTAATTACAATGATGATATAGGATTAAGATCATTAACCTACTTGTGATTATTAAGATGTTTTTGGTTTTTGTTTAGTGTTAAGTAATGAGTTTAATCTCTAATCACAGATTAGTGAACTCATTACACCATCCTAATAGAAGGATGATATATAAGAACACTTAAGTTGAGGAAGATACCTCAACTTAATCCATGGTTAGGGATTAAATTCATTATATAACAAGCCTTTATTAAATGGATTTTAAATAAGGGATGAGATTAAGAAGTGGATTTTATGGTTTGTAAGACAACTTGAGGGGGACTTGTCCATTAAACAATAGGGTTATTCCCTCTTAACCATATGGAAGAGATAGAACCCTAATGTAAGGCTCAAGTTACAAGATAAAGTCTTAGTAATTATTAATGTGTTTTGATTAAGAGGTGTAAACAAATTAAAGGTTTAACACTAAGGATTAAAGTTATACACTCCATCCTAAGATTAGGATGCAGACATAACCCTAATTCAAAGTCCTAAAGCTTTAAGAGTTTAGTCTCTGATTATTGAGATGAGAAGAGAGACTCAAAGAGACTCAAAGGTAAAAATCTAGGGGGATTATATACAACCCTAAAAGTTATCATGATTGGATATCCTAATGGTTTGTGAGGCTTAAGAGAAAGGATCTTCAAGAAAGCCACCATGGAAGAAGCAGATGAAAAGAGAAGGAGAGAAAGAATAAGTTACTTACTTCCTGAAGAAGATAAGTAACTTAGGAGGAAAAAAAGGAGCAAGAGAGACATAAGTGAAGCAAGTTCACTTCAAAGACAAGTAAATATGCATATGAAAAGGAAAGAAGAAGTGGGAGGTGAAGGCAAATCCACCTCCCAGATAACTTACCAAAAGTTCCTGAAATGTTAGTATGATTGCATAAGACATGAAATGAAAAGAAATAAGACAAATGAAGGTGAAAAGACCAAAGTAAGAAGTGAATGTGCAATTTAAATGGCATATGAGATGATGCAAAGTCATACAATATGCATATGAATGATCATACAAGAGAATGAGTGCAAATGAAGCATGAATGAAGCTTGAAAACACATGAATGTTCATGAAACAAAATGAATGCAAAGCATGCCAAAATGATGAAACAATGATCAAGAAATGTTTCAAACATTTCCTAAGATGTCTAAGATGACATACAAGAGAATGGAATGGCATGACAAGTTCATAAGGTCATGATATGCAAAGAATGCAAATGAAGATGCAAAATTAGGGTTTTAAAGCAACATGAGATGCATATGACCAAAACAGAAGCATTCACCATGATAAAAAATCGAAATTAAGCTCAAAATATTCATAAACCTATACAAGATCACATCCCAAAGGAGAAGGTCAGAAGCCAATCCTAGTGAAAGTTATGAAATTTCTAAGTTAACTAGGGTTTTTTGGGTGCTTCTAAAGGGAAAATGAAAATCAAATTGAAAATGCAAGATAAAACTATGAGGTAAATAACCTAGAAACTATATACAATATGTGAAACAATGCAAGAAGAACCAAGTTCAAACTCATCATGGTTAGGCAGAAGTGAATTTTTCAAGTTAGGGTTAAAAAATGTGAAGTTTAAGAACCCTAATTCAAAGAAAATTGTGAAAATGTGATCAAACCTAAAAGGAAATTTGTATGGTGAGTTTGAAAATGTTTCTAAATGTATTGGAATACTTCATGATTTTTTTGGTGATTTTTAGAAACCTAAATGCATATTTAATTAATTAAAATCAATTAATTAATAAAATAGAACATTTAAATATTTTAAAAATACTTTTTTAATGCAAAAATTAAAATAAAAAATGTTTTCAGGTTAAAAAAATTATTTGAAACAAAAATGCAAAGTTTGATATTTTTTGAATGATTTTTGCTATTTTAAATAAATTATGGAAACAAATGAAATAAAAATGAAATAAAAACCAAATGAAAATGGGAAGTATGATGATCTGATGGTCAGGATTCAAACCTAGGGGAAAGCTGTTGACTGCGTGCATAATCCTAAGGCTAAGATTCAATCTGGAATTTTATTTAATTAATCCTAATTAATTAATTAATTAAAAAATTAGGGTTTTAATGAAATGATCTTAACCACTCAAACACACGCTAAGCAAGATCCAAGGGCCAAAATTCAAACTGGGGAGATTAACCCTAATCCTAAGCCTAAACATTTTCAGGTGACCGGAGCAAGTTCCGTTCATCTTCTCCGGCGAGCCCTTCATGCTAACTTCTTCCCTAGGCTACCCCAAACTCCTAAACTCTCCAGAATTAATCCCCAAACCATCCTAAACAAGAATCAGGCCCCAAACAACATTTATTTTGCATCAAACTCATGAATCGAACAAAAACATTTTCAGATCAAAATGTTTTAGAACATCAATACATCCTGGTTTCTCAACCATTTTCAAAAATAATCATATCAGCATGATCAGGGAGACACATAGAATCATTTAAGAACTTAAAATGAGAGTTATGGAAAAAACTTTGAAGGTGACTACCTGAGGTGAAGCTTTCTCAATCTGAGCTTTCTGGACCTCTCCTTGATGCTAATCCACCCAATGAACTCCCTAAAGCTTCTGAAAGGCTTAGAACAAGTTTAAATGGCTTGGTTTTAGTTTTTCAGTTCTGATAACTCAAAAATAGTGTTTCTGATTGAGGGATTTTTAGGCCATGGCAAGGGGTGGGAAATGATCCTTATGTGATGTGGAGTTGAATGGTGAAAGAAATTTTGAGTTTTGATGGTTGTGCTAAGAGATTCAAAGAGATGAAAGTTTTGGGGATTTTTGTGAAACTCAGCTTGTGGAATGATTCAGGCTTGTGTGTTGTATGAAATGAGCTCCCTAGGGTTTGCATAAGAGGTCTTGATTGGTCCAGAGAGTTGTTGTGGCTCATTTTGATTGGTATGGGCCAAGTTGCAAAAATGTCAACATTGTGTACTTGAGGTATGGGCATTGTTCAGAGCTGGCTTTAGGGGTGTCTTGGCCTCAGCTTGATTCATGGATGGCCCTAGGATGAAGTTTATGCAGATGGAACACTTGGATCAAGAGATGTCATAGGTTTTGCAAAGTTTATGCATTTTGACAACTTTGAACATTTTGTGAAAATGAGGCATGGTTTCTTGTGATCCAAGGCACAATTATGGTCCAAATGTGCTGACTATGTTGGTATGATGTTTAGAAGTCAATTAGAGGTCTTGAAATGGCTTGGCAAGTGAATTTTCAAAATTCCCTCTTTGGTGCATACTTGAAAATTATAGGTTTTTTGCCAACTTTGAAAGGCCATATCTTGAGTTCTAGGATGAATCAAGAAATGTTCTTGTACTTTTTAAAAATGGGAAGACATAATCTACAACTTTCATGTCCAAGAATTTTTCATTTGAAGCATTTTTGGTCATGAAAGAATAGGTTGAATATCTTTCCCAAAATGGAAAGTTTCCATTACAAGTCATTTCCAAAAATAGCAAGTTTGCATTTGGCTCAAAATTCTTCAACTTTGTGAACTTCCAACCACTTCTAAGATCAAATAAAGATCATAGAACCTCAAAATGATCAATGTGACCCTTTGGTACCATTGTTGGGGGCCTCAGATGCCATGATTTTGACTTTACTTGCTCAAGAAGTTACCCAATGATCAGATGACTTCCACAGTGAATTTCTTCATCAAATTTGGTACACATGATCCTTATAACATATTAAGACCATTAGAAACAAGAATGACCAAAAAATTTGGGATTAAGGCCTTTGAAACCAAAACCCTAATTTTAAGTCAACTGTGCAGAAAATCTTCAGTCTGCCTCTATGCCCTTGCCATGCTTTGTGATCCCTTGACTTTTATGAACTTTAGGGAGCATATTATGATCATGGAACATACATGGACCCTCTTAGAAAGCTTCAAGACCATTGGGATGGCTCATATCACTTCTTAGATTGCTCAGATCACAAACCCTTGATGCAGATGAAATGAATTATGTAGTGGGATATGATATGCTTATGCTAATGCAAAAATGAAAGATCACAAGTAATGGTGTGAGAAAGAGTGGGGGAAAATTTGGGGTGTTTACAGTTGCCCCTATTCAAGAATGAGTTAGCTGTGCAGGATGTAAGCTCCTGGCTTAACAGACAAACAAGATAACTTGTGGTTGAATACCAAAGACAGTCTGAAATTTGCACTCGCTGGGGAGAAGAAGAAAAGGGATATAAATTGTAAAAGATAGTATAGTATGAGTATCAAATAAAAGCGATGGAGGAAGACCATCGAGTAGAGGACGACTGCTGGGGGTAAAATGGTAAGCAAAGCAATGACGGGGACGACCATCATGCTGGGAAATAAACCGCGATGGGGACGGCCATCGGGTAGGGAAATAAAATTCTCTAGGGATTGAGAAAAGCATTGATGGGGACGACCATCAGATTGAAAAGTAAAGTAAACAACGATGGGGACGTCCATCGGATAAGCATGATGAAGGACGATCATCAGGAAAAGAAAAAGGGACCACGACGGGGACGACCATCGGGTTAAAGAATAAATGAAATATTTGATGAGGGACGGTCATCAAAGGTGAATGACGATCACCTAGAATGGGACGGCCTGCTCTTTATCTCGACATAGGACGAATGCCGGATAGAAAAGGTCAACTATTGGGCCGGCCATCAGATAAGCATGATGAAGGACGATCATCAAGAGGTGAAATACGATCACCTAGTAGGGTACGACTGCTCTTGGGGATTATCGCGACATAGGACGAATGCTGGATAAAAAGATCAACGATGGGGACGGCCATCAGATAAGCGATGAGGGACGGTCATCATAAGGTGAATGACGATCACCTAGCAGGGGATGGCTGCTGAAAATATCACGACATAGGACGAATGCCGGATAGAAAGTTCCAACAATGGGGGATTCCACTGTGGAAAGGATGAGAGACGGTCATCCAAAGGTTAAGGACGATCACCTGGCAAGGGACGGTTGTCGAAAGTATCACGACATAGGACAAATGTCGGATAGAGAAAGTTGTTTTGCCTTTTGTGGGGGTGTAAACACGGACAAGTGCTTACGCCTTAAGATAAAAGGTATAAGTGTTTGACGGTGTGTATAGACTAAAGATGTGGACGAACATCCTTAGAACCACGGTACAAACGAGTATCAGTAGAAACAAACTCTGACACATGTTTAAGGATGTTGACACGGACGAGTATCAATCGGTTAAGCAAGGAATACGAACGGGTGTCGAATCTGCTGAGGAGGTGATATATACAAGATACAGATGAGTATCAAGGACTTATGTATAAGTATGCACAAGTATAATCTACTGGGGAAATATGTGCAAGACACGAACGAGTGCCAAAAGGATGAGCAAGAGACATAGACGAGTGTTTTGACTTGCTGGGGAAGTATGACACGGACGAGTGCCAAAAGGTTGTGCAAGGGACACGGACGTGTGTTTTGACTTGCTGGGGAAGTATGACACGGACGAGTGCCAAAAGGTTGAGCAAGGGACACGGACGAGTGTTTTGACTTGCTGGGAAAGGATGACACAGACGAGTGCCGAAAAGAACATGTACAAGTATGAACAAGTGTTTGAGAATTCTGAAGGATTTATGGCGACTTTACTGAGGAAAGATGACACGGAAGAGTGCCTAAAAGAGCATGTATAAATGTGAACAGGCATCTGTACTTGAGAGTGCAAAGGGGATGTCTTGTCTTTTATCTGCAGGGGATATGAGTTTTATATAATGCTGATGAAGTGACGACGGTGTTTACAGGTGATTGGCTCGAACCTGTCTTATGATCATGCAAGTGTTTGATTTTTGCCGTAATGCTCCATTTTAGACGGAATGCTACACTTATTTTTGTGAATATGATGCGAATGCTATGATTATGCAAATGAGAAACCTGATCCGAAATCCGGATCCTGCGGGGATAAAGATCTCCGATTTATCTGTCTGGAGGGAGAACTCCGCTGGGGACGATGAAGTTTCAGCAACTCCGCTGGGGAAGTATTTCATGTACTTCTCTACTGGGGAGAGAATGACAACTCTGTGGGGAAGCAAATCCACCGACTCTGCTAAGGATGAGAAAATCCTGGCCACTCTGATAGGGAATAGAAAGTTCCTGACCACTTTGCTGGGGAAAAGCCGTCATGCATTGCTCGGGAGATCCTGCTTGGGGAGGAGATAACTTCTGGGAAGTAATCTGTTGCCACTCCTTCGTCCAAATGATACGCTGGGGATTGATTAATTCCTTAAAGGATCCTTTGGGGGGATAAAACTTCGCGAGGAAATACTTCTTGTCAAGGAGTTCTGCTGATGATGTGATTGATGACTTGGCTGGGGATACTATGCTTGATATGCCCCATGCTGTGAAATTGTCTGCCTTGAGTACCTGTAACCTGTTAAGACAAAGGAAACGCACAAGTGTCCCAAGGTATCCTCAACCGGATTCTGTCATAGGAGTTAGATTTACCTGAGAGTAACATATTTCCTGCAAGCATTTATTAAAAGTGGCTTATATGTTTTTTATGCAAGTATGGTATTATGAACTCTGGACATTTTGCAAACGAAACAAAAATGTACAAAACAAAGTGTGACTGAAAATTCTGATTTTTTTGATTTGTGTGCCCTGAATAGGCAAGTACAGTCAAATAAGCGAATCCCCTGAAAGGAGGAGATTGTTGTAAATTGAGAAAATAAAAGCGTCGGTAATGTTTGAAGTTGACTCTTCAATGAGCTTCCTTGCTATGACCTGTATGACCTTGACGTTCTTCTTATCTTGCTTTCTGAAGAAGGTTGATTCTGACTGACGCTTTATCCTTTCGAAGCTTGCCATGTTGTGAGTGATACAGACGAATTCAAAATGCAATTGTTCGCTTATTCCCTGATTTTGCGTGGATCGCCCTTTCGGGTTTTCAATCCACCGGGATACCCATTTTTGCCTGAGCTGTCCGATGTGGCATTTCAACTCAGCTGGTGTACATTTTTTTAATTTTTCCCTTATTTTTGCCTGAGTCTTTTATTCTGTTTTTGACTCGCCGGGATGCCCTATTTTTTCCTGGACTTACATTCTGTTTTTGTGTCCAGCGGGTCATTTATGCGAAGTATTTTTTAATTGCATATGAATTCACAGGAGATAAGAAATCCTCGCCATCCATAGTAATGAGCATCAGCGCTCTACCAGAGAAAACTTTCTTTACTATGAATGAGCCTTCGTAGTTTGGCGTCCATTTGCCCCTGTGGTCAGTATGAGGAGGAAGAAGTCTTTTCAGAACAAGCTCTCCCACTTGGTATTCCCGAGGTCTGACTTTCTGATCGAAGGCTTTCTTCATTCGTTTCTGATATAGCTGCCCATGGCAGATGGCTGCTAATCTCTTTTCTTCAAACAGACTCAGTTGATTATATCGAGATCTGACACATTCTGCTTCATCCAATTGCACATCCATTATTACCCGTAAGGAGGGTAGTTCAACTTCAACAGGTAGGACAACTTCCATACCATACACAAGCTGATAAGGTGTTGCCCCAATAGATGTTCTGATAGAGGTTCGGTACCCATGCAAGGCAAATGGTAGCATTTTGTGCCAGTCTTTGTAGGTGACTACCATCTTTTGCACAATCTTCTTGATATTCTTGTTAGCGGCCTCAACATCGCCATTCATCTTTGACCTGTAAGGAGAAGAGTTGTAATGTTGAATTTTGAAGTCCTGACAAAGTTCTTCCATCATCTTGTTGTTCAAATTGGAACCATTATCAGTAATGATTCGCTCAGGAATCCCATATCGACAAATAATATCCCTTTTCAGAAATCGAGCTACCACTTGTCTGGTGACGTTTGCATATGAAGCTGCTTCAACCCATTTAGTGAAGTAATCAATGGCTACCAGGATGAATCCGTGACCATTTGAAGCAATTGCTTTAATCTTTCCAATTATATGAATGCCCCACATGGCGAAGGGCCAAGGTGAAGACATTACATTCAAAGGATTCAGAGGCACATAGACTTTATCTGCATAGATCTGGCATTTGTGGCATTTTCTTGCATAGGCACAACAGTCTGCATCCATTGTGATCCAATAGTAACCCGATCTTAATAACTTCTTTGTCATTGCATGTCCTCCGGCATGGGTACCTAAAGAACCTTCATGCACTTCGTGCATCAGTAGGTCTGCTTCCTTCCTGTCAACACATCTGAGCAAGACAATGTCGAACTTTCGCTTGTACAAAGAACCATCAACGTTGAGGAAGAAAGTGTCGGCCAACCTTCTTAATGTCTTCTTATCATTAGAAGATGCCCCAGATGGGTACGTCTGAGTCTCCAAGAAGCATTTGATGTCATGGAACCAAGGCTTGTTGTCAATGACAGTGTCCACAGAGAATACATATTCCGGTCTGTCCAGTCTGGATACCAAAATCCGAGGCACATAATTAGCAGTCTGTACTTTGATCATGGATGAAATGGTAGCCAAAGCGTATGCAAACTGATTCTCATCTCGAGGGATGTATTCAAGCTTGACTGTTGTGAAAAAGGTCAACAATCTCCTCGTATAGTCGCGGTAGGGAATCAGATGCTCCTGATGAGTGTACCACTTGCCGTTGGTCTGGTTGATTACCAAAGCTGAATCTCCGAATACATTCAAGGTTTTGATCCTGAGGTCAATGGCTTCCTTAAGACCCATGATACAAGATTCGTATTCTGCTTCGTTGTTAGTGTAGGAAAAGGTTATCTTTGCTGAGAAAGGCATGTGGACTCCTTTAGGTGTGATAAGCACTGCACCAACCCCACGACCGATGCAATTAACTACCCCATCAAACATCATAGTCCATGCTTCTTCTGGATCAGGCCCTTCAGTGTGAATAGGCTCTTCATAATCTTTTGCTTTTAAGAACATGATGTCTTCATCAGGGAAATCAAATCTCATAGGCTGGTAATCATCAATGGGTTACTCAGCCAGATAGTCATACAATACACTGTCCTTGATGGCCTTTTGAGAGGTATACTGAATGTCATATTCTGTTAGAATCATTTTCCATCTTGCAACCTTTCCGGT
Organism: Lathyrus aphaca; assembly: GCA_963966055.1. Taxonomy (NCBI): domain Eukaryota; kingdom Viridiplantae; phylum Streptophyta; class Magnoliopsida; order Fabales; family Fabaceae; genus Lathyrus; species Lathyrus aphaca. Next base: position 458,645,588 of record OZ014525.1, on the reverse strand, counting down.
AAGTGCCGGCTTCTCAAATATGTACTTGACTGGATCCATCTTTGAGATCAATAAAGTAGTATGAGTCAACATATACTGTCTTAGTTGGCAAGCAACCCACGCTAAAGCACATCAGGTTTTCTCGAGCAGTGAATAACGTTGTTCACAGTCGGTAAATTTTTTGCTTAGGTAGTATATTGCTTACTCTTTTCGACCAGACTTGTCATGCTGGACCAACACACAACCCATTGACTCTTCTAATACTGTCAGATACATAATTAGAGGTCTTCCTTCGATTGAAGGCATGGAAATTGGAGGTTCTTGCAGATACTCTTTGATCTTGTCAAAAGCTCTCTGACAATCATCGTTCCACCAGACTGTTTGTTCTTTTCTTAACAATTTGAACAAGGGTTCGCAGGTTGCAGTGAGATGAGATATGAACCTTAAGATGTAGTTCAGTCTACCTAAGAACCCTCAAACTTCGTTCTCAGTATTAGGTGCAGGCATCTCCTGGATGGCTTTCACTTTGTCAGGATCAACCTCAATTCATTTTTCACTTACAATAAAACCTAGCAGCTTACCGGAACGTACCCCGAATGTGCATTTGTTGGGGTTCAACTTCAACTGATACTTTCTTAGGCGCTTGAACAATTTCAGTAGATTCACCAGATGATCTTCCTCCGTAAGGGACTTGGAAATCATATCATCCACATAGAACTCGATTTATTTGTGGATCATATCGTGGAATAATGTTACCATAGCTCGTTGATATGTTGCACCGGCGTTCTTCAGACCAAACGACATTACCTTGTAACAAAACGTGCCCCAAGGTGTGATGAAAGTTGTCTTCTCCATGTCTTCAAGTGACATCTTAATCTGATTATATCCCGAAAATCCATCCATGAAAGAAAATACCGAGAACTGAGTTATGTTGCCTACCAATACATCAATGTGAGGTAATGGGAAATCATCTTTCGGGCTAGCTCTATTTAGATCTCGGTAATCGACACACATATGCACCTTGCCATCCTTCTTAGGTACGGGTACAATGTTAGCAACCCATGGCAAGTAACTAGTTACAGTAAGAAAATCGGCGTCCCAATGCTTTTGTACTTCTTCTTTTAGTGGCAATCTGTGCATGACAATGTCCGTATCCAAACCCGACATATCTTGATAAGACCAAGCGAACACATCAACATATTCCCGAAGCATACTGATGAGTTGTTCTTTCACTGGAGCTTGCAGACTGGCCCCGATCTTTACCTCTTTTACATCTTCCTCGGTACCAAGATTGACAGTTTAGACTTCCTCCTGATGAGGAGCAATCACTTTTTCCTCTTGCCTCAACAACCTGGCCAACTCTTCAGGCAAATCATAGTCTTCATCAACCCCTTCATCTGCTTGATTAATCGGATTGTCGAAGTCATACGAAGTCATAGCAGTGTCGTTGTCGGTGCAATCTGGAGGATTATCTCTGCAAGGGTTGAGATTTGCTCATTTTAGTGATTGATTTTATTTTATTTAGAAAAAGTGTGAATGGAGTTATTATTGAAAAACATTGCCATTTATTGTTTTGTGCGAAAATAACAAAAATGAAAGACAGTGAGCGACAAAAAAGATCGTTTGCAAAAGATGTCCATTTGTTCATTAATCATTCATTTGCACAAAATACAAATATGGCCCTATTACAAAATGAGTCTTGACACCTTGGGAAAGATGCAGGACTTGATGCATGCTTAAACAAGAAATAATAATTACTATGTAGATGTAATCCTTATAATTTCCTGGGAAGATCAGTTAAGGAATTGATCGCCTGGGACCCTTGGACGAATCCATCTTTCCAGGTTGAAGTCACTTTCAGCCTCGTCTTCCACATTGTTGATTGCATACGGGGTCAGCATACCCCCACTGATAAACTTGGGAGCTTCAACAGCCTCCTCTTGGACCTGTCGGGATCGTTTGTAACCCAACCTGAACTTGTCTTCTTTGATCTTAACTTACAGCAGCTTTCCCCAGCCCTGGGCATTCCCGTCTTCAACAACCTTCTGAGCTTGCTTATAAGAAGAGATCGAAGTACCAGACACTTCAGCTGTTGCTTCATTGACATTGAAGGCCTCAAACCCTTGGCTCATTGTCTCTTGTATCTCTCCGTCCATCTCAATATACTTGTAAGTAGCTAGATGACTAACAAAGATATCCTCCTCCCCATAGATTGTGATAACTTGGCCCTCCCATTCGTCATTTAACTTTTGGTGAAGGGTCGACGTCACAGCGCCAACGGCCTGAATCCATGGCCGACCCAACAGACAGCTATAGGCAGGCTGAATGTCCATCACGTAGAAGATAGTTTTGAAGATCTATGGGCCAATCACCACAGACAACTCAATTTCCCCAAGAACCGATCTTTTAGAACCGTCAAAGGCTCTTACTACCAGGTGTCGCTCCCCGGATTTCCATCCTGGTACAAATGTGAAAGTGGCGCGGAAAGAGGTAGAGTCGCCAGCCAGGCATTTTTATCCAGAAGGAACGGGAATGGTAATGTTGCACAAACCATAAGAAAAGAAAGGGAAGGACAAAGGTCCTACGAACCAAAGAGACCGAGTTCGGGAGTCGGTTACGACCTGGGAAGGTATTAGCACCCCAGATCGTCCGCCGTACCCGACGGGATCCACGCTTGCGAAGAAAAAAAAAGTTTCAAAGGGGAGAAAAGAAAGCTGCTGCAAAAGAAAATGAACTAGAATGGGGAAAAGAACTGAAAATAAAAACCAAGAGGAAAAATGTAGGGAAAATAAAGATTGTGCTCGAACGGGCCCTACCCCGCTGCCTACGTACCTCATCTGGACAATGAGGATCAGAGTCTCTGTAGTTCCCCTAACTAGGGGTGGAAATATTGCTTCTGTCTTAAGGCTTGAACTGCCTATGTCAATGCTCAGGTGTTGCAGGCTCGGACGACGAGTGTGTGACCGTCTTGCATAATGACAAGAAGAAGCAAGTTCGCAGACGGAGCGAAGGAGATTAGAAAAGTATTCCTGAAGGAAATACGCTTATTGTTTGTTTGTGTTTTTTAGAGCTTTTATTTGGTGTGGCACAAGAGAATGAACTCAAGCTCTTTTCTATGGAATGTGTACTTGCTATTACATTCCAAGATGGAATAATAGAACAAGCACACCAAGCAAGGAGAACTTATCCAAGACATGTTTCCAAAGGCAAGGGCCTAAATTCATTGACTTGTTGAATTTATTAGGTGTTTTAGTGATTAAAAATGAAGAAGTGTTTTTTAGGGTTTTTCTTTATGAAGATGACTTCATGATCCGACTTGTGCATCATGCTAGACAAATGCACTATTCCAAAATGGAATGAATACATATGCCCCATGGAATAAGGCTATAACACAAGAAGTCACTTTTTTCTTTATTAATGTTGTTTAGGTCTTGTTTTGAGATGAGAAGAGAAAGAACCAAAAGAGCAAAAGGCAAAAGTCTAAAAATGGGGAAAGACTAAACCTAATGTTATCATGCAAAAGAGTGGTCCTAAAGGTTAGTGAGGTTTCAACTATCCTAGGAGAAAAGAAGAAACCATAGAAGAGCAAGAAGAGGGGGAAAGCTAGCAAGCAACTTACTCCTCTAAAGGAGATAAGTTGCTCCTAAAGGGGGAGGAAAATAATTGCCTCACATGATGGCATAAGGCACATCAAAAAGCACAAGGAGAAAGCACTTAAAAAGAGAGAAGGATGAAGAGTTGCAATGTGGATGAACATCCACACTTCTCTTACCATGAGCCCCTGCAAGTTAGCAAAATCCAACACATGTTCATCAATAAAATCATGGAAATGACATGCTCAAAGCTCACACCAACCAAGATCAAACAATCATGCCAAACATAGCAAACACAAACATTTACGTGTCGAGAACATGGAAGCATGCATCAATCAGCAAGAAAATCCTCCAAATAATCATATTCAATGATCATACAATGATCCATGGCATTTAAAACAAGTATGGAGATCAAACATGCTAAAAATAACTCAAAAGTGGCTCACTGCATCAGTGTTAACCGGTTAACCAAAGTGTTAACCAGTTAACCAGTCAAAACCTGCATAAAAACAACATAATTCAGGTGTGTTAACCGGTTAACCAATCCGTTAACCGGTTAACACTGTTAAAATAACAACAATTGCTGAATAAAAAATCAGTTCAAAACAGCTTTTCCAAATAATCTTACACCAGACCAGCAAGCATTTGAACATGAAAATAATGTATCAATTCACATTAAATGGCATCATCAAGCTCATGAACATTAATACATAGATCCGGTTACCAATCAATCAATCAATTCAAGCAACACAAGCAAATATGCAAGCACATGGCGGATCTAAAGCATAAGCATGCAAATAAGCTAAAACAAGGCTAGATCTGAAATTAACCAACCTACAAAGCTGAGGTATGCTTTGGTAATTGTTGATCGAGCTGAAAACGATAGATCTCGCACAAAACTTTGAAGATCTGGTGCTAAGCTTCATACTCCATGCAAAATAAATGCAAGAACAAGGTCTTGATGCAGAATTTTGGATCCAAAAGCACTTCTAGATCCCAAACCAGATCTGAATCACCAATTAAACTAACAAAAAGATGCAATGAAGCTATGGATGGAGGTCTAGTTCCAAGATCTACACACCTCAAGGCAAGGTTATGTGATCTTCAAAGAGGAACTTTGAGTGATTTGGAAAATTGGGAGAGAAATGTAAGAGAATTGTGAGTGAGAAGAGTGATAATTCAGAATGAGAATGAAAAAATGAGAGGGAGTCCTCTTGGTTTGGAGAGAAATGGATTAAATATGGTTTAGGTTTGGGGCCCAAAAATTAGGTTTGGGATCCAAAATTATGGTTTGGCAAAGAAATTAGGATGTAGCAATGGGATTAGGCTTGGGCAAGTGCTCTAGATCCTTCTTTTTAATTCAAATTAATCAAAATCAGAAAATGGAAATTGGAACAAAATCACACATGCTGAAATTGCTGCTGGAAATTCAAAATTCGTAGCCGTTAACCGGTTAACCAATCCGTTAACCAGTTAACGCCAGTGAATTTTGAATTTTCCCTCCTTTTGGTGGGAAACCTCAGGAATCACCCGACTCCAACCGTTTTGATCTGATTTTGATCCTCGATCCTTTCTTTAGGCTTTGATCCTGATTTCAGCCTTGTAACCTGCCTCGTGAGCTTTGAATTTTCCTGATAATTGATCATATGCTGTATGCTGGAATATGCAAGTGCCATGCTTTATTTTTCTATTTAATATGCTAAGGACATGACATGCTGATGATGATTATGATATGATGATGATGCTAAATAGGAGAGGGAAAATTTGGGGTATTACAGCTGCCCCTATTCAAGCAACTGTTAATCTGAAAAGGACGATAGCACGACTATCGACCATTCAAGATAAACTGTGATTGAATACCAAGACCTGAAATTTGCACTCTGCTGGAGAATGCAAGCGATGGGAAATAAACCCAACCAAATGACGCTTTGGTGACTGAAGTGGGGAGAAAGCAGACGAGCTCCTTCCAAGTTGAATTGTTACTTCAGATAGAAAAACCTAGACAAACGAGTCTTCCTCGAACAAACCTGTTACGCCAGGTGCTGGACATACGAGCCCTCCTCAAATAAACCTGTTACGCTAGGTGCTGGACATACGATCCCTCCTCAAATAAACCTGTTACGCCAGGTGCTGGACATACGAGCCCTCTTCAAACAATCTTGTTACGCCAGGTGTCGGACATACGAGCCTTCATACATTTTGCAATATATGACCTGAGACAGACGAACCTCCTTCGGATAAACCTGTTACGCCAGGACCGGTAATGCACTTAAGTCTGTGGGATAGACATGCATAATCAGGATAGACGTACCCTCTTCATATGTTATCCGTGGACATATGGTCTAAGAAAGATGAGTCTTCTTTGAGCAAACCTGTTACGCCAGGTGCAACATTAGGATTTGACGAACCCTCTTCACGAATCTTGCGTAGATAAGTGGTGCTTGAGACAGACGAACCTCCTTCGGATAAACCTGTTACGCCAGTACCGGTAACCATTTTGACGTTTAATCCCACCGTCAGGACTTCAAACCTCTTCAATACAGACGAGTATCGAATGATCATTAAGAGAACACATACGATTGCCATAAGTCAATGATAAAAACGAATATCAGACGATGATCTAAGAAACACAGACGAGCGCTTCAGGCAATGATACAGACGAATATCAGACGATGATCTAAGAAACACAGACGAGCACTTCAGGCAATGATACAAATGAACATCAGACGATGATCTAAGAAACACAGACGAGCGCTTCAGGCAATGATACAGACGAATATCAGACGATGATATATACAAATACCAGAAATCCAACACGGACGAGCATTTGGAGTAATACAGACGAGTATCAGAGCGATTATCAACCCAGCATTTATATGGACATACGCTAACACAGACGAGTGGAAGGGAGGATACAGACGAGTATCCAACAATGCAAATAAGCTTCGAGCCAATAACAAACACAGACGAGTGGAAGGGAGGATACAGACGAGTATCCAACAACACAAACAAGCTTCGAGCCAATAACAAACACAGACGAGTGCTGCAGAACGCAAACGAGCATCACAGGAAAACATCAAACACAGACGAGTGCTGAGCATTAAACGGATGTTACACACAGACGAGTGCCGAAGAATGCAGACGAGCATCAAATAGGTATTAAACACAGACGAGCGTTGGGAAGTGCGGACGAGCAACAACAGATTTCGAACACAGATGAGTGCTGAGGAAATGCGGACGAGCATCAGCATATACCATCCATATGCGACTGCTGGGGAAAGCAAACGAGCAATGACAAAGTGTGAGCATAGACGAGTGTCGAGGGGACGCAGACGAGCAACTATCAAATATCAAAACACAAACGAGTGCTGAGAAATGCAGACGAGCACAAAACGGATACCCAACATAGACGAGCGCCAGGAGATGCAGACGAGCACAAAACAGATTACTCTGGTTGGCAATAATGATCCCGACTCTGTAGGGGAACCTGGTCAATCTCAAAAATTTGTTTGATAGATTGATAAAGTACAGATTGAGATTGAATCCAAACAAGTTCACTTTCGGAGTGCGGTCCGGTAAGTTGCTGGGTTTCATTGTTAGCCAAAGGGGAATCGAGGTAGATCCTGCAAAAGTAAAAGCAATACAAGACATGCCTGCACCAAAAACAGAAAAAGAAGTGTGTGGGTTTTTAGGGAGATTGAACTACATTTCTCGGTTTATATCTCATCTAACTGCCACATGCGAGCCAATATTCAAATTGTTAAGAAAAGAGCAAACGGTCAGGTGGAATGAGGACTATCAAAGAGCCTTTGAAAAGATAAAGGAATATTTGCAGGAGCCTCCGATCCTAATACCTCCAGTTCCAGGACGGCCACTTATCATGTACTTGACTATGTTAGAAGGGTCGATGGGGTGTGTTCTAGGCCAACATGATGAGTCTGGTCGAAAAAAACATGATATTTACTACCTTAGCAAAAAGTTTACCGACTGTGAATCCCGTTACTCATTGCTCGAGAAAACTTGTTGCGCTTTGGTATGGGCTGCTCGCCGACTGAGATAGTACATGTTGACCTATACCACATTGCTAATCTCAAAAATGGACCCCGTCAAGTATATTTTCGAGAAACCAGCATTAACCGGAAGGGTGGAAAGGTGGCAAACGATCTTAACAGAGTATGACATACAATATACTTCCGAGAAAGCCATCAAAGGAAGCGTATTGTCAGATTATCTTGCACAACAGCCACTTGAAGATGACTATCAGCCAATGAAGTTTGATTTCCCTAATGAGGACATCGTGTACCTCAAGGAAAGAGATTGCGAGGAACCACTTCCGGAGGAGGGGCCTGACTCTGAATCCAAATGGAAGTTGATGTTTGATAGGGCAGTCAATATTAATGGACATGGAGTTAGTGCTATTCTTATCACTCCCGAAGGTATTCACTTTCCCTTCTCTGTCAGAATTACTTTTGGCTGCACCAACAATGAAGCAGAATACGAGGCGTGCATAATGGGAATAGAGGAGGCTATTAATCTTCGGATTAAGACTCTCGATGTATTCGGAGATTCAGCCCTCGTTATCAACCAGATTACCGGCAAGTGGTATACACATCAAGAACATTTAATTCCTTATAGGGATTATGCCAGGAGACTGTTGACGTTCTTCACAACGGTTAAGCTTCAGTACATACCACGAGATGAGAATCAATTTGCCGATGCATTGGCTACTCTTTCTTCGTCCATCAAAGTTTTATGTTGGAACTATGTGCCCAGGATTGACATTTCCAAGCTTGACGCACCAGCTTATGCTTTCTCTATAGACGCAATGTCTGATGAGAAACCTTGGTACTTTGATATTAAGCTTTTCCTGGAAAAACAAGAATACCCAGCTGGAGCATCATCCAACGACAAGAAAACCTTGAGACGACTTGCTGCCAGTTTCTTCTTGAATGCAGACGGGGTTTTGTATAAGAGGAACTTTGACATGGTCTTGCTCAAATGCATGGATAGACACAAAGCAGGCCTGTTAATGCAGGAAGTCCACGAAGGATCTTTCGGTACTCATGCAGGGGGACATGCTATGGATAAGAAGTTATTGAGATCATGGTATTATTGGCTAACAATGGATGCAGATTGTTGTTTGTACGCCCGTAAGTGCCATAAGTTCCAGATTTATGCAGACAAAGTGCATGTTCCTCCTAGCCCGCTCAACATCATGTCATCTCCTTGGCCCTTTTCTATGTGGGGCATTGACATGATCGGGAAGATAGAGCCTACTGCTTCAAACGGTCATCGTTTCATTTTGGTTATGATTGATTACTTCACTAAATGGATTGAAGCAGCATCTTATGCCAATGTCACTCGCCAAGTGGTAGCCAGATTTCCGAAAAGGGACATCATTTGCAGATACGGAGTGCCCGAACGAATCATCACTGACAATGGTTCCAATTTAAACAACAAGATGATGGCAGAGCTGTGTCGAGACTTCAAGATTCAACATCACAATTCTTCTCCTTATCGGCCAAAGATGAATGGCGCGGTAGAGGCGGCTAACAAGAATATTAAGAAGATTGTGCAGAAGATGATTGTCACTTACAAATATTGGCATGAGATGTTACCATTTGCACTGCATGGGTACTGAATGTCAGTCATGATGTCAACCGGGGCAACTCCCTTCTCCTTGGTATATGGCATGGAGGCAGTCTTGCCTGTTGAGGTAGAAATTCCTTCTTTACGTGTGATGATGGATGTGAAGCTTGATGAGGCTGAATGGGTACGTGTCTGATATAATCAGTTGTGTCTAATTGAGGAAAAGAGATTAGCGGCTATCTGTCATGGTCAGCTTTATCAGAGGAGGATGAAGCAAGCATTCGACCAACAAGTACATACTCGGGAGTTTCAAGGAGGCGAGCTTGTGCTCAAGAGGATCATTCCTCTAGGTTCAGATCACAGGGGCAAGTGGACTCCGAACTACGAAGGCCCATTCATAGTAAAGAAAGTTTTCTCAAGTGGGGCGCTGATGCTCACTACTATGGATGGAGAAGATTTCTAGTCTCCTGTTAACTTGGACGCAGTTAAAAAATACTTGACATAAAAAGACCCGCTGGGCACAAAAACAGAATTAAAGTCCAGGCAAGAAAAAGGCATCCCGACGAGCTAAAAACAGAATAAAAAGCTCGGGCAAAAATTAGGGAAATAAAAAAAATGTGTACACCCGCTGAGTCGAAAAGCCGTATCAGACGGCTCAGGCAAAAAAGGGTATCCCAGTGGATTGAAAACTCGAAAGGGCGATCCACGCAAAACGAGGGAATAAGCGAACAACTGCGATCCAGGTAATCTGAACCAAATCACCGTTTCATGCAGTCTGACAATATCAGAAGGATAGGAATCAGTCCCCTCATCTTCTTCAGAAAGCAAAGGCAAGAACAGAAAGTCTTGAAGACATGTTGGTCATAGCAGGAAAAAAACTCATTAGAATGTTGTGTACATTGCCATTAGGATAGTTTCTTTTCTCAATTTCATGGTAGCTATCTCTTTCCAGGTAGTTACTTCCTGATGTAAAACTTTGCCTATTCAGGGGTCATTCAATGAATGAATATTCAGTGAAAAGTCGTGGTGTTGTGTTTACTTTGTTTGCAAAAATGTCCTGAATTTTTGGCAAAAAAGAGCATTGCATATGAAACATGTTGATTTTTCTGGAAAAAAATTGACATTGCATGGAAACAGTTAAAATTATCTTTGGGTGTCGGGTGACAATGGATGAACAAATCATACCATGCAAATCCCCGGGGCACCTGTGTGTATACTGTTGTTGCAGGTTTTGCAGGGCGATGTTGTACTTCCCCAAGCAGAGAATGCTCCCTAGCTGAGCTTTGGAAATTGGAATCCCTAGTAGAATTTCAAATCTAATCAAAGATGGTTTCCTCCCCAAGCGGAGTTTGTTCTTCACAGAAAGACCTGGTTATCCCCGGTAGAGCAGAAAAGCATGATCCCCAGCCGAGTCAGAGTAGGGTGGTATCTCCAGCAGAACTGCAAAAAATCCAGTTGAACAGTTCTCACTTCTGAGCGGAGTCTTTATGTCGGAATGGGCTATTCCCAGCAGGCAGCTGAATGCCTAATTCTCCACAGAGTTGTAGCTGCCAAAACTCTTTCATTAGCAAAGGTCGTTTGACCATGTATTCCCCGGACGGGTCGGAAGTTCGTCTTTTCCTCGTAGAGTTTCATGTTTGGAAGTTGCAACCATCATTGAAATACCCCTCAGTGAGTCATCAGTGAGTCTGCCAATTTATTTTTGGCCAATGGGACAAAGTAATGCAAACATTGGTTCACATTTCATTCCTCAATCAAGTATCGCCAGGATATCTTAGATGTTTCCCCAGCAGAATTCCAAGGCTAATTGAAGAGCTTTCATCCCCAAGCGTATCTTTGTTCCATAAGTGAAGTCCTCCCCAACGAGTAGATATGCGCCTGATTTCCCCACAGAGTTGAAATTTTCAGAATTCTCTCCCCAGCTGGAGTCTTGACCAAGCCTCTTCCTCAGCCGAGCCTGAAGATGGTTATCCCCGTAGAGTTCATGTTTGAGACTTGCTCCCATCATTGAAGTATTCCCCAGAGAAGTTGCCAATTTATTTTTTTGGCTATGGTGATGATATAAGCAGTTATTCATCTCCCCAACCAGAGGTAGGTGTCAGAGCCTCTTGACCTGGTTCTCCCCTGCAGAGTCATGATTCTCTGTTGCCAAATAGGGAATTTGCAGGATGCTCGTATGCATGTCCTAGCACTCATCTGTGTTTGATGTTTGTTGATGCTCGTCTGCATCCCCTTAACATTCGTCAGTGTTTGATACTCATTTGATGCTCGTATGCTTTCCCCGGCGGTCGCCTGTGTGCGGTAGATTTAATGCTCGTATGCTTTCCCCAGCAGTCGCCTGTGTGTGGTAGATGTTTGTTGCTCATATGAATTCTCTAGCACTCGTCTGTGTTTGATATCTGTTTGATGCTCGTACGTATTCCTAGCACTCTTTTGTGTTAACACTTTGTTGTTGCTCGTCTGCACGCCCCGACACTCGTTTGTTTTTTTTTTATCTTGTAACACCCCAAAATTTGCCCTCTCATTTTCATATTTAGCATATCACTTTGCATTTTCATAGCATAATTCATAGCATAAGTCATAACATGTTCTAGAGCATTGATTGGGACAGGTGGTGACTACCAACGGGCAATAAAAATTCCTAAGATCTCTCAAATATGGTGGATTAATCAGAGGAGCCAATCAGACGGAGCAAAAAGTCAACTCTTGACTTCTTGAGGTCAAGGACATGAAATCTTGGTCATAAAGGACTTGTGGATGAAGTTTGAGCAAGAAAGAGTGAAAAAAATCAAGGAAAAAACAGTTTTTGGGGGCCATGTATCGATACATACGAGTTTTGTATCGATACATGTGTGCTGGCTATGTATTGATACATAAGCTGGATGTATTGATACATAAACAGGATGTATTGATGCATCCGTGTTATGTATCGATACATAACAGTTAAAAAACGGTTATGTGTCGATACATCCGTGTTATGTATCGATACATAATGTGTTTTTTGCTGAATTTAGCCTTCTCTTCAGTATGTATCGATGCATAACCTTATGTATCGATACATGATGTTGTTTTTTGCCATTTTGCTGCTGTTTTTAATGCAAAACAAGGGGGAATGCTATGCTATCTTTGGGGTTGAACTTGGAAATGATTGGTACACATTCTATAGCTCATTTAGCTTCACTTTGGCCTCAATTCAAGCTTCACCATTGCTGCTACATCAAAGTGGTCTTCACCACAAATGTTCATGAGCTAGTGTACACTAGATTCATTGGTTTCAAGCTGAATTTTTCCATTGATCTTTGCTACATCAACAAGTTATCATTGAATGTATGCAGGTCCATTCTAATTATTGTGCATTCCATAATCAAGAGAGCAAACTCAAGATGTAGTCCTTGAATAACTAAGCTTGTGTTTCACTTCATTAATCTCCATCATAAGCTTCATGGTGTTTGATGCATTGGATTGATCCCAACTAAAGAAAGTTCTAGAAGAGCCAACTCACCCTCTTCTACCACATTCTAGAGTTTTCTACAACCTTCCAAGGAGTTCTAGAATTCTCTAGAATCCCAACTAACTCCTAACCTAAGCTACATCCAAGCCCAAACCTCATGCCAAACCAATGCATTATATAAATCCATCTCCTCCCAAAGCTAAGGGTGATCACCACAAATCACTCTCTCCCTCATTCTTCACTCAATCACCATTTTCACAATCTCAAAATCCATTACTTTCTCTCCCACTTTTCCACCATTTTCACCATAGCTTTTCAACAAAAGTTCTTCAAGTTTCACATTGAAACTTGAAGGTCTTAAAGCTTAGCCTCCATCCTCCATTGAATTGAGCATTGTGGAATAAGAAGCTACTGGTTTTTGGTGGAGATTGCGACTTATCGGAAGTGATTAATCGAGAAGCATCAAGACCGAATCCCATTTATATTGCATTCGCGGATTCTCCGATTTTCTTCTCCATTCGCACTCCGATTCATTGCAACAATTACCGAAACACTCCTCCGTTTCGTAGGTTGGTGATTTAACCATTATGCCTTAATTTATCCTCTTCATCTCGCCTTAACGGCATTCTCCGCATGATTTTCGATTATGTTTGCGTTGTACCGTTCATTTTCGTTTTCGTTGCTTTCTTGCTTGCAATTTGCATTTGGATTATTATGAATTAGATTTGTAGTCTAATCTAGGTCCTAGCAGGTGTAAAGAATCCTTTATAAATAGGAAAAATGGTTCTCGTCGTAGGAATTTATATTTTAGCTTATTTGATAGCTTAGTCTTAATTCTTATGCCTATCATCCCCCATACATGTTTAGGTACTGATTTTAGGGAAATTTCTAGGTTAGTTTCGATATCCCATTCCCCTATTTTGAGTCGATTCGACACGATTTCGTCCATTTCGCATGTTATGTATGTTTGTGTCCATTAATGCATAACTTGAATTATTGCATGTTCTTACCATACCCATACATTCTTTAGCATATAAATGATCATGTTGCATTCCAATTCTTGCATCATTCGCAAACAATAAACTCCAAAAAACTTCTCATAAAAGAAAATAAACCAAGACATCGCGTCTTCTCTTCTCATCTCATACTCTTTGCGGACGAATACGACTTGCCTCGACAGTTCAAACAGCGATACGGTAAACACCCTCGAGTCAGAGCCGGTAACACCTGAGCTAGAGCTATGGCAACGTCAGCTTAAAAAATACAAACAAATAGTTCCTGCTTTAGTTAGACGAACTACGACGTCTCTGATCCTCATTATCCCGATGAGGTACGTAGGCAGCGAGGTAGGGCCCGTTCGAGCACATTCTTTATTTTCCCTACATTTCCCTCTTTCTTTTCATTTTCTTATTCCTTTCTCATTTCCATTTCCATCCCAGTTAGCAGTTCTTATTCAGCAGCAGTTATATTTTTCTCACCCTTTGAAACAAACAAACAAGCGTGGATCCCGTCGGGTACGGCGGACGATCTGGGGTGCTAATACCTTCCCCAAGTCGTAACCGACTCCCGAATCCAGATCTTTGGTTCGCAAGGCCTCGTCCTTTCCTTCTTCCTCAGGTTTGTGCAACATTACCTTTCCCGTTCCTTCGGGATAAAAATGCTTGGCTGGCGACTCTACCTTTTCCGCGCCACTTTCGTGTTTGTACTAGGATGAAAATCCCGGGAGCGACAGCTGGCGACTCTACTGGGGATATTCCCATAATCTCTGGTTTCCCTTATAGAGTCAATCCTAGCGCTTGTCTGTTTTTGTTTCTTTCGGTGTTTATCTGTTTGCTGCTATGTGCTTTAGTTTAGCTTTACTGTTTTCATTTACAATTTTACTTTACAGCTTTACTTTACCGCATTTATTTACTGCTTTCAGTATTTATCATGCATCATTATCACTGTCTGGCTGTGCTGGTTTTCATTTTTTCTGTGGGATGGGAGTTACTGTGAGATAAGCCAAATACCCGGCTTGAGTGCACTATAGGATTAGCGTGGACACGTTGTACTCGCATGGTTACATGATGAGTGGCGATGTGTTCCACACCCAGGTTGCGACCGTCTTGGAAATATCTTGTGGGGGGGTTCTTCTCCACTTCGGGATACGACCTTGATGGTTATGTGCTGCTGGGGACCTATTATTGAGAACCTTTGTGGAAACATCCCTCTCCAGTGATGACAGTGGCAAACCACATTTGTTGGCAAACCCACTCGCATCCGAGGGCCCACTGGGAACTCGCATAGGATGGCCTGGTTCTCTCATAGGAACCCAATCAAGGCAAACTGTTCGTATGACAATAGTATTGTACCCTTCGGGATGAATGTACTATTGTTTCTCGATTCAGTGCTTGAAGCTGGGGACTTATGAAGGATGCTTGTTTTCCCCGTACTCAGCTGAGACCTCCCTGGTTAGTATATAATGCCAAACCGATTCCCTGATTTGGTCATGAGCCATTTCTCGAAAATGGTGAACGTATTATTGCTATCCGGCTTTGAGAGTCCGTGATGTTGACTCGGTATAGCATACCCGTGAGATGGGAGGGGTTTACAGGTTTGCAGGAACCCTAAAAACTTCCAACATACCCCACTTTGCCAGCACATGGTCCTTTGGTTTGAAATTCGGGATTTCGGTGGTATTGTTATTACGACTCTTCACCAGCACATGAATGTTCTCTCGACACCAACGTCAGACTAGTGATCGCCAGACCTTTGATCACACACCAGTGCATTGCATAACATCCTCTGCATGCTTTCATTACTAACACATGCTTACTCATTTGCAGGGTCGCATGTCGCATCCTCATGAACCTATCATACGCATTTACTGCATGATTTGCATATTTTGCATTTTTACAGGTCATTCGGACTTCCTAACTTATTCAACTTCAGGAAATATAGCTGGTCAACACGTTCATCGGTATCCAACAATAAGAAACTGAGTGAGAATGGCTGAGCGAATGCAGACTAATCTCGACGAGCTCTAACAGAGGATGGATCAGTTCATGGACATGATGACCGGCATTGCGCAGAATCAAGAGCGTCTCAGATTGATGGTTGAGCAGCCCCGTGGGAATGCTAATGCTGGAACACCGACTGAGAATGTGGATCCTAACGCTGCCCGTGACGGAGTGCCAAATCTAAATGGGACTGCGGCCCGTAATGAAGACACTCAGGAAGACCAATTCACTCTACTGAATGCTGATATGCGTAATATGAAAGAGGTCAACAATCGAAGGTATGAAGAGCTGGCGGAGAAGATTAAGGCCATGGAATGTCAGAATTCCCTAGGCATTGATGTAACCAATCTTGGGTTAGTGCCAGGAGTCAGAATCCCTCCTAAGTTCAAGGTGCCATCATTTAACAAGTACAACGGCAACACGTGCCCTAGAACTCATATTCATGCATACTTCGGAAAAATCTCGGCTCACACTGATGACGAGAAACTTTGGATGCATTTCTTCCAAGATAGTCTATTTGGAGCTTCATTGAGCTAGTACATGAAACTAAGCCGGGTCTCTATCCGATGCTGGAAAGATTTAGATGAAGCTTTTCTCAAGCAATATCAATACAATATTGATATGGCTCCAAACCGCACCCAGTTACAGAACTTGTCTCAAGGACCCAAGGAAAATTTTAAGCAGTATGCCCATAGGTGGCGTGAGCTGGCTGCACAGGTTCAACCCCCGTTGCTGGATCGGGAAATGACCGATATGTTTATGGGAACCTTGCAAGGTGTTTACTTGGATCGTCTGGCCGCCTGCCCATCCATTGGTTTTTCTGATATTGTCATCGCTTGAGAAAGGATAGAAAACTTCCTGAAATTAGGAAAGATTCAGGATGCAAGCAGTGCTAGTTCATCTGGTGTGAAGAAACCTTTTGGCAATGGCCAAAGGCGAAGAGAAGGTGAGACCAATGCCGTGTATAGGGGCCGAGATAGAGGTTGTTCTCAAGGTTACTACTAAACAGCTGCAGTGACTATTACTCCTCAGGCTCAACCACAACCTCAAGGTCAGCAATATCAGGCGCAAAGACCAAATCAGGAAAGAACAAGAGTGAGAAACCGCAGACTTGATCCCGTCCCATGCCCATATGCTGTATTGCTCCCAGAGCTGCTAAAGTTGAACCTGGTCGAGCTTCGTACCATGAGAGCTCCTTCTCCTGATAATCTACCTCAGAACTTCGATGCAAATTCTAGATGCGAATTCCACTCGGGTGCCCAGGGGCACAGTATTGAGAAATGTTGGGCTTTTCAGAACAAGGTACATAACCTAATTGACTCCAAGGCGATCAATTTTGCGCCTCACCCAAATGTACTCCAGAATCCAATGCCTAATCACAACGGAACCGGTGTCACGGTTATTTTACCAGATGGTCCACATTAAGCTGGAATCTTCAGGAAGCAAATAAAGCCATCAGTATTCAGATACTCTCAGCAATGGCAACTGTTTGTTTTTCTTCAATGTTTTTTTCATCCCTATTTAGGGGAACTACGTCGCTCTGATTCTTCATTGGTCATTGGTCAATGGAGATACGTAGGCAGAAGATCGTCAGGTCTTTCCGAGCAAACTTATGAGGCAACTTTACTCCACAACTTCACTTTTTCCTTCAGACGTCTCGTGTCAGAGTCAGAATAAACCAGAAGAAGAGGTATGATTGCCATGGTTGAGTATACGGCTGCAAATTGAAGATTACAAGTCTGTGAAAGGGCTATTGATCACTGAAAGTATCCAAGACTGACAGGCCCAGACGGAGTCAAGCCTCCTCAACAACGACAATATTCAGCTTCTTTACTGCATTTCCATTTGTAGTTCTTTTAGTTGCTAAACATTTGTATACATGTATGAAAGTTGTTTGCTTTTGAATGTTATCAATAATAAAACTCACATGTTTTTCTTGAAGTAATTCATTTGTCAATTTAATTCTGCATGTTTACATTGCAATACCAATTGTCGTGTGTAATACCTCAAAATTTGCCCTCTCATTTTCATGCCATTTAGCATATCCTTTCATACATTGCATTGCATTTAGATCACAATTGCATCATAAACATACATGAACATACATCTCCATTTGAGCTTTCACAGGTTGCAACTGGCCTTTATTTCTTCATGCGGCACGTACACAATAATCTCAGAAGAAGCCAAAAGTTCTCGGTTGATTCAGAGGAGTTTAAGCTGAATATCAGTTTTATGGTGCAGTTTGCAAAAGTTGTAACTTATGCTCGGAAACTCATTTTGGCTTGAAACTCAATAGTTTAGACCGTTTCATTATTCTCTACAACTTTTGTGTTCGGCTCGGAGGCCAATTCATCAAGGAAAATGGAGGGATTTATTTGTTTCTGAAATTTCGGTTTCGCCGATTAACCGTGCTAGTGGTATTCAAGAGTTTGTAACTTCTTATTGGGTCAACATGTCTGAGAGATTCATATGCCAAAAGTTCCGTCTTGATATCCTTTCCAACTTTTGGGTTTTGGCCGAGAACTAATTCTTTGAAGAAGATCTCAGAATGTGCGAGTCTTTAGAGTCGACATAGTGAAAAACAGTGCTGAACCGGTGAGTTTTGAACACTAAAAAATTCATAACTCTTGGATTGTTTATCGAATTGATGTCGTTTTGGTGCCTAAAATTCCGTTTAGATGTTATCTTCATTATGTGAATTCAGTTTTGGTTCGGTCCAAGCGGAAGGATCTCGAAAATGCGAATTACCAATAAGGTTCTTTGATGCACTGCATTGTCTGTCAGATTTTGTAAAATTCATAACTCGGTCAATTTTCATCGGATTGCACCCGTTCTTGAAGCGTTAGTTCAAAAATTTTATCCTCTTCAAGTTCAAATACAAATGCGAGTTTGAACGGTGCTCCAAAGATTATCGTTTTGGTTTATTTCACAAAACTGAAGTGCTGAACCGAAGAAAAAGGCTGAAAGTGGTTTCACGAGAAAATTCATATCTCCCTCGTCGTTTGTCCGGTTGAGCTTAGATTTTAACACTAGGTCACTGACTCATAGATCTACAACTTTTCTGACAAAGTCGAGTCGAGATTATGCTCCGAAGAGGTTGACCTCGTCACATTTTCGAGTAGCGGACACCAAATAAGCCGAAAAAACAAATTCAGTGACGTCTTGCAGCTTAAACGTATCGATCGCACTCGATTTTGATCGTATGACGTTCGTTATTTTTGCATTGCAACCGTGATTCAGAGGCGGACGATGTTGTGGAAGGCTCAGAGTCGAAATTTCTTGCCGAAGATATTGTTATTTTCACTTAAGCCGAAATTCTACCTTTTGCCTTTCATTTTACACTCCACTATATATTCTTTTGACCCACAATTTGTCTCATAACTTCAATCATAATTTACAAACACCAAAAAACTCTCACAAACTCTCTCTAAAGGATCAAAGTTCATTCTCTCAATTCTTTCTCAAGAACACAACAACAACTTCATCAAGAACTCAAGAACACAACAATTCCGATCAAGCTTCTGGTAGCCGAGCCGCCACGAACCACCACCTCCGGTCAACTTCACCACCGTAAGACCGCCATCTTCCGCCACCGGAAGCCGCGCGGCCTCTCCTCCTCTCCTCCGTTCTTGATCGCGTCTCACTTCCTTCGGATTCGCAATTTCTTCGTCGATTCTTCATTCGGTAAGCTTCTTAAACTTTAATTCATGAATAATTGTTGAATTGTTTCTTGAATTGAATTTTGAAGTTGAATTAATCTTGTGGAGATTATGTGCATTGATTCATGATTTGATTATTGATTGATTCTTGATTAATTTATCCTAATAATTGTTGTGGTGCATGATTGAAAAGGCTTGGTAAAGTTGACATAGAATAATCGGTGAATGTTAGGTGTTTGACAAAATTCCTAAGAGAGCTAATTATTATAACTTGATATTGATTAAAGTGCTTGACTTTTAAATTCATGCTTGTTTCAATGTGAAAATTTGAAATAGGATAGGTTGAAGCTTAATTGTTGATGTTGTTCATGTGTCGCGTGTCGATAAGTGCGTTTTGGTCATAACTTCCTAACCGTAGCGCGTTTTCGCGAATGTGAATAGTATAAATTGACTTTGTTGATTATTCCGGAGCCATTGGTAAACTTTTTAGTCGATTTCGGACAATTTTTTTCGGCTATTTTACTACTGCCAGCCGATAAAATCGGCCAAAAAGTATCACTTCCAAGCAGAATTTTTAAAAACCGATTGCATATTTGAATCCGTTGGCACGTTTGCAAGTTACCATGCGATTTTCGTTCAATTCCGAGTCGGTGATTTTTGACGCGTTTTTTCGTTTTAAGGCTTTTTAAGTTCGGTTTGGTGCGATTTTGATGCATTGATCTTATTTTGACTTGTATATATGTTTGTTGATCATTTGCCATTCATTGCATGTAAATTTGTTCGATTCCGGTTTGAGTTTGCATGTTGTTTATGTTAGAGCATAAGTGCTGCCCCGTTTTGAAACGTAAATTTCAATGCATGTCCATGACTCGTACATTCATCTTTCTATTTGATTTTGAGTTGTGAGACATAGATGCAACTTCCAGTTGCACCTCTTTTTGGTTTCTAATGCGTTTGTTGAGTTCATGCATGGTTCTCGCAAAGATCTTAACGACGGTCGTTTGGTTGGTATTCCACTTTATTTGTGGGATACCTTTGGATTCAAATGATATTTTGTGCCGTTGTTTTTGTTTCGATTATGGGGGATCTTCACAAAGCAATTATGGAAGATGAGCATTTATTTTTCTCATGGGAGATTACAAGGCTTGGCTTGAAGTTTTTTTGGATTTCTTTTATGTGAAAGAATCAGCACTTCGACCAAGTAAGTAATCTCGATTCTCTACTTTAATGCATCATTCTAGTTGTATGCGACTTAGGATCATATAACTTAAGGTGCATATTGAGCCCTCCCACCTGAGGCATTGGATTTATTTGTGATATATATTGATATGTGTCGATTTCGGAGTTTAGGGATTAGGTTACGGATTAGAGAATTCGATTCCTTTCACTTTCCCTTAAAATATCGTTTTTTCCCGTTTCGTCGCAATTATTAAAAATAATTTTAGGTGTGATAAAATTCTGGAAAAATTCATGAGTGATCCTCATCCTCTTAATTAATTTTTCATATTTTTTGTTTCCAGATTTGGGTGGTTTCAATATTTTATTTGGATTTTAGATCACAAGCTGTCCCAAAAAGGAAGGTTTTGGCATAATGGACCGAAATGATTTTTCCCCATAGGTGTGAGACCTATTTTTTGTGTGTGGTTATTCACTGTAATTTTTGACATTTTGATGCTCATTAGACATTTTTTTTCATAATTTTAGATGCCCTTTTTGATCCACTTTGTGGAGTTGTTTTTCGGCGATCATGCCTTGCTACCTTGCTAATCAAGGAATTGTTTTGGCACTTTGGTGCATAATTTTGTAGAATCCTTTTGGACCATGTAAGATAATCACTATATTATTCCAGGGATTTAAGTTCATAATTTTTAAAGGCTTTTTGCTATTTTTCCATGCCACCTAGATCCTAGGTTGATTCATGTGTTTATGTGTCGCATAACCTAAGTGTTAAGAAGGCATTCATGCCATTTGATTGAGGAACTTTTTGGTAGCTTTTAAGAGTTGATTATAGGTCATTTGTATGTCTTTAATTCCAATCATAGGTCATTTTTTGAACCATTCTCATTTGGTTTGTTGGTGCTTTAAAGTGCATACTTATGTGAATTAACTTTAACCTAAAATAGATTCTCTTCTCCTCTAAATAATAACTTGAATTATGTGCAAATCATTAATGCCTATTCATGAATTCTCATTGCATTTCACATCTTGTATGATACTGACCCATAATCATTTCATTCATATTCACATGCTATTCTTCCTTAGTTTGCATCATTTGCGATCTTATGCGATGTTTGTTCCATTTCATCTCACATCTTCTTCTCATTGCTCCATATGCCTAATCCATTGCATCCATGATTGTATATTCATGCATCCTCATTCATAAGTATTCACTACTGACTTTTATGTTCATTTCATGTATTAATTCATGTTTGTAAGCCATACGCATTCATACTTCATCCATAAACCCTAACTTGCATTTAGGTGAACTTAAGTGAACTTTTTGTACATAGTTTGACATAGTTTGATCTTGTGAGATATCCTAGCATACTTAGGGACCTATATCATGTAGCTACTTACTTTAGAAGTCATGTGACCTTTAGGTACCTTCACCTTTAGACTTAGGTCTTATTTTGAACCCTAGTTCCATTCTAGGACGTTTATGGTACTTAATCGCTTTCATGCTTCGATTTTACTTTCAATATGCATTGTAATGCTAACTTTTGTTTTGTAGGGGGGAAGATTGAGGTAAGTATCACTTCATTCCTATCTCTTATGCATTATAGTTGTGTTTTCCTTAGCACTTGGTGCTTGCTTATAGGTGTTCCCTTTCTTTAGAAACAACTTACCTTCCTTAGGAAGTAAGTTGATTTCTAAGTTCTCTTTTCTTCTTTTCTCTTTTATCATTAGGATTAGAAAACCTTATTAACTCAAGGACCTCTCTTGTAAATAAATCAATAAAATAAGGGTTGTGTCTTAGTCCCCCTTAGTTTTTCCCTTTTTGCAATTTAAGTCATTCTTTCTCATCTTCAAACAAAATTCAAAAAAACAATTAATAAATAAATGAAAGGATCCTTTGTGTATAGCCTTATTCCATGAAGCACTTGCATTCATTCCATCTTGGAGTGGTGTAAGCTCGTCTATCATGATGCACAAGTCTCATCAAGGGATTGTTTCATAAAACAAATAAATTCAAAACACTTTCTCTTAAAGACAAAAAATACAATAAGCGACTATCCTGCGGGAACTTCTCTTCTCATCTCATTCACTCACAACGCGAACTCGCGACGACTTGTCTCGCATGCAAGACGGTAAACGCACTCGTACCAGACGAGCCTGCAACACCTGAGCATAGACATACGCAGTTCCAGCATAAAAAAACACAAACAAATAGTTCCCGCCTTAGTTAGGCGAACTACGTCGACTCTGATCCTCATTATCCCGATGAGGTACGTAGGCAGCGGGGTAGGGCCCGTTCGAGCACATTCTTTATTTTCCCTACATTTTCCCCCTTTTATTACCATTTTCCGATTCCATTTCTTTTCTCATTCCCTTTCTTCCAGTCAGCGGTTTTATTCAGCAGCAGTTATTTTTCTCACCCTTTGAAACAAAACAAGCAAGCGTGGATCCCGTCGGGTACGGCGGACGATCTGGGGTGCTAATACCTTCCCAGGTCGTAACCGACTCCCGAACTCAGATCTTTGGTTCGCAGGACCTTGTCCTTTCCTTCTTCCTCAGGTTTGTGCAACATTACCTTTCCCATTCTTTCGGGATAAAAATGTCTGGCTGGAGACTCTAACCTTTCCGCGCCACTTTCGCGTTTGTACTAGGATGAAAATCCCGGGAGCGACAGCTGGCGACTCTGCTGGGGACTAACCTGATTCTTCCGGTTTCCTTTGTAGAGTCAATCCTAGCGCCTGTTTGGTTTTGTTTCTTTGGGTGTTTATCTATTTGTTTTTGTGTGCTTTAGTTTAGCTTTACTGTTTTATTTACAGCTTTACTTTATCGCATTTATTTACCGCTTTCAGTATTTTATTTTCCATGCATCATATTATACTGGACTGTCTGGCTGTGCTGGTTTTCATTTTTTCTGTGGGATGGGGTTACTGTGAGATGAACTCGTAACCGGGGCTCGAGTGCACCCTAGGACTTAGAGTGGTTCCACTTTGGCTTCATGGCATCTTGCTATGTTGGTAGTAGTGAGTTCCACACCTTGACTTGCGACCTTCTCGGGAATTTATTGGTTCCGGAATCTTTCTGGGGCAATACGCTACCTTGATAGTTATGTGCAGTCAAGGGACCGATCATTGAGAACCTTTGTGGAAACATCCCTCTCCAGTGATGACAGTGGCAGACCACATTTGTTGGCAAACCCACTCGCATCCGAGGGCCCACTGGGGACTCGCATAGGATGGCCTGGTTCTCTCATAGGAATCCAGTCAAAGCAAACTGTTCGTATGACGGTAGTATTGTACCTTTCAGGATGAATGTACTACTGTTTCTCGATTCAGTGCTTGAAGCTGAGGACTTATGAGGGATGCTTGTTTTTCCGGACTCAGCTGAGACCTCCCTGAGTAGTACATAATGCCAAACCGATTCCCTGATTTGGTCATGAGCCATTTCTCGAAAATGGTGAACGTATTATTGCTATTCGGCTTTGAGAGTTTGTGATGTTTGACCCGAGTAGCATACCCGTGAGATTGGGAGGGGTTTACAGGTTTGCAGGAACCCTAAACTTCAACATACCTGCTTTGCCAGTGTTGTTTTATGATATTATATGGTGCTATATGGTTCTTTGATTCTGAGATCCGGGATTTCTATTCAGAGAGATTGTTACTGTGATTACCATGGTGACCCTGATATTGTGACTGTTATTATGACTCTCCACAGACACTTGGCTCGTTGTTCAACTTCAACACCATCAGTGACTATTCTATTATGTGATCCAGTTCTACAGTTATTGGGTTCTCAGTTATGGGGTTCTGTACAGAGATGGTGCTGCTATTTTGGTTCTATTCAGACACTTGACTCATTGCTCAACATCGGCACCAACATCAAACCATTGATCACACGTCTGTTGCATACATGACATCATAGCATTTCTACATGCATGTTCAGTTATTTCCGAGGATCACATATCTGAATCATGTTGTTGGATTTTTCTGTATCAAAACTTGAATTAAAGCAGATAGATTCCTCAGAAATAATTGAACATGGCATTTACATACATCCTTGCATTCTTGACAGGTGTTCAGAGACAAATTCTTTTCCTGACTTGATTTCTCATCAGAATGGACAACTTGAATCACAATCATCAAGGTATATATTTGAAGCAACTCCGGGTGGAGGTAATCGAAGGAAGACCCAGCTGAGGCCATTCAGGGCAGAGGTATAAGCTTTATTTCAAAACCAGAAACTGCTGAAACAGGAAGTCAACCAGATGAAGACTCAGATGATATTGGTTATGGAAATTATGAATGAAGCTATTTTCATCCCTAGCGAGGGGAACTACGCTGCTCTGATTCTCCATTGGTCAATGGAGATACGTAGGCAGGAGATCATGCAAGATCTCTCCGAGCAACCTTATCTCTTAACTTTATCAACCTCTTCCTTCAAGACTTCACTTGTCGGCATCCAATTTCAGCTTCCCAAGAGAGTCCTAAGGGTCAGAGCATAAGGGTAAAGGCCAAAACCACTTGAGAAGAAGTTTGATCATATTCTGATGACGTACGTGTAATAAGTTTCCTCATTTACGCAAATTTAGAGTGGTTGAGCTAACTGCATCAGGATTGTCTCCGACAAAGCTTCCTTTGGGGTTTCAATGCCAAGTATGACTATCATTCTGGGGCACCTGGCCATTTAATTGAAAATTGCAAGTCTTTTAGAGACAAAGGTGAAGACAAGGTCGCGAATTTGATTGAGTAAACACCCAGACTACTGACTGCTGAAAGTCTCCGAGAGCAATAAGTCCAGAAGGAGTCAAACCTCCTCAATAATGACCACCATGATGTGAAGGCTAGATGCAAGTATCACTCAGGGGAATTTAGGCATACAATTGACAACTATGATGTGTTCAAGTACAAGATGCAAAATTTGGCCGACTCAAAGGTCATCATGCCAGAAGGTCTGCTCACATATTGAAATCTCCTTATCAAATTGGCATCCTAGTTTGCAAGGGCATCTTCAGAAGCAATAAGTCCAGACGGAGTCAAGTCTCCTCAATGATGGCAATGTTCAGCTTCTTTACTGCATTTTCATTTGTAGTTTATATTGTTTGTTTAAACATTTGTATGCATGCATGAAACTTATTTGTTTTTGAATGATAACCATAATAAAATGCACATGTTTCTCTTGAAGTAATCCATTCGTATTCACTCATGATTTTGTGTATGTGCATTGCAGTACCAACTATTGTGCTTAAACTCTATTAAGGAGGATGACGAAATGAAAATGCAAAAATCTCTAATTGTGTGCTTTTGAGAAAGACCATGTTGATGATGTACAGGCATTGTTTCAAATTCTAAACACTGGAGATATAAGGGAGATAGACCCTCGCCAACCCATTTGAGCCTTGAAGTAGGAGTTTCTTTTCGCATGAAAAAAACCCTTGCATTTAACCCAGGGGCAGGGTAGGCGTCAGTTAGTTTGACCTAGCGTTCAAATTTCAAAAAGGAGTGTACATATGAGGATCCATTGCCTTTCGTTTACCAAATCAAGAGGTCCAATGACTAGAAACCACAATGGTTATCCCAAGTAAGTGGTCCAAAGACCGGAAACCACATTGGTTATTACTCATCAACCAAGAAGTGAGACAGTCATGACCTTTTCAAAGCAATCAGGACAACCAGTGTCACACGATTTGTTCAAAAAAAAAAGAATTAAAAAAAATGATGAGAAAGCCTGCTAAGTCGAAACTTGAAAACAAGCGACTTAGGCAAAAATTAGGGCATCCCGCTGGACTTCACAATCAAACATTCACAAGAATCAGTCCAGGCAAAAGTTAGGGATAAGAAAAATAATGCAAAAGCAAAAGACGAAAAGGATTACATAAGAAAGATCCTTGAACAAGAACAAAGTCGTGTGGCACAAACACGAAAGACAAAGGGGTGGCTGACTCCAAACAACAACCTAATTGGTGCTTAAACCGTTAGCGTAATTGGTTCCTCAACCATCACAAAACCCTTTTTGAGAAGTGAGCGCTTGTAAAAGCTAGCTGAACATAGGAATGGAGAACATCACGAAGATGGGTGGGAACAAATAAATTTCGAGCCTATATCCTTTGTTTCTATAACCGTGAACCAGACCACGATACAACCCTCAAAAGTCCTAACTAAAACAGGGTTATTTTTGAGAGCGTACTACCACGAGACCGCGTTCCTGACTCCTATGAGTGGTGTTGAAAGATCTTTGTTGGTGTTGCATGTGCATGCTTTCTATTATTCAAAAAAATTTAATGTCGTATCTTAACCAGTGATTCGCTCACAAAGGTTTGTGACATCTTTTTACAGTAAAACTCCAAGATTAACATGTGTGTTGCATTAGAATTTTCATTCTAAAAAATAAACATTTTCTGCTTGCATACATTTGTTTGGCATCATAAAAGTCCATGTATGGAATCTCAGTCCAGAAGCTTAATCTTGCCAAGTTGAGAAGTCTGAAACTTCCGAAGGACAATCTGTCGAGGTGTACTTTTCAAGAAAACTCCATCGAGTAGGGACTTTCCCAACAGTCGTGGTAAGAGCCAACTAATCTGGTGAAATCATGGCGAGCAATCTCTTCAAAGTTCAGCCAAGCTGGGGCAATCACTTCGAGATACAAATCTCTCAAAGATCCATCAGGCGGAGGCATTATTCAAATTTCAACCAAACTGGGGCAATCACTTCGAGATCAAATCTCTCATGAGTCTGATGCATGCATTCAAATTTTAGCCAAACTGGGGCAATTACTTCGAGATCCAATCTCTCAAAGAACAATCGGTCTGGGTGTTTTCTTCAAAGCACGGTCAGTCAGAGGTGATCACTTCAAGGCTCGTCCTGGGGCAGGCCACCCCAAGAGCATGAGAAGTACTCTCTCCCGAAGACGGTAAGTCAGAAGCACCTACCCAAGGTTCAAAATACTAGGACACACTATCTCACAGTGATATGAGGTTTTTCATGAATCCTCACGAGGAAAATTCTTGCACAGACCATGCAGTCTGGGGCAGTTATTTCGAGATCCAACGAATCTCTCCAAGAGTTTGAAGACACTGAGGCGTTTCATATGCCATGTTTTCTGTAAAATCCTCTTGAGACATTTACTTCTGATGGACCTTAATTTGAGGCGAGTCGAAAATTGCAAAGAACCGTTGTTCACTCATGATTAGTCGGCAACCTATCAACCCAGGGCTAGGGGCAAAGCCATTGTCGGCACAGTACTTCAAGAGTTGTTTCGTCGGCGGACTTCATTGATCAGAATTCCTTAGCAAGTCTCATTAGACAATTCCTTCTCCAGTAGTGCGGCAAATTGAAGGTTACTTCTTGAGCAAAAAGATATCATCATCTCTCATCCCCAGCATGATACGCCTTGCATCTCTCATTCCCAACATGAGAGGATTTATCTCTTATCCCCAGTAAGTGGCAGCTTGAGCTTTTATCTTCAGCCTAAAGCTTTATCATTGACATCACCCGTCATCCCTAGTAATGTGTAAGTTGAAATTTCTCCCAGCAAGGTAATAGAAGGTGGGTGTCATCCCCAAGCAGGAGTTTCCCTTCAGACAGGGGTGATTCTCAATAGTATAAAGAATGTCTTTCCTCCCCAGTAATTTCTCCCTCAGCAGTGTCATGCCTTTGGTTCTCAGCCAAGTCGGGAGGTCTTCATTTCCCCATCAGGGTTCAGGAAGAGTCCATCTCCAGCAGGGTCTGGGCTCTCCAATCTCAAAGTCCAATTTATTTTTGGCGGTGGCGGCAGTTCAGAGCTGGTGTATCATTGACAACATTCCCCGCAGAGTTGTCTTCTCCTCATAAGGATTAACCAGATCAATGCAGTGATCGTCAGTTCCTACCCAGTCAAGCCAGTTGGGATGTCTGTTATCTCCTCATCGGGAGACCCCTTTTGCATTTGCATTTGCATCCAGTAATCATCATTACATTTGCATCCTCCAAAGCGTAGCATTTCCATCGTCATGGAGCATTACGCCATAAATACAAACATATGCATACCAGCATGGGCCAGTTTTGAGGTATATTACATAAGACCCGTTACATCTCCAATCAGATTGAAGTGTTCCCCACAGAATGCAACTTCGTTTCCCAGGGTGGTTACTTCTACCAAGTCTCGTTGTTATCCCCAGTTGAGTCTTGTTTTAGTACAACAGTCTCATTTTTTCGCGTCTCCGTTTCAGTACAACGGTCGCGTCTTGGGCTCTCGTTTAAGTACAACGATCCCGTTCCTTTCGAGTCTCCATTTAAGTACAATGGTCTCGTCTTTGAGTCTTGTTTCAGTACAACAGTCTCATTTTTTTCGCGTCTCCGTTTCAGTACAACGGTCGCGTCTTGGTCTCTCGTTTAAGTACAACGATCCCGTTCCTTTCGAGTCTCCATTTAAGTACAATGGTCTCGTCTTTGAGTCTTGTTTCAGTACAACAGTCTCATTTTTTCGCGTCTCCGTTTCAGTACAACGGTCGCGTCATGGGCTCTCGTTTAAGTACAATGATCCCATTCCTTTCGAGTCTCCATTTAAGTACAATGGCCTCGTCTTTGAGTCTTGTTTCAGTACAACAGTCTCATTTTTTTTTGCGTCTCCGTTTCAGTACAACGGTCGCGTCTTGGGCTCTCGTTTAAGTACAACGATCCCGTTCCTTTCGAGCCTCCATTTAAGTACAATGGCCTCGTCTTTGAGCCTTGTTTTAGTACAATAGTCTCATTTTTTCGCGTCTCCGTTTCAGTACAACGGTCGCGTCTTGGGCTCTCGTTTAAGTACAACGATCCCGTTCCTTTCGAGCCTCCATTTAAGTACAATGGCCTCGTCTTTGAGCCTTGTTTTAGTACAACAGTCTCATTTTTTCGCGTCTCCGTTTCAGTACAACGGTCGCGTCTTGGGCTCTCGTTTAAGTACAACGATCCCGTTCCTTTCGAGCCTCCATTTAAGTACACTGGCCTCGTCTTTGAGCCTTGTTTTAGTACAACAGTCTCATTTTTTCGCGTCTCCATTTCAATACAATGGTCACGTCTCGGGTTATCATTTAAGTACAATGATCCCATTCCTTTCGAGTCTCCATTTAAGTACAATGGCCTCGTCTTTGAGCCTTGTTTTAGTACAACAGTCTCATTTTTCGCGTCTCCGTTTAAGTACAACGATCGCGTCTCAGGTTATCATTTAAGTACAATGATCCTGTTTGCTTGGGCCCTCGTTTAAGTACAACGATCCCGTTCCATCTTGTCCTATTTTCTTTGTTTCTGGTTACCGCCTGCGGCCGGTATACCTTTGCGTCTCCATTCGAGGATGGTTTTGTGTTAGATCTGAGGATCCCGTATGAGTTGTCATTCGAGGATGACATTCTTCTCAGCATATTTCCTTCTGGTTTTATTTTTGCTACCTATTCAGAGGTCAAAATAAAAAAAATATATACATAAATAAATAAATGGGCAGATGGCATTTCCATTACCCTCGGTGTGCAAATTTTCAGGTTTTGTTCGAGTATTCAATCACTTCATACCTTGAATGTCTAAAAGTTGTTGCAATTATTCATTCAGGTCTGCAGATGATTGAATAGGGGCAGCTGTAATACCTCAAAATTTGCCCTCTCATTTTCATGCCATTTAGCATATCCTTTCATACATTGCATTGCATTTAGATCACAATTGCATCATAAACATACATGAACATACATCTCCATTTGAGCTTTCACAGGTTGCGACTGGCCTTTATTTCTTCATGCGGCACGTGCACAATAATCTCAGAAGAAGCCAAAAGTTCTCGGTTGATTCAGAGGAGTTTAAGCTGAATATCAGTTTTATGGTGCAGTTTGCAAAAGTTGTAACTTATGCTCGGAAACTCATTTTGGCTTGAAACTCAATAGTTTAGACCGTTTCATTATTCTCTACAACTTTTGTGTTCGGCTCGGAGGCCAATTCATCAAGGAAAATGGCGGGATTTATTTGTTTCTGAAATTTCGGTTTCGCCGATTAACTGTGCTAGTGGTATTCAAGAGTTTGTAACTTCTTATTGGGTCAACATGTCTGAGAGATTCATATGCAAAAAGTTCCGTCTTGATATCCTTTCCAACTTTTGGGTTTTGGCCGAGAACTAATTCTTTGAAGAAGATCTCAGAATGTGCGAGTCTTTAGAGTCGACATAGTGAAAAACAGTGCTGAACCGGTGAGTTTTGAACACTAAAAAATTCATAACTCTTGGATCGTTTATCGAATTGATGTCGTTTTGATGCCTAAAATTCCGTTTAGATGTTATCTTCATTATGTGAATTCAGTTTTGGTTCGGTCCAAGCGGAAGGATCTCGAAAATGCAAATTACCAATAAGGTTCTTTGATGCACTGCATTGTCTGCCAGATTTTGTAAAATTCATAACTCGGTCAATTTTCATCGGATTGCACCCGTTCTTGAAGCGTTAGTTCAAAAATTTTATCCTCTTCAAGTTCAAATACAAATGCGAGTTTGAACGGTGCTCCAAAGATTATCGTTTTGGTTTATTTCACAAAACTGAAGTGCTGAACCGAAGAAAAAGGCTGAAAGTGGTTTCACGAGAAAATTCATATCTCCCTCGTTGTTTGTCCGGTTGAGCTTAGATTTTAACACCAGGTCACTGACTCATAGATCTACAACTTTTCTAACAAAGTCGAGTCGAGATTATGCTCCGAAGAGGTTGACCTCGTCACATTTTCGAGTAGCGGACACCAAATAAGTCGAAAAAACAACTTATTCAGTGACGTCTTACAGCTTAAACGTATCGATCGCACTCGATTTTGATCATATGACGTTCGTTATTTTTGCATTGCATCCGTGATTCAGAGGCGGACGATGTTGTGGAAGGCTCAGAGTCGAAATTTCTTGCCGAAGATATTGTTATTTTCACTTAAGCCGAAATTCTACCTTTTGCCTTTCATTTTACACTCCACTATATATTCTTTTGACCCACAATTTGTCTCATAACTTCAATCATAATTTACAAACACCAAAAAACTCTCACAAAATCTCTCTAAAGGATCAAAGTTCATTCTCTCAATTCTTTCTCAAGAACACAACAACAACTTCATCAAGAACTCAAGAACACAACAATTCCGATCAAGCTTCTGGTAGCCGAGCCGCCACGAACCACCACCTCCGGTCAACTTCACCACCGTAAGACTGCCATCTTCCGCCACCGGCAGCCACGCGGCCTCTCCTCCTCTCCTCCGTTCTTGATCGCGTCTCACTTCCTTCGGATTCACAATTTCTTCGTCGATTCTTCATTCGGTAAGCTTCTTAAACTTTAATTCATGAATAATTGTTGAATTGTTTCTTGAATTAAATTTTGAAGTTGAATTAATCTTGTGGAGATTATGTGCATTGATTCATGATTTGATTATTGATTGATTCTTGATTAATTTATCCTAATAATTGTTGTGGTGCATGATTGAAAAGGCTTGGTAAAGTTGACATAGAATAATCGGTGAATGTTAGGTGTTTGACAAAATTCCTAAGAGAGCTAATTATTATAACTTGATATTGATTGAAGTGCTTGACTTTTAAATTCATGCTTGTTTCAATGTGAAAATTTGAAATAGGATAGGTTGAAGCTTAATTGTTGATGTTGTTCATGTGTCGCGTGTCGATAAATGCGTTTTGGTCATAACTTCCTAACCGTAGCGCGTTTTCGCGAATGTGAATAGTGTAAATTGACTTTGTTGATTATTCCGGAGCCATTGGTAAACTTTTTAGTCAATTTCGGACAATTTTTTTCGGCTATTTCACTACTGCCAGCCGATAAAATCGTCCAAAAAGTATCACTTCCAAGCGGAATTTTCAAAAACCGATTGCATATTTGAATCCGTTGGCACGTTTGCAAGTTACCATGCGAATTTCGTTCAATTCCGAGTCGGTGATTTTTGACGCGTTTT
Organism: Lathyrus aphaca; assembly: GCA_963966055.1. Lineage (NCBI taxonomy): Eukaryota > Viridiplantae > Streptophyta > Magnoliopsida > Fabales > Fabaceae > Lathyrus > Lathyrus aphaca. Next base: position 458,613,230 of record OZ014525.1, on the reverse strand, counting down.
TTCGTTTTAAGGATTTTTAAGTTCGGTTTGGTGCGATTTTGATGCATTGATCTTATTTTGACTTGTATATATGTTAGTTGATCATTTGCCATTCATTGCATGTAAATTTGTTCGATTCCGGTTTGAGTTTGCATGTTGTTTATGTTAGAGCATAAGTGCTGCCCCGTTTTGAAACGTAAATTTCAATGCATGTCCATGACTCGTACATTCATCTTTCTATTTGATTTTGAGTTGTGAGACATAGGTGCAACTTCCGGTTGCACCTCTTTTTGGTTTCTAATGTGTTTGTTGAGTTCATGCATGGTTCTCGCAAAGATCTTAACGACGGTCGTTTGGTTGGTATTCCACTTTATTTGTGGGATACCTTTGGATTCAAATGATATTTTGTGCCGTTGTTTTTGTTTCGATTATGGGGGATCTTCACAAAGCAATTATGGAAGATGAGCATTTATTTTGCTCATGGGAGATTACAAGGCTTGGCTTGAAGTTTTTTTGGATTTCTTTTATGTGAAAGAATCGGCACTTCGACCAAGTAAGTAATCTCGATTCTCTACTTTAATGCATCATTCTAGTTGTATGCGACTTAGGATCATATAACTTAAGGTGCATATTGAGCCCTCCCACCTGAGGCATTAGATTTATTTGTGATATATATTGATATGTGTCGATTTCGGAGTTTAGGGATTAGGTTACGGATTAGAGAATTCGATTCCTTTCACTTTCCCTTAAAATATCGTTTTTTCCCGTTTCGTCGCAATTATTAAAAATAGTTTTAGGTGTGATAAAATTCTGGAAAAATTCATGAGTGATCCTCATCCTCTTAATTTATTTGGATTTTAGATCACAAGCTGTCCCAAAAAGGAAGGTTTTGGCATAATGGACCGAAATGATTTTTCCCCATAGGTGTGAGACCTATTTTTTGTGTGTGGTTATTCACTGTATTTTTTGACATTTTGATGCTCATTAGACATTTTTTTCATAATTTTAGATGCCCTTTTTGATCCACTTTGTGGAGTTGTTTTTCGGCGATCATGCCTTGCTACCTTGCTAATCAAGGAATTGTTTTGGCACTTTGGTGCATAATTTTGTAGAATCCTTTTGGACCATGTAAGATAATCACTATATTATTCCAGGGATTTAAGTTCATAATTTTTAAAGGCTTTTTGCTATTTTTCCATGCCACCTAGATCCTAGGTTGATTCATGTGTTTATGTGTCGCATAACCTAAGTGTTAAGAAGGCATTCATGCCATTTGATTGAGGAACTTTTTGGTAGCTTTTAAGAGTTGATTATAGGTCATTTGTATGTCTTTAATTCCAATCATAGGTCATTTTTTGAACCATGCTCATTTGGTTTGTTGGTGCTTTAAAGTGCATACTTATGTGAATTAACTTTAACCTAAAATAGATTCTCTTCTCCTCTAAATAATAACTTGAATTATGTGCAAATCATTAATGCCTATTCATGAATTCTCATTGCATTTCACATCTTGTATGATACTGACCCATAATCATTTCATTCATATTCACATGCTATTCTTCCTTAGTTTGCATCATTTGCGATCTTATGCGATGTTTGTTCCATTTCATCTCACATCTTCTTCTCATTGCTCCATATGCGTAATCCATTGCATCCATGATTGTATATTCATGCATCCTCATTCATAAGTATTCACTACTGACTTTTATGTTCATTTCATGTATTAATTCATGTTTGTAAGCCATACGCATTCATACTTCATCCATAAACCCTAACTTGCATTTAGGTGAACTTAGGTGAACTTTTTGTACATAGTTTGACATAGTTTGATCTTGTGAGATATCCTAGCATACTTAGGGACCTATATCATGTAGCTACTGACTTTAGAAGTCATGTGACCTTTAGGTACCTTCACCTTTAGACTTAGGTCTTATTTTGAACCCTAGTTCCATTCTAGGACGTTTATGGTACTTAATCGCTTTCATGCTTCGATTTTACTTTCAATATGCATTGTCATGCTAACTTTTGTTTTGTAGGGGGGAAGATTGAGGTAAGTATCACTTCATTCCTATCTCTTATGCATTATAGTTGTGTTTTCCTTAGCACTTGGTGCTTGCTTATAGGTGTTCCCTTTCTTTAGAAACAACTTACCTTCCTTAGGAAGTAAGTTGATTTCTAAGTTCTCTTTTCTTCTTTTCTCTTTTATCATTAGGATTAGAAAACCTCATTAACTCAAGGACCTCTCTTGTAAATAAATCAATAAAATTAGGGTTGTGTCTTAGTCCCCCTTAGTTTTTCCCTTTTTGCAATTTGAGTCATTCTTTCTCATCTTCAAACAAAATTCAAAAAAACAATTAATAAATAAATGAAAGGATCCTTTGTGTATAGCCTTATTCCATGAAGCACTTGCATTCATTCCATCTTGGAGTGGTGTAAGCTCGTCTATCATGATGCACAAGTCTCATCAAGGGATTGTTTCATAAAACAAATAAATTCAAAACACTTTCTCTTAAAGACAAAAAATACAATAAGCGACTATCCTGCGGGAACTTCTCTTCTCATCTCATTCACTCACAACGCGAACTCGCGACGACTTGTCTCGCATGCAAGACGGTAAACGCACTCGTACCAGACGAGCCTGCAACACCTGAGCATAGACATACGCAGTTCCAGCATAAAAAAACACAAACAAATAGTTCCCGCCTTAGTTAGGCGAACTACGTCGACTCTGATCCTCATTATCCCGATGAGGTACGTAGGCAGCGGGGTAGGGCCCGTTCGAGCACATTCTTTATTTTCCCTACATTTTTCCCCTTTTATTCCCATTTTCCGATTCCATTTCTTTTCTCATTCCCTTTCTTCCAGTCAGCAGTTTTATTCAGCAGCAGTTATTTTTCTCACCCTTTGAAACAAAACAAGCAAGCGTGGATCCCGTCGGGTACGGCGGACGATCTGGGGTGCTAATACCTTCCCAGGTCGTAACCGACTCCCGAACTCAGATCTTTGGTTTGCAGGACCTTGTCCTTTCCTTCTTCCTCAGGTTTGTGCAACATTACCTTTCCCATTCTTTCGGGATAAAAATGTCTGGCTGGCGACTCTAACCTTTCCGCGCCACTTTCGCGTTTGTACTAGGATGAAAATCCCGGGAGCGACGTGCTCAAACTCTATGATGGAGAATAACGAAACAAAAAATGCAAAAATCTCTAATGGTGTGCTCTCGAGTAAGACCCTGTTGACGATGTACAGGCTTTGTTTCAAATCCTTAAACACTGGAGATATAAGGAAGATAGACCTTTGCTAACCCCTTTGAGCCTTGAAGTAGGAGTTTATTTTCACATAAAAAAAACCCTCACATGTAACCCAGGGGCAGGGTAGATGTCAGCTAGTCGGACCAAGCGTTCAGGCTTTCGTAAAGGAGTGTATTTGAAGATCCATTGCATTCTACTATGCTAATCAAGAGGTCCAAAGACCCGAAACCACAATGCTTATCCAAGTCAAAAGGTCCAAAGACTGAAAACCACAATGGTTATCCTTCATCGACCAAAGAATGAGGCAGTCACAACCCTCGCGAAGCAATCAAGACAAACAATGTCACGCGACTTGTTCGAAATGCAAAAAAGAAAAAGAAAAGAAAAGGCCCGCTAAGTCGAAACTTGAAAACAAGCGACTTAGGGAAAAGTTAGGGCATCCCGTTGGACTTCACGATCAAAGATTCACAAGAATCAGTCGAGGCAAAAGTTAGGGATAAGCAAAATAACGCAAAAGCGAAAATGAAAAAAGGATTACACAAGAAAGATCCTTAAGCAAGAACAAAGTCGTGTGACACAGACACGAAAGACAAAGGGGTGACTGACTCCAAACAATAACCTGATTGATGCCTAAACCGATAGCAGCAATGGTTCCTCAACCGATACGAAACCCTTATGAAAGGTGAACGCTTGCGAAAATTAGCTGAACATAGGAATGGAGAACATCACGAAGAGTGGGTGGGCACAAATAAACTTCGAGCCTATATCCTTTGTTTCTATAAACCGTGAACCAGGCCAAGATACAACCCTCAAAAGTCCTAACTGAAACAGGGATTTTGAGAGCTTGCTACCACGAGATGGCGTTCCTGACTCCTATGGGTTGTGCTAAAAGACCTTGTTGGTATTGCATGTACGTACTTTCATTCAAAATATTGTCGTGTCTTAACCAGTGATTTGTTCACAAAGGTTTGCGACATTTTTTCAAAACTTCGAGATTAACATGTGTGTTGCATTAGAATTTCCATTCTCAGAATAAACATTTTTCTGCTTGCATACATTTGTTTGGTAACATAAAAAGCTCACAGGCGGAATTTCAGTCCAGAAGCTTAAGCTTGCCCAGTTGAGAAGTCTAAAACTTCTGAAAGACAATCACGTCAAAGTGAACTTTTCCGAGAAAACTCCATTGAGTAAGGACGTTCCCAACCAGTCATGGTAAGAGCCAACCAATCTGGGGTAGTTATGTCAAGCAATGTCAGCTAAACTGGGGCAATTACCTAGAGATTCAGATCTCTCCCAAAGCAATTGACCAAAGATTCATACTGGGGCAAGCCACCCAATCGCATGAGGATTCATTCTTTCCCGAAGACAGATAATCGGAAGTTCAGAATACCGGGGCAATTATACTCCTGAAGAGTTTAAAGACACCAGGTCTTTTGTAAAATCCTCTTAAGGTAAAGCCCGAATCAAAGCAAATTATCCCTAGCACGAGACTACTTGAAATATTTCCTCCTCAGCAGGACGCGGTTCAGTTTCGTTATCCCCAACAGACGCATGGACGTTATCCCCAGTAAAGTCGTCAAACTTTTCTCCAACAGGTTTCCTTGATCTTATTTCCCAGCGAATCTCAAACCAAATCCTTCTCTTCCCCAGCAGAGCAATAAGGATCATCCCTAACAAGATCCGTCTTCCCGTAGTGAAGCACTTCTTACAAGAATCCAGAAATTCCCGGCAGTTAGCTGAACGGTTCCCTTCCCCACAGAGGTTTGGAAAATTCAAGTAGACAAGAGAGTTCTCCTCAGCAGAGCCTTGACAGGACTTCCCCTGCTAAGTCGAAGAGTTGCAGATCACCTCGAGGAGTCTGCGAGGTGAGATTCAATCCCCAGCATTTGAGGCATCCCCTAGCAGGGTCTTCAAATCTAAAGTCCAATTTATTTTTGGCAAAGGTAATAAGTCGAGACAGACTAGTTACATTCTTCTCCAACAGAAATATCGGCAATCATCAGTATTCCCCACAGAGTTAGCAGGGGTTTGTCATTTCCGTGTCAGGAATCCCCTTTGTACCTATCTCCCAGTGTCATGGGGCATCATGTCATACAATTCAGCATGTGTGTATACGATCCAAGGTTGATATCCAAAGTTCACCCGTAGCGTGGCAATTTATCTAAAGTCCAGCCGCAGACTGGCCAAAGTCCATCCTCTGGGTGGAAAATTCTCAAAGTCTCCCGTAGCGAGCAGCAACCCCCGTAGTATGGCAAGAAACCAAAGTCTCCTGTAGCGAGCAGCAGCCCCTGTAGTGTGGCAAAACACCAAAGTCTCCCGTAGTGAGCAGAAGTCTCCCGTAGTGAGCAGAAGTCTCCCGTAGTGAGCCAAAGTCTCCCGTAGCGAGCAGCAGCCCCCGTAGTGTGGCAAGAAATCAGAAGTCTCCCGTAGTGAGTAGAAGTCTCCCGTAGTGAGCCAAAGTCTCCCATAGCGAGCAGCAACCCCCGTAGTGTGGCAGGAAATCAAAGTCTCCCGTAGTGAGCAGAAGTCTCCCGTAGTGAGCCAAAGTATCCCGTAGCGAGCAATGGGCCCCCGTAGTGTGGTGAATCATCAAAGTCTCCCGTAGCTGAGCAATGTGCCCCGTAGTGTGGCAAAGTTTCTGAAAGACTCCCGTAGCGAGAAATGCTCCCCCGTAGTGTGGCGAATTCCCAAGGTCTCCCGTAGCTGAGCAATGTGCCCCCGTAGTGTGGCAGAATATCCCCGCAGAGTGAGCAAAAGTCCATCAAAGGTCTCCCGTAGCGAGCAGAGACCCCCGTAGTGTGGCAAAGCATTCAGAAGACCACCCGCTGTTGTCGCTCCCACCTGATGACACTCGGTCAAGAAGGGTACATACGCGAACGGTCGGCGAAAGGAGAGGAATGAATAGAGTCGCCAGCTAGGCATTTTTATCCCGAAGGAAAGGTAATGCTGCATAAACCTAGGAAAAAGATGGATAAGACGGTCGCGAACCAGAGAGACTGAGAAAGGGGGTTGGTTACAACCTGGGAAGGTATTACCACCCAGATTGTCCGTCGTACTCGACGGGATCCACGCCTAAAAGACTTGTGTTTTTAAAGGGGTAGTGTCAGTGCTATTTGTGTATCAAAGCTGGAAAGAATGCAAGTTTCAGTGTAAGAGAAGTGTGAAGTGTATAAGTGAAGTGTCAGTGTAAGAATAAGAATGAAGTGCTCAAGACCATGAGGCTAAAAGAATGATGCTGGAAAGAGGGGGAATATACAAAGACTTTTGTTCGATAACTGTTAAGTTATGCCTACGTATCCTCTCGTGCAATGAGGAAGTCAGAACACTGTAGTTCGACCCAAAGAGACTGAAAATAAAATTGACTTGTGAACTGCTTGCTTGTCTATGCTCAAGTGTATGACCTGTCTGGCTCAGGTGCAAACTGTCTTGCATTAGACGGAAGAAGTGAGTTCTCGTTTGTGAGTGGATGAGGTAAGAAAAGAATCCCGAAGGAGACGATTATTGTTTGTTTTTGGTGTTTTCAATCTTTTATTGATTTTTGAGTTTGTCATAAGAAAATGAGCTTAAGCCTAAATCAATGGGTTAGTAAACTCATCACATCCTCCCTCTGATTAGGGGTAATGAGAATACCTTAAGTATGAAGTAAGCACCTCACACTTAATCACCATGGTGTAGGATTAAGACCATTAACCTACTTGTGATTATTTAGATGTTTTTGTTGTTTTTGTTTAGTGTTAAGTAATGAGTTTAAGCCGTAATCAAGGATTTAATGGACTCATTACACCATCCTAATAGAAGGATAATAGATGAGAACATTTAAGCTGAGAAAGACTCCTCAACTTAATCCATGATTAGGGATTAACCTCATGACAAAACAAAACCTTTGTTAAAGTGGATTTTAGTTAATGATGAGATTAAGAAGTGGATTTTATGATTTTTAAGACAACTTGAGGGGGACTTGTCCATTAACACTAGGGTTAGTCCTTCTTAACCAGTTAAGGAAGAATTAGAACCCTAATGCAAGGCCCAAGTTACAAGCTTGATGTCTTGATGGTTATTAAGTGAATTGATTAAAGGATTTAAACACATTAAGGTTTTAACACTTAGGATTAAAGTTATACACTCCATCCTAATAGAAGGATGCAGGCATAAGCTTAATCACAAAGCCTTAAAGCCTTTAGGGTTTATTCCCTGATTATGAGGTGAGAAAAGAAGACTCAAAGATGACACAAAGGTGAAACTAAATGGGGGACTAATCAAACCCTAATTGTTATCATGCTTGGAGATCCTAGGATTTATGAGGATTAAGAGAGAAAGATCTTCAGAGAAACCCCCAGGAAGGAAGCAGATGAAAGGAGGAAGAAGCAATAAGAAGCAAAACAACTTGCTTCACTTAAGAAGACAAGTTGCTTAAAGAAAGAAAGTAAGATGAACATGAATGAGCAAGCTCAATCTAATACAAATACAAAATTCAGAAATGATGCAAGAGAGATAAGGAGAGATTGTGAGAAGTGAAGGCAAATCCACTTCTCAAAACAACTTACCACCTGAAAAGTTAGCCAAAAGAAATGAAATGCAATGCAAATGAGATGAAATGTCATGATGCAAACCAAAGTCAGAAGCCTTTACATGATGTTAATGATGCTAAGAGATGATACAAGCATGAGGCAAGACATGAGAATGATCAAACAAGCATAAGGATGCAAATGAGGCAGGCTTTGAACCATGAATGTTCATGAAAGTTTATGAAATGATATGAATGCATAACATGGAAAATGGAAGATGCAATGATCAAACATGATTCTAATGTGTCTTAAGATGCATTATGAATCATGTGGATGCACAAAATGTCATGGCAAGTCATTGGATGCAAGCAAATGAGAAATGGATGCAAAGGAAGGCACAAATTAGGGTTACATGCATCATGCAATGCAAAAATTCAAAACTAGAAGCAAATGACATGATAAAAAATTGAAAATGCAATCAAAGATACCCTAAACCTATATAAGCTCACTGCCCAAAGGAGGGGATCCAACTCTTAACCTAGTGAAAGCTATGAATTTCCTAAGATTGCTAGGGTTTTGGGGTACCTCATCAAGAAAAAATACCAAACAAATTGAAAATGCAAGATCAAATCAAACCAATTTTATCCTAGAAACTACATGCTATGGAGGATGCAATGCAAGAAGAATCATCATCCAACTCTCAATGGTTAGGCAGAAGGGATTTTTCAAAGTTTGCACAAAAATATTGCCTTAAAATGAATTTAATTCCAATGAAAATGATCAAAAGGAATCAATTTTTCATAATTTTTAAATGATTTTTGCTATTTTAAATAATTCGTACAAAATAAATCAAATAAAAATGAAATTAAAATTAAAATGGGAGCAGTATGCAAAAGGAGGGGCTAGGATTCATTCTGGGCTGGGAAAGGTTGACTTGGCGCCACATCCAATGGCCCAAGTTCAAACTCCCTTAATCTGACTTAATTAAATATTAATCACATAATTAAAAATTAAACACAAGATCCAGACCACTCAAATGCGCGCGGGAACACTCATCCAAAGGCCTATATTCAAATGAAACCCTAATCATAATTAAAAGCCCTAATGACTTTCAGGTCACCGGAGAAGAGCTCCGGTCGTCTTCTCCGGTGACATCCCTCCCTGAAAAACTCTATCTCACTCCCTAGGTCACGAAACCTCACCAAAATCTCTAGAACTCATCTCTTAACACCAAATAACAAGAATCCATGGACAAAAACAATTTATTTTAGCTACACAGAGAGAATCGAAGAAAACTAAATCTAGGGCAAAAGTTTCAGAGCAACACAAAATGCTCATTTCTGGCTCATTTTCAAAAATAAATAGATCCCCATGATCAGGGCAACACATAGAACAATATTCTAACAAGAAATCAGGGTTCTGGAAAATTTGTTCATCATGTTACCTGAGGTTGAGCTTTCAATCCAGGAGCTTTCTGCCTGCTTCTTTGCTTCAAGATGGCTCCAATAATCCTCTTGATGAAGCTTTGAAGCTTGGTTGGAGCTTAGAGTGGCTGGTTTGTGAGTTTGAAGAAGTTCTGTTCAGTGAGGGGTGAGAATCGTATTTCTGTTTATGGTGGTTTTGGGCTGCTTTGATGGGTCAGGGATGATCAGTGGAGTGTTTTGAGATGAATGGTGGAAGAAATTTGAGGAATGGATGGATGAGTTAAGGGATTCGATAGCAAAATGCAAGATGGAGGATTTTTGTGAACTATGGCTTATGAGAGAGATCAGGCTTTTGTGTCTGTTGTGTTGAGTCTCTTTTGGTCCACTTATCACATTTGGATGGGTCAGAGAAGTTGGTGTGGCACTGTGGGATTGGTATGGGCCATTTTGCATAAAGTCAAGTCTAGGTGTACTTGAGGTATGGGCAAGTGGGAGGTTGTGATAGGAGCATGGTTTGGCTCAGCTGAGATCATGGAGTTCTTGTGGATCAGATTTTGTGAGCTGTAACAAGTAGAGGCATGGCTACATGAGTTTTTGCAAGTTGGTACATCTTTGGCCCCTTTGTGATTACTTGAAGCATAAGTCATGAAAATGGACAAACCCTTGGTGCATTCTGATTTTTAGACATTGGTTTATGTTTGTGTGATGCATAGAAGTCACATTGAAATCACATTTTGCCTTGGCAAGGGATTTTGCAACTTTGCCTCTTTGGTGTAAAACATGAAATTATGTGATTTTTCCCAACTTTGACAAGCCATAACTTTTGGTCCAAAGTGAATTAGAATGAGTTCTTGTACTTTTTGAAAAGGGAATGATCCATTCTACAACTTTCATGACCAAATTTTTCTCATTTGAAGCATTTTTGAATCAATTTGAGGAGGTTGAAAAACTTTCCCAAAATGGCAAGTTTCCATTACAAGTTATTTTCCCAAAAAGGCAACTTTGCAAATGGCTTGAAATTCTTCAATTTTGTGAACTTATAACATCTTCTATGATCAAATAAAGATCATACACATTCAAAATGATGAAGAACACCCTTTGGTTGGGTCATTGGGGGCCTCAGATGCCCTGATTTTACACTGACTTGCTCAAGAAGTCAACTCTTGATTAGATGCCTTCCCCATGGAATTTCTTCATGAAAATTGATATGCATGATCCTTATACCATATAGAGACTAATAGAAACAAGAATGACCAAAAAATTTGGAGTTATGGCCTTTGAAACCAAAACCCTAATTCTAGGTCATCTGTGTAGTTAAACCTGGCTCTACTTCCATGCCTTTTTCAGTTCTTGTGATTTTTTGACTTATTTGATCTTGAGAGGATATAATATGATGTTTGAACATATATGGACCCCTTTGAAGTGATTGATGACCTTTGGAGTGGCTCAGATGGCTCAGGGTGGCTCAGGTCACAAACCCTAGATGCAGATGACTTAGAAGCAATGCAGTGAATCAAAAATGTGGTATGAGATGCTATGATTGAATTCATGCATATGAAAAGATCACAAGCCATGGTGTGAATGGGTGAGGGCAAATTTGGGGTGTTTACAGCTGCCCCTATTCAAACATGAGTTAGCTGTGCAGGATGTAAGCAACGGCTTAACAGGCAAACAAGATAACTTGTGGTTGAATACCAAAGACAGTCCAAAATTTGCACTCACAGAATGAAGAAAAAAAGGGATATAGATTGTAAAAGAAAATAAAGTATGTTTATAAAAGTGCGGGCGACGGAGGACGACCGCCGAACAGAGGACGACTGCTGGGGATGAAGCAATGACGGGGACGGCCGACAAGCTGGGGATATGAGAGATTATGATGGGGACGGCCATCAGGTAAAGCTATAAGATTCTATGGGGATTATAGGTAAACGAGGTAAAATGATGAGGTACGGTCATCAAAGGTGAAGGACGATCACCTAGCAGGGGACGACTGCTCTGTTGGGGATAAGATGAGGGACGATCATCTAAGGTGAAGGACGATCACCGGGCAGGGTACGGCTGCCGAATGTACCACGACATAGGACGAATGTCGGGTAACAAGGTCGACGATGAGGACGGCCATCAGATAAGCACGATGAAGGACGATCATCAAGAGGTGAAGGACGATCACCTAGCAGGGTACGACTGCTCTCAGGGTTTATCATGACATAGGACGAATGTCAGATAACAAGATGAACGATGGGGATGGCCATCAGACAAAATGATGAAGGACGATCATCGGGAGGTGAAGGACGATCACCTAGTAGGGGACGGCTGCGGAAAATATCACGACATAAGACGAATGTCGGGTAGGAAGGGGTTCTAATGAATAGAGACTCCACTGGGGGTGATGAAGGACGATCACCTGGCAGGGTACGGCTGCCGAAAAGGTATCATGACATAGGACGAATGTCAGATAGAAAGGAAATAGTTTAACAGGTTTTGTTGGGGACTTCGCTGGGGGAAAAGTAAACACGGACGAGTATCTACATCCAAGAAATGAGAGGTATAAGTGTTTGGGTACGGTGTATAGACTAAAAATGCGGGCGAGCATCCTTAAGACTATGATACAGACGAATATCAGTAGAAACAAACGCTGACGCATGTTCAAAGATGATGATACGGACGAGTACCAACTGGTTAACAAAGAACACGGACGAGTATTGATTCTGCGGGGACTCTTCTGGGGAATAATAGACACAGACGAGTGTCTAAACTCTAAAAAGAGGTAAAAATATCTGACATTGTGTATGGATTAAAGATGCGAACGAGCCTCCTTAAGACCATGATACGGACGAAAATCAGTAGAAACAAACGCTGACGCATGTTCAGAGATGATGATACGGACGAGTACCAACTGGTTAACAAAGAACACGGGCGAGTGTCGAATCTGAGGGGATATAAGTGGTGTATAAAAGATACGGATGAGTATCTGTACGAGTAAAACAGGAGTAATAAGTATGAGTGGTGTACAGACGAGTGCTTAACTTGCTGGAGCGAGTGACACAGACGAGTGTCAAAAAGAGAAAAGCGTAATATAAACAAGTGTATGTGTACCGAGGAAGTTGTGTATAAGTATCTGTGAGTGCAAAGGGGGCACTTTGGCTTTCTACTGGGGATATGACACGGACGGGTGTCAGGAAGTATCTGTATCTTTAGGGAAAGTGCCTTGGCTCTCTGCCGAGGAATTTGGGAAGTTTTCTGTATATCGTTGATGGATTGTCAGTATTTACAAGTGTTCAGTTCGACACATGGCTTGTGATTTATGCAATATGTTTGATTTTTGCCGTAATGCTCCGCATTAGACGGAATGTTATGCTCTGTGGGGAAAATATGATGCGAATGCTATGATTATGCCAAGATACCGATCCGGGATTCGGATCCTGTTGCTGTGAAGATCTCTGGATGATCTGCTTGAAGGATATCCCAGCTGGGGATGAGATCATTGGTAGATCTGTCATGTATGACTCTGTATGGGGAAATAGGTCACTGATAGACCTATCCTGGTAATGAGAGACCTAGCTGGGGTTTGTAGAAGCTTTTGTCACTCTGTTGTGAGATCTTCAGGCATTGCTTCGCTGGATAGAGGTTGAGACTCTGTGGGGAAATGGTTCCCGGTCTTTGCACTTGGTCGAGAGGGAATGATGACTGGCAACTCAGCTGGGGAGAAGAGAGATCACTGAAAGACCTTCCCAGAGATCTCTGTGGGGGATCCTGCTGAGGATGATACTTGACAACTCAGCTGGGGATATGAAAACCTTCTGGTGCTGCTCTGAAGGAAATGTTGGAGAAGTGATGCCTGGCAACTCTGACGGGGAGAACGCATCCTTGGTACTGTTTAGAGAGTGTGCTGAGGATATGATGATTTGGGCAGCCTACTGGGGAGAAGCTTTCATGCCCCATGTTGTGCTTTGAACACCTGCAATCCTGAAAAGACAGAGAAACGCACAAGTATTCCGAGGTATCCTTTACTGGATTCCATCATGGGAGTTTAGACACTCCCGGGAGTAAACATATTTCCTGTAAGCATGTAGTTTAGGAAAGACGCATCTGTATTTATGAGATTAACAAAATAATGACATCGAACATTTTTTTGCAAATAAAAGAGTACGAGACAATGTGTGACTGAAAATCTGATTTTATTAATTTGTGTGCCCTGAATTGGCAAGATACAGTCAAAGAAACAAATCCCCTGAAATGAGGAGATTGTTACAAGTTGAGAAACAAAAGATGTTGGCAATGTTGATGACGCTTCAAGGAGCTTCCCTTTTTTGCTATGACTCGTATGACATTTGACGTTCTTCTCGTCTTGCTTTCTGAAGAAGGCTGATTCTGACCGATGCTCAAGCCTTTCGGAACTTGTCATGTTGTAAGTGATACAGATGAATTCAGAAGGCAGTTGTTCGCTTATCCCTTTATTTTGCACGGATTGCCCTTTCAGGTTTTCAATCCACCGGGATACCCATTTTTGCCTGAGTTGTCCAATGCGGCTTTTCAACTCAGCGGGTGTACATTTTTTTATATATTTATTTTCCCTTATTTTTGCCCGAGTCTTTTATTCTGTTTTTGACTCGCCGGGATGCCCTATTTTTGCCTGGACTTACATTCTTTTTTTATGTCCAGCGGGTCGTTTTTATGCGAAGTATTTTTTAACTGCATCTGAATTCACAGGGGATAGGAAATCTTCACCATCCATAGTACTGAGCATGAGTGCTCCACCGGAGAAAACTTTCTTTACTACGAATGGTCCTTCATAATTCGGAGTCCACTTTCCCCTGTGGTCTGTATGAGGAGGGAGGAGTCTTTTCAGCACAAGATCTCCTACTTGGTACTCTCGGAGCCTAACTTTCTGATCGAAGGCTTTCTTCATTCTTTTCTGATACAGCTGCCCATGACAAATGGCAGCCAACCTCTTCTCTTCAATCAGATTCAATTGTTCGTATCGGGACCGGACCCATTCTGCTTCATTCAGCTTAACATCCATTAGTACTCGCAGGGAGGGTAATTCAACTTCAACAGGTAGGACCGCTTCCATACCATACACAAGCTGATACGGTGTTGCCCCGGTGGACGTTCTGATTGACGTACGGTACCCATGCAAGGCAAATGGTAGCATTTCATGCCAGTCTTTGTAGGTAACCACCATCTTCTGCACAATCTTTTTGATATTCTTGTTAGCTGCCTCAACAGCGCCATTCATCTTTGGCCTGTAAGGAGAGGAATTGTGGTGTTGGATCCTGAAGTCCCGGCACAGTTCTGCCATCATTTTATTGTTTAAGTTGGAACCATTATCAGTAATGATTCGCTCGGGCACTCCATACCGACAGATGATGTCCTTCTTCAGAAATCGGGCTACCACTTACCTTGTAACATTTGCATAGGAAGCTGCTTCAACCCATTTGGTAAAATAGTCAATGGCAACCAGGATGAATCTGTGGCCATTCGAAGCAGTCGGTTCAATCTTGCCAATCATATCAATGCCCACATGGCAAAGGGCCAGGGTGAAGACATCACATTCAGAGGATTCGGAGGCACATGCACTTTATCCGCATAGATCTGGCATTTATGGCATTTTCTGGCATAGGCACAACAGTCTGCATCCATCGTGATCCAGTAATAGCCTGATCTTAGCAACTTTTTAGCCATTGCATGCCCTCCTGCATGGGTACCAAAGGATCCTTTGTGCACTTCATGCATTAACAAGTCTGCTTCTATCATATCAACGCATATGAGGAGTACCATATTAAAGTTTCTCTTGTACAGGGAACCGTCGGTATTCAGGAAGAAACTACCAGTTAGCCTTCTTAATGTCTTCTTATCATTGGAAGATGCCCTAGGTGGGTATGTTTGATCCTCCAAGAAGCACTTAATGTCGTGGAACCAAGGCTTATCATCTTTGGCCAGGTCTGCAGAGAATACGTAAGCTGGTCTATCAAGTCTGGATACTGAAATCCGAGGCACAAAGTTGGCAGCTTGAACTTTGATCATGGATGAAATGGTAGCCAGAGCGTCTGCAAATTGATTCTCGTCTCGAGGGATATACTCAAGCTTAACCGTTGTGAAGAAAGTCAACAACCTCCTTGTATAGTCCCGATAAGGCATCAGATGATCTTGGTGGGTGTACCATTTGCCATTGGTTTGATTAATTACCAGAGCTGAATCTCCGAACACAGTCAAAGTCTTGATCCTGAGGTCAATAGATTCCTCAAGACCCATAATACAAGCTTCGTATTCAGCTTCGCTGTTAGTGCAGTTGAAAGTGAGCTTCGCCGAGAAAGGCATGTGAACTCCTTTAGGTGTAATGAGTACTGCACCAACACCACGACCATTCATGTTAACAGCCCCGTCAAACATCATAGTCCATTCTTCTTCTGGGTCAGGCCCTTCAGTGTGAACAGACTCTTCATGATCTTTTGCTTTTATGAACATGATGTCTTCATCAAGGAAGTCAAATCTCATAGACTGGTAATCATCAATGGGTTGCTCAGCAAGATAGTCAGACAATACACCGCCTTTGATGGCTTTCTGAGAAGTGTATTGAATATCATATTCCGTGAGAATCATTTGCCATCTTGCAACCCGTCCGGTAAGTGCTGGCTTCTCAAAAATGTACTTAACTGGATCCATCTTTGAAATCAACAAGGTAGTGTGGGTCAACATATACTTCCTTAGTCGGCGAGCAGCCCACGCTAAAGCACAACAAGTTTTCTCAAGCAGTGAATAACGTTGTTCACAGTCGGTAAACTTTTTGCTTAGGTAGTATATTGCATACTCTTTTCGACCAGACTCGTCATGCTGGCCCAGCACACACCCCATTGACTCTTCTAATACTGTCAAGTACATTATCATAGGTCTTCCTTCAACTGGAGGCATAAGGATTGGAGGCTCTTGTAAGTATTCCTTGATTTTGTCAAAAGCCCTCTGGCAGTCTTCGTTCCACCTGACCGTTTGTTCTTTTCTTAACAGCTTGAACAAGGGTTCACAGGTTGCTGTAAGGTGAGATATGAACCTTGAAATGTAGTTCAATCTACCTAGAAACCCTCGAACTTCTTTTTCAGTCTTCGGTGCAGGCATTTCTTGAATGGCTTTAACTTTGTCAGGGTCAACTTCAATCCCTTTTTCACTTACAATAAATCCCAGCAGCTTACCAGATCGTACCCCGAATGTGCACTTGTTGGGGTTTAACTTCAGTTGGTATTTCCTCAGACGCTTGAATAACTTCTGCAGATTCACCTGGTGGTCTTCTTCTATGAGGGACTTGGCAATCATGTCATCCACATAACATTCAATTTCTTTATGGATCATGTCATGGAATAATGTTACCATAGCCCGTTGATAAGTTGCACCAGCATTCTTCAGTCCGAATGGCATCACTTTGTAACAGAATGTGCCCCATGGTGTGATGAAAGTTGTCTTCTCCATGTCTTCAGGTGACATTTTAATCTGGTTGTATCCTGAAAATCCGTCCATGAAGGAGAACACCGAGAACTGAGCCGTATTATCGACCAATACATCAATGTGAGGTAAAGGGAAGTCATCTTTTGGGCTGGCTCTGTTCAGATCCCGGTAATCCACACACATCCTCACTTTGCCGTCTTTCTTAGGCACAGGTACAATATTAGCAACCAACGGTGGATAGCTAGTTACAGCAAGGAAACTGGCGTCCCACTGTTTTTGTACCTCTTCTTTGATCTTCATTGCCATATCTAGGCGAGTACGGCGCAACTTCTGTTTTACTGGTGGGCAATCTTCTTTTAAAGGCAACTTGTGCATGACAATATCGGTGTCCAACCCTGGCATATCCTGATAAGACCAAGCAAAGACATCCACATACTCCCGAAGCATGTCAATCAGTTGTTCCTTTACTGAATCTTGTAAGCAGGCTCCGATCTTAACCTCTTTCACATCTTCTTCCGTACCAAGATTAACCGTTTCGACCTCCTCCTGATGAGGAGTGATAACCTTCTCCTCTTGCCTTAACAACCTGGCTAGCTCTTCAGGTAGCTCATAATCTTCTTCAACCCCTTCATCGGCTTGATTGATTGGATTGTCAAAGTTATACGAAGCCATAGCTGTGTTGTTGCCGGTGCGGTCTGAAAGGCACTCTCTGCAAGGGTTTAGATTGTTCATTTTAGTGATCGATTTTAATCTTGTTTAGAAAAAGTGAAATGAAGTTACCATTTTGGAAAGCATTGCCATTTTATTTTTGTACAAAAAGAAAAATGAAAAATAGTGAGCGGAAAAGGAAAAGACTCATTTGCAAAAGATGTCCGATATTCATTGATTGATCTGTTTGCACAAAATTACAAGATGGCCCGATTACAAAATGAGTCTTGACATCTTGGGCAAGATGTAAGACTTGATGCATGCTTAAAAATACAGGAAATAATAATTACTCTACAGGAGTAACCCTTATAATTTCCTGGGAAGACCAGTTAAGGACTTGGCTCCCCGGGGTCCTTGGACGTATCCAGCTCTCCAGGTTGCGGTCGCTTTCTTCCTCGTCTTCCAAGTTGTTTACTGCATCCGGGGTGAGCATTCCCCCGCTGACAAAGTTGGGCTTCTTGGCAGCCTCTGATTGATCTTGTTGAGTTGATCTGTAACCCAACCCAAATCTGTCTTCCTTCTTTTCTACGGGCAGCAGCTTGCCCCAGCCTTGGGCAGTACCCTCTTCAACAACCTTCCTGGCTTGCTGATATGATGTTATGGAGGTTCCCAACACAACAGATGCCTCATTAATGTTCAGGGCCTCAAACCCCTGGCTCATGGTTTCATGGATTTCTCCATCCATTTCAATGTATTTGTACGTAGCCAGATGGCTAACAAAGATGTCTTCTTCTCCACAGATGGTGATGATCTGGCCTTCCCACTCGAATTTCAGCTTCTGGTGAAGGGTAGACGTAACAGCGCCAGCGGCATGGATCTAGGGTCTACCCAACAAACAGCTGTAGGCTGGCTGAATGTCCATCACATAGAAGGTAATTTTGAAAGTCTGCGGGCCAATCATCACAGGCAGATCAATCTCCCCAAGCACTGACCTTTTAGAGCCGTCAAATGCTCTGACTACCAAATTACTCGGACGCAATGCCAAGCCATCATACTCCAGCTTCACTAAGGCTTTCTTTGGTAGGACATTGAGCGATGACCCAGTGTCTACCATCACATGAGATAGAACAGCACCCTTGCATTCTAGAGTGATGTGTAAAGCCTTGTTGTGGTTACGTCCTTCAGTTGTTAAATCAACATTGGTAAAACCCAGCCCATGACTGGTATTGACATTTGCTACCACAGTTTCCAGCTGATTAACGGTGATCTCCTCTGGCACGTATGCTGCGTGCTGGACTTTCAGTAATGCATTCCTGTGAGCTTCAGAACACATCAACAGGGATAATATGGAGATTTTTGAGGGAGTTTGGTGAAGCTGATCCACCACCTTGTAATCACTTCTCTTTATGATTCTCATAAACTCGTCTACATCTTGTTCAAAAGATGTCTTCTGAGTTTCCTTGATAGCTGGCTCTTCAAGCACCACACTCTTTCCTTTTGCTTTGGCAGCAGCTTCTGCTTCGGCATTGGGTCTTTGAGTTTGTGAGGCAAAAAGGCGTCCGCTTCTGGTGAAGCCTCCGCCTCCCCCAACATTATCAATTTGTGGAGAAGAGGTTGAAGAATCCAAAGTGATTTTCTCCCCGTTGCAGTAGAGGTCAGAGTCATAATGCCAAGGTATGGCATTACTGCTTTCATATGGAACTGGTCCAGGCACCGTAATGGTAATTGGACTGACTGCTGCAGAGGAGGGTACTGAAATGGTGTGCGGATTGTAGTAAATGGTGACTGGTGATCTGGCAGGAGGTGCCACTGTTTGTTGTTGAAAGTTGTTGTTTAGAGGAACATTTGACGGATCATAGTAGATGGTGACTGCTGAGATATCTTCATTAAGTCTTGCTGGTGTTGTAGAAGATTCTGTAGAATAAATGGGTGCTGACGTTGTAGAAGAAAGAGTTGTTGACATTTGACTTGTTGAAGTGATGGGTGGAGCCAGTGTTGATGATATTGATGAATCAGTCGAAATGATTGTTGCTGCAGTTGTAAGAAACTCAGGAATTGTTGTCAAAGGAATTGCTGGATTTGTAGGCGCCGTTGTTGAGATCTGAAGTATACCATCCTTGATAAGACCATCTATGCCGCTTCTCAAATTATCACACCCATTGACTGCAATGTTGCAATACCCACAACCGAGCTCACACCCGGGGAACATCTGGCACTCTAGAAGCTGAGCTTTAATTTCAACCAGAGGTGTTCGAATCTGTCTAACACTGGTGATCAAGACAGATGGCTTGTCTTCCTCAATGGCATTAATTCTTGGCCCTCCATGATTAGGCATGGGGTTCTTGTTGACATTTGGAGGGGGTGCGAAGTTGAGGGCTTTAGAATCCACCAGATCTTGTACTTTCATTTGTAAAGCCCTGCATTTCTCAGTATTGTGGCCAGGTGCATTGGAGTGGAAGGCACACCTGGTGTTGATATCATAATTTCTTGGAAGATTGGAGGGATCTGGTGGTGCCAACGTCCTTAACTCAACCAAGTTGAGCTTCAGGAGTTGTGGCAATAAGGCAGCATAAGGCATAGGGATAGGGTCAATCACGCTGTTTGCCTGTGACGGTCTTTGCTGAAAAGGTCTTTGTTGTTGATTGTTGTTGTTGTTGTTGTAGGTTCTTTGTGGCGGATACTGAACTTGCTGTTGATAATGTGGTTGTTGTGGTTGTTGATATGCTGGTTGCTGAGGCATCGGAGCTGGAATAGTGACAGCTGCCACTGATCTATGAAGATACTGAGGTCTACCCCTGTTGGCATGAATGGCATTTGTCTCACCGGTTCTTCTAGGTCCCACAAAAGGCTTCCTGGGGTTATTGGACGAACTTGCACCGTTATCAGAAATCTTTCCCATTTTCAAAAGGCTTTCAATCCTTTCCCCAGCTATGACTACGTCAGCGAAACTGGTGGAAGAAAAGGCAGCTATCCTATCAATATATGTTCCTTGCAGAGTATTCATGAACATGTCGGCCATTTCTCTTTCCGACATGGGTGGCTGGACAGCAGCAGCAAGCTGTCTCCACCTTTGGGCATATTCCCTGAAGCTTTCCCTGGAGGATTGGGACATTCCCATCAAAAGGGTCCTGTTAGGAGCCATGTCCAGATTGTATTGGTATTGTCTGATGAAAGCTTCAGCTAAGTCCTTCCAGCATATGATAGTAGCTCTGGTTAAGTGTGAATACCATTCCCTGGAAGCCCCAGTCAAACTGTCTTCAAAGTAAAACATCCACAGTTTTTCATCCATGGTGTATGCCTTAAGTCTCCCCAGAAAAGACTGTAGGTGAGTTCGTGGACAGGAAGTTCCATTGTACTTCTCGAAGCACGAAGGTTTAAACTTGTGGGGAATCCTTACCCCATCCACTAACCCCATATCCATTACATCGAAGCCTAAGGAATTTTGGGACTCCAGAGATCTCAACTTCTCATCAATTTCATCAAACCTCCTGTCATAAACTTCATCCCCAACTCCCATTACAGTAAACTGCTCTTCTTGAGGATCTTCTTGCAAGATCCTGCCTGCAGCAGTATTGCCCTGTACATTCCTTGGGATGTTGGCCTCTGGATCTAGATGAGGTCCAAATACTGGTGGGTTAACATGAGGCTGACCTCCCTCATTGTTGCTGGTTCCTCCAGTGCCAGGATGAGGTTCCTCGGGGTTTTGTCTTTCTACCAATGCCCTTAACCTTTCTTGACTTTGGGCCAAGTTAGTCATTACAGTCATGAATTGGGCCATTTGGTTTCTCATCTCCACTCTTTCATTAGCCATCTGTGTCCTGACCTCTGTCAGGTCCTGTTGTACTTGATCCATTTGGATACCAGGAAGGTTGTTGCGAGTAGGATACCGGTGCGGACGGTTGAGAGGGAACACCCGGCGGCGAGCAATAATTCCTGAACCACAACAGAGTTAGAAACAAATAAAGACAAAAACCTACAAAACAAAACAAAAGTTAGCATGCAATGCAGTATGCTTATTTGCTTTCCAAGGTATCCGGCTTGGCTCTTGGTTTTGACCTTTCCAAACCCTGAGGAATATGATTTGATGTTGCTTGAGAAAAGAAACTCATTGAAACAAACTAACAAATACATTACAAATGGTGGATCATACATAGTTTGTTTTTACAATATATGCCCCTGAAGGGTCAAAATACAACACAAAAAAAAGTACATGAAATAGAAATGAACAACAAGCAAAGAAGTCAAACATCTAATCCAAACTCATCCTCCTTAACCTCCTTCAAAAGTGCTTCAGTTACAGGACCAACCGAATGCTCTGTGATGTTTCTGATAAGAAGGTTTCTAGTAGCAATGGCAGTGGTCAGCTTCTTGTGCCTGTCTTGGTCCTTTGACCTCTTCACACCAGCCCTAAGCTTCAATTCTGAAATCTCCTTCTGGGCTGCCAGCAAAACTTCCTGTTGCTTCTTTTCAATGGCCTCTAACTGCTCAATCCTGGCTTGAGTTCTCTTATCTTCTTGGGTACGAGCTTCAGTGATCCTGACCCACCTAGCTTGACTTTCTTGTAGATAGAGATCAGTCCTAGCCTTCTGAAATTGGGCCACTTTGCAGGCATTCTTCAATATTTGCTCCCCAGCTCTTGACTTCTTGATGTAGTCCTCTGCTTTCTCAATCTTGGCCAGATGTTCCACCTTAAGCTTCTCCAACCTCTCAATGTCTAGACGACCATCAATCCTCTCCCAGAGGGTCTTCTTCAGAGCTTGAGACAGATTCTCATTCCTTTCCTTCAGCTTCTCAAATTCTTCCAAGCTGACAGTGGCTGGTGGCTGTACTGTGGATGGTCCAGGTACATCCTCAATGGTGAAAGGCATCCCAGAAATCTGAGCTCTAGCATGGGACCATTCATAGTATTGAGCTGAAGCCACATTATTGCACCTCCCAAGAATGGCCATCCCTTTGGTCTGGATGTTGTCCCAAGCCCAAGATGCTTGTCTGACAACATCTAGATTAGGCTTTATCTCACAATACAGGGTTTCAGCTAAATCTTGCACTCTAGGAGGGTGGACCAAAGTATAGCCCAATTGTCTCTTAAACAACAAAGGATTGTAGTTGATGCAACCCTTCACTCCTACTAGAGGTACATTGGGGTACTGCCCACAGCTAGTGATTATGTCCATGCCTTTGGTGCTCTGGGTGCACCATCTGATGTCATATGAAGTCAGAGCAATAAGTCTCTTATCCCAATTCTTATGTTGGTGAGGATTCAGGAAGGCATCTGTCCTGGGTAAGTGTTTGAGCAGCCAGGTATGGAATAGAGGAGCACAACATCTCACCAACTTTCCTATTTGCTTCTCATTCCTCTGATGAATGGAATAATAGAAATCTCCCAGCAAGGTGGGTACTGGGTTCCTCAGAAGGAAAAGATGAATGACATTCTTGCTGATAAACTTGGGCTCATCTGCAAATAGTATAACCCCATATATACTGAGGGCTAACAATGCACAAACTGCCCTCCATTCTCCCAAGGAGGCCTTCAGGATGGCCTGAGAAGTCAAAAAGTCTAAGTGCAAACCAGGGATCCCAGCCTTTGTTGTCATGTTCTGCTCAATCAATATAGGCTCTAGGTACAGTGCCTTTGCCACTTCCCCATTGCTGGGAGAAGTCATCTCTGGGTTGAAGGGGACACCACCCCTGACAGGTACTCCAATCAATGATGAGAACTCCTCCAGCAGAGGTCCTAACTGAAAGTTATGGAAAGTGAAACATCTCAAAGGAGGGTCATAAAACTGTAGGCAGGTGTGGATCATACTCCTCTGAGAAGGGTCCAGGTCCATAACCATATCAAGGATGCCTCCATAATGCTCTCTGAATAATGGGATGTGGTCTGGAGTGATAAGTGCCTGAACCTGTCTGATACCAGTCAACACAGGCTCAAAGAAATGGTATGAAATGTTGCTTTTCCTGGGAGGAGCCATGATTGCTGAAGACAAGTGCTGATGAAGATCAAGACTGGTACTGGAGATGAGTCACTGATAGGCTGATGCTGGTGATGAAGGCAACTGAAGCAGGCAACTGATGAAGATAGCTGAAGCAGATAACTGATGAAACAGAGGTCTATGCAGATGAAGGGGTCAAAACCAAGCCAGATGTAATGTGGATACCCTGAAAAACAAATAAACAAATGTTAAATGATGCAAATGATGAGTATGCAAATGATATGCAAGGGTTTGTGATCAAGCTGGATCTGATTAACTGTCTTGATATAAAGCCCATGTATGTTCAAGAAGTCCAGATGGAGGTTCAGAAATCCAGTAACCAAGGTGGGGGACTCAAATAAAGAGTCACATGTCCAGGGTTAAATCACAAGAACTGTCCAAAGTGAGGTACTCTTAATCAACAAGTATCAGGGTCTGATGTGGCCAAGGTGTCGCTCCCAAAAAGATGAGACCGGGCTCAAATATGGTACAGACGCGAACGCTCGGCGAGAGGAGGATGTGAGAACACACAGGAGTGAACTCACAGGGAATGAAAAGAGTCGCCAGCTAGGCATTTTTATCCCGGAGGAAAGGCAATGCTGCATAGACCTAGAAAGATGTGGATAAGACGGTTGCGAACCAGAGAGACTGAGAAAGGGGGTTGGTTACAACCTGGGAAGGTATTAGCACCCAGATTGTCCGCCGTACTCGACGGGATCCACGCTTAAAAGATTTGTGTTTTAAAGGGGTAGTGTCAGTGCAATTTGTGTATAAAGAGATGGAAAAGGATGTACAAGTGTCAGTGTAAAAGAAGTGAAGTGTATAAGTGAGGTGTCAGTGTAAGAACAAAGATGAAATGCTCATGATAATGAGGCTAAAGAATAAGGCTGGAAAGAGGGGGAATATACAGAGACTTTTGTTCGATAACTGTTAAGTTATGCCTACGTATCCTCTCGTGCAATGAGGAAGTCAGAACACCGTAGTTCGACCCAAAGAGACTGAAAGATAAATTGACTTGTGAACTGCTTACTTGTCTATGCTCAAGTGTATGACCTGTCTGGCTCAGGTGCAAACTGTCTTGCATTAGACGGAAGAAGCAAGTTCTCGTTTGTGAATGAATGAGATGAGAAAAGAATCCCGAAGGAGACGATTATTGTTTTTTTTTTTGGGTTTTCAGTCTTTTATTACCTTTGAAAGTTTGTCATAAGCTAATGAGCTTAAGCCTAGACCAATGGGTTAGTAAACTCATCACATCTTCCCTCTGATTAGGGGTAATGAGAATACCTTAAGTGTGAAGTCAGCATCTCACACTTAATCACCCTGATGTAGGATTAAGATCATTAACCTACTTGTGATTATTTAGATGTTTTTGTTGTTTTTGTTTAGTGTTAAGTAATGAGATTAAGCCATAATCAGGGATTAAACAGACTCATTACACCATCCTAATAGAAGGATAATAGATGAGAATATTTAAGCTAAGGAAGACTCCTCAACTTAATCCATGATTAGGGATTAACCTCATGACAAAACAAAGCCTTTATTAGGTGGATTTTAGTTAGTGATATGATAATGAAGTGATTTTTAGGGTTTGTAAGACAACTTGAGGGGGACTTGTCCATTAACACTAGGGTTAGTCCTTCTTAACCAATTAAGGAAGAATTAGAACCCTAATGCAAGGCCCAAGTTACAAGCTTGATGTCTTGATGATTATTAAGATGAATTGATTAAAAGATTTAAACACATTAAGGGTTTAACACTTAGGATTAAAGTTATACACTCCATCCTAATAGAAGGATGCAGGCATAAGCTTAATCACAAAGCCTTAAAGCCTTTAGGGTTTAGTCCCTGATTATGAGATGAGGAGAGAAGACTCAAGGAGACACAAAGGTAAAACTAAGTGGGGAGACTAATCAAAACCCTAATCATTGTCATTCTTGGTTGTTCTTAAGGTTTGTGAGGTTTACAAGAGAAATCTTCAATGGAACCACCAGGAAGCAGATGAAAGGAGCAAAGAGAAGCAAAGTAACTTGCTTCACTTAAGAAGACAAGTCACTTGAAGAAAGAAAGTAAGAGGAAGAAGAATGAGCAAGCTCAATCTCAAGCACAAAGTAAAATTCAGCAATGATGCATAAGAGAGATGAAAAGAACTTGTGAGAAGTGAAGGCAAATTCACTTCTCAAAGTAACTTACCACCTGAAAAGTTAGTGAAAGAAATGCAATGCAAAATGAGATGAAATGGCATGATGCAAATCAAAACCAGAAGCATATACATGATGTTAATGATGCTATTAGATGATGCAAACATGAAACAAGGCATGGGAATGATCATACAAGCATATGGATGCAAGAGAAGCATGTTTAGAACCATGAACATACATGAAAAGTTATGGAATGCAAATGGCATACAAAGTGGCAAATGAAAGATGTAATGATCAAACATGCTTATAATATGTCTTAAGATGTCTAATGAATCAAATGGATGCACAAAATGCTATGGCAAGTCATGGTATGTGAGCAAATGCAAGATGAATGCAAATGAAAGCCCAAATTAGGGTTTATGATCAATGCATCAAACAAAAACCAAAATCAGAAGCAAACTTCAAGATAAAAAATTGAAAATGCCTTTAAAGGAACCCTAAACCTATACTAACTCACTGCCCAAAGGAGGGGTTCTAACTTTTAACCTAATTAGGGTTATGAATTTCCTAAGATTTCTAGGGTTTTAAGGTACCTTAACAAGAAAAATGTCAAACAAATGGAAAATGCAAGATCAATTCATGCCAATTTAATCCTACAAACTACATGATATGCAAGACATAATGCAAAAAGAATCAAAGTCCAACTCTCAATGGTTAGGCAGAAATGAATTTTTGAATATTGGATCAAAATAATGCTTTGAAATTGAATTAATTCCATGGAAATTTGCCAAAATGCATCAAGATCAAAAAAGAAATTTGGTTTGAGGGTTGGACAATGTTTCTAAATGATTTTAAAGGTTTCATGAATATTTTGGTGATTTTTAAATACCTAAAAGTATTTTTAATTAATTAATTCTCATTAATTAATTAAAAATAAACTTTTAAATGATTTAAAAATATTTTTTAATGCAAAAAATAAAAATAAAAATGTTTTTGGTTTCTGAAAATTAATAATAGTTTATACAAAAATTTTCAGAATTTTTAAAATTGTTTTGCTATTTTTTATAAAATGTAGAAAACAAATGCATTTAAATGAAAAATAAAAATGAATTAAACTGAAAAAAGAAAAGTCAGCGCATCCAAAGGCCATGATTCAAACTAAAAGGGAGGGAATTGACCTGCGCGCGCATCTGGACGGTCCAGATTCAAACTTGCGCAATTAAGACTAAACCCTAATTAATTAACCCTAATGACTTTCAGGCGACCGGAACACTGTTCCGGTCGTCTTCTCCGGCAAGCTCAAATCCCTAACTCTCTCTACACGCAATGAAAGCAAAATCTAACTGCCCAGAACTCATCCCCATTCAAAAACGAATCAAACCCCTCTATCAAACATCATTTCTCATTCATAAATCAGCCAAATCGAATCAAAACATTCCTAGGGCAAAAAATTTCAGACAATTCATACATGCTGGTTTCTCAACCATTTTCAAAAGTAAACACATATTCATGATCAGGGGAGTGCATAGAAGCTTTTAAGAACTTAAAAACATGTTTCTGGAAAAAAGTTTTGAGGTGACTACCTGAACTGAAGCTTTCGATTCAGGAGCTTTTTGGCTGTTTCTTTGGCTCAAATCCACTCCAATGACCCTCCTAAGAAGCTTGCAATGATTGGTTGGAGTTTAAAATGGATGGTTTGGGAGATGGCAGAAGTTCTGTTCAATGGCAAGTGGTGATCGTGTTTTTGATTCTTTGAGTTTCAGGCTATGGTGATGGGTGCTTTGTGACCAGGAAGGTGTGTTGAGTTGATTTATGAAGTTTGTTTATGAGTTTGAGGCTTGTGTGATGAGTTTCGAATGCTCTTGCAAGATGGTGTGAAAATGGGAATGCTGTGATGGAGAGTGTTTCAGGCTTGTGTTGTAGTTGCTTTGGCTTGCTTTTTGCTTGTATAAATAATTGGGATTGGTCAGAAGATGTGATGTGTGCTTTTGTGATAGGTATGGCTCAAGTTGCCAAAATGTCAAAGTTGTGTAAGAGAAGCATGGGCTACTTTCTAGCCAAGGACAAAAGGTGTGTCCTGCGCAGCATGATGTGGGGAGAACCCTAGGATGGTTCAGCAAGTCAGCAAGCAAGTGGATCTTCATTTGAGTGAGTTTTTGCAAGTTGGTTCACTTTTGATTCTTATGAGATATCTTGCTCCATAGGCCATAAAAATGTGTGATCTCTTGGCCCAATTTGACTTTTAGGTCTTGTATGATCATGTTGTGAAGTTTAGAAGTCCATTTGATAACTTAATTTGCCTTGAGAAGTGAATTTGCAACTTTGCCTCTTTGGTAGAAACTTTGAAATTTTGTGATTTTAGCCAACTTTGACAAGCCATAACTTTTGATCCAAAATGAATTAGGTCATGTTCTTGTACTTTTTGAAAAGGGAATGATCCATTCTACAACTTTCATGACCAAAGTTTTTCCATTTGAAGCATTTTTGAATCAAAAAGTAAAGGTTGAAAAAGTTTCCTAAAATGGCAATTTCATTAAAAAGTCAACTTTCCCAAAAAGTCAACTTTGCAAAAGACTTGAAATTCTTCAATTTTGTGAAGTTCCAAACTCTTATATGATCAAATAAAGATCATAAACAATCAAAATGATGAAGAACACCCTTTGGTTGGGTCATTGGGGGCCTCAGATGCCCTGATTTTGCACTGACTTGCTTGAAAAGTCAACTCTTGATCAGATGACTTCCCCATGGAATTTCTTCATGAAAATTGATATGCATACTCCTTATACCATATAAAGACCAATAGAAACAAGAATGACCAAAAAATTTGGAGTTATGGTCTCTGAAACCAAAACCCTAATTTTAGGTCATCTGTGCAGTTAAACTTGGCTCTGCTTCCATGCCATTCTCAGTTCTTGTGATTTCTTGACAATATTGACTTTGAGAGGATATAATATGATGCTTGAACATACATGGACCCCTTTGAAGTGATTGATGACCTTTGGAGTGGCCCATGAAGCTCTTGGATTGCTCAGATCACAAACCCTAGATGCAGATGACTTTGAATCTATGCAGTAAATAAAAAATGTGATATGAGATGCTATGATTGAGTTTATGCATATGAAATGATCACAAGCCATGGTGTGAATGGGTGAGGGAAAATTTGGGGTGTTTACAGCTGCCCCTATTCAAACATGAGTTAGCTGTGCAGGATGTAAGCAACGGCTTAACAGGAAAACAAGATAACTTGTGGTTGAATACCAAAGACAGTCCAAAATTTGCACTCACAGAATGAAGAAGAAAAGGGATATAGATTGTAAAAGAAAATAAAGTATATTATAAAGTGTGGGCGACGGAGGATGACCGTCGAGCAGAGGACGACTGCTGGGGATGGAGCAATGACGGGGACGACCGACACGCTGAAAAAGTGCGGAAAATAAGGCAATGACGGGGACGACCGACATGCTGGGGATAAAAGGGGTCATGATGGGGACGGCCATCAAGTAAAGCTATAAGATTCTCTGGGGATCTAATTAAAAATGATAGGGACGGCCACCAAGTTCATAAAGTAATGTAACCAACGACGGGGACGGCCATCGGGCTAAAACTGATGAAGGACGATCATCAGGAAAAGGAAAAAGGGACCACGACGGGGTCGCCCATCGGGTTAAAGAATAAATGAAATAAACAGACGATGAGGTACGGTCATCAAAGGTGAAGGACGATCACCTAGAAGGGGACGGCTGCTCTGTTGGGGATAAGATGAGGGACGGTCATCTAAGGTGAAGGACGATCACCTGGCAGGGTACGGCTGCCGAAAATATCGCGACATAGGACGAATGCCGGATAAAAGGTCAACGATGGGGACGGCCATCGGATGAGGGACGACCATCAAGAGGTGAAGGACGATCACCTAGCAGGGGACGGCTGCTCTCAAGGTTTATCGTGACATAGGACGAATGTCAGATAACCAAAATCAACAATGGGGACGGCCATTGGATAAAATGATGAGGGACGATCATCAAAAGGTGAAGGACGATCACCTAGCAGGGGACGGCTGCTAAATATCACGACATAGGACGAATTCCGGATAAAAGGGGTAACGATGGGGACGGCCATCGGATGAGCATGATGGAGGACGACCATCAAGAGGTGAAGGACGATCACCTAGCAGGGTACGGCTGCTCTCAAAGTTTATCATGACATAAGACGAATGTCAGATAGAAAAGAAATTTTGCTTTGTTGACGATCTTCTGGGGATATAGTAAACACGGACGAGTGTTTACATCCAAGAAATAAAAGTATAAGTGTTTTGACGCTGTGTATAGATTAAAGATGCGGACGAGCATCTCCAAGACTACGATACGGACGAGTATCGGGCAGAAACAAAAAACTGACACGTGTTCAGAGATGATGATACGGACGAGTATCAACTGGTTAACAGAGAACACGGACGAGTGTTGAATCTGAGAGGACTCTTCTGGGGAATAGTAGACACAGACGAGTGTCTATATTCAGGAAGACAAGAGTGTTTGACGCGGTGTATGGATTAAAGATGCGGACGAGCATCCTTAAGACTATGATACGGACGAGTATCAAGTAGAAACAAACGCTTGACACATGTTCTGAGATGATGGTACGGACGAGTACCAACTGGTTAATAGAGAACATGGACTAGTGCTGAATCTGCGGGGATACAAATGGTGTATACAAGATACGGACGAGTATCTGTATAAGTATGAGTAGTGTATAGTTGAGCGTTTAACTGTTGGGGAGAGTGACACGGACGAGCGTCGAAAGGAGAAAAGTATAGTATGAACAAATATCTGATATACAAAGTGTTTATGTTACTGTGATGGGGAAAATGACGTGGACGGACGTCAAGGAATTGTATATATAAGTATCTGAGAGTGCAAAGGGGATGTCTTTGGCTTTCTGCTGGGGATATGACACGGACGGGTGCCACAAGGAGTATGTACTGATGTTTGTGAATGCATGTAAACACCCCAAATTTGCCCTCACCCATTCACACCATGGCTTGTGATCATCTCATATGCATAAACACAATCATAACATCTCATACCACAATTTTGAGTCATTGCATTGGTTCTAAGTCATCTGCATCTAGGGTTTGTGATCTGAGCAATCCAAGAGCTTCTTGAGCCACTCCGAAGGTCATCAATAACTTCAAAGGGGTCTATGTGTGTTCAAACATCATATTATATCTTCTCAAAGTCAAGAATGTCAAAGAATCACAAGAACTGGAAAAAGTGTGGAAGCAGGGCCAGGCTTGACTGCAGATGACCTAAAATTAGGGTTTTGGTTTCAGAGGCCATAACTCCAAATTTTTTGGTCATTCTTGTTTCTATTGGTCTCTATATGGTATAGGGAGTATGCATATCAATTTTCATGAAGAAATTCCATGGGGAAGGCATCTGATCAAGAGTTGACTTTCTGAACAAGTCAGTGCAAATTCAGGGCATCTGAGGCCCCCAATGACCCAACCAAGGGGTGTTCTTCATCATTTTGAGTGTATATGATCTTTATTTGATCATAGAAGAAGTTGGAAGTTCACAAAATTCAAGAATTTCAAGTCTTTTGCAAAGTTGACTTTTTGGACAAGGTTGACTTTTAATGAAAATGTCATTTTAGGCAACTTTTTCAACCCTTACTTTTTGATTCAAAAAAGCTTCAAATGGAAAAAATTTGGTCATGAAAGTTGTAGAATAGATCTTTCCCTTTTCAAAAAGTACAAGAACATGACCTAATTCATTTTGGATCAAAAGTTATGGTTTGTCAAAGTTGGCAAAAATCACTAAATTTCAAGTCATACACCAAAGAGGCAAAGTTGCAAATTCACTTCTCAAGGCCAATTAAGTCATCAAATAGGCTTCTAATCCACTCAACATGATCACACAACATTCAAAAGTCAGATTGCACCCAAAGAATCACATGTTTTATGGCCCATGGATCAAGTTTCTTTCATGAAAACCAAAGGCAAGGCAAGTTGCAAAAGTCATGATATCTCCTCAACCACTTGCTGGCTAGTTTGCTGATCAAACCTAGGCCTTTCCACACTACATGCTGCGCAGCACACCCTCCTTGTACTTGGCTAGAACATGACCCATGCTTCTCTTACACAAAAGTTGACATTTTGCAAAAGCACCCATACCTATCACAAAAGGACATGTCATGTCATCTGACCAATGGGATTTGTTTATGTTAATCAAATGCAAGCCAAAGCACATAACAAGCAAGCCTAAAACCAGCCACAAGACAACATTCACATTTTCACCCTCACTTGCAAAAGCATTCGAAACTCATTCCACAGGCCACAAACACTCAAACAAACTTCATAAACCTTCTCACCATGCATCACTGAACAAAAAGCACCCTTCAAAGCAACCTGAAACTCAAAGAATCAAAAACACGATTCTCACACCACCCTGAACAGAACTTGTTCAAACTTCCAAACCAGCCATCACAAACTCTTTCTAAGCATCAAAAGTTCATCTGGGGCCCAAAAGGAGTGGATTGCACATAGAGAAGAGGTCAGAAAGTTGTAGACTGGAAAGCTTCAAACTCAGGTAGCTTCATGAACATTTTTTCCAGAAATGGATTTTTAAGTTCCTAAGTTGTTCTTCATGATTCACTGGTCACTCTGATGTTCTTGGTTTTGAAAATGGTTGAGAAATAAGCATTTAATCTTACTCTGAAACTTTTCTGACCTAAAAATGTTTGCTTTCGATTCATGTGATTGATGAAAGATAAATGAGTTTTGTGTTAGGGTTTTGATTCAGGAGGATGTGGGGATGATTTCTGTTCTTTTAGATTTCATTTTAGTAAGGTTTTGAAGGTTTTAGGGATTTTCAGGTGGGGTTCCCACCGGAGAAGACGACCGGAGGTCTTCTCCGGCCACCTGAAAATAATTAGGGTTTAATCCCTGTCATTAATGAAGTTTGAATTTTGAGCGTTGGATGAGTTGACTTGGTCCACTCCCGCGCGTATTCAAGGGCCAGGATGCGTTTTCAGAAACCCTAATCACAATTAATTTAATTAATTATTTCATAAATCAGAAATTAGGAAGTTTGAATGTAGACCATTGGATTACGCGCGCAGTCAACAGCCTTCCCCCCAGTTTCCATCTGATCCGTCCATTGTGATTACTTTTAATTTTCTTTAATTTTTATTTCATTTATTTTGTATTTCTTTCTCCATTTTATTAAAAATAGCAAAAATTATTCAAAAATTCTGAAATTTTTTATACAAACTTTTATTTAATTTCAGAAACCAAAAATATTTTTATTTTTTATTTTTGCATTTTAAAAATATTTTTAAATATTTAAAAGCTTATTTTTAATTAATTAATGAGAATTAATTAATTAAAAATGCTTTTAGGTATTTAAAAATCACCAAAAAAATTCATGAAACATTTAAAAACATTTAGAAACATTGTCCAACCCTCAAACCAAATTTCTTTTTTGATCTTGATGCATTTTGAGAATTTTTCATGGAATTAAAATCATTTCAAGGCATTATTTTGATCCAAACTTCCAAAAATCATTTCTGCCTAACCATTGAGAATTGGACTTTGATTCTTTTTGCATTGCATTGTGTTTAGCATTTAGTTTGTAAGATTAAATTGACTTGATTTGATCTTTCATTTTTCATTTGTTTGACATTTTTCTTGTTAGGGAACCCTAAAACCCTAGAAAACTTAGGAAAATCATAACTTGAATTAGGTTAAGAGTTGGAACCTCTCCTTTGGGAAGTGAGTTAGTATAGAATTAGGGTTCCTTTAAGTGCATTTTCAATTTTTTATCTTAATGTTTGCTTCTGTTTTTGGTTTGTGTTTGATGCATTGATCCTAAACCCTAATTTGGGCTTCCATATGCATCCATCTTGCATTTGCATTCATACCTTGACTTGCCATAGCATTTTGTGCATCCATTTGCTTCATATGACATCTTAAGACATATTGAAAGCATGTTTGATCATTGCATCTTGCATTTGCCATGTTGTATGCCATTTGCATTTCATAACTTTTCATGTATGTTCATGGTTCTTAACTTGTTTCATTTGCATCCATAAGCTTGTGTGATCATCCCCATGTGTTGTTTCAGGTTTGTAGCATCTCATAGCATCATTAACATCATGCATGTGCTTCTGGTTTTGTTTCTCATCATGCCATTTCATTCCATTTGACATTGCATTGCATTTCTTTCACTAACTTTTCAGGTGGTAAGTAACTTTGGGAAGTGAATTTGCCTTCACTTCTCACATTTTCTTTTCATCTCCTCCATGCATCCTTGCTGCATTTTGTTATGTGTTTGAGTTTGAGCTTGCTCATTCTTCTTATTCTTACCTTCTTTCCTCAAGTGACTTGACTTCTTAAGTGAAGCAAGTTACTTTGCTTCTCTTTGCTCCTTTCATCTGCTTCCTGGTGGTTCCTTTGAAGATCTTTCTTGTTAAACCTCACAAACCTTAGGAACAACCATGAATGACAATGATTAGGGTTGTGATTAGTCTCCCCACTTAGTTTTACCTTTGTGTCTCATTGAGTCTTCTCTTCTCATCTCATAATCAGGGACTAAACCCTAAAGGCTTTAAGGCTTTGTGATTAAGCTTATGCCTGCATCCTTCTATTAGGATGGAGTGTATAACTTTAATCCTAAGTGTTAAACCCTTAATGTGTTTAAATCTCTTAATCAATTCACATAATAATCATCAAGACTTCACACTTGTAACTTGGGCCTTGCATTAGGGTTCTAATTCTTCCTTGACTGGTTAAGAAGGACTAACCCTAGTGTTAATGGACAAGTCCCCCTCAAGTTGTCTTACAAACCCTAAAAAACATTTCATCATCATATCATTAAATAAAATCCACTTAATCAAAGGCTTGTTTTGTCATGAGTTTAATCCCTAATCATGGATTAAGTTGAGGAGTTTTTCTCAGCTTAAACATTCTCATCTATTATCCTTCTATTAGGATGGTGTAATGAGTCTGTTTAATCCCTGATTATGGCTTAACCTCATTACTCAACACTAAACAAAAACAACAAAAACATCTAAATAATCACAAGTAGGTTAATGATCTTAATCCTACACCAAAGGTGATTAAGTGTGAGAAGCTGACTTCACACTTAAGGTACTCTCATTACCCCTAATCAGAGGGAAGATGTGATGAGTTTACCAAATCCATTGGTTTAGGCTTAAGCTCATTAACTTATGACAAACTTTCAAAAGCAATAAAAGATTGAAAACACAAAAACAAACAATAATCGTCTCCTTCGGGATTCTTTTCTCATCATCTTCACTCATAAACGAGAACTTGCTTCTTCCGTCTAATGCAAGACAATTAGCACCTGAGCCAGACAGGTTATACACTTGAGCATAGGCAAGTAAGTAGTTCACAAGTCAATTCATCTTTCAGTCTCTTTGGGTCGAACTACGGTGTTCTGACTTCCTCATTGCACGAGAGGATACGTAGGCATAACTTAACAGTTACCGAACAAAAGTCTCTGTATATTCCCCCTCTTTCAGCATCATTCTCTTAGCCTCATTATCATGAGCATTTCACTCCTGTCCCTACACTGACACTATACATTCATACACTTCACACTTCTTTTACACTGACACCTGTACATTGTTTTCCAGCCCTTTTACACACAAATTGCACTGACACTACCCCTTTAAAACACAAATCTTCTAAGCGTAGATCCCGTCGAGTACGACGGACAATCTGGGTGCTAATACCTTCCCAGGTTGTAACCAACCCCCTTTCTCAGTCTCTCTGGTTCGCAACCGTCTTATCCATATCTTTCTAGGTCTATGCAGCATTGCCTTTCCTCCGGGATAAAAATGCCTAGCTGGCGACTCTTTTCTTTTCCAGTGAGTTCACTGCTGTGTGTTCTCATTGTTCTCTTTCGCCGACCGTTCGCGTCTGTACCTTTATTTGGGCCATTCCCATTTATCGGGAGCGACAGCTTGGCGACTCTGCTGGGGATCCTTATACTGCAACCAGGGCTTCTGGTTCTTTTTGTGGGTTCCTCCTAGAGCTTGATTGATTTGTGTTTATTGGGGTGTTATGTGCTATTTGTGTTTGTATATCTGTATTTATTTTTGCTTTATGTACAATTGCTTTATTGCTTTCTTTATAGCTTTGCATATATCATATTGTCATACTGTGCTGGCTGGATCTATTTGTTGCTTTGGTGGGTGGGGTTCTACTGAGAGTTGAGGTCCTATACCTGGGACCTGAGTGACACCTAGGCTAGAGTGGTTCATATTCTTTCCCATTCCATCTCGGTCTGGTGCGGGAATATGAAACACGGTTCAGATATGGGTTTCTTCCTGAGAACTCTGTGTTGCAGATTTCCTGCAATACTAGGGCTATCTGGGAAGCCTGCTAAGTCTGAATGACCTTTAGTATTGACCTTCAGAAACTGAGGTGAATTAGAGGAGGATCTTTTATGGTTATTGTAAACACTGTACCTCCGGGTTAGAAGTGTTTACACTTCTCATAACTGATCCAAGTCTGAGGATCCTTGTTTTAGAACACCACCTGTGAGGGGGTTGGGCTGTTTACAGGTTTGCAGGTACCCTTGACCTCAGCATACCCTGTCACTTTGATTTGATTAAGAATACTCCATGTTGGAACAGTTCTTGTGATTCTAAAACCCTGGACATGTGACTCTTTATTTGAGTCCCCCACCTTGGTTACTGGACTTGTAGACCTCCATCTGGATTTCTTGAATATACCTGGACTTATATCAGAGCACTTGATCAGATCCAGCTCAGTCACAAACCCTTGCATATCATTTGCATACATCATCATTGCATCATTTTAACATTTGCTTATTTGTTTTTCAGGGTATCCATACTTTATTTTTGGCTTGGTTTTGACCCCATCATTAGCATAGACCTATCCTCATCAGTATCTACTTCAGCTATCAGCTACCTGCTTCATTCACCTGCATCACCAGTCTCAGCCTGTCAGTGGCCCATTTTCAGTGTTATTCCCAGCATCTGTCTCAGCTCTTCTTCAACAACATGGCACCTAAGAAGAGTAACATCTCCTATCATTTCTTTCAGCCTGAGCTAGCTGACATCAGGAAGATTCAGACCCTGATTACTCCAGACCATATACCACTATTCAGAGAACACTATGGAGGCATACTTGATGTGGTTATGGATTTGGACCCTTCACAGAGGAGCCTGATTCATACTTGCCTGCAGTTCTATGATCCCCCTCTGAGGTGTTTCACTTTTCAGGATTTTCAGTTGGGCCCTTTATTAGAGGAGTATTCATCATTGGTTGGTATACCTATCAGGGGTGGAGTCCCTCCAACCCTGAGATGGCTTTTCCAAGTAATGAAGAAGTGGCAAAGGCATTGCATCTGGAACCAGTTCTAATTGGGCAGAATATGACTACTAAGGCTGGAATCTCTGGTCTACATCTGGATTTCTTGATCTCTCAAGCTACCTTGAAGGCTTCTTTGGGAGAGTGGAAGGCAGCCTGTGCTTTACTGGCCCTGAGCATATATGGGATTATTTTATTTGCAGATGAGCCTAAGTTTGTTAGTAAGAATGCAATCCATCTTTTCATCCTGAGAAACCCAGTGCCCACCTTACTGGGGGATTTCTACTACTCAGTTCACCAGAGGAATGAAAAGCAAAGAGGAAGATTAGTGAGATGCTGTGCTCCCTTGTTCCATACTTGGCTGCTCAAGCATTTGCCAAAGACTGATGCATTCTTGAACCCTCACCAGCAAAGAAACTGGGCTAGAAGACTCACTGCTTTGACCTCAACTGATATCAGGTGGTGCACTCAAAGCACAAAGGGCAGGGATATCATTACCAGTTGTGGGCAGTTTCCCAATGTACCCCTGATAGGAGTTAAGGGTTGCATCAATTACAACCCTCTGCTATTCAAAAGACAACTGGGCTATGCACTTGTCCACACTCCTAAGGTACAAGATCTGGCTGAGACTCTTTACTGTGAGAACAAGCCTAATCTGGCTATTGTCAGGCAAGCAGCCTGGGCCTGGGACAATGTTCAGACCAAAGGAGTAACCATTCTGGGGAAGTGCAACAATGTGGCATCAGCACAGTACTATGAGTGGTCCCGTGCCAGGGCTCAATTTTCTGGGATGCCCTTCACCATAGAAGATATGCCTGGGCCATCCTCAGCACCACCTCCTGTCACTGTCAGTTTGGAGGAGTTTGAGAAATTGAAAGAGAGAAATGAGAAGTTGACTCAGGCTCTACAGAAGACCCTCTGGGAGAGGAATGATGGTAGGTTGGATATTGAAAGGTTAGAGAAGCTGAAAGTGGAGCATCTGGCTAGGATTGAGAAGTCAGAGGATTATATCAAGAAGTCTAGGGCTGGAGAACGGATCTTGAAGAATGCCTGCAAGGAAGCCCAGTTCCAGAAAGCCAGGACTGATTTGTA
This sequence comes from Lathyrus aphaca, assembly GCA_963966055.1. Taxonomy (NCBI): domain Eukaryota; kingdom Viridiplantae; phylum Streptophyta; class Magnoliopsida; order Fabales; family Fabaceae; genus Lathyrus; species Lathyrus aphaca. The sequence goes on along the minus strand of OZ014525.1, from coordinate 458,575,428 downwards.
TCTGAAGGAGAGTCAAGCTAGGTGGGTCAGAATCACCGAAGCTCGTACTCTAGAAGATAAGAGGACTCAGGACAAGATTGAGAAACTGGAAGCTAGTGCAAAAGAGCAACAGGAAGCCCTGGCAGCAGCCCAAAGAGAAATCTCAGAGTTGAAGATTAGAGCTGGAGTGAAGAGGTCAAAGGACCAGAGTCAACACAAGAAGCTAACTGCAGCTGTTACTACCAGGAATCTCCTTATCAGGAATTTCATAGAGCGTCCGGCTGATCCTGTGACTGAAGCACTTCTCAAGGAAGTTCAGGAGGATGAGTTTGGTCTTGGTGTCTGACTTTTGCTTGTTGTTGCTTTCATTTCATGTACTTTTATTTTCTTATGATGTATGTTGACCCCTCAGAGGGCTTGTATTTGTAAACAAACTATGTATCATTTGCTTTCCTTGTAATATATGTGTTGGTTTGTTCCATTTGAGTTTCCTTCAAAGCAACATCAACAGCACCTTCAGGGGTCTGGAAGGGTCAAAACCAAGTGCCAAGCCGGATACCTTGGAAACAAATAAGCATACTGCATTGCATGCTAACCTTTGTTTGTTTTGTAGGTTTGTTTTGTTGTTGTTACTAACTCTGTTGTGATCTCATGAACTATTGCTCGCCGTCGGGTGTTCCCACTCAACCGTCCACACAGATATCCAACCCGTAACAATCTTCCGGGTATACAGATGGACCAGGTACAGCAAGACCTTACAGAGGTCAGGAACCAAATGGCCAATGAAAGATTGGAAATGAGGGCTCAAATGACACAATTTATGGAGGTGATGAACAATATGGCTTAGAGCCAAGAGAGATTAAGAGCAATGGTAGAGAGGCAGAATCAGGAAGACCCCCATCTAGGGACTACTGGGACAAGCAACAATGAGAGGGTCCAACCTCATGTCAACCCCCCTGTATTTGGACCCCACCTTCACCCAGAGATCAACATTCCTGCTAATGTGCAAGGGACTGCCACTGCAGGTAGAGTGCTGCAAGAAGACCCCCAGGAAGATCAGTTCACAGTGATGGGAGCTGGGGAAGAAGCCTATGACAGAAGGCTGGATGAAATTGCTGAAAAATTAAGATCCTTGGAGTCTCAAAACTCTTTGGGTTTTGATGTTATGGACATGGGCTTAGTGGACGGGGTCAGGATTCCCCATAAGTTTAAGCCTCCTTGTTTTGAAAAGTACAACGGGACTTCCTGCCCGCGGACCCACTTGCAATCTTTTCTGGGGAGGTTGAAGGCATATACCATGGACGAAAAGCTATGGATGTTTTATTTTGAGGATAGCTTAACAGGAGCTTCGAGGGAATGGTACTCCCATCTGACTAGAGCAACCATCAGATGTTGGAAAGACTTGGCAGAGGCCTTCATTAGACAATACCAGTATAATTTGGACATGGCACCCAACAGGACCCTCCTGATGGGAATGTCACAGTCATCCAGGGAAAGCTTCCGGGAGTACGCCCAAAGGTGGAGACAGCTTGCTGCTGCTGTCCAGCCACCTATGTCAGAGAGGGAGATGGCAGATATGTTTATGAACACCCTCCAAGGGACGTACATTGATAGGCTAGCTGCCTTTTCTTCTACCAGCTTCGCAGATGTTGTTATAGCTGGAGAAAGAATTGAGAGCCTGCTAAAGATGGGCAAAATTTCTGACAACGGTGCCAGCTCATCCAACAACACAAGGAAGCCTTTTGTGGGCCCAAGAAGAACTGGTGAGACCAATGCTATCCATGCCAGCAGGGGCAGACCCCAATATGTTCATAGGTCTGTGGCAGCAGTCACCATTCCCGCTCCAATTCATCCACAACCAGCTTATCAACCACAACAACAAAGTTATCAACAACAAAATCAGTATCCTCCTCAGAGAAACTACAACAACACCAACAACAACAATCAGCAAAGACTGTTCCAACAGAGACCTTCTCAGGCCAATAGGGTGATCGATCCGATCCCTATGCCATATGCCACATTACTGCCACAACTCCTGAAACTCAACCTAGTTGAGCTAAGGACGTTGGCACCTCCAGATCCTGCCAGTTTACCCAGAAATTATGACGCCGGTGCCAGATGTGCTTTTCATTCGAATGCACCTGGCCATAGTACAGAGAAGTGCAGAGCTTTGCACATGAAGGTACAGGACTTGGTAGACTCTAAGGCTCTAAACTTTGCACCACCACCGAATGTTAACAAAAACCCTATGCCAAACCACGGAGGTCCCAGAATCAATGCTATTGAAGAAGACAAGCCGTCTTACTTGATAACCAGTGTGGGTCAGATTCGGACACCGTTGGTAGAGATTAAATCTCAACTCCTTGAATGTCAAATATTCCCGGGATGCGAGCTAGGGTGTGCTTATTGCAACATTTCAGTGAATGGTTGTGATAACTTGAGAGATGGCATAGATAGTCTCATCCAGAGTGGCCTGCTTCAAATCACAACATCAATACCTACCAATCCAGCAATCTCATCAGCTACAACTCCCGTGTCTTCTACAACAACAACAACCATTATTCCAAACAACTCCTCAGCTTCATCAACAAATGCTTCATCTATTACTTCAACGGACCAGATATCAGCAAACATCCCTTCTACAACTTCAGCGCCCCTTCATTCAGAATCTCCTACAACAACAACACCCATCCTTCCAACAATGTCTCCTACAACTTCAGCAGCAAATGTCTCAACGGTTACAATTTATTATAATCCTGAAAATGATTCTGCCTACAACTCACAAAATGCCACTCCCACCAGGGCACCAGTCACAATATACTACGATCCACAAACTATCATGGTCCCTTCTGCAGCTGCAATTAGTCCAGTCACTATCACAGTGCCTGGACCAGTACCTTATGAGAGCAGTAATGCCATCCCTTGGCATTACGGCTCTGATCTATACTGCGAAGGACAGAAAATCACTCTTGAATCATCAACCCCTGCACCACAAATAGATAACGTGGGAGGAGGAGGAGGCTTCACTCGAAGCGGACGTCTCTTTGCTCCACAAATTCAAAGACCCACTGCCGAAGCAGAAGCTGCTGCCAAGGCAAAAGGGAAGAGCTTGGTGCAGGAAGAGCAGATTGTTAAAGAAGCTTTGAAAACACCTTTTGATCAAGAAGTTGATGAATTCATGAGAATCATCAAGAAAAGTGATTACAAAATAGTGGACCAGCTTCACCAGATGCCTTCCAAGATCTCTATTCTATCATTGCTTATGTGCTCCGAGGCTCATCAGAACGCACTACTAAAAGTCTTGCACGCAGCTTATGTGCCAGAAGAGATCACCGTCAATCAGTTGGAAACTGTGGTTGGAAATGTTAATGCTAGTCATGGACTAGGGTTCACCAACACTGACTTGACTACGGAAGGCCGCAATCATAACAAGGCTTTGCACATTACCATGGAATGTAAAGGTGCAGTTCTTTCCCATGTGCTGGTAGACACAGGGTCATCCCTCAATGTCTTACCTAAAAAAGCCCTTGTGAAGCTAGAGTATGACGGATTGGCATTACGCCCCAGTAACTTAGTAGTGAGAGCCTTTGACGGCTCTAAGAGATCAGTTTTGGGAGAGATTGAGTTGCCTATAACGATTGGCCCACAAACTTTCAAAATGACCTTCTACGTGATGGATATACAACCTGCCTACAACTGTCTATTGGGTAGGCCATGGATTCACGCCGCTGGCGCCGTGACCTCAACCCTTCACCAGAAGTTAAAATTCGAGTGGGAGGGTCAAGTCGTTACTATCTGTGGAGAGGAGGATATTTTTGTTAGCCACCTGGCTACCTACAAATACATTGAGATGGATGGGGAGATCCACGAAACGATGAGTCAAGGGTTTGAGGCCTTGAACATAAATGAAACATCTGCTGTACCTGGAACCTCAATGACATCGTACCAACAAGCCCGGAAGGTTGTTGAGGAAGGAACTGCCTAAGGCTGGGGCAAATTGTTACCTGTGGAGAAGAAAGAAGATAGATTTGGGTTGGGTTACAAACCAACTCAACAAGGTCAAGCAGAGGCTGCTAAAGAGCCCAACTTTGTTAGTGGGGGGATGCTCACCCCTGATGCTGTCAACAACTTGGAAGACGAGGATGAAGGCGACCGCAACCTGGAGAGTTGGATCCGTCCAAAGATCCCGGGGAGCAGTATCTCAAACTGGTCTTCCCAGGAAATTATAAGAGTTACTCCTGCAGAGTAATTATTATTTCCTGTATTTTTATAGCATGCATCAAGTCTTGCATCTTGCCCAAGATGACAAGACTCATTTTGTAATCGGGCCATCTGTAATTTTTGTGCAACAAGATTAATCAATGAGATATCAGACATCTTTTGCAAATGAGTCTTTTGCTTTTCCGCTCACTGTTTTTCCATTTTTCTTTTTGTACAAAAATAAATGGCAGTGTTTTCAAAATGACAACTTTACTTCACTTTTCTAAGCAAGATTAAAATCAAATCACTAAAATGAACAAACTGAACCCTTGTAGAGAGTGCCTTCCAGACTGCACCGACAACAGCACAGCTATGGCTTCGTATGACTTTGACAATCCAATCAATCAAGCTGATGAAGGGGTTGAAGAAGAGTATGAGCTTCCTGAAGAGCTAGCCAGATTGTTGAGACAAGAGGAAAAGGTTATCACTCCTCATCAGGAGGAAGTAGAAACAATTAATCTTGGTACAGATGAAGACGTGAAAGAAGTTAAAATCGGGGCCTGCCTACAAGACTCAGTAAAGAGACAATTAATTGACCTGCTTCGAGAGTATGTGGATGTGTTTGCTTGGTCTTATCAAGATATGCCAGGGTTGGACACCGACATTGTTATGCATAAGCTGCCTTTAAAAGAAGACTGCCCACCAGTTAAACAGAAACTGCGCCGTACTCGCCCTGACATGGCAATGAAAATCAAAGAAGAGGTACAAAAGCAGTGGGACGTCGGGTTCCTTGCTGTAACTAGCTATCCGCCGTGGGTTTCTAATATAGTACCTGTGCCTAAGAAGGACGGCAAAGTAAGAATGTGTGTTGACTACCGGGACCTGAACAGAGCCAGCCCGAAAGATGATTTCCCATTACCTCACATTGATGTATTGGTTGATAATACGGCTCAGTTCTCGGTATTCTCCTTCATGGACGGATTTTCAGGATACAATCAGATTAAAATGTCACCTGAAGACATGGAAAAGACAACCTTCATCACACCCTGGGGCATGTTCTGTTACAAGGTGATGCCATTTGGACTGAAGAATGCCGGTGCGACATATCAACGGGCTATGGTAACATTATTCCACGACATGATCCATAAAGAAATTGAATGTTACGTGGATGACATGATTGCCAAGTCCCTTACTGAAGAAGACCACCTGGTAAATCTACTGAAGCTATTCAAGCGTCTGAGGAAGTACCAACTAAAGTTGAACCCCAACAAGTGCACATTCGGGGTGCGATCTGGTAAGCTGCTGGGTTTTATTGTGAGTGAGAAAGGAATTGAAGTTGACCCTGATAAAGTCAAAGCTATTCAAGAAATGCCTGCACCGAAGACAGAAAAAGAAGTTCGAGGGTTCTTAGGACGATTGAACTACATTTCACGGTTCATATCTCACCTTATAACAACCTGTGAACCCTTGTTTAAGCTGTTAAGAAAGGAACAAACGGTCAGTTGGAATGAAGACTGTCAGAGGGCTTTTGACAAGATCAAGGAATACTTGCAAGAACCTCCAATCCTTATGCCTCCAGTTGAAGGAAGACCTCTAATAATGTATTTGACAGTATTAGAAGAGTCAATGGGGTGCGTGCTGGGCCAGCATGACGAGTCTGGTCGAAAAGAGTATGCAATATACTACCTAAGCAAAAAGTTTACCGACTGTGAACAACGTTATTCACTGCTCGAGAAAACTTGATGTGCTTTAGCGTGGGCTGCTCGCCGACTGAGACAGTATATGTTGACCCACACTACTTTGTTGATCTCAAAGATGGACCCAGTCAAGTACATATTTGAGAAGCCAGCGTTTACCGGACGGGTTGCAAGATGGCAAATGATTCTTACAGAATATGACATCCAATACACTTCTCAGAAAGCCATCAAAGGCAGTGTATTGTCTGAATATCTTGCTGAGCAACCTATTGATGATTACCAGCCTATGAGATTTGACTTCCCTGATGAAGACATCATGTTCGTAAAAGCAAAAGATCATGAAGAGCCTGTTCACACTGAAGGGCCCGACCCGGAAGAAGAATGGACTATGATGTTTGATGGGGCTGTTAATATGAATGGTCGTGGTGTTGGTGCAGTACTCATTACACCAAAGGGAGTTCACATGCCTTTCTCGGCAAAACTCACTTTCAACTGCACTAACAACGAAGCTGAATATGAAGCTTGCATTATGGGTCTTGAGGAAGCCATTGACCTCAGGATCAAGACATTGACTGTATTCGGAGATTCAGCTCTGGTAATCAATCAAACCAACGGCAAATGGTATACACACCAAGATCATCTGATACCTTACAGGGATTATACAAGGAGGTTATTGACTTTCTTTACAACGGTCAAGCTTGAGTATATCCCTCGGGACGAGAATCAGTTTGCAGATGCTCTGGCTACCATTTCTTCCATGATCAAAGTTCAAGCTGCCAACTTTGTACCGCAGATTTCAGTGTCCAGACTTGACAGACCAGCATATGTATTCGCAGCAGATATTGTCAAAGATGATAAATCTTGGTTCCATGACATTAAGTGCTTCTTGGAGGATCAAACATACCCACCTGGGGCATCTTCCAATGATAAGAATACTTTGAGAAGGCTTGCTGGAAGTTTCTTTCTGAACACTGATGGTTCCCTGTACAAGAGAAACTTTGATATGGTACTCCTCAGATGTGTTGACAGGATGGAAGCAGACTTGTTAATGCAAGAGGTGCACGAAGGATCCTTTGGTACCCATGCTGGAGGGCATGCAATGGCCAAGAAATTACTAAGATCAGGGTATTAAGGGATCACAATGGATGCCGACTGTTGTGCCTATGCCAGAAAATGCCATAAATGCCAGATTTATGCGGATAAGGTGCATGTTCCTCCTAATCCTTTGAATATAATGTCTTCACCCTGGCCCTTTGCCATGTGGGGCATTGATATGATTGGCAAAATTGAACCGACTGCTTCAAATGGCCACAGATTCATCTTGGTTGCCATTGACTATTTCACCAAATGGGTCGAAGCAGCTTCATATGCAAATGTTACAAGACAAGTGGTAGCCAGATTTCTGAAGAGAGATATCATCTGTCGATATGGAGTACCCGAGCGGATCATTACTGATAATGGTTCCAACTTAAACAACAAAATGATGGCAGAGCTGTGCCGGGACTTCAAGATCCAACACCACAATTCTTCTCCTTACTGGCCAAAGATGAATGGTGCTGTTGAGGCAGCTAATAAGAATATCAAGAAGATTGTGCAGAAGATGGTAGTCACCTATAAAGATTGGCATGAAATGCTACCGTTTGCCTTGCATGGGTACCGCACGTCAATCAGAACATCCACTGGGGCAACACCGTATCAACTTGTGTATGGTATGGAAGCAGTCCTGCCTGTCGAAGTTGAGTTACCCTCTCTACGGGTACTAATGGATGTTAAGCTGAACAAAGAAGAATGGGTCAGGTCCCGATACGAACAACTGAGTCTGATTGAAGAGAAAAGATTGGCTGCAATTTGTCATGGGCAATTGTATAAGAAAAGAATGAAGAGGGCCTTCGATCAGAAAGTCAGGCACCGAGAGTACCAAGTAGGAGATCTTGTGCTAAAGAGAATCCTCCCTCCTCATACAGACCACAGGGGCAAGTGGACTCCGAATTATGAAGGACCATTTGTAGTAAAGAAAGTTTTCTCTGGTGGAGCACTGATGCTCAGCACTATGGATGGAGAAGACTTCCTGTCCCCTGTGAATTCAGATGCAATTAAAAAATACTTCGCATAAAAATGACCCGCTGGACACAAAAACAGAATGTAAGTCCAGGCAAAAATAGGGCATCCCGGCGAGTCAAAAACAGAATAAAAGACTCAGGCAAAAATAAGGGAAAATAAACAAAAAAATGTACACCCGCCGAGTTGAAAAGCCGCATTGGACAACTCAGGCAAAAATGGGTATCCCGATGGATTGAAAACCCGAAAGGGCGATCCATGCAAAATAAGGGAATAAGCGAACAACTGCATTCTGAATTCGTTTTCATCACTCACAACTTGGTAAGCTTCAAAAGGATCAAGCTTCTTTCAGAATCATCCTTCTTCAGAAAGCAAGACGAGAAGAACGTCAAATGTCATACGAGTCATAGCAAAAGGGAAACTCCTTAAAGCGTCGTCAACATTGCCAACACATTTTGTTTCTCAATTTGTAACAATCTCCTCATTTTAGGAGATATGTTTCCTTGACTGTATCTTGCCAATTCAGGGCACATGAATTAAATAAAATCAGATTTTCAGTCACGTTTCGTCTTGTACATTTTTATTTGCAAAAATGTCTGATGTCTCTAAAAAACTGATTACATAAATACAGATGTTTTTCTTCTAAAAGTCACATGCTTGCAGGAAATGTACTTACTCTCAGAAGTGTCTAAACTCCTATGACGGAATCCGGTAAGGGATACCTCGGGACTATTTGTGCGTTTCCCTATCTTTGCAGGGTTGCAGGTATCCAGAATGCAACTTGGGGCATGAAGGCTTCACTCCAGCAAGCTGACAAATCAACACTCAGCCTTAGCACTCAAAGTGTTTTCCCCCCAGCCGAACTACCAACTTGCTACTTCTCCCCATCAGAGTTTCCAGGCATCATTTCTCCAACAGGGCAGTACCAGAAGACACCCATATCCCCGGCTAAGTCAAAGAGCCCTCCTCAACAGAATCTCTAGGGAGATCTTTCAATGATCCCCCTTTCTCCCCAGCCGAGTTGCCATCTCATCCCCAGCCAATTACAAAAGTCAGGGAGCCATCTCCCCACAGAGTTTCAAGCCTCTATCCAGGAGAGCAACGCATGAAGGAATCACAACACAGTGACGGAAGCTTCTAAAACCCCAGCTGGGTCTCTCATTTATAAGGATAGATCTATCAGTGACCTGTATCCCCAAGCAGATATCATCTCATCAGATCTACCAATGATCTCACCCCCAGCTGGGATGTCCCTTTCAAACAGATCGACCAGAGATCTTCACAGCAACGGGATCCGAGTCCCGGATTGGTATCCTCGCATAATCATAGCATTCACATCATATTCACCCACAAAGCGTAGCATTCCGTCTAAAACGGAGCATTACGGCAAAAAAATCAAACATATAGCATAATCATAAGCCATGTTCTGAATCAAACACTTGTGAATAATGACAATCCATCAACATACAGAAAACTCCCCCCAAAATCCCCGGTGGAGATTCCCCTAGCAAAAACAGTTGCCTTACATTCACAAACACCAGTATATACTCTCTTTGGCACCCGTCCGTGTCAATATTCCCCAGTAAAGTCGCCTGAACACTCTGTGCAAACAGTACCACTCGTATTACAGATACTTTTTGACACCCGTCTGTGTCATACCCCCAGCAGAAAGCCAAAGACATCCTCTTTGCACTCACATGCACTTATATATTTTCCTTAACATCCGTCCATGTCATTTTCTCCCAGCACAGTAACATAAACACTTTGTACATCAGATACTTGTTTATACTACTCTTCTCTTCGACACTCGTCCGTATCATTTCTCCCCAGCAAGTTAAACACTCATCTATACACCACTCACACTTATACAGATGCTCGTCCGTACCTTGTATATACTACTTATATCCCCGCAGATTCAACACTAGTCCGTGTTCTTTGTTAACCAGTTGGTGCTCGTCCGTACCATCATCTCAGAACATGCGTCGAACGTTTGTTTCTACCTGATACTCGTCCGTATCGTAGTCTTAAGGATGCTCGTCCGCATCTTTAATCCATACACTGTGTCAAACACTTCTGTCTTCTTGAATTTAGACACTCGTCTGTGTCTATCATTCCCCAGAAGAACCCCTTCAGATTCAACACTCGTCCGTGTTCTCTGTTAACCCGTTGATACTCGTCCGTATCATCATCTCTGAACACATGTCAGTATTTGTTTCTACCCGATACTCGTCCGTATCGTAGTCTTAAAGATGTTCGTCCGCATCTTTAATCTATACACAAACATCTAAACACTTATACTTGTATTTCTTGGATATAAACACTCGTCCGTGTTTACTATTCCCCAGTAGATCGCTACCAAAGCAAATTTTCTTTTTTATCTGACACTCGTCCTGTGACATGATAAACCCTGAGAGCAGTCGTACCCTGCTAGGTGGTCGTCCTCCACCTCTTGATGGTCGTCCTCCATCATGCTCATCCGATGGCCGTCCCCATCGTTGATTTTCTATCCGACATTCGTCCTATGTCGTGATATTTAGCAGCCGTCCCCTGCTAGGTGGTCGTCCTCCACCTCTTGATGATCGTCCTTCATCACTTTATCCGATGGCCGTCCCCATCGTTGATTTTCTATCCGACTTTCTTCCTATGTCGTGATATTTAGCAGCCGTCCCCTGCTAGGTGATCGCCCTTCACCTTTTTGATGATCGTCCTTCATCATTTTATCCAATGGCCGTCCCCCATTGTTGATTTTGGTTATCTGACATTCGTCCTATGTCATGACAAACCTTGAGAGCAGCCGTCCCCTGCTAGGTGGTCGTCCTCCACCTCTTGATGATCGTCCTTCATCATGCTCGTCCGATGGCCGTCCCCATCATTGACCTTTTATCCGGCATTCGTCCTATGTCACGATATTTTCGGCAGCCGTACCCTGCCAGGTGATCGTCCTTCACCTTAGATGACCATCCCTCATCTTATACCCAACAGAGCAGCCGTCCCCTGCTAGGTGATCGTCCTTCACCTTTGATGATCGTACCTCATCATCTGTTTATTTTATTTATTCTTTAACCCGATGGCCGTCCCCGTCGTGGTCCCTTTTTCTTTTCCTGATGATCGTCCTTCATCAGTTTAACCCGATGGCCGTCCCCATCGTTGGTCACCTTACTTTTTGAACTTGATGGCCGTCCCCGTCATGTTTCATTAATCCCCAGAGAATTTTACAGCTTTACTTGATGGCTGTCCCCATCATAATTCTTTTTATCCCCAGCACGTCGGCCTTCCCCGTCATTGCTTTATTTTCCGCACTCTCTCCAGCATGTCGGCCGTCCCCGTCATTGCTCTTTACCCAGCAGTCGTCCTCTGCCCGACGGTCGTCCTCCGTCGCCCACACTTCACAATATACTTTATTTTCTTTTACAATCTATATCCCTTTTCTTCTTCATTCTGTGAGTGCAAATTTTGGACTGTCTTTGGTATTCAACCACAAGTTACCTTGTTTGCCTGTTAAGCCGTTGCTTACAACCTGCACAGCTAACTCATGTTTGAATAGGGGCAGCTGTAAACACCCCAAATTTGCCCTCACCCATTCACACCATGGCTTGTGATCATCTCATATGCATAAACACAATCATAACATCTCATACCACAATTTTGAGTCATTGCATTGGTTCTAAGTCATCTGCATCTAGGGTTTGTGATCTGAGCAATCCAAGAGCTTCTTGAGCCACTCCAAAGGTCATCAATCACTTAAAAGGGGTCTATGTGTGTTCAAACATCATATTATATCTTCTCAAAGTCAAGAATGTCAAAGAATCACAAGAACTGGAAAAAGTGTGGAAGCAGGGCCAGGCTTGACTGCAGATGACCTAAAATTAGGGTTTTGGTTTCAGAGGCCATAACTCCAAATTTTTTGGTCATTCTTGTTTCTATTGGTCTCTATATGGTATAGTGAGTATGCATATCAATTTTCATGAAGAAATTCCATGGGGAAGGCATTTGATCAAGAGTTGACTTTCTGAACAAGTCAGTGCAAATTCAGGGCATCTGAGGCCCCCAATGACCCAACCAAGGGGTGTTCTTCATCATTTTGAGTGTATATGATCTTTATTTGATCATAGAAGAAGTTGGAAGTTCACAAAATTCAATAATTTCAAGTCTTTTGCAAAGTTGACTTTTTGGACAAGGTTGACTTTTAATGAAAATGTCATTTTAGGAAACTTTTTCAACCCTTACTTTTTGATTCAAAAAAGCTTCAAATGGAAAAACTTTGGTCATGAAAGTTGTAGAATAGATCTTTCCCTTTTCAAAAAGTACAAGAACATGACCTAATTCATTTTGGATCAAAAGTTATGGTTTGTCAAAGTTGGCAAAAATCACTAAATTTCAAGTCATACACCAAAGAGGCAAAGTTGCAAATTCACTTCTCAAGGCCAATTAAGTCATCGAATGGGCTTCTAATCCACTCAACATGATCACACAACATTCAAAAGTCAGATTGCACCCAAAGAATCACATGTTTTATGGCCCATGGATCAAGTTTCTTTCATGAAAACCAAAGGCAAAACAAGTTGCAAAAGTCATGATATCTCCTCAACCACTTGCTGGCTAGTTTGCTGATCAAACCTAGGCCTTTCCACACTACATGCTGCGCAGCACACCCTCCTTGTACTTGGCTAGAACATGACCCATGCTTCTCTTACACAAAAGTTGACATTTTTCAAAAGCACCCATACCTATCACAAAAGGACATGTCATGTCATCTGACCAATGGGATTTGTTTATGTTAATCAAATGCAAGCCAAAGCACATAACAAGCAAGCCTGAAACCAGCCACAAGACAACATTCACATTTTCACGCTCACGTGCAAAAGCATTCGAAACTCATTCCACAGGCCACAAACACTCAAACAAACTTCATAAACCTTCTCACCATGCATCACTGAACAAAAAGCACCCTTCAAAGCAACCTGAAACTCAAAGAATCAAAAACACGATTCTCACACCACCCTGAACAGAACTTGTTCAAACTTCCAAACCAGCCATCACAAACTCTTTCTAAGCATCAAAAGTTCATCTGGGGCCCAAAAGGAGTGGATTGCACATAGAGAAGAGGTCAGAAAGTTGTAGACTGGAAAGCTTCAAACTCAGGTAGCTTCATGAACATTTTTTCCAGAAATGGATTTTTAAGTTCCTAAGTTGTTCTTCATGATTCACTGGTCACTCTGATGTTCTTGGTTTTGAAAATGGTTGAGAAATAAGCATTTAATCTTACTCTGAAACTTTTCTGACCTAAAAATGTTTGCTTTCGATTCATGTGATTGATGAAAGATAAATGAGTTTTGTGTTAGGGTTTTGATTCAGGAGGATGTGGGGATGATTTCTGTTCTTTTAGATTTCATTTTAGTAAGGTTTTGAAGGTTTTAGGGATTTTCAGGTGGGGTTTCCACCGGAGAAGACGACCGGAGGTCTTCTCCGGCCACCTGAAAATAATTAGGGTTTAATCCCTGTCATTAATGAAGTTTGAATTTTGAGCGTTGGATGAGTTGACTTGGTCCACTCCCGCGCGTATTCAAGGGCCAGGATGCGTTTTCAGAAACCCTAATCACAATTAATTTAATTAATTATTTCATAAATCAGAAATTAGGAAGTTTGAATGTAGACCATTGGATTACACGCGCAGTCAACAACCTTCCCCCCAGTTTCCATCTGATCCGTCCATTGTGATTACTTTTAATTTTCTTTAATTTTTATTTAATTTATTTTGTATTTCTTTCTCCATTTTATTAAAAATAGCAAAAATTATTCAAAAATTCTGAAATTTTTTATACAAACTTTTATTTAATTTCAGAAACCAAAAATATTTTTATTTTTTATTTTTGCATTTTAAAAATATTTTTAAATATTTAAAAGCTTATTTTTAATTAATTAATGAGAATTAATTAATTAAAAATGCTTTTAGGTATTTAAAAATCACCAAAAAAATTCATGAAACATTTAAAAACATTTAGAAACATTGTCCAACCCTCAAACCAAATTTCTTTTTTGATCTTGATGCATTTTGAGAATTTTTCATGGAATTAAAATCATTTCAAGGCATTATTTTGATCCAAACTTCCAAAAATCATTTCTGCCTAACCATTGAGAATTGGACTTTGATTCTTTTTGCATTGCATTGTGTTTAGCATGTAGTTTGTAAGATTAAATTGGCTTGATTTGATCTTTCATTTTTCATTTGTTTGACATTTTTCTTGTTAGGGAACCCTAAAACCCTAGAAAACTTAGGAAAATCATAACTTGAATTAGGTTAAGAGTTGGAACCTCTCCTTTGGGCAGTGAGTTAGTATAGAATTAGGGTTCCTTTAAGTGCATTTTCAATTTTTTATCTTAATGTTTGCTTCTGTTTTTGGTTTGTGTTTGATGCATTGATCCTAAACCCTAATTTGGGCTTCCATATGCATCCATCTTGCATTTGCATTCATACCTTGACTTGCCATAGCATTTTGTGCATCCATTTGCTTCATATGACATCTTAAGACATATTGAAATCATGTTTGATCATTTCATCTTGCATTTGCCATGTTGTATGCCATTTGCATTTCATAACTTTTCATGTATGTTCATGGTTCTTAACTTGTTTCATTTGCATCCATAAGCTTGTGTGATCATCTCCATGTGTTGTTTCAGGTTTGTAGCATCTCATAGCATCATTAACATCATGCATGTGCTTCTGGTTTTGTTTCTCATCATGCCATTTCATTCCATTTGACATTGCATTGCATTTCTTTCACTAACTTTTCAGGTGGTAAGTAACTTTGGGAAGTGAATTTGCCTTCACTTCTCACATTTTCTTTTCATCTCCTCCATGCATCCTTGCTGCATTTTGTTATGTGTTTGAGTTTGAGCTTGCTCATTCTTCTTATTCTTACCTTCTTTCCTCAAGTGACTTGACTTCTTAAGTGAAGCAAGTTACTTTGCTTCTCTTTGCTCCTTTCATCTGCTTCCTGGTGGTTCCTTTGAAGATCTTTCTTGTTAAACCTCACAAACCTTAGGAACAACCATGCATGACAATGATTAGGGTTGTGATTAGTCTCCCCACTTAGTTTTACCTTTGTGTCTCATTGAGTCTTCTCTTCTCATCTCATAATCAGGGACTAAACCCTAAAGGCTTTAAGGCTTTGTGATTAAGCTTATGCCTGCATCCTTCTATTAGGATGGAGTGTATAACTTTAATCCTAAGTGTTAAACCCTTAATGTGTTTAAATCTCTTAATCAATTCACATAATAATCATCAAGACTTCACACTTGTAACTTGGGCCTTGCATTAGGGTTCTAATTCTTCCTTGACTGGTTAAGAAGGACTAACCCTAGTGTTAATGGACAAGTCCCCCTCAAGTTGTCTTACAAACCCTAAAAAACATTTCATCATCATATCATTAAATAAAATCCACTTAATCAAAGGCTTGTTTTGTCATGAGTTTAATCCCTAATCATGGATTAAGTTGAGGAGTTTTTCTCAGCTTAAACATTCTCATCTATTATCCTTCTATTAGGATGGTGTAATGAGTCTGTTTAATCCCTGATTATGGCTTAACCTCATTACTCAACACTAAAAAAAAACAACAAAAACATCTAAATAATCACAAGTAGGTTAATGATCTTAATCCTACACCAAAGGTGATTAAGTGTGAGAAGCTGACTTCACACTTAAGGTACTCTCATTACCCCTAATCAGAGGGAAGATGTGATGAGTTTACCAAATCCATTGGTTTAGGCTTAAGCTCATTAACTTATGACAAACTTTCAAAAGCAATAAAAGATTGAAAACACAAAAACAAACAATAATCGTCTCCTTCGGGATTCTTTTCTCATCATCTTGACTCATAAACGAGAACTTGCTTCTTCCGTCTAATGCAAGACAGTTAGCACCTGAGCCAGACAGGTCATACACTTGAGCATAGGCAAGTAAGCAGTTCACAAGTCAATTCATCTTTCAGTCTCTTTGGGTCGAACTACGGTGTTCTGACTTCCTCATTGCACGAGAGGATACGTAGGCATAACTTAACAGTTATCGAACAAAAGTCTCTGTATATTCCCCCTCTTTCAGCATCATTCTCTTAGCCTCATTATCATGAGCATTTCACTCCTGTCCCTACACTGACACTATACATTCATACACTTCACACTTCTTTTACACTGACACCTGTACATTGTTTTCCAGCCCTTTTACACACAAATTGCACTGACACTACCCCTTTAAAACACAAATCTTCTAAGCGTGGATCCCGTCGAGTACGACGGACAATCTGGGTGCTAATACCTTCCCAGGTTGTAACCAACCCCCTTTCTCAGTCTCTCTGGTTCGCAACTGTCTTATCCATATCTTTCTAGGTCTATGCAGCATTGCCTTTCCTCCGGGATAAAAATGCTTAGCTGGCGACTCTTTTCTTTTCCAGTGAGTTCACTGCTGTGTGTTCTTATTGTTCTCTTTCGCCGACCGTTCACGTCTGTACCTTTATTTGGACCATTCCCATTTATCGGGAGCGACAATGCAAGGCAACTGTTTTAGCTTTAGTTCTCCGCTGGGGAATTTAGGGAGCAATTTGTATGTTTTTTTTTGATGGATGGTCATTATTCACAAGTGTTTGGTTCAGAACATGGCTTATGATTATGCAATTTTGTTTGATTTTTGCCGTAATGCTCCGTATTAGACGGAATGCTACGCTTTGTAGGGTGAATGGGATGCGAATGCTATGATTATGCAAAGACAACCATCCGGGATTCGGATCCCGTTGCTGTGAAGATTTCTGGTTAATCTGTTTGAAATGGACATCCCAGCTGGGGATGAGATCATTGGTGGATCTGATGAGATGTATCTGCTTGGGGAAATGGGTCAATGATAGACCTATCTCAGTAATGAGGGACCCAGCTGGGGTTTGTAGAAGCTTTCTTCACTCTGTTGTGATTCCTTCATGCGTTGCTCTTCTGGTTAGAGGCTGAAACTCTGTGGGGAGATGGTTCCCTGGATTTTGTACTTTGGCCGAGGAAGAATGATTGGCACCTCAGCTGGGAGAAGTGACAAATGGCAACTCAGCTGGGGAGAAAGCACTTTGGGTGCTAAGACTGAGTGAATGTTGATTTGCCAGCTTGCTGGGATGAAGCCTACATGCCCCATGTTGTGCCTTGAGTACCTGCAATCCTGAAAAGGCAGAGAAACGCACAAGTGACCCCGAGGTATCCCTCACTGGATTTCGTCATAGGAGTTAGACACTCCCGAGAGTAAGTATATTCCCTGCAAGCATTTATTTTTAGAGGAAAAGCATCTGTATTTATGCAATCAGTATTTTAAGGACACCAGACATTTTTGCAAATGAAAATGAAGTGTACGGGGCGGAACATGACTGAAAATCTGATTTTATTAATTCATGTGCCCTGAATTGGCAAGATACAGTCAAGGAAACATATCCCCTGAAATGAGGAGATTGTTACAAATTGAGAAACAAAATGCTGGCAATGTTGTCGACGCTTCAAGGAGCTTCCTTTCTGCTATGACTCGTATGACATTTGACATTCTTCTCGTCTTGCTTTCTGAAGGAGGCTGATTCTGACAAAAGCTTGATCCTTTCGAGGCCTACCAAGTTGTAGGTGATACAGACGAATTCTGAATGCAGTTGTTCGCTTATTCCCTTATTTTGCATGGATCGCCCTTTCAGGTTTTCAATCCATCGGGATACCTATTTTTGCCTGAGTTGTCCAATGTGGCTTTTCAACTCAGCGGGTGTACATTTTTTTTTATTTTCCCTTATTTTTGCCCGAGTCTCTTATTCTGTTTTTGACTCGCCGGGATGCCCTATTTTTGCCTGGACTTACATTCTGTTTTTGTGTCCAGCGGGTCATTTTATGCGAAGTATTTTTTTACTGCATCTGAATTCACAGGGGACGGGAAATCTTCACCATCCATAGTGCTGAGCATAAGTGCTCCACCAGAGAAAACTTTCTTTACTACAAATGGTCCTTCATAATTCGGAGTCCACTTGCCCCTGTGGTCTGTATGTGGAGGGAGGATCCTCTTCAGCACAAGATCTCCTACTTGGTACTCTCGGTGCCTAACTTTCTGATCGAAGGCTCTCTTCATTCTTTTCTGATACAGCTGCCCATGACAGATTGCAGCCAATCTCTTCTCTTCAATCAGACTCAGTTGTTCGTATCGGGATCGGACCCATTCTGCTTCGTTCAGCTTGACATCCATTAGTACCCGTAGAGAGGGTAATTCAACTTCAACAGGTAGGACTGCTTCCATACCATACACAAGCTGATACGGTGTTGCCCCAGTGGATGTTCTAATTGACGTGCGGTACCCATGTAAGGCAAACGGTAGCATTTCATGCCAGTCTTTGTAGGTGACTACCATCTTCTGCACAATCTTCTTGATATTCTTATTAGCTGCCTCAACCGCGCCGTTCATCTTTGGCATGTAGGGAGAAGAATTGTGGTGTTGGATCTTGAAGTCCCGGCATAATTCAGCCATCATTTTGTTGTTCAAGTTGGAACCATTATCAGTAATGATTCGCTCGGGAACTCCGTATCGACAGATGATATCTCTTTTCAGAAATCTGGCTACCACTTGCCTTGTAACATTTGCATAAGAAGCTGCTTCGACCCACTTGGTGAAATAGTCAATGGCAACCAGGATGAATCTGTGGCCATTTGAAGTAGTCGGTTCGATCTTGTCAATCATATCAATGCCCCACATAGCAAAGGGCCAAGGTGAAGACATCACATTCAAAGGATTGGGTGGCACATGCACCTTATCCGCATAAATATGGCATTTATGGCATTTTCTGGCATAGGCACAACAGTCGGCATCCATTGTGATCCAATAATAACCTGATCTTAGCAACTTATTAGCCATTGCATGTCCTCCAGCATGGGTACCAAAGGATCCTTCTTGCACTTCATGCATTAACAAATCTGCTCCTGTCCTGTCGACGCATCTGAGGAGTACCATATCAAAGTTTCTCTTGTATAGAGAACCATCAGTGTTCAGGAAGAAACTACCAGCAAGCCTTCTTAATGTCTTCTTATCATTGGAAGATGCCCCAGGTGGGTATGTTTGATCCTCTAAGAAGCACTTAATGTCATGGAACCAAGGCTTATCATCTTTGACAATGTCAGCGGCAAATACATATGCTGGTCTGTCAAGTCTGGACACTGAAATCTGAGGTACAAAGTTGGCAGCTTGAACCTTGATCATGGATGAAATGGTAGCCAAAGCATCTGCAAACTGATTTTCGTCCCGAGGGATATACTCAAGCTTGACCGTTGTAAAGAAAGTCAATAACCTCCTTGTATAATCCCTGTAAGGTATCAGATGATCCTGGTGGGTGTACCATTTGCCGTTGGTTTGATTGATTACCAGAGCTGAATCTCCGAATACAGTAAAAGTCTTGATCCTGAGGTCAATGGCTTCCTCAAGACCCATAATGCAAGCTTCGTATTCAGCTTCGTTGTTAGTGCAGTTGAAAGTGAGTTTTGCCGAGAAAGGCATGTGAACTCCCTTAGGTGTAATGAGTACTGCACCAACACCACGACCATTCATATTAACAGCCCCATCAAACATCATAGTCCATTCTTCTTCCAGGTCAGGCCCTTCAGTATGAACAGGCTCTTCATGATCTTTTGCTTTTATGAACATGATGTCTTCATCAGGGAAGTCAAATCTCATAGGCTGGTAATCATCAATGGGTTGCTCAGCAAGATAATCAGACAATACACTGCCCTTGATGGCTTTTTGAGATGTGTATTGAATATCATATTCTGTGAGGATCATTTGCCATCTTGCAACCCGTCCGGTAAGCGCTGGCTTCTCAAAAATGTACTTAACTGGATCCATTTTGGAGATTAATAAGGTAGTGTGGGTCAACATATACTGTCTCAGTCGGCGAGCAGCCCACGCTAAAGCGCAGCAAGTTTTCTCGAGCAGTGAATAACGTTGTTCACAGTCGGTAAACTTTTTGCTTAGGTAGTATATTGCATACTCTTTTCGACCAGACTCGTCATGCTGGCCCAGCACACACCCCATTGACTCTTCTAAAACTGTCAAATACATGATTAGAGGTCTTCCTTCAACTGGAGGCATAAGGATTGGAGGCTCTTGTAAATATTCCTTGATTTTGTCAAAAGCCTTCTGGCAGTCTTCGTTCCACCTGACCGTCTGTTCTTTTCTTAACAATTTGAACAAGGGTTCGCAGGTTGCTGTAAGGTGAGATATGAACCGTGAAATGTAGTTCAGTCGTCCTAAGAACCCTCGAACTTCTTTTTCTGACTTTGGTGCAGGCATTTCTTGAATGGCTTTGACTTTATCAGGGTCAACTTCAATCCCTTTCTCACTTACAATAAATCCCAGCAGCTTACCAGACCGTACCCCGAATGTGCACTTGTTGGGGTTCAGCTTCAATTGGTACTTCCTCAGACGCTTAAATAACTTCAACAGATTTACCAGGTGGTCTTCTTCAGTGAGGGACTTGGCAATCATGTCATCCACATAACATTCGATTTCTTTATGGATCATGTCATGGAATAATGTCACCATAGCCCGTTGATATGTTGCACCAGCATTCTTCAGTCCGAATGGCATCACCTTGTAACAGAACGTGCCCCAGGGTGTGATGAAGGTTGTCTTCTCCATGTCTTCAGGTGACATCTTGATCTGATTGTATCCTGAAAATCCGTCCATGAAGGAGAATACCGAGAACTGAGCTGTATTATCAACCAATACATCAATGTGAGGTAAAGGGAAGTCATCTTTCGGGCTAGCTCTGTTCAGATCCTGGTAGTCGACACACATTCTTACTTTGCCGTCTTTCTTAGGCACAGGTACTATATTAGCCACCCACGGCGGATAGCTAGTTACAGCAAGGAACCCGACGTCCCACTGCTTTTGTACCTCTTCTTTGATTTTCATTGCCATGTCTGGGCGAGTACGGCGCAGTTTCTGTTTAACCGGTGGGCATTCTTCTCTTAAAGGCAGCTTGTGCATAACAATATCGGTGTTCAACCCTGGCATATCTTGATAAGACCAAGCAAACACATCCACATATTCTTGAAGCAGGTCAATCAGTTGTCTCTTCACTGAGTCTTGTAAGCGGGCCACGATTTTAACCTCTTTCACGTCTTCATCTGTTCCAAGATTAATCGTTTCGACTTCCTCCTGATGAGGAGTGATAACCCTTTCCTCTTGTCTCAACAACCTGGCTAGCTCTTCAGGAAGCTCACACTCTTCTTCAACCCCTTCATCAGCTTGATTGATTGGATTGTCAAAGTCATACGAAGTCATAGCCGTGCTGTTGTCGGTGCGGTCTGGAAGGCACTCTCTGCAAGGGTTCAGTTTGTTCATTTTAGTGATTGATTTTAATCTTGTTTAGAAAAGTAAAATAAAGTTGTCATTTTGAAAACATTGCCATTTATTTTTTGTACAAAAAGAAAAATGGAAAAACAGTGGGTGGAAAAGAAAAAGACTCGTTTGCAAAAGATGTCTGATATTTCATTGATTAATCTTGTTGCACAAAAATTACAGATGGCCCGATTACAAAATGAGTATTGTCATCTTGGGCAAGATGCAAGACTTGATGCATGCTCAAAATACGGGAAATAATAATTACTCTGCAGGAGTAACTCTTATAATTTCCTGGGAAGACCAGTTTGAGATACTGCTCCCTGGGATCTTTGGACGGATCCAACTCTCCAGGTTGCGGTCGCTTTCATCCTCGTCTTCCAAGTTGTTCACGGCATCGGGGGCGAGCATCCCCCCACTGACGAAATTGGGCTCCTTAGCAGCCTCTGCTTGATCTTGTTGAGTTGGTTTGTAACCCAACCCAAATCTATCCTCCTTCTTTTCTACGGGCAGCAACTTGCCCCAGCCTTGGGCAGTCCCTTCTTCAACAACCTTCCGGGTTTGTTGATAAGATGTTATTGAGGTTCCAGGTACAGCGGATGTTTCATTTATGTTCAAGGCCTCAAACCCTTGACTCATAGTTTCGTGGATCTCCCCATCCATCTCAATGTATTTGTATGTAGCCAGATGGCTAACAAAAATATCTTCCTCTCCACAAATAGTAACGACTTGGCGTTCCCACTCGAATTTTAACTTCTAGTGAAGGGTAGACGTAATTGCGCCAGCGGCGTGAATCCAAGGTCTACCCAACAAACAGCTGTAGGCAGGCTGAATGTCCATCACGTAGAAGGTCGTTTTGAAAGTTTGTGGGCCAATCGTTATAGGCAACTCAATTTCTCCCAGAACTGATCTCTTAGAACCGTCAAAGGCTCTCACTACCAAGTTACTAGGACGTAATGCCAATCCTTCATACTCCAGCTTCACAAGGGCTTTTTTAGGTAAGACATTGAGGGATGACCCTGTCTCTACCATTACATGGGAAAGAACTGCACCCTTACACTCCATGGTAATGTGCAAAGCCTTGTTGTGATTGCGGCCTTCCGTAGTCAAATCAGTGTTGGTAAATCCTAGTCCATGACTAGCGTTGACGTTTCCAACTACAGCTTCCAACTGATTGACGGTAATCTCCTCTGGCACATAAGCTGCGTGCAAGACTTTTAGTAGTGCGTTCCGATGAGCCTCGGAGCACATTAACAATGATAAAATGGAGATCTTGGAAGGTGTCTGGTGAAGCTGGTCCACTATCTTGTAATCACTTTTCTTGATGATTCTCATGAATTCATCAACCTCTTGATCGAAAGGGGTTTTCAAAGCTTTTTTAACAAC
This sequence comes from Lathyrus aphaca, assembly GCA_963966055.1. NCBI lineage: Eukaryota > Viridiplantae > Streptophyta > Magnoliopsida > Fabales > Fabaceae > Lathyrus > Lathyrus aphaca. The sequence continues at coordinate 458,552,724 of OZ014525.1, read as the reverse complement.
TTGTTCCTCTTGCACCATGCTCTTCCCTTTTGCCTTGGCAGCAGCTTCTGCTTCGGCACCGGGTCTTTGAATTTGTGGGGCGAAGAGACGTCCGCTTCGAGTGAAGCCTCCGCCTCCCCCCACATTGTCTACTTGTGGTGAAGAAGTTGATGATTCAAGAGTGATTTTCCGTCCTTCGCAGTATAGATCGGAGCCGTAATGCCAAGGGATGGCATTACTGCTTTCATAGGGTACTGGTCCAGGCACCGTGATAGTGACTGGACTGATAGCAGCTGCAGAAGGGACCATGATAGTATGTGGATCGTAGTATATTGTAACCGGTGCTCTGACAGGAGTGGCACTTTGTGAGTTGTAGGCAGAATCATTTGCAGGATCATAATAAATTGTAACCGTTGAGACACTTTCATTGCTTGCTGTTGATGTTGTAGGAGACACTGTAGACTGGATGGGTGTTGCTGTTGTAGGAGGTTCTGAATGAAGGGGTGCTAAGGTTGTAGAAGGGATGTTTGTTGATATCTGGTCCGTTGAAGTAACAGATGAAGCATTTGTTGATGAGATTGAAGAGTTGTTTGGAACAATTGTTGTTGCAGTTGTAGAAGACTCGGGAATTGCTGTTAAGGAGATTGCTGGATTGGTAGGTATTGATGTTGTGATTTGAAGCAGGCCACTCTGGATGAGACCATCTATGCCATCTCTCAAGTTATCACACCCATTCACTGAAATGTTGCAATAAGCACATCCTAGCTCACATCCAGGGAACATTTGACATTCAAGGAGTTGAGCTTTAATCTCCACCAAGGGTGTCCGAATCTGCCCCACACTGGTTATTAAGTAAGACGGCTTGTTTTCCTCAATAGCATTGATTCTGGGTCCTCTGTGGTTTGGCATAGGATTCTTACTGACATTTGGTGGCGGTGCAAAGTTTAGAGCTTTGGAATCCACTAGATCCTGCACTTTCATGTGCAAAGCTCTACACTTCTCTGTACTGTGGCCAGGTGCATTTGAGTGAAAAGCACATATGGCGCTAGCGTCATAATTTCTGGGTAGACTGGCAGGATCTGGAGGTGCCAATGTCCTTAGCTCAACCAGGTTGAGTTTCAGGAGTTGTGGCAATAATGTGGCATAAGGCATAGGGATCGGATCGATCACCCTATTGGCCTGAGAAGGTCTCTGTTGAAATGGTCTTTGCTGATTGTTGTTGCTGGTGTTGTTGTAGTTTCCCTGAGGAGGATACTGAGTTTGTTGCTGGTAATTTTGTTGCTGTGGTTGATAAGCTGGCTGTGGATGAATTGGAGCGGGAATGGTGACTGCTGCCACAGACCTATGAACATATTGGGGTCTGCCCCTGCTGGTATGGATAGCATTGGTCTCACCAGTTCTTCTTGTGCCCACAAAAGGCTTTCTTGTGTTGCTGGATGAGCTAGCACCGTTGTCAGAAATTTTGCCCATCTTTAATAGGCTCTCAATTCTTTCTCCAGCTATAACTACATCCGCGAAGCTGGTAGAAGAAAAGGCAGCTAGCCTATCAATGTATGTCCCTTGGAGGGTGTTCATAAACATGTCGGCCATCTCCCTCTCCGACATGGGTGGCTGGACAGCAGCAGCAAGCTGTCTCCACCTCTGGGCGTACTCCCGGAAGCTTTCTCTGGATGATTGTGACATTCCCATCAGGAGGGTCCTGTTGGGTGCCATATCCATATTATACTGGTATTGTCTAATGAAGGCCTCAGCCAAGTCCTTCCAGCATCTGATGGTCGCTCTAGTCAAATGAGAGTACCATTCCTTTGAAGCCCCCGTTAAGCTATCCTCGAAATAAAACATCCATAGCTTTTCATCCATGGTGTATGCCTTCAACCTCCCCAGAAAGGATTGCAAGTGGGTCCGCGGACAGGAAGTCCCGTTGTACTTCTCAAAGCACGGAGGTTTAAATTTGTGGGGAATCCTGACCCCGTCCACTAAGCCCATGTCCATAACATCAAAACCCAGGGAGTTATGAGATTCCAAGGACCTTAATTTTCCAGCAATTTCATCTAGCCTTCTGTCATAGGCCTCATCCCCAGCTCCCATCACTGTGAACTGATCTTCCTGGGGGTCTTCTTGGAGTATTCTGCCTGTAGTAGCATTCCCTTGTACATTAGCAGGGATATTGATCTCTGGATGAAGGTGGGGTCCAAATACATGTGGGTTGATATGAGGCTGAACCCTCTCATTGTTGCTTGTCCCACCAGTCCTTAGATGGGGGTCTTCCTGAGTCTGCCTCTCTACCAGGGCTCTTAATCTCTCTTGGCTCTGTGCCAATCCATTCATCACCTCCATAAATTGTGTCATCTGATTCCTCATTTCCAGTCTCTCATTGGCCATTTGGTTCCTGACCTCCGTAAGATCCTGTTGTACCTGGTCCATCTGTATACCCGAAAGGTTGTTGCGGGTAGGATATCTGTGTGGACGGTTGAGTGGGAATACCCGACGTCGAGCAATAGTTCCTGAAGTCACAACAGAGTTAGTCACAAACAAAACAAAAACCTACAAAACAAAACAAAAGGTTAGTATGCAATGCAGTATGCTTATTTGTTTCCAAGGTATCCGGCTTGGCACTTGGTTTTGACCTTTCCAGACCCTTGAGGAAGATGCTTTTGATGTTGCTTGAAGAATTCAGATAAAACAAACCAACACATATATTACAAAAAGTAAATGATACACAGTTTGTTTCTTTTTACAATACATGCCCTCTGAGGGGTCAAAATACAACACACAAAAAAAGGAAAAGTACAATGAAAGTAACAACAAGCAAAAGTCAGACACCAAGACCAAACTCATCCTCCTGAACTTCCTTTAGGAGTGCTTCAGTCACAGGATCAGCCGGACGCTCTGTAAGGTTCCTGATGAGAAGATTCCTGGTAGCAACAGCTGCAGTTAGCTTCTTGTGTCGACTCTGGTCCTTTGACCTCTTCACACCAGCCCTAATCTTTAACTCTGAGATCTCTCTCTGGGCTGCTAGCAGGGCTTCCTGTTGCTCCTTTGCACTAGCCTCCAACTGCTCAATCTTGTCCTGAGTCCTTTTATCTTCCTGAGTACGAGCTTCGGTGATCCTGACCCACCTAGCTTGACTCTCCTTCAGATACAAATCAGTCCTAGCCTTTTGGAACCGAGCCTCCTTGCAGGCATTCTTCAAGATCTGCTCTCCAGCCCTTGACTTCTTGATGTAGTCTTCTGACTTCTCAATCCTGGCTAGATTCTCCACCTTAAGCTTTTCTAACCTTTCAATGTCCAGCCGACCATCACTCCTCTCCCAGAGGGTCTTCTGTAGAGCCTGAGTCAAATTCTCATTCCTCTCTTTCAGTTTCTCAAACTCCTCTAAGCTGACAGTGGCAGGAGGTGGTGCTGTGGAGGGTCCAGGTGCATCCTCAATGGTAAAGGGCATCCCAGAAATTTGTGCCCTGGCATGAGACCACTCATAGTACTGAGCTGAGGCCACATTGTTGCATCTCCCTAGAATGGTTATCCCTTTGGTCTGGACATTGTCCCAAGCCCAGGATGCTTGCCTGACAATGGCCAGATTAGGCTTAATCTCACAATAAAGGGTTTCAGCCAAATCTTGTGCTCTAGGAGTGTGGACCAATGCATAGCCCAATTGTCTTTTGAATAGCAGAGGGTTGTAATTGATGCAACCCTTCACTCCTATCAGGGGTACATTGGGGAACTGCCCACAACTAGTAATGATGTCCCTGCCCTTGGTGCTCTGAGTGCACCACCTGATGTCAGCTGAGGTCAAAGCAATGAGTCTTCTAGCCCAATTCTTTGGCTGGTGAGGATTCAAGAATGCATCAGTCTTGGGCAAGTGCTTGAGCAGCCAGGTATGGAACAGGGGAGCACAGCATCTCACCAATCTTCCTCTTTGCTTTTCATTCCTTTGGTGAACAGAGTAGTAGAAATCTCCCAGTAAGGTGGGTACTGGGTTCCTCAGGATAAAAAGATGGACTGCATTCTTGCTTATAAACCTAGGCTCATCTGCAAAAAGTATGACCCCATATATGCTAAGGGCCAATAAAGCACAGACTGCCTTCCACTCTCCCAAGGAGGCCTTCAGGATGGCCTGAGAGATCCAGAAATCCAAATGTAGACCAGAGATCCCAGCCTTGGTAGTCATGTTCTGCCCAATCAGGCAAGGCTCTAGATATAATGCCTTTGCCACTTCTTCATTACTGGGAAAAGCCATCTCAAGGTTGAAGGGGACTCCACCCCTGATAGGTACACCAACCAATGATGAATACTCCTCTAATAAAGGCCCCAACTGAAAATCCTGAAAGGTGAAGCACCTCAGAGGGGGATCATAGAACTGCAAGCAAGTATGAATCAAACTCCTCTGGGAAGGGTCCAAATCCATAACCACATCAAGTATGCCTCCATAATGTTCTCTGAATAGTGGTATATGGTCTGGAGTAATCAAGGCCCGGATCTTCCTGATGTCAGCTAGCTCAGGCTGAAAGAAATGATATGAGATGTTGCTCTTCTTGGGTGCCATGTTGCTGAAGAAGAGCTGAGACAGATGCTGATGAAGATAGGTCTATGCAGATGAAGGGGTCAAAACCAAGCCAAAAATATAGTATGGATACCCTGAAAAACAAATAAGCAAATGTTAAAATGATGCAATGATGATGTATGCAAATGATATGCAAGGGTTTGTGACTGAGCTGGATCTGATCAAGTGCTCTGATATAAGTCCATGTATGTTCAAGAAATCCAGATGGAGGTTCATAAGTCCAGTAACCAAGGTGGGGGACTCAAATAAAGAGTCACATGTCCAGGGTTAAAAATCACAAGAACTGTCCCAAAATGGAGTATTCTTAACCAAAACAAAATAACAGGGTATGCTGAGGTCAAGGGTACCTGCAAACCTGTAAACAGCCCAACCCCCTCACAGGTGGTGTTCTAAAACAAGGATCCTCAGGCTTGGATCAGTTATGAGAAGTGTAAACACTTCTAACCCGGAGGTACAGTGTTTACAATAACCATAAAAGATCCTCCACTAATTCACCTCAGTTTCTGAAGGTCAATACTAAAGGTCATCCAGACTTAGCAGGCTTCCCAGATAGCCCTAGCACTACAGGAAATCTGCAACACAGAGTTCTCAAGAAGAAACCCATATCTGAACCGTGTTTCATATTCCCGCACCAGACTGAAATGGAATGGGAAAGAACATGAACCACTCTAGCCTAGGTGTCACTCAGGTCCCAGGTATAGGACCTCAACTCTCAATAGAACCCCACCCACCAAAGCAACAAACCAGATCCAGCCAGACAGTATGACAGTAGGATATATGTATAAAGCTATAAAGAAAGCAGTAAAACAACTGTACATAAAGCAATAAACAAAATAAATATACAAACACAAATAGCACATAACACCCCAGTAAACACAAATCAAGCAAGCGCTAGGAGGAACCCACAAAAAGAACCAGAAGCCCTGGTTACAACATAAGGGTCCCCAGCAGAGTCGCCAAGCTGTCGCTCCCAAAAAGATGAGACCGGGCTCCAATATGGTACAGACGCGATCGGTCGGCGAGAGGAGGATGTGAGAACACACAGGAGTGAACTCACAGGGAATGAAAAGAGTCGCCAGCTAGGCATTTTTATCCCGGAGGAAAGGCAATGCTGCATAGACCTAGAAAGATGTGGATAAGACAGTTGCGAACCAGAGAGACTGAGAAAGGGGGTTGGTTACAACCTGGGAAGGTATTAGCACCCAGATTGTCCGCCGTACTCGACGGGATCCACGCTTAAAAGATTTGTGTTTTAAAGGGGTAGTGTCAGTGCAATTTGTGTGTAAAGAGCTGGAAAAGGATGTACAAGTGTCAGTGTAAAAGAAGTGAAGTGTATAAGTGAGGTGTCAGTGTAAGAACAAAGATGAAATGCTCATGATAATGAGGCTAAAGAATAAGGCTAGAAAGAGGGGGAATATACAGAGACTTTTGTTCGATAACTACTAAGTTATGCCTACGTATCCTCTCGTGCAATGAGGAAGTCAGAACACCGTAGTTCGACCCAAAGAGACTGAAAGATAAATTGACTTGTGAACTGCTTACTTGTCTATGCTCAAGTGTATGACCTGTCTGGCTCAGGTGCAAACTGTCTTGCATTAGACGGAAGAAGCAAGTTCTCGTTTGTGAATGAATGAGATGAGAAAAGAATCCTGAAGGAGACGATTATTGTTTTTTTTTTTGGGTTTTCAGTCTTTTATTACCTTTGAAAGTTTGTCATAAGCTAATGAGCTTAAGCCTAGACCAATGAGTTAGTAAACTCATCACATCTTCCCTCTGATTAGGGGTAATGAGAATACCTTAAGTGTGAAGTCAGCATCTCACACTTAATCACCCTGATGTAGGATTAAGATCATTAACCTACTTGTGATTATTTAGATGTTTTTGTTGTTTTTGTTTAGTGTTAAGTAATGAGATTAAGCCATAATCAGGGATTAAACAGACTCATTACACCATCCTAATAGAAGGATAATAGATGAGAATATTTAAGCTGAGGAAGACTCCTCAACTTAATCCATGATTAGGGATTAACCTCATGACAAAACAAAGCCTTTATTAGGTGGATTTTATTTAGTGATATGATAATGAAGTGATTTTTAGGGTTTGTAAGACAACTTGAGGGGGACTTGTCCATTAACACTAGGGTTAGTCCTTCTTAACCAATTAAGGAAGAATTAGAACCCTAATGCAAGGCCCAAGTTACAAGCTTGATGTCTTGATGATTATTAAGATGAATTGATTAAAAGATTTAAACACATTAAGGGTTTAACACTTAGGATTAAAGTTATACACTCCATCCTAATAGAAGGATGCAGGCATAAGCTTAATCACAAAGCCTTAAAGCCTTTAGGGTTTAGTCCCTGATTATGAGATGAGGAGAGAAGACTCAAGGAGACACAAAGGTAAAACTAAGTGGGGAGACTAATCAAAACCCTAATCATTGTCATGCTTGGTTGTTCTTAAGGTTTGTGAGGTTTACAAGAGAAATCTTCAATGGAACCACCAGGAAGCAGATGAAAGGAGCAAAGAGAAGCAAAGTAACTTGCTTCACTTAAGAAGACAAGTCACTTGAAGAAAGAAAGTAAGAGGAAGAAGAATGAGCAAGCTCAATCTCAAGCACAAAGTAAAATGCAGCAATGATGCATAAGAGAAATGAAAATAACTTGTGAAAAGTGAAGGCAAATTCACTTCTCAAAGTAACTTACCACCTGAAAAGTTAGTGAAAGAAATGCAATGCAATGCAAAATGAGATGAAATGGCATGATGAAAATCAAAACCAAAAGCATATACATGATGTTAATGATGCTATGAGATGATGCAAACATGAAACAAGGCATGGGAATGATCATACAAGCATATGGATGCAAGAGAAGCATGTTTAGAACCATGAACATACATGAAAAGTTATGGAATGCAAATGGCATACAAAGTGGCAAATGAAAGATGTAATGATCAAACATGCTTCTAATATGTCTTAAGATGTCTAATGAATCAAATGGATGCACAAAATGCTATGGAAAGTCATGGTATGTGAGCAAATGCAAGATGAATGCAAATGAAAGCCCAAATTAGGGTTTATGATCAATGCATCAAACAAAAACCAAAATCAGAAGCAAACATCAAGATAAAAAATTGAAAATGCCTTTAAAGGAACCCTAAACCTATACTAACTCACTGCCCAAAGGAGGGGTTCTAACTCTTAACCTAATTAGGGTTATGAATTTCCTAAGATTTCTAGGGTTTTAAGGTACCTTAACAAGAAAAATGTCAAACAAATGGAAAATGCAAGATCAATTCATGCCAATTTAATCCTACAAACTACATGATATGCAAGACACAATGCAAAAAGAATCAAAGTCCAACCCTCAATGGTTAGGCAGAAATGAATTTTTGAATATTGGATCAAAATAATGCTTTGAAATTGAATTAATTCCATGGAAATTTGCCAAAATGCATCAAGATCAAAAAAGAAATTTGGTTTGAGGGTTGGACAATGTTTCTAAATGATTTTAAAGGTTTCATGAATTTTTTGGTGATTTTTAAATACCTAAAAGTATTTTTAATTAATTAATTCTCATTAATTAATTAAAAATAAACTTTTAAATGATTTAAAAATATTTTTTAATGCAAAAAATAAAAATAAAAATGTTTTTGGTTTCTGAAAATTAATAAAAGTTTATACAAAAATTTTCAGAATTTTTAAAATTGTTTTGCTATTTTTTATAAAATGTAGAAAACAAATGCATTTAAATGAAAAATAAAAATGAATTAAACTGAAAAAAGAAAAGTCAGCGCATCCAAAGGCCATGATTCAAACTAAAAGGGAGGGAATTGACCTGCGTGCGCATCTGGACGGTCCAAATTCAAACTTGTGCAATTAAGACTAAACCCTAATTAATTAACCCTAATGACTTTCAGGCGACCGGAACACTGTTCCGGTCGTCTTCTCCGGCAAGCTCAAATCCCTAACTCTCTCTACACGCAATGAAAACAAAATCTAACTGCCCATAACTCATCCCCATTCAAAAACGAATCAAACCCCTCTATCAAACATCATTTCTCATTCATAAATCAGCCAAATCGAATCAAAACATTCCTAGGGCAAAAAATTTCAGACAGTTCATACATGCTGGTTTCTCAACCATTTTCAAAAGTAAACACATATTCATGATCAGGGGAGTGCATAGAAGCTTTTAAGAACTTAAAAACATGTTTCTGGAAAAAAGTTTTGAGGTGACTACCTGAACTGAAGCTTTCAATTCAGGAGCTTTCTGGCTGTTTCTTTGGCTCAAATCCACTCCAATGACCCTCCTAAGAAGCTTGCAATGATTGGTTGCAGTTTAAAATGGATGGTTTGGGAGATGGCAGAAGTTCTGTTCAATAGCAAGTGGTGATCGTGTTTTTGATTCTTTGAGTTTCAGGCTATGGTGATGGGTGCTTTGTGACCAGGAAGGTGTGTTGAGTTGATTTATGAAGTTTGTTTATGAGTTTGAGGCTTGTGTGATGAGTTTCGAATGCTCTTGCAAGATGGTGTGAAAATGGGAATGCTGTGATGGAGAGTGTTTCAGGCTTGTGTTGTAGTTGCTTTGGCTTGCTTTTTGCTTGTATAAACAATTGGGATTGGTCAGAAGATGTGATGTGTGCTTTTGTGATAGGTATGGCTCAAGTTGCCAAAATGTCAAAGTTGTGTAAGAGAAGCATGGGCTACTTTCTAGCCAAGGACAAAAGGTGTGTCCTGCGCAACATGATGTGGGGAGAACCCTAGGATGGTTCAGCAAGTCAGCAAGCAAGTGGATCTTCACTTGAGTGAGTTTTTGCAAGTTGGTTCACTTTTGATTCTTATGAGATATCTTGCTCCATAGGCCATAAAAATGTGTGATCTCTTGGCCCAATCTGACTTTTAGGTCTTGTATGATCATGTTGTGAAGTTTAGAAGTCCATTTGATAACTTAATTTGCCTTGAGAAGTGAATTTGCAACTTTGCCTCTTTGGTAGAAACTTTGAAATTTTGTGATTTTAGCCAACTTTGACAAGCCATAACTTTTGATCCAAAATGAATTAGGTCATGTTCTTGTACTTTTTGAAAAGGGAATGATCCATTCTACAACTTTCATGACCAAAGTTTTTCCATTTGAAGCATTTTTGAATCAAAAAGTAAAGGTTGAAAAAGTTTCCTAAAATGGCAATTTCATTAAAAAGTCAACTTTCCCAAAAAGTCAACTTTGCAAAAGACTTGAAATTCTTCAATTTTGTGAAGTTCCAACCTCTTCTATGATCAAATAAAGATCATAAACAATCAAAATGATGAAGAACACCCTTTGGTTGGGTCATTGGGGGCCTCAGATGCCCTGATTTTGCACTGACTTGCTTGAAAAGTCAACTCTTGATCAGATGACTTCCCCATGGAATTTCTTCATGAAAATTGATATGCATACTCCTTATACCATATAAAGACCAATAGAAACAAGAATGACCAAAAAATTTGGACTTATGGTCTCTGAAACCAAAACCCTAATTTTAGGTCATCTGTGCAGTTAAACCTGGCTCTGCTTCCATGCCATTCTCAGTTCTTGTGATTTCTTGACAGTATTGACTTTGAGAGGATATAATATGATGCTTGAACATACATGGAACCCTTTGAAGTGATTGATGACCTTTGGAGTGGCCCATGAAGCTCTTGGATTGCTTAGATCACAAACCCTAGATGCAGATGACTTTGAATCTATGCAGTAAATCAAAAATGTGATATGAGATGCTATGATTGAGTTTATGCATATGAAATGATCACAAGCCATGGTGTGAATGGGTGAGGGCAAATTTGGGGTGTTTACACAAGGGTACCTGCAAACTTGTAAACAGCCAAACCCCCTCACAGGTGGTGTTCTAAAACAAGGATCCTCAGACTTGGATCAGTTATGAGAAGTGTAAACACTTCTAACCCGGAGGTACAGTGTTTACAATAACCATAAAAGATCCTCCTCTAATTCACCTGAGTTTCTGAAGGTCATAATAAAGGTCATCCAGACTTAGCAGGCTTCCCAGATAGCCCTAGCACTACAGGAAATCTGTAGCACAGAGTTCTCAAGAAGAAACCCACATCTGAACCGTGTTTCATATTCCCGCACCAGACCGAAATGGAATGGGAAAGAACATGAACCACTCTAGCCTAGGTGTCACTCAGGTCCCAGGTATAGGACCTTAAACTCTCAGTAGAACCCCACCCACCAAAACAAAGACCAGATCCAGCCAGATGACAGTATGACAGTATGATGTATGAAGCTGTAAAGAAAGCAATAAATAACTGTACATAAAGCAATAAATAAAGCAAATATATAAACACAATTAGCACATAACACCCCAGTAAACACAAATCAAACAAGCGCTAGGAGGAACCCACAAAAAGAACCAGAAGCCCTGGTTACAGTATAAGGGTCCCCAGCAGAGTCATCAAGCTGTCGCTCCCACCTGATGACACCCGGTCAAGAGGGGTACAGACGCGAACGGTCGGCGAAAGGAGAGGAATGAATAGAGTCGCCAGCTAGGCATTTTTATCTCGAAGGAAAGGTAATGCTGCATAAACCTAGGAAAAAGATGGATAAGACGGTTGCGAACCAGAGAGACTGAGAAAGGGGGTTGGTTACAACCTGGGAAGGTATTAGCACCCAAATTGTCCGTCGTACTCGACGGGATCCACGCTTAAAAGACTTGTGTTTTAAAGGGGTAGTGTCAGTGCTATTTGTGTATCAAAGCTGGAAAGAATGCAAGTGTCAGTGTAAGAGAAGTGTGAAATGTATAAGTGAAGTGTCAGTGTAAGAATAAGAATGAAGTGCTCAAGACCATGAGGCTAAAAGAATGATGCTGGAAAGAGGGGGAATATACAGAGACTTTTGTTCGATAATTGTTAAGTTATGCCTACGTATCCTCTCGTGCAATGAGGAAGTCAGAACACCGCAGTTCGACCCAAAGAGACTGAAAATAAAATTGACTTGTGAACTGCTTGCTTGTCTATGCTCAAGTGTATGACCTGTCTGGCTCAGGTGCAAACTGTCTTGCATTAGACGAAAGAAGCGAGTTCTCGTTTGTGAGTGGATGAGGTAAGAAAAGAATCCCGGAGGAGACGATTATTGTTTGTTTTTGGTGTTTTCAATATTTTATTGATTTTTGAGTTTGTCATAAGAAAATGAGCTTAAGCCTAAATCAATGGGTTAGTAAACTCATCACATCCTCCCTCTGATTAGGGGTAATGAGAATACCTTAAGTATGAAGTAAGCACCTCACACTTAATCACCATGGTGTAGGATTAAGACCATTAACCTAATTGTGATTATTTAGATGTTTTTGTTGTTTTTGTTTAGTGTTAAGTAATGAGTTTAAGCCGTAATCAAGGATTTAATGGACTCATTACACCATCCTAATAGAAGGATAATAGATGAGAACATTTAAGCTGAGAAAGACTCCTCAACTTAATCCATGATTAGGGATTAACCTCATGACAAAAAAAACCTTTGTTAAAGTGGATTTTAGTTAATGATGAGATTAAGAAGTGGATTTTATGATTTGTAAGACAACTTGAGGGGGACGTGTCCATTAACACTAGGGTTAGTCCTTCTTAACCAGTTAAGGAAGAATTAGAACCCTAATGCAAGGCCCAAGTTACAAGCTTGATGTCTTGATGGTTATTAAGTGAATTGATTAAAGGATTTAAACACATTAAGGGTTTAACACTTAGGATTAAAGTTATACACTCCATCCTAATAGAAGGATGCAGGCATAAGCTTAATCACAAAGCCTTAAAGCCTTTAGGGTTTATTCCCTAATTATGAGGTGAGAAAAGAAGACTCAAAGATGACACAAAGGTGAAACTAAATGGGGGACTAATCAAACCCTAATTGTTATCATGCTTGGAGATCCTAGGGTTTATGAGGCTTAAGAGAGAAAGATCTTCAGAGAAACCCCCAGGAAGGAAGCAGATGAAAGGAGGAAGAAGCAATAAGAAGCAAAACAACTTGCTTCACTTAAGAAGAAAAGTTGCTTGAAGAAAGAAAGTAAGATGAACATGAATGAGCAAGCTCAATCTAAGACAAATACAAAATTCAGAAATGATGCAAGAGAGATAAGGAGAGATTGTGAGAAGTGAAGGCAAATCCACTTCTGAAAACAACTTACCACCTGAAAAGTTAGCCAAAAGAAATGAAATGCAATGCAAATGAGATGAAATGTCATGATGCAAACCAAAGTCAGAAGCCTTTACATGATGTTAATGATGCTAAGAGATGATACAAGCATGAGGCAAGACATGAGAATGATCAAACAAGCATAAGGATGCAAATGAGGCAGGCTTTGAACCATGAATGTTCATGAAAGTTTATGAAATGATATGAATGCATAACATGGAAAATGGAAGATGCAATGATCAAACATGATTCTAATGTGTCTTAAGATGCATTATGAATCATGTGGATGCACAAAATGTCATGGCAAGTCATTGGATGCAAGCAAATGAGAAATGGATGCAAAGGAAGGCACAAATTAGGGTTACATGCATCATGCAATGCAAAAATTCAAAACCAGAAGCAAATGACATGATAAAAAATTGAAAATGCAATCAAAGATACCCTAAACCTATATAAGCTCACTTCCTAAAGGAGGGGATCCAACTCTTAACCTAGTGAAAGCTATGAATTTCCTAAGATTGCTAGGGTTTTGGGGTACCTCATCAAGAAAAAATACCAAAAAAATTGAAAATGCAAGATCAAATCAAACCAATTTTATCCTATAAACTACATGCTATGGAGGATGCAATGCAAGAAAAATCATCATCCAACTCTCAATGGTTAGGCAGAAGGGATTTTTCAAAGTTTGCACAAAAATATTGCCTTAAAATGAATTTAATTCCAATGAAAATGATCAAAAGGCATCAAGAACAAAAAAGAAATTTGGTTTGAGAGTTGGATAATGTTTCTAAATGTTTCTTAATGCAGTGTGAATTTTTTGGTGATTTTTAAATACCTAAATGCATTTTTAATTAATTAATTTTCATTAATTAATTAAAAATAAACATTTAAATGATTTAAAAATGATTTTTTTTGCAAAAAATAAAAATAAAAATATTTTTGGGTTTTAAAAACTAATGAAATGTTTGACAAAAATTTTCATAATTTTTAAATGATTTTTGCTATTTTAAATAATTCGTAGAAAATAAATCAAATTAAAATGAAATTAAAATTAAAATGGGAGCAGTATGCAAAAGGAGGGGCTAGGATTCATTCTGGGCTGGGAAAGGTTGACTTGGCGCCACATCCAATGGCCCAAGTTCAAACTCCCTTAATCTGACTTAATTAAATATTAATCACATAATTAAAAATTAAACACAAGATCCAGACCACTCAAATGCGCGTGGGAACACTCATCCCAAGGCCTATATTCAAATGAAACCCTAATCACAATTAAAAGCCCTAATGACTTTCAGGTCACCGGAGAAGAGCTCCGGTCGTCTTCTCCGGTGACATCCCTCCCTGAAAAACTCTATCTCACTCCCTAGGTCACGAAACCTCACCAAAATCTCCAAAACTCATCTCTTAACACCAAATAACAAGAACCCATGGACAAAAACAATTTATTTTAGCTACACAGAGAGAATCGAAGAAAAATAAATCTAGGGAAAAAGTTTCAGAGCAACACAAAATGCTCATTTCTGGCTCATTTTCAAAAATAAATAGATCCCCATGATCAGGGCAACACATAGAACAATATTCTAACAAGAAATCAGGGTTCTGGAAAATTTGTTCATCATGTTACCTGAGGTTGAGCTTTCAATCCAGGAGCTTTCTACCTGCTTCTTTGCTTCAAGATGGCTCCAATAATCCTCTTGATGAAGCTTTGAAGCTTGGTTGGAGCTTAGAGTGGCTGGTTTGTGAGTTTGAAGAAGTTCTGTTCAGTGAGGGGTGAGAATCGTATTTCTGTTTATGGTGGTTTTGGGCTGCTTTGATGGGTCAAGGATGATCAGTGGAGTGTTTTGAGATGGATGGTGGAAGAAATTTGAGGAATGGATGGCTGAGTTAAAGGATTCGATAGCAAAATGCAAGATGGAGGATTTTTGTGAACTATAGCTTATGAGAGAGATCAGGCTTTTGTGTCTGTTGTGTTGAGTCTCTTTTGGTCCACTTATCACATTTGGATGGGTCAGAGAAGTTGGTGTGGCACTGTGGGATTGGTATGGGCCATTTTGCATAAAGTCAAGTCTAGGTGTACTTGAGGTATGGGCAAGTGGGAGGTTGTGATAGGAGCATGGTTTGGCTCAGCTGAGATCATGGAGTTCTTGTGGATCAGATTTTGTGAGCTGTAACAAGTAGAGGCATGGCTACATGAGTTTTTGCAAGTTGGTACATCTTTGGCCCCTTTGTGATTACTTGAAGCATAAGTCATGAAAATGGACAAACCCTTGGTGCATTCTGATTTTTAGACATTGGTTTATGTTTGTGTGATGCATAGAAGTCACATTGAAATCACATTTTGCCTTGGCAAGGGATTTTGCAACTTTGCCTCTTTGGTGTAAAACATGAAATTATGTGATTTTTCCCAACTTTGACAAGCCATAACTTTTGGTCCAAAGTGAATTAGAATGAGTTCTTGTAATTTTTGAAAAGGGAATGATCCATTCTACAACTTTCATGACCAAAGTTTTCTCATTTGAAGCATTTTTGAATCAATTTGAGGAGGTTGAAAAACTTTCCCAAAATGGCAAGTTTCCATTACAAGTCATTTTCCCAAAAAGGCAACTTTGCAAATGGCTTGAAATTCTTCAATTTTGTGAACTTATAACATCTTCTATGATCAAATAAAGATCATACAAATTCAAAATGATGAAGAACACCCTTTGGTTGGGTCATTGGGGGCCTCAGATGCCCTGATTTTACACTGACTTGCTCATGAAGTCAACTCTTGATTAGATGCCTTCCCCATGGAATTTATTCATGAAAATTGATATGCATGATCCTTATACCATATAGAGACCAATAGAAACAATAATGACCAAAAAATTTGGATTTATGGCCTTTGAAACCAAAACCCTAATTCTAGGTCATCTGTGCAGTTAAACCTGGCTCTGCTTCCATGCCTTTTTCAGTTCTTGTGATTTTTTGACTTCTTTGATCTTGAGAGGATATAATATGATGTTTGAACATACATGGACCCCTTTTAAGTGATTGATGACCTTTGGAGTGACTCAGATGGCTCAGGGTGGCTCAGGTCACAAACCCTAGATGCAGATAACTTAGAAGCAATGCAGTGAATCAAAAATGTGGTATGAGATGCTATGATTGAATTCATGCATATGAAAAGATCACAAGCCATTGTGTGAATGGGTGAGGGAAAATTTGGGGTGTTTACAGCTGTGTGGCATGTTATTAATATCCCAGCAAAAGTCCACTCGTAGCGTGGAAAATCAGCAATCTCTCGACATTATTCCGAAACATTCACAGATTCACTACTCTTCACATCCAAGTTCTTCCCAAGCAGAGTTCAGATGGTTGGGTTTATTTCCCTGTTCTCTTCCACCAAGTGCAAATTTTCTGGTTGTTCTAGTATTCAATCCCTGCATACTTCAAACGTCTGAAAGCAACTGCTATCATCCATTCAAGTCTACAGTGATTGAATAGGGGCAGCTGTAACACCCCAAAATTTGCCCTCTCATTTTCATATTTAGCATATCACTTTGCATTTTCATATCATAATTCATAGCATAAGTCATAGCATGTTCTAGAGCATTGATTGGGACAGGCAGATCTCTCAAATATGGTGGATTAATCAGAGGAGCCAATCAAATGGAGCAAAAAGTCAACTCTTGACTTCTTGAGGTCAAGGACATGAAATCTTGGTCATAAGGGACTTGTGGATGAAGTTTGAGCAAGAAAGAGTGAAAAAAATCAAGGAAAAAACAGTTTTTGGGGGCCATGTACCGATACATACGAGTTTTGTATCGATACATGTGTGCTGGCTATGTATTGATACATAAGCTGGATGTATTGATACATAAACAGGATGTATCGATGCATCCGTGTTATGTATCGATACATAACAGTTAAAAAACTGTTATGTGTCGATACATCCGTGTTATGTATCGATACATAATGTGTTTTTTTGCTGAATTTAGCCTTCTCTTCAGTATGTATCGATGCATAACCTTATGTATCGATCCATGATGCTGTTTTTTGCCATTTTGCTACTGTTTTTAATGCAAAACAAGGGGGAATGCTATGCTATCTTTGGGGTTGAACTTGGAAATGATTGGTACACATTCTATAGCTCATTTAGCTTCACTTTGGCCTCAATTCAAGCTTCACCATTGCTGCTACATCAAAGTGGTCTTCACCACAAATGTTCATGAGCTAGTGTACACTAGATTCATTGGTTTCAAGCTGAATTTTGCCATTGATCTTTGCTACATCAGCAAGTTATCATTGAATGTATGCAGGTCCATTCTAATTATTGTGCATTCCATAATCAAGAGAGAAAACTCAAGATGCAGTCCTTGCATAACTAAGCTTGTGTTTCACTTCACTAATCTCCATCATAAGCTTCATGGTGTTTGATGCATTGGATTGATCCCAACTAAAGAAAGTTCTAGAAGAGCCAGCTCACCCTCTTCTACCACATTCTAGAGTTTTCTACAACCTTCCAAGGAGTTCTAGAATTCTCTAGAATCCCAACTAACTCCTAACCTAAGCTACATCCAAGTCCAAACCTCATGCCAAACCAATTCATTATATAAATCCATCTCCTCCCAAAGCTAAGGGTGATCACCACAAATCACTCTCTCCCTCATTCTTCACTCAATCACCATTTTCAAAATCTCAAAATCCATTACTTTCTCTCCCACTTTTCCACCATTTTGACCATAGCTTTTCAACAAAAGTTCTTCAAGTTTCACATTGAAACTTGAAGGTCTTAAAGCTTAGCCTCCATCCTCAATTGAATTGAGCATTGTGGAATAAGAAGCTACTGGTTTTTGGTGGAGATTGCGACTTATCGGAAATGATTAATCGAGAAGCGTCAAGACCGAATCCCATTTATATTGCATTCGCGGATTCTCCAGTTTTCTTCTCCATTCGCACTCCGATTCATTGCAACAATTACCGAAACACTCCTCTGTTTCGTAGGTTGGTGATTTAACCATTATGCCTTAATTTATCCTCTTCATCTCGCCTTAACGGCATTCTCTGCATGATTTTCGATTATGTTTGCGTTGTACCGTTCATTTTCGTTTTCGTTGCTTTCTTGCTTGCAATTTGCATTTGGATTATTAGGAATTAGATTTGTAGTCTAATCTAGGTCCTAGCAGGTGTAAAGAATCCTTTGTAAATAGGAAAAACGGTTCTCGTCGTAGGAATTTAGATTTTAGCTTATTTGATAGCTTAGTCTTAATTCTTCATGCATATCACCCCCCATACATGTTTAGGTACTGATTTTAGGGAAATTTCTAGGTTAGTTTCGATATCCCATTCCCCCATTTCGAGTCGATTCGACACGATTTCGTCCATTTCGCATGTTATGTATGTTTGTGTCCATTAATGCATAACTTGAATTATTGCATGTTCTTGCCATACCCATATGTAAACACCCCAAATTTTCCCTCACCCATTCACACCATGGCTTGTGATATTTTCATATGCATAAGTTCAATCATAGCATCTCATATTGCATTGTTGATTCATTGCACTGGTTCCAAGTCATCTGCATCTAGGGTTTGTGATCTGAGCAATCCAAGAGCCATTTGAGCCACTCCAAAGGTCATCAATCACTTCAATGGGGTCCATGTGTGTTCAAGCATCATATTATATCCTCTCAAAGTCAAGAATGTCAAAAAATCACAAGAACTGAGATTGGCATGGAAGCAGAGCCAGGTTTAACTGCACATATGACCTAGAATTAGGGTTTTGGTTTCAAAGGCCATAACTCCAAAATTTTTGGTCATTTTTGTTTCTATTGTTCTCTATATGGTATAGGGATCATGCATATCAATTTTCATGAATAAATTCCATGGGGAAGTCATCTGATCAAAAGTTGACTTTTTGAGCAAGTCAGTGCAAAATCAGGGCATCTGAGGCCCCCAATGACCCAACCAAAGGGTGATCTTCATCATTTTGATTGTGTATGATCTTTATTTGATCATAGAAGATGTTATAAGTTCACAAAATTGAAGAATTTCAAGCCATTTGCAAAGTTGACTTTTTGGGAAAATGACTTGTAATGGAAACTTGCCATTTTGGGAAACTTTTTCAACCCTTGCTTTTTGATTCAAAAATGCCTCAAATGGGAAAACATTGGTCATGAAAGTTGTAGAATGGATCATTCCCTTTTCAAAAAGTACAAGAACTCATTCTAATTCATTTTGGATCAAAAGTTATGGCTTGTCAAAGTTGGCCAAAATCACATAATTTCAAGTTTTCTACCAAAGAGGCAAAGTTGCAAAATCCCTTGCCAAGGCAAATTGAGTTATAAAATGGACTTCTAATCTTCATACAAACATGAACCAAGGCCTAAAAGTTAGATTTCATCAAAAGATCACTCATTTTCATGACTTGTGGATCAAGAAACTTCAAAAGGGCCAAAGATGAACCAAGTTGCAAAACCTCACTCAAACCCTAACCCACTTGCTTGCTGACTTCAGAATTGATCCTAGGGCTCTCCACACTTCTTTCTGCGCAGGACACCCTTCTTGTCCTTGGCTAGCTATGATCCCATACTTCTCTTACACAAAGTTTGACATTTTGGCAACTTGCCCATACCAATCACAATAGGGCACACTAACTCCATAGACCTATCCATGAGTGATAAGTGGACCAAGGGCAGGCCATAACACACAACCATTCATGCTAAAGCTCTCTCATAGTCATAGTTCCAAGTTTATGCCTCATATGCAAAACCATTCGAAACACACAGCACAAACATCAAACACACAAACAAACTTCACAAAACATCTCAGCACATCCTCCTGATCATTTCCCTGCCCTTATTCATCCCTGAAACCTCCTCAATCAGAAACACGATCCTCACCCCTCACTGAACAGAACATCTGCAAACTCACAAACCAACCATTATAAACTCCAACCAAGCTTCATAACTTCATCAAGAGGACCATTGGGATCATTTTGAGGCAAAGAAGCATGCAGAAAGCTCTTGGGTTGAAAGCTTCGATTCAGGTAGCCATGGAAATTCATTTTTCCAGAACTCTTATTTCTTGTTTCTAAAATGATCTACATGCTTCCCTGAGTTCACTGAACCTTTTATTTTTGAAAATGATTGAGTTTTGAGGTTGTATGCTTGCTCTGAAACTTTGCCCGTGAAATACCTTTTGCTTTGATTCTTATGATTCAGTGAAAATAAATGGATTTTGGGGTGGGGTTTAGGTTTAATGATGTTTAAGGAGTGAATCTGGAGATTTTGGTGAAGTTTTGATGCATAGGGAGTGAGATAGCATGAACACCCTGCCGGAGAAGATGACCGGAACACTGTTCCGGTCATCTGAAAATGTTTAGGATTCAGATTAGGGCTTTAATCATAATTAGCGTAGTTTGAATGTGAGCCGTCCAGATGCGCGCGTTGGTCTTTCCCTCCATTCCCAGTTTGAATCTCAGCCTCAGGATGCGCTGACTTTCTCTTTATTTGTATTTTTATTTCATTTAATTTCATTTCTTTTGTACATTTTATTAAAAATAGCAAAATACATTGAAAAATTCTGAAAATTTTTATCAAACCTTTTATTAATTTTCAGAACAAAAAAATATTTTTATTTTTATTTTTTGCATTAAAAATTATTTTTAAATCATTTAAAAGTTTATTTTTAATTAGTTAATGAAAATTAATTAATTAAAAATACTTTTAGGTATTTAAAAATCACAAAAAAATTCATGTAACCTTTAAAAACATTTAGAAACATTGTCCAACTCTCAAACCAAATTTATTTTTTGTTCTTGTTTTCTTTAGATCATTTTCAATGGAATTAAATTCATTTTGAAGCAATATTTTGTGACAAACTTCAAAAATTCATTTCTGCCTAACCATTGAGAGTTGGACAATGATTCTTTTTGCATTGCATCTTGCATAACATGTAGTTTATAGGATAAAATTGGCATGAATTAATCTTGCATTTTCAATTTGTTTTGCATTTTTCTTGTCAAGGTACCTTGAAACCCTAGCAATCTTAGAAAATTCATAACTCTCACTAGGTTAAGAGTTGGATCCCCTCCTTTGGGAAGTGAGTTTGTATAGGTCTATGGTCCCTTTGATTGAATTTTCAAATTTTTATCATGTAATTTGCTTCTGGTTTTGGATTTTTGCTTTGTATGTTGCATATAAACCCTAATTCAGGCCTTCCTTTGCATCCATCTTTCATTTGCTTGCATACCATGACTTGATGTAAACACCCCAAATTTGCCCTCACCCATTCACACCATGGCTTGTGATCTCCTCATATGCATAAACTCAATCATACCATCTCATATTACATTTTTGATTCATTGCATTGATTCAAAGCCATCTGCATCTAGGGTTTGTGATCTGAGCAATCCAAGAGTTATTTGAGCCACTCCAAAGGTCATTAATCACTTCAAAGGGGTCCATGTATGTTCAAACATCATATTATATCCTCTCAAAGTCAGGAATGTCAAAGAATCACAAGAACTGAGAATGGTATGGAAGCAGAGCCAGGTTTGACTGCACAGATGACCTAGAATTAGGGTTTTGGTTTCAGAGGCCATAACTCCATTGTTTTTGGCCATTCTTCTTTCTATTGGTATCTATATGGTATAGGGAGCATGAATATCAATTTTCATGAAGAAATTCAATGGGGAAGTCATCTGATCAAGGGTTGACTTTCTAAGCAAGTCAGTGTAAAATCAGGGCATCTGAGGCCCTCAATGACTCAACCAAATGGTGTTCTTCATCATTTTCATTGTGTATGATCTTTATTTGATCATGGAATATGTTATAAGTTCACAAATTTGAAGAATTTCAAGTCATTTGCAAAGTTGACTTTTTGGGAAAGTTTGACTTTTAATGAAATTGCCATTTTGGGAAACTTTTTCAACCCTTGCTTTTTGATCCAAAAATGCTTCAAATGGAAAAACTTTGGTCATGAAAGTTGTAGAATGGATCATTCCCTTTTCAAAAAGTACAAGAACATGACCTAATTCATTTTGTATCAAAAGTTATGGCTTGTCAAAGTTGGCTAAAATCATAAAATTTGATGTTTTCTACCAAAGAGACATTTTGCAAAATGGTTTGTTCAAGTGTTCTAAAGGCCTCAAATGTGTATCATTTCTTCACAACATGATCATATGACCTCTAAAATTCAGAATGGGCCAAAGAACTTTGCACTTTGATGCATTGAAACTCAAGAAATCTCAAAGGAACCAAGCTTGAACCAACTTGCAAAACTCATCATAAGTTACAAACCACTTGCTGCATTGCCTCTAAACCTTTTTCACAGCATTCCTTGATTCAAGCTGAGCAAAAGCAAGCCAAAAATCAAGTCATACCATAGCCTATACCTCAAGTACACATCAAGTTGACATTTTGGCCAAAGACCCATACCAATCACCATAGGCCACCAACAACTTTCTGACCTATCCCCTTTTGATACATGGACAAAACCCAGCCTAACACATCACACAACACACTCTGATCTTGCCCACAAGCCATAGTTATCATTTTTGCTCCAACTTGCATTTTTATTCGAAACACTCAGCACAAGCCTCAAACACAAAAACAAACTTCACAAACAATCTCAGCAGGCCTCACTGATCACAAACCACCCTTCACCATAGCCTGAAACTCCCTGAATCAAAAATACGATTTCAACACACCCTTGACCTGAGTTTATTCCAACTTGCTATAGAGGTCATATAAACCCCAACCAAGTGTCAAAAGCTTCTAAGGAGGACCATTGGGACTTGCCTGAGCCAAAGAGACAGCCAGAAAGCTCCTGAATCGAAAGCTCAATCTCAGGTAGCATGATGAACAATTTTTCCAGAACTTTAATTTCTTGTTAGAATATTGTTCTGTATGTTGCCCTGATCATGGGGATCTATTTGTTTTTGAAAATGAGCCAGAAACAAGCATGTTATGATGTTCTGAAAGTTTGACCTAAAAACTTCTTTGATTCGATTCGTGTTTGTGTTTGAAGTTAAACATGATTTTGTGCTTGATTCGTGTTTGGGGTGGGTAGGAGATGATTTCTGGAGAGTTAGAGCTTCTGAAGTAGCCTGGAGAGTGAGATTGAGTTTTCGGTTGGCCGGAGAAGATGACCGGAACACTGTTCCGGTCATCTGAAAGTCATTAGGGCATTTAATTAGGGTTTAATCATAATTAGGAGATTTTGAATTTCATTCCATGGATATGGCGCCAAGTCAATTCGCGCGCGTGTGGGTTTGAATGCTGGCCCTTGATCTTGCATACTTTCATATTTTTCAGTTTAAATACATTTTATTTTCTTTTTATTTCATTTGTTTTCTATAATTTATTTAAAATAGCAAAAATCATTTAAAAATTCTGAAAATTTTTATGCAACCTTTTATTAATTTTCAGAAACCAAAAACATTTTTATTTTTATTTTTTGCATTAAAAATATTTTTAAATCATTTAAAAGTTTATTTTTAATTAATTAATGAGAATTAATTAATTAAAAATACTTTTAGGTATTTAAAAATCACCAAAAAATTCATGAAACCTTTAAAATCATTTAGAAACATTGTCCAACCCTCAAACCAAATTTCTTTTTTGATCTTAAAGCATTTTGATAATTTTCCATGGAATTAATTCTATTTCAAAGCATTATTTTGATCCAATGTTCAAAAATTCATTTCTGCCTAGTCTTTAAGAGTTGGACTTTGATTCTTTTTGCATTGCATCTTGCATATCATGAAGTTTATAGGATTAATTTGGCATGATTTGATCTTGCATTTTCAATTTGTTTGACATTTTTCTTGACAAGGTACCTTAAAACCCTAGAAATCCTAGGAAATTCATAACTTTCACTAGGTTAAGAATTGGATCCCCTCCTTTGGGCAGTGAGTTTGTGTAGGGTTAGGGTCCCTTTGAATGCATTTTCAATTTTTTTACCTTGATGTTTGCTTCTGGTTTTGGTTTTTGTTTTGTGCATTGATCATAAACCCTAATTTGGGCTTCCTTTTGCATTCATCTTGCATTTGCTTGCATACCATGACTTGCCATGAAATTCTATGCATCCATTTGATTCATTAGACATCTTAGGACATGTTAGAAGTATGTTTGATCATTGCATCTTTCATTTGCCATGATTGTATGTCATTTGTATTTCATAACTTTTCATGTATGTTCATGGTTCTAAGCATGCTTCATTTGCACTCATATGTTCATATGATCATCCCCATGCCTTGTTTCATGTTTGCATCATCTCATAACATCATTATCATCACACACATGCTTCTGATTTTGGTTTGCATCATGCCATTTCATTTCATTTTGCATTGCATTGCATTTCTTTCACTAACTTTTCAGGTGGTAAGTTGTTTGAGAAGTGAATTTGCCTTCACTTCTCACAAGTTATTTTCATTTCCTCTTGTGCATCATTGCTGCATTTTGTTTTATGTTTGAGATTGAGCTTGCTCATTCTTCTTCTTCTTACTTTCTTTCCTCAAGTGACTTGTCTTCTTAAATGAAGCAAGTTACTTTGCTTCCTTTGCTCCTTTCATCTGCTTCCTGGTGGTTCCTCTGAAGATTTCTCTTGTTAACCTCACAAACCTTAGGAACAACCAAGCATGACAATAATTAGGGTTTTGATTAGTCTCCCCTTTAGATTTTTCCTTTGTGTCTCTTTGAGTCTTCTCTCCTCATCTCATAATCAAGGACTAAACCCTAAAGGTTTTAAGGCTTTGTGATTGAGCTTATGCCTGCATCTATTAGGATGGAGTGTATAACTTTAATCCTAAGCATTAAACCCTTAATGTGTTTAACTCCTTTAATCAACCCACTTAATAATCATCAAGACATCAAGCTTGTAACTTGGGCCTTGCATTAGGGTTCTAATTCTTCCTTAACTGGTTAAGAAGGACTAACCCTAGTGTTAATGGACAAGTCCCCCTCAAGATTGTCTTACAAATAATAAAACTCACTTCATCATCTTATCATTAACTAAAATCCACTTAATAAAGGCTTTGCTTTGTCATGAGTTTAATCCCTAATCATGGATTAAGTTGAGGAGCTTTCCTCAGCTTAAACATTCTCATCTATTATCCTTCTATTAGGATGGTGTAATGAGTCTGTTTAATCCCTGATTATGGCTTAATCATATTACTCAACACTAAACAAAAACAACAAAAACATCTAACTAATCACAAGTAGGTTAATGATCTTAATCCAACATCATGGTGATTAAGTGTGAGATGCTGACTTCACACTTTAGGCATTCTCATTACCCCTAATCAGAGGGAAGATGTGATGAGTTTGTTAAATCCATTGGTTTAGGCTTAAGCTCATTAACTTATGACAAATTTTCAAAAGCAATAAAAGACTGAAAACTCAAAAACAAACAATAATCGTCTCCTCCGGGATTCTTTTCTCATCTCACTCACTCACAAACGGGAACTTGCTTCTTCCGTCTAATGCAAGACAGTTTGCACCTGAGCCAGACAGGTCTTACACTTGAGCATAGACAAGTAAGCAGTTCACAAGTTAATTTGCTTTTCAGTCTCTTTGGGTCGAACTACGGTGTTCTGACTTCCTCATTGCACGAGAGGATACGTAGGCATAACTTAACAGTTATCGAACAAAAGTCTCTGTATATTCCCCCTCTTTCCAGCCTTATTTTCTTAGCCTCATTATCATGAGCATTTCACTCTTGTCCTTACACTGACACTGTACATACCACACTTCATTTCTCTTACACTGACACCTGTACATCTTTTTCCAGCTCTTTTATACACAAATTGCACTGACACTACCCCTTTTAAACACAAATCTTTTAAGCGTGGATCCCGTCGAGTACGGCGGACAATCTGGGTGCTAATACCTTCCCAGGTTGTAACCAACCCCCTTTCTCAGTCTCTCTGGTTCGCGACCGTCTTATCCGTATCTTTCTAGGTCTATGCAGCATTACCTTTCCCTCGAGATAAAAATGCCTAGCTGGCGACTCTTTTCTTTTCCTGTGAGTTCACTCCTGTGTGTCCTCACACCCTCCTTTCGCCGACCGTTCGCGTCTGTACCTTATTTGAGTCAGTCTCATCTTTTGGGAGCGACACTTGCCATGACATTTTGTGCATTCATTTGATTCATAATACATCTTAGGACATATTAGAATCATGTTTGATCATTTCATCTTGCATTTGCCATGTTATATGTCCATTACATTTCATAACTTTTCATGTACATCCATGGTTCAAAGCATGCTTCTCTTGCATCCATATGTTTGTATGATCATCCTCATGTCTTGCCTCATGTTTGCATCATCTCTTAGCATCATTAACATCATACTTATGCTTCTGGTTTTGGTTTGCATCATGGCATTGCATCTCATTTTTGCATTGCATTTCATTTCTTTTGCTAACTTTTCAGGTGGTAAGTTGTTTGAGAAGTGAATTTGCCTTCACTTTTCATAATCTCTTTTCATCTCTCTTTCACTTCCCTTTGCTGCATTTTGTATGTGTTTGGATTGAGCTTGCTCATTATTGTTCATCTCACTTTCTTTCTTCAAGCAACTTGACTTCTTAAGTGAAGCAAGTTGTTTTGCTTCTCTTTGCTCCTTTCATCTGCTTCCTTCCTGGTGGTTTCTCTGAAGATCTTTCTTGCAAACCTCATAAACCATAGGAACAACCAAGCATGACAATAATTAGGGTTTGATTAGTCACCCACTTAGCTTTTACCTTTGTGTCTCTTTGAGTCTTCTCTTCTCATCTCATAATCAGGGACTAAACCCTAAAGGCTTTAAGGCTTTGTGATTAAGCTTATGCCTGCATCCTTCTATTAGGATGGAGTGTATAACTTTAATCCTAAGTGTTAAACCCTTAATGTGTTTAAATCCTTTAATCAATCCATCTAATAATCATTAAGACATCAAGCTTGTAACATGGGCCTTGCATTAGGGTTCTAATTCTTCCTTAATTGGTTAAGAAGGACTAACCCTAGTGTTAATGGACAAGTCCCCCTCAAGTTGTCTTACAAATCATAAAACTCACTTCTTCATCTTATCATTAACTAAAATCCATCTAATAATGGCTTTGTTTTGTCATGAGTTTAATCCCTAATCATGGATTAAGTTGAGGAGTCTTCCTCAGCTTAAACATTCTCATCTGTTATCCTTCTATTAGGATGATGTAATTGTCAGACCCTAATTTTTTGACCCTAAGATTTTTCGCATCTCATCTGCACTTGCATACAAACAAGATCACGTACTGGTTCATGTATCCCTTTTCAGTTGCAGGTCTCTGTCTTGCAGAGGATCACCTTGTTTAATTTCTATTATTTGTTTATATTTACTGACTTCTAACCCAAAATATAAAAAATATGTGGCAGTTGTTTCTTCTTCTTCTGTGTTGCAGGATTTAAAAGACAGGGCAATGATTTCCAAATCAGATGCATTTGTTCAGTCACGATTTGATTCAAATGGATGTTTGACTAATCTTGGTCAAACTATCAGAAGATTGTTTCGACTGCAAGATGTGGGGGCCAGGGATTTGTTTCTCAGATGGTGCGTATTCAAAAAGTTCAAGCTGTGTTGTGTGCAAAATTCATCAGTTATCAGGACAATGTTTAGACAGATTTCAAATGTTTGTGGCTTAAGTGGCAAGTTGTTTATTGGTTCGTGTTTGGCTGTATTCGTTATTATCAGTGGCTTGTGCAAGAAAAAATTAGGAGTTGTTCAGTGGTTCAAGATTGACTGCATTCATTCTTTATCAGAGGCTTGTGAAAAATCGGGAGTTGGTCGTGAAACCTAAAAAAAATCATCATCATCCCATTTCTAATTTTTTTTAGTTTGATTATCCATTATCCTTATCCAACAACCA
Source organism: Lathyrus aphaca (assembly GCA_963966055.1). Lineage (NCBI taxonomy): Eukaryota > Viridiplantae > Streptophyta > Magnoliopsida > Fabales > Fabaceae > Lathyrus > Lathyrus aphaca. The sequence continues at coordinate 458,525,151 of OZ014525.1, read as the reverse complement.
TTTTTCCATTATTCTTCTCGATTATCCGATTATCCAATTCTTATCCTGCTTCATATCCATTTATCCATTTCCCATTATTTTTTCAATTTTTCTATTATCCATTTTATTCAATACTCATTTTCTTCCATTTTTTCTCGATTTATCCGACTCATACATTTTTTAATTTCATTACTCAATTAAACCATTTTTCCTATTTTTCAATTGTTGATATAATCTTTTTTTTTAACCATTTCCAATTTCTAAACCATTCATAAAAAAATCTCATTACATTATATTTTCAGCCCATTGATCCATTTATTATTTTCTTTATTAAAAATTTTTTCATTAAACAATACATACTAACAAGTTTCATAAGCCTTCAACTAAGCCCCTCAATTCAAACAAATTGCCCAGCTGTACCATCACATTTCCAACTCCTAGTCAGCCTACGCCGTACCAAAAGAAGTCAGCCACAGACTCTCAACTTTACACCGCAAGTTGCACAAAACAAATACAACTCCCACGCGCCAACACCACATATCCCACAAGTCAATTTCAGTATCACATTTCCCAGCCACTCCTTCACACTACCAGCCGTACAATTCCCTCACACCTGGCCCACATGACTAAACATCTCAACAAGCCAAGGTTTCCCCAACACAAGCCGTATAAACAAAACAACAAGCCATCAAGTTATAGCTTCCAGCCAACAACAATCAACAGCTGAATATACTTCCTACACCAGCATGTACAAGCTTCCAACATCACCTCCTCAGCCAGCAACTTCCCAGCTCAAAATACACGAAAACCGCAAGCTAATACTCCCTCACGCGCATACGCCGTATCACCCCAAACAGAATGTTTCCAGCCCAATCCAAGCTTGCCGTAACAAAGCCTGCACACGTTTCAGCCGTACACCCTTTAAGTCATATGAGCCTTTCCATCAGTATGATTTTCCAGCAAGCTTCAACGTGAATAACCGCAACTCACTTGAACAAAACGCAAGCCATCAATAAGCTGCTCGCCGCATACCGTAAGCCAACGGCTTCACCAAATAAACAGCAAGTACAAGCCTTATCCAGCATCAGCTTCACTCCACACGCTTACAACACGTGAGCACTAACCTGCACAAAACGTAATCAAGCAACTAACATCAAAACGCATCCGAGCAACAATTAAAACGCAAGGAAAATTCAGAAGCTAAGGCGTAAATCCCGTGCACCTGAAACGCTCACAAAATCTGCAAAAACGGCATCACAAACTTCAATTAAATCCCTCTATTTAAAGGACTCGATTCCTTCTCATTTCTCAAGCTTGGAGAGCACAGAAAACCCCTGCGAAAATGCAATTCCGAAGCTTCACAAAAAACCCCTTTCCAAATTAAATCCGAAACCCCTTTCTTCCTTTATCAAAACTCTCAATCCTTCATCCGTATCATCATCCACAATAATAACTCGACCTAAATCAAATTGAAAGAAGAGGTGAGGAAAAGATTTCAAAACAGATCCGATCGGAAAACAAAGAGAGCGAGAGAGAGACGCGAGTTGGAGAAGAAGGAAAAGTTTTCTTCGGTTTGATTTTATGAAGGTGAGGAAACGGGTCTTGATTGCTCCTCTTTGAAGATTTCCGCCATGTGTGCTCTGTTTTCGCCGCCGTACACGCAAAGAAGAAGAAGAAGATTTGATTGTGTTTTCGTTTTTTTTATAATATCTCACTGTTTTCTTCTTTTATTTAATTATTTTTTTTAATGAAAAAATTGAATGTAAGTGTAGTTTGGGCTTAGGATCAATGAGGATCCGTTTCTGCTTTTCACCACCTGCCTGTGTTTCTTTCTTACCTCCTTTTTCTACTTTTTTTTTATTTTTCCTCTAGTTTATTTTATAATGGTATTAGTTTAGTTAGGTTTTGAGTTTGAAAAATTATAAAAGGTTTTTAGGAAAACTTTTAGGAAAAGGTTTAGAAATCTTTTAGAAAAAGATTTATCTAAAGAATTTTAGAAACAATTTTAGGAAAAGATTTTAGAAAATGATTTTGAAAAAATATTTTAATTTCTTTTTGGATCTATTCCTTTTGGATCCATTATTTTTCATCTCTTTTTTTTTATTTTGGTCGATGACAATCTTCCGATTCGGGATTGTTGATTTCTGTTTAAGTTTAATCTTCATTATTTCAAATCTATGGATGAATGATCATTTGGATCATTCTCCATACTTTGAGATCGTGATAGGTTGCTTTTCGAGAAATTCAACGATAATCTCGATTAAGATTAGACCGTTCTCTTTCTTTTAGTGTGGCATGTTTTCGGAGAACGATTCATAATATCGTTTCTCTAACATGTATTAACACGAATATTTTCCACTTTAATTAGTGGTGGCCGGCCTCATTTGTAGGGTAATTACTCCGTAAATTACTCGGCGATTGCTTAACATAGACCTAAAGTTGTCCCGATTCGGAATGCGATCCACTTGGATCCGTTTGCCTCAATTTTATTTTTCTTTTCGTGGTTGTGCTTGATTAAGTTCATCATACCACTTTATATTGTATATATTATAATAATGTAAATATACTAACATTTAATTAAATCTCTCGCACCTTATCCTTTTACTTTAAATCTCTTGTTCCCTACCTCTCTTATTATGCTTCTATATTCATTCATCATATTGCTTATTGTATATATTATTGTTGCTTGTTATTTTTCATTTGTCCATTTGGACACAAAAACACTAAATACGGATTAAACATCTAAAAAATGGGTGACTTTTAATTTCGGACTATGGTTACTATCCCTAGCTTGAGACTTGGAGATTCGGACTTAGATTTTAGGATCATCCCTTTGCTCATTTGTTATGGATTGAAGACTTTGGCTCCGGTTGAGTTATTTGTTTATGAAGATGGAAATCCAATTGTCTTAAAGATGCTTGCCATTTGGTTTGATCATTTCTTTCCTTAGCTTTTATTTTCAAGTCTTAGGATAGTCCCTTCATCTCTTCCCATCTTCTTTAATTTTCAAATCTCCTTCCTATTTTCAAACTTTCTTTGTTTTCTAACTTCAAACATTTTCTCAATCAAACCTTGACTACGGTCATTGCTTTTACCTTTTCATTTCATTTCTTTAAATAAATGCTAAACCACATAAGCATATCGGAACTTCTTTTTCCAAAAAAACTTAAAAACTTTCACAACTCATTCAATTGCTTTTGTGCCCTCGTGCACGTTTTCTTTTAACCTTTTTTATGTTTAGATATGATTCATCCTTTCTAGCGGAATTATTCGCTAAAGGATGACGACTTATCTTTACATTTTAAAATCCATTCAACTCATTTGCTTTTTTCACAATTTGTGCCACGAACTACGGGGTTTTGATCTCGCATTGCACTCTGTGGGTACGTAGGCATGAGACGTTCGTCTCTTCAAACACCAAAATCTTAAAAAACATTCTTCTTCTCATCTCTTCAATCTTTTTTCAAGCAAACCCATTTCAAACCAAAAATGCAGTAAACATTTCAAAGGGTTCCCGTGGAGTACCACGGACAAGTCGGGTGCTTAAAACCTTCCCGATTTGTAACCAATCCCCGTACCCATTCTCTGTTTGATTCTTTGAGCTTTTTAGCTTTTGAGATTCGTTAAGGTTTTGTTCGTTCATTTTCCTTTTTCCATTTGGAAATAAATAAAAGCGCGGTGGCGACTCTGTGTATTTTGAGTGAAGTTAATCAATAGCTTACACTCATGATTTTACCGCTACAGAAAAGTGGCGACTCTGCTGGGGAGTCAATCTCTAAGTGGATTCGGCCTACTTTGATTTGTTTACTGTTTTAGTTTGATTTGCTTGTTACTTGGTTGTTCAGTTTTGGTTTTGGTGATCCTTTGTGAGATAGATCCTAACCCGGATCTGAGTGGAACTTATGATAAGACGGCGATATTCGAAGCGATATGCGATGGAGTAGTCCAAAGCAATATCAATTTGATAATCTCCACTCGGTTAGGCTCTCTTGGACTATCAATGTCATGACGAGTAATCGTACGTGGCATTATTTTCCGACCTTGAGCTGATCATACTGAGGACCGTAGAACCCTTAACCAATCTAAGCCAATTTAGGAACGTAGTGCGGAAACTATCTGAGTGTAAACTTAAGGTGGTTGTCACGTGATACTACACTCGGACGAGGTCTATTTTAAGAATGTTATCGGTTGGGGAGTAATCCATCGTACCGATGATATTCTAAAGATGGCTGTTAACTCCGGGAACCTCTGTTAGCACCTTCTGGTTTTTTGCAGGTACAATGAAGACAAACCTTAGTACATACCTGTTTGGGTTGGTGTTCTGTTACCATGACTCCATGCTCGTGATTCGAACCTTTGAACCTGTGTGCTTTGCGTGATCTTGTTTGTGTTTGCTGCATCTACATATTCATCATGATCATCATCACAACCATTTTTCAAGGAAGACAATTCTGATTATTGCAAACATTGGAAAGAATAAATATTCCTTTTTGTCAAGATTTTTCATGACCGTATTCTCGATGTTGACCATATTTGCAATAATCGAGTTGTTTTCCTGAAAATGGAGGTGAACATTGCATATCATTGCATCCTCGCATATTCTTGCGTTCATCCGAGTTGTGTGGGAACTCATCCCGGTTGTTTCTTTCCTCAGTTGTCTGTTGATCCGTCAAGCTGACTCCTCACCACAGATACGGTACTAGAGCTGTTATCAGACGAAAAGCTATTAGATTGAGAATGGAACGCCAGGAACAACATAACATGGAAGTTCGAATGGAAATTGATGAGTTGAAGGCCGGTATGACCAAGCTCACTGAAATGATGCAAGTTCTGATTGCTCGAGGTGAACCACCTCAAAGGACTGTTATCTCTGAAGTTTTGACTGCTGTTGTTGATTCTCCTGTTGTCCAACAACCAGCTTCTACTTGGCCAGAATATGGGTTACCTCCGGATTATGTGCCAATTTCTGCTACTGCTCAGATTGGTGGTCCATCTGTTGTGCCAGGCTTTTCAGTTCCGACTTTTGCTGAACCTCAACCTGTTGTGCATGCTACTGCTCAGACTACTTATCAGAATTCTCCTTTCTTGTACCAAGCTCCTGGTCCACAAGCTGAAAGTCAAGGTGAACCTGGGTATATGGATGAAGTTAGAGAGCAATGCTTGACTCTTGAGAAGAGGGTAAGAGGTCTAGAAGGAAAAGATGCCTTTGGTTCTGCTGCAATTGACATGTGTTTGGTTTCCGACTTGGTTCTTCCTGATAAGTTCAAAGTTCCTGTATTTGAGAAGTACAATGGTCATACTTGTCCAAAGATTCATCTGCTGATGTATTGTCGCAAAATGGCTGCGTATGCTAAAGATGATAATTTGCTTATTCACTGTTTTCAAGATAGTTTGAATGGTGCTTCCATGAAATGGTATGTTGGACTTGAGAAGAGTCACATTCGAAGCTGGAAAGATTTATCTGATGCTTTTGTAAGACAGTATAAGTATAATCTGGACATGGCGCCTGACCGTCGTCAACTTCAAAATATGTCACAGATAGAGAAAGAATCATTCAAAGAGTATGCTCAGCGTTGGAGAGAGCTAGCTGCTCAAGTTGAGCCACCTTTGCCTGAAAAGGAATTAACTGGTTTGTTCATGGACACTCTTCAACCGTTCTTTTGGGAGAAAATGGTAGGAAGTGTTTCATCTGGTTTTTCTGATCTAGTCACTATTGGAGAAAGGCTAGAGGAAGGTATCAAGAAGGGTAAGATTACCAATTCTGAAGCTCCTAATGCTGCAAGAAAATCTTTTGGGAATCCTCACAAGAGAAGAGATGGTGATGCTTATGCTGTTTCAATTGAGAGGAGGCCTTATCACCTGCAACAACGATATGTTCAACCATGCGTAGCTGCAGTTGCTCCTGTTGTCAAAACTCAACCTGCTCAAACTCAAGCTCAAGGTCAAGCTCGACCAGCTCAAGCTCAAGTTCAGATTCGAGCTCAAGCTCAGGTTCCTCTTCCTGCTGCTGGACAAAATCAGTATCGCAATAGGCCAAACTTTGATCCTATTCCGGTGTCTTATACTGAATTGCTTCCTTCTTTGATTGCGAAAGGTTTAATTACTACTAGGCCTCCGCCTCCTGTTCCAAATCCTCTTCCAGTTGGTTATAGATCGGATCTCCGCTGTGAGTTTCATCAAGGTGGAACTGGTCATGACTTAGAGCATTGCTTTGCACTGAAGGCTAAAGTGCAAGAACTTATCAGGAACAACATCCTTTACTTTAATGACATTAATCCCAATGTTATCAACGATCCTTTGCCGAAGCTTGGGAAGTGAATATTCTAGAGGACTTCAATTGTCAAATTTTCTTCAAGGCCAGGATATCAGACGGGACAGCTCATCCTTGTTGTTGATTGATCACTAGGCCATTGTTTCTTTATGTTTGCAATTTTTCTTCAATTATGTTAAGTTGTTTGCTTTTAAGCTTGTTTGTACTTTCATGTTGATTTTAATGAAATGAGCATTGCTTTGTTTTGATTCAATTTCATTTACTATTTGCATCTTTATGCTTTACATTTCAAGTTCATTTATCTTTTCTCAAAGTTTTTTACAATGATTGGGGGGAGGATGATGAAAACGAGATACCCATAATTGTTGTTGGTATGCTTTCAATTGAAACTTGGTTGATGATATACAGGCATTGTTTCAAATCCTAAACACTGGAGAAATAAGGAAGTTAATCCTTTGTCAACCCCTTTGAGCCTTGAAGTTGGAGTTTCTTTCTATTCGAAAAAACCCTCAATTTTAACCCGGGGATGGGTAGTTCTCAATTAATTTGAATGTGCATTCAAGTACAGAAGAATCATTCAAGATACCTTTCAAATAAAGGTTGCAATCTCAAGTTTTCCTTCACACACATCAAGAAGTGTTGAAGATGTTTTTCAATTCAAAAGCCAATGATGGTTCATCGTAATCATTAAGCCATGCAGTCATTATCTTTCAAAAAAAAATGATATTAAAAGAAAATTATTGAAAAAAAAAATCAAAGTCCGCTAAGTCAATACCTATGAAGGAGACTCAGGCAAAAAACTGGGGCATCCCGCTGGCTGTAAGTTCAAATGACACAGTTCAGGCAAAAGTTAGGGATAATAAAAAGAAATATCTGTCAAAAGGTCATCAAATTCCTCAGCAAAATAAGATGAGTTGACTAAAGTCCTCACTGGGAATAACAAAAGGAAGATGTGACTGCTATCTCAAAACCTTTGACTTACGAATCATCTTCATCTGTGTAATCCTAAATTTCTGGGAACTTGAATGCATAGGCTGAATTATTTGAATGTAGGACTGGAGTTCATCACGGAGTTGGGTTGGGTACAAATAAACTTTGAGCCTATATCCTTTGTTTCATAAACCGTGAACCAGACCACGTTACAACCTTCAAAAGTCCTAATTGAATCCAGGTTTCTTTTGAAAAGCATACTACAACAAGGTTGCGTAAACTGACTCCCAAGTTCTTTACCAATCATTTGTTTTTTTGCTGTTGCTTTATCTTTAATTGTTGTCTCAACCGCCGTGTTGTGACAAGTTTTCATTTGCTTTACATCAATAAATTTCATTCAAAAATGATTCTTGATTTCAAACTTTGCATTGAACTTTGCATTAAAATTACCAGGTTTGTACAAACATTTTTATTTGCAAATAAGCTTTCCTCATCAAGGAATTTTCGAACAGTTAAGAAATTTGGTCGGTGATCTTATCAGGGGCAAGTTCTTCTCAGTTCCCATTATTTCAAGAGTTGTTGCTCAAAGCAAGTTATTCTCAGATTGGGTTGGTCAGAAAATTCTCTGCAAGATGAATACTGGATTTCCTTTCTCAACATTTTCTCAGGGGCTGAGGCCATGATCAGTTTATTTTCTCAGCAGTCATTTCAAGGACTGAAGCCATGAACAATTTATCTTCTCAGCAGTTATTTCAAATATTTGATTATTTTCTCCGGCAGTAATCAGGAACTGAATCCATTATCAGTTTACCTTTCATCAGTCATTAAACTTGGGGCGAATCTTTCTTCAAGAATCCCCAAGCAGCTTTGCATGACTTCTCTCAAAAGATTTTCAACTTGGTACAGTTTAGTGGTGTGACAGAGATTTGTGCAACAGTAGCATCTCTAATTTCCGAGCAGAATGGCAGTGATATCTGTGTTGAGGAATCAGTCTTTCGTCTTTTCCACTCCTCTAAGAGTATAAACTGGTTGTCAGTATTTCTACTCCTCTAAGAGTCTAAACTGGTTGTCAACATTTTCACTCCTCTAAGAGTATAAACTGGTTGTCATCATTTTTCTTATATTATGTCCTTGGGTGTGTTATTCCCCGTTTTTGAAAAGTTTGCATATATGAGTGTTTTAGTCCTCATTATGCGTTTCCTTGGGTGTGTTATTCCCCAGTTTGGTTCACCTTTGCATAGTTGAGTGTTTTAGTCCTCATTATGTGTATTCATGGGTGGTTTAGTCCCCATTTTCGTAAATGTCTGCATACTGAGTGTTTTAGTCCTCATATGCATTTCTCAAAGTCTTGTTGTTGTCAACTTCTTACTTTTTGTTCAAGGTCTAATTTACTTGGCATTTGTCTGTCTCTCCAGAACTTATTTCTTCATATACTTGTTGTGTCTTCTCATATATTACACCCTCTTATCCGATTGCCATTCTCGGATGTCCATAGTGAAGTCATCATTGATTTGATGTACTGTCCTGGACCTTTTTCCATCTCATTCAGTTCTTTTCCTGAATGTTGTGATTCACATTTTTATCTGATTGCCATTCTCAGATGTTGTGATCACTTCCTATCCGATTGCTATTCCCGGATGTCCATAGTGAAGTCATCATTGATTTGGTGTACTGTCCCGGACTTTTTTCCATCTCATTCAGTTCTTTTCCTGAATGTTGTGATTCACATTTTTATATGATTGCCATTCTCAGATGTTGTGATCACTTCCTATCCGATTGCTATTCCCGGATGTCCATAGTGAAGTCATCATTGATTTGATGTACTGTCCTGGACCTTTTTCCATCTCATTCAGTTCTTTTCCTGAATGTTGTGATTCACATTTTTATCTGATTGCCATTCTCAGATGTTGTGATCACTTCCTATCCGATTGCTATTCCCGGATGTCCATAGTGAAGTCATCAGTGATTTGATGTATTGTCCTGGACCTTTTTTCCATTTCATTCAGTTCTGTTCCTGAATGTCGTGCTTCACATTTTTATCTGGTTGCCATTCTCAGATATTGTGATCATTTGCCTTCCGATTGCCGTTCTCGGATTTTCATGTTGGAATCATCACTGAGTTGATGTGTTTTCCTAATTTTTCCCATTTCATTCAGTTCTGTTCCTGAATGTTGTGATTCATTTTATCTGATTGCCATTCTCAGATTTTGTGATCACTTCACTTCCGATTGCCATTCTCGGATTTTCATGTTGGAATCATCATTGAGTTGATGTGTTTTCCTGAACTTTCTCCCACTTCATCCAGTGCCATTCCTGAATGTTGTGATGTTTTCTGTCAAATTGTCATTCTTGAAAATTTCCACCTCGGCTGAGCCATGTGTTGGTCTCCAGTATGTTGTTTTTCCCGTTGGAGTCTCATGCTCCTTATCCCCAGCGTTTATTCTTTGTCATGTCTTGTCTTGTCCCTCAAGGACTTCTCTACATTTCATTTGGTTACGGATACATTTCATATCATCTCATAATTTTTCTTATATTATTTCATATGCTGTCATATATTTTTCTCTGCATTTCATATTTTTCTCATAACATTTCATGTGTCTGTCATATCATTTTCATCTGCTTTCATAAACAGTTTCATTTGCTTCATATCATTTCCATATCATTTCATATCGTTCATCTCATTTCATTCCAGTTTTTGGCATCTTAGGATCAAAAATTGGGTTTTTTGATATTTAAGTATCTTCCATCTTGTCGAAACGAAGATCTCGATCTTCATTATCTCTGGATTGAAGAAACTTAAATATAGGCATCTGTCAGACCCTAATTTTTTGACCCTAAGATTTTTCGCATCTCATCTGCACTTGCATACAAACAAGATCACGTACTGGTTCATGTATCCCTTTTCAGTTGCAGGTCTCTGTCTTGCAGAGGATCACCTTGTTTAATTTCTATTATTTGTTTATATTTACTGACTTCTAACCCAAAATATAAAAAATATGTGGCAGTTGTTTCTTCTTCTTCTGTGTTGCAGGATTTAAAAGACAGGGCAATGATTTCCAAATCAGATGCATTTGTTCAGTCACGATTTGAATCAAATGGATGTTTGACTAATCTTGGTCAAACTATCAGAAGATTGTTTCGACTGCAAGATGTGGGGGCCAGGGATTTGTTTCTCAGATGGTGCGTATTCAAAAAGTTCAAGCTGTGTTGTGTGCAAAATTCATCAGTTATCAGGACAATGTTTAGACAGATTTCAAATGTTTGTGGCTTAAGTGGCAAGTTGTTTATTGGTTCGTGTTTGGCTGTATTCGTTATTATCAGTGGCTTGTGCAAGAAAAAATTAGGAGTTGTTCAGTGGTTCAAGATTGACTGCATTCATTCTTTATCAGAGGCTTGTGAAAAATTGGGAGTTGGTCGTGAAACCTAAAAAAAATCATCATCATCCCATTTCTAATTTTTTTTAGTTTGATTATCCATTATCCTTATCCAACAACCATTTTTCCATTATTCTTCTCGATTATCCGATTATCCAATTCTTATCCTGCTTCATATCCATTTATCCATTTCCCATTATTTTTTCAATTTTTCTATTATCCATTTTATTCAATACTCATTTTCTTCCATTTTTTCTCGATTTATCCGACTCATACATTTTTTAATTTCATTACTCAATTAAACCATTTTTCCTATTTTTCAATTGTTGATATAATCTTTTTTTTTTAACCATTTCCAATTCCTAAACCATTCATAAAAAAATCTCATTACATTATATTTTCAGCCCATTGATCCATTTATTATTTTCTTTATTAAAAATTTTTTCATTAAACAATACATACTAACAAGTTTCATAAGCCTTCAACTAAGCCCCTCAATTCAAACAAATTGCCCAGCTGTACCATCACATTTCCAACTCCTAGTCAGCCTACGCCGTACCAAAAGAAGTCAGCCACAGACTCTCAACTTTACACCGCAAGTTGCACAAAACAAATACAACTCCCACGCGCCAACACCACATATCCCACAAGTCAATTTCAGTATCACATTTCCCAGCCACTCCTTCACACTACCAGCCGTACAATTCCCTCACACCTGGCCCACATGACTAAACATCTCAACAAGCCAAGGTTTCCCCAACACAAGCCGTATAAACAAAACAACAAGCCATCAAGTTATAGCTTCCAGCCAACAACAATCAACAACTGAATATACTTCCTACACCAGCATGTACAAGCTTCCAACATCACCTCCTCAGCCAGCAACTTCCCAGCTCAAAATACACGAAAACCGCAAGCTAATACTCCCTCACGCGCATACGCCGTATCACCCCAAACAGAATGTTTCCAGCCCAATCCAAGCTTGCCGTAACAAAGCCTGCACACGTTTCAGCCGTACACCCTTTAAGTCATATGAGCCTTTCCATCAGTATGATTTTCCAGCAAGTTTGAACGTGAATAACCGCAACTCACTTGAACAAAACGCAAGCCATCAATAAGCTGCTCGCCGCATACCGTAAGCCAACGGCTTCACCAAATAAACAGCAAGTACAAGCCTTATCCAGCATCAGCTTCACTCCACACGCTTACAACACGTGAGCACTAACCTGCACAAAACGTAATCAAGCAACTAACATCAAAACGCATCCGAGCAACAATTAAAACGCAAGGAAAATTCAGAAGCTAAGGCGTAAATCCCGTGCACCTGAAACGCTCACAAAATCTGCAAAAACGGCATCACAAACTTCAATTAAATCCCTCTATTTAAAGGACTCGATTCCTTCTCATTTCTCAAGCTTGGAGAGCACAGAAAACCCCTGCGAAAATGCAATTCCGAAGCTTCACAAAAAACCCCTTTCCAAATTAAATCCGAAACCCCTTTCTTCCTTTATCAAAACTCTCAATCCTTCATCCGTATCATCATCCACAATAATAACTCGACCTAAATCAAATTGAAAGAAGAGGTGAGGAAAAGATTTCAAAACAGATCCGATCGGAAAACAAAGAGAGCGATAGAGAGACGCGAGTTGGAGAAGAAGGAAAAGTTTTCTTCGGTTTGATTTTATGAAGGTGAGGAAACGGGTCTTGATTGCTCCTCTTTGAAGCTTTCCGCCATGTGTGCTCTGTTTTCGTCGCCGTACACGCAAAGAAGAAGAAGAGGATTTGATTGTGTTTTCGTTTTTTTTATAATATCTCACTGTTTTCTTCTTTTATTTAATTATTTTTTTTAATGAAAAAATTGAATGTAAGTGTAGTTTGGGCTTAGGATCAATGAGGATCCATTTCTGCTTTTCACCACCTGCCTGTGTTTCTTTCTTACCTCCTTTTTCTACTTTTTTTTTATTTTTCCTCTAGTTTATTTTATAATGGTATTAGTTTAGTTAGGTTTTGAGTTTGAAAAATTATAAAAGGTTTTTAGGAAAACTTTTAGGAAAAGGTTTAGAAATCTTTTAGAAAAAGATTTATCTAAAGAATTTTAGAAACAATTTTAGGAAAAGATTTTAGAAAATGATTTTGAAAAAATATTTTAATTTCTTTTTGGATCTATTCCTTTTGGATCCATTATTTTTCATCTCTTTTTTTTTATTTTGGTCGATGACAATCTTCCGATTCGGGATTGTTGATTTCCGTTTAAGTTTAATCTTCATTATTTCAAATCTATGGATGAATGATCATTTGGATCATTCTCCATACTTTGAGATCGTGATAGGTTGCTTTTCGAGAAATTCAACGATAATCTCGATTAAGATTAGACCGTTCTCTTTCTTTTAGTGTGGCATGTTTTCGGAGAACGATTCATAATATCGTTTCTCTAACATGTATTAACACGAATATTTTCCACTTTAATTAGTGGTGGCCGGCCTCATTTGTAGGGTAATTACTCCGTAAATTACTCGGCGATTGCTTAACATAGACCTAAAGTTGTCCCGATTCGGAATGCGATCCACTTGGATCCGTTTGCCTCAATTTTATTTTTATTTTCGTGGTTGTGCTTGATTAAGTTCATCATACCACTTTATATTGTATATATTATAATAATGTAAATATACTAACATTTAATTAAATCTCTCGCACCTTATCCTTTTACTTTAAATCTCTTGTTCCCTACCTCTCTTATTATGCTTCTATATTCATTCATCATATTGCTTATTGTATATATTATTGTTGCTTGTTATTTTTCATTTGTCCATTTGGACACAAAAACACTAAATACGGATTAAACATCTAAAAAATGGGTGACTTTTAATTTCGGACTATGGTTACTATCCCTAGCTTGAGACTTGGAGATTCAGACTTAGATTTTAGGATCATCCCTTTGCTCATTTGTTATGGATTGAAGACTTTGGCTCCGGTTGAGTTATTTGTTTATGAAGATGGAAATCCAATTGTCTTAAAGATGCTTGCCATTTGGTTTGATCATTTCTTTCCTTAGCTTTTATTTTCAAGTCTTAGGATAGTCCCTTCATCTCTTCCCATCTTCTTTAATTTTCAAATCTCCTTCCTATTTTCAAACTTTCTTTGTTTTATAACTTCAAACATTTTCTCAATCAAACCTTGACTACGGTCATTGCTTTTACCTTTTCATTTCATTTCTTTAAATAAATGCTAAACCACATAAGCATATCGGAACTTCTTTTTCCAAAAAAACTTAAAAACTTTCACAACTCATTCAATTGCTTTTGTGCCCTCGTGCACGTTTTCTTTTAACCTTTTTTATGTTTAGATATGATTCATCCTTTCTAGCGGAATTATTCGCTAAAGGATGACGACTTATCTTTACATTTTAAAATCCATTCAACTCATTTGCTTTTTTCACAATTTGTGCCACGAACTACGGGGTTTTGATCTCGCATTGCACTCTGTGGGTACGTAGGCATGAGACGTTCGTCTCTTCAAACACCAAAATCTTAAAAAACATTCTTCTTCTCATCTCTTCAATCTTTTTTCAAGCAAACCCATTTCAAACCAAAAATGCAGTAAACATTTCAAAGGGTTCCCGTGGAGTACCACGGACAAGTCGGGTGCTTAAAACCTTCCCGATTTGTAACCAATCCCCGTACCCATTCTCTGTTTGATTCTTTGAGCTTTTTAGCTTTTGAGATTCGTTAAGGTTTTGTTCGTTCATTTTCCTTTTTCCATTTGGAAATAAATAAAAGCGCGGTGGCGACTCTGTGTATTTTGAGTGAAGTTAATCAATAGCTTACACTCATGATTTTACCGCTACAGAAAAGTGGCGACTCTGCTGGGGAGTCAATCTCTAAGTGGATTCGGCCTACTTTGATTTGTTTACTGTTTTAGTTTGATTTGCTTGTTACTTGGTTGTTCAGTTTTGGTTTTGGTGATCCTTTGTGAGATAGATCCTAACCCGGATCTGAGTGGAACTTATGATAGGACGGCGATATTCGAAGCGATATGCGATGGAGTAGTCCAAAGCAATATCAATTTGATAATCTCCACTCGGTTAGGCTCTCTTGGACTATCAATGTCATGACGAGTAATCGTACGTGGCATTATTTTCCGACCTTGAGCTGATCATACTGAGGACCGTAGAACCCTTAACCAATCTAAGCCAATTTAGGAACGTAGTGCGGAAACTATCTGAGTGTAAACTTAAGGTGGTTGTCACGTGATACTACACTCGGACGAGGTCTATTTTAAGAATGTTATCGGTTGGGGAGTAATCCATCGTACCGATGATATTCTAAAGATGGCTGTTAACTCCGGGAACCTCTGTTAGCACCTTCTGGTTTTTTGCAGGTACAATGAAGACAAACCTTAGTACATACCTGTTTGGGTTGGTGTTCTGTTACCATGACTCCATGCTCGTGATTCGAACCTTTGAACCTGTGTGCTTTGCGTGATCTTGTTTGTGTTTGCTGCATCTACATATTCATCATGATCATCATCACAACCATTTTTCAAGGAAGACAATTCTGATTATTGCAAACATTGGAAAGAATAAATATTCCTTTTTGTCAAGATTTTTCATGACCGTATTCTCGATGTTGACCATATTTGCAATAATCGAGTTGTTTTCCTGAAAATGGAGGTGAACATTGCATATCATTGCATCCTCGCATATTCTTGCGTTCATCCGAGTTGTGTGGGAACTCATCCCGGTTGTTTCTTTCCTCAGTTGTCTGTTGATCCGTCAAGCTGACTCCTCACCACAGATACGGTACTAGAGCTGTTATCAGACGAAAAGCTATTAGATTGAGAATGGAACGCCAGGAACAACATAACATGGAAGTTCGAATGGAAATTGATGAGTTGAAGGCCGGTATGACCAAGCTCACTGAAATGATGCAAGTTCTGATTGCTCGAGGTGAACCACCTCAAAGGACTGTTATCTCTGAAGTTTTGACTGCTGTTGTTGATTCTCCTGTTGTCCAACAACCAGCTTCTACTTGGCCAGAATATGGGTTACCTCCGGATTATGTGCCAATTTCTGCTACTGCTCAGATTGGTGGTCCATCTGTTGTGCCAGGCTTTTCAGTTCCGACTTTTGCTGAACCTCAACCTGTTGTGCATGCTACTGCTCAGACTACTTATCAGAATTCTCCTTTCTTGTACCAAGCTCCTGGTCCACAAGCTGAAAGTCAAGGTGAACCTGGGTATATGGATGAAGTTAGAGAGCAATGCTTGACTCTTGAGAAGAGGGTAAGAGGTCTAGAAGGAAAAGATGCCTTTGGTTCTGCTGCAATTGACATGTGTTTGGTTTCCGACTTGGTTCTTCCTGATAAGTTCAAAGTTCCTGTATTTGAGAAGTACAATGGTCATACTTGTCCAAAGATTCATCTGCTGATGTATTGTCGCAAAATGGCTGCGTATGCTAAAGATGATAATTTGCTTATTCACTGTTTTCAAGATAGTTTGAATGGTGCTTCCATGAAATGGTATGTTGGACTTGAGAAGAGTCACATTCGAAGCTGGAAAGATTTATCTGATGCTTTTGTAAGACAGTATAAGTATAATCTGGACATGGCGCCTGACCGTCGTCAACTTCAAAATATGTCACAGATAGAGAAAGAATCATTCAAAGAGTATGCTCAGCGTTGGAGAGAGCTAGCTGCTCAAGTTGAGCCACCTTTGCCTGAAAAGGAATTAACTGGTTTGTTCATGGACACTCTTCAACCGTTCTTTTGGGAGAAAATGGTAGGAAGTGTTTCATCTGGTTTTTCTGATCTAGTCACTATTGGAGAAAGGCTAGAGGAAGGTATCAAGAAGGGTAAGATTACCAATTCTGAAGCTCCTAATGCTGCAAGAAAATCTTTTGGGAATCCTCACAAGAGAAGAGATGGTGATGCTTATGCTGTTTCAATTGAGAGGAGGCCTTATCACCTGCAACAACGATATGTTCAACCATGCGTAGCTGCAGTTGCTCCTGTTGTCAAAACTCAACCTGCTCAAACTCAAGCTCAAGGTCAAGCTCGACCAGCTCAAGCTCAAGTTCAGATTCGAGCTCAAGCTCAGGTTCCTCTTCCTGCTGCTGGACAAAATCAGTATCGCAATAGGCCAAACTTTGATCCTATTCCGGTGTCTTATACTGAATTGCTTCCTTCTTTGATTGCGAAAGGTTTAATTACTACTAGGCCTCCGCCTCCTGTTCCAAATCCTCTTCCAGTTGGTTATAGATCGGATCTCCGCTGTGAGTTTCATCAAGGTGGAACTGGTCATGACTTAGAGCATTGCTTTGCACTGAAGGCTAAAGTGCAAGAACTTATCAGGAACAACATCCTTTACTTTAATGACATTAATCCCAATGTTATCAACGATCCTTTGCCGAAGCTTGGGAAGTGAATATTCTAGAGGACTTCAATTGTCAAATTTTCTTCAAGGCCAGGATATCAGACGGGACAGCTCATCCTTGTTGTTGATTGATCACTAGGCCATTGTTTCTTTATGTTTGCAATTTTTCTTCAATTATGTTAAGTTGTTTGCTTTTAAGCTTGTTTGTACTTTCATGTTGATTTTAATGAAATGAGCATTGCTTTGTTTTGATTCAATTTCATTTACTATTTGCATCTTTATGCTTTACATTTCAAGTTCATTTATCTTTTCTCAAAGTTTTTTACAATGATTGGGGGGAGGATGATGAAAACGAGATACCCATAATTGTTGTTGGTATGCTTTCAATTGAAACTTGGTTGATGATATACAGGCATTGTTTCAAATCCTAAACACTGGAGAAATAAGGAAGTTAATCCTTTGTCAACCCCTTTGAGCCTTGAAGTTGGAGTTTCTTTCTATTCGAAAAAACCCTCAATTTTAACCCGGGGATGGGTAGTTCTCAATTAATTTGAATGTGCATTCAAGTACAGAAGAATCATTCAAGATACCTTTCAAATAAAGGTTGCAATCTCAAGTTTTCCTTCACACACATCAAGAAGTGTTGAAGATGTTTTTCAATTCAAAAGCCAATGATGGTTCATCGTAATCATTAAGCCATGCAGTCATTATCTTTCAAAAAAAAATGATATTAAAAGAAAATTATTGAAAAAAAAAATCAAAGTCCGCTAAGTCAATACCTATGAAGGAGACTCAGGCAAAAAACTGGGGCATCCCGCTGGCTGTAAGTTCAAATGACACAGTTCAGGCAAAAGTTAGGGATAATAAAAAGAAATATCTGTCAAAAGGTCATCAAATTCCTCAGCAAAATAAGATGAGTTGACTAAAGTCCTCACTGGGAATAACAAAAGGAAGATGTGACTGCTATCTCAAAACCTTTGACTTACGAATCATCTTCATCTGTGTAATCCTAAATTTCTGGGAACTTGAATGCATAGGCTGAATTATTTGAATGTAGGACTGGAGTTCATCACGGAGTTGGGTTGGGTACAAATAAACTTTGAGCCTATATCCTTTGTTTCATAAACCGTGAACCAGACCACGTTACAACCTTCAAAAGTCCTAATTGAATCCAGGTTTCTTTTGAAAAGCATACTACAACAAGGTTGCGTAAACTGACTCCCAAGTTCTTTACCAATCATTTGTTTTTTTGCTGTTGCTTTATCTTTAATTGTTGTCTCAACCGCCGTGTTGTGACAAGTTTTCATTTGCTTTACATCAATAAATTTCATTCAAAAATGATTCTTGATTTCAAACTTTGCATTGAACTTTGCATTAAAATTACCAGGTTTGTACAAACATTTTTATTTGCAAATAAGCTTTCCTCATCAAGGAATTTTCGAACAGTTAAGAAATTTGGTCGGTGATCTTATCAGGGGCAAGTTCTTCTCAGTTCCCATTATTTCAAGAGTTGTTGCTCAAAGCAAGTTATTCTCAGATTGGGTTGGTCAGAAAATTCTCTGCAAGATGAATACTGGATTTCCTTTCTCAACATTTTCTCAGGGGCTGAGGCCATGATCAGTTTATTTTCTCAGCAGTCATTTCAAGGACTGAAGCCATGAACAATTTATCTTCTCAGCAGTTATTTCAAATATTTGATTATTTTCTCCGGCAGTAATCAGGAACTGAATCCATTATCAGTTTACCTTTCATCAGTCATTAAACTTGGGGCGAATCTTTCTTCAAGAATCCCCAAGCAGCTTTGCATGACTTCTCTCAAAAGATTTTCAACTTGGTACAGTTTAGTGGTGTGACAGAGATTTGTGCAACAGTAGCATCTCTAATTTCCGAGCAGAATGGCAGTGATATCTGTGTTGAGGAATCAGTCTTTCGTCTTTTCCACTCCTCTAAGAGTATAAACTGGTTGTCAGTATTTCTACTCCTCTAAGAGTCTAAACTGGTTGTCAACATTTTCACTCCTCTAAGAGTATAAACTGGTTGTCATCATTTTTCTTATATTATGTCCTTGGGTGTGTTATTCCCCGTTTTTGAAAAGTTTGCATATATGAGTGTTTTAGTCCTCATTATGCGTTTCCTTGGGTGTGTTATTCCCCAGTTTGGTTCACCTTTGCATAGTTGAGTGTTTTAGTCCTCATTATGTGTATTCATGGGTGGTTTAGTCCCCATTTTCGTAAATGTCTGCATACTGAGTGTTTTAGTCCTCATATGCATTTCTCAAAGTCTTGTTGTTGTCAACTTCTTACTTTTTGTTCAAGGTCTAATTTACTTGGCATTTGTCTGTCTCTCCAGAACTTATTTCTTCATATACTTGTTGTGTCTTCTCATATATTACACCCTCTTATCCGATTGCCATTCTCGGATGTCCATAGTGAAGTCATCATTGATTTGATGTACTGTCCTGGACCTTTTTCCATCTCATTCAGTTCTTTTCCTGAATGTTGTGATTCACATTTTTATCTGATTGCCATTCTCAGATGTTGTGATCACTTCCTATCCGATTGCTATTCCCGGATGTCCATAGTGAAGTCATCATTGATTTGGTGTACTGTCCCGGACTTTTTTCCATCTCATTCAGTTCTTTTCCTGAATGTTGTGATTCACATTTTTATATGATTGCCATTCTCAGATGTTGTGATCACTTCCTATCCGATTGCTATTCCCGGATGTCCATAGTGAAGTCATCATTGATTTGATGTACTGTCCTGGACCTTTTTCCATCTCATTCAGTTCTTTTCCTGAATGTTGTGATTCACATTTTTATCTGATTGCCATTCTCAGATGTTGTGATCACTTCCTATCCGATTGCTATTCCCGGATGTCCATAGTGAAGTCATCAGTGATTTGATGTATTGTCCTGGACCTTTTTTCCATTTCATTCAGTTCTGTTCCTGAATGTCGTGCTTCACATTTTTATCTGGTTGCCATTCTCAGATATTGTGATCATTTGCCTTCCGATTGCCGTTCTCGGATTTTCATGTTGGAATCATCACTGAGTTGATGTGTTTTCCTAATTTTTCCCATTTCATTCAGTTCTGTTCCTGAATGTTGTGATTCATTTTATCTGATTGCCATTCTCAGATTTTGTGATCACTTCACTTCCGATTGCCATTCTCGGATTTTCATGTTGGAATCATCATTGAGTTGATGTGTTTTCCTGAACTTTCTCCCACTTCATCCAGTGCCATTCCTGAATGTTGTGATGTTTTCTGTCAAATTGTCATTCTTGAAAATTTCCACCTCGGCTGAGCCATGTGTTGGTCTCCAGTATGTTGTTTTTCCCGTTGGAGTCTCATGCTCCTTATCCCCAGCGTTTATTCTTTGTCATGTCTTGTCTTGTCCCTCAAGGACTTCTCTACATTTCATTTGGTTACGGATACATTTCATATCATCTCATAATTTTTCTTATATTATTTCATATGCTGTCATATATTTTTCTCTGCATTTCATATTTTTCTCATAACATTTCATGTGTCTGTCATATCATTTTCATCTGCTTTCATAAACAGTTTCATTTGCTTCATATCATTTCCATATCATTTCATATCGTTCATCTCATTTCATTCCAGTTTTTGGCATCTTAGGATCAAAAATTGGGTTTTTTGATATTTAAGTATCTTCCATCTTGTCGAAACGAAGATCTCGATCTTCATTATCTCTGGATTGAAGAAACTTAAATATAGGCATCTGTCAGACCCTAATTTTTTGACCCTAAGATTTTTCGCATCTCATCTGCACTTGCATACAAACAAGATCACGTACTGGTTCATGTATCCCTTTTCAGTTGCAGGTCTCTGTCTTGCAGAGGATCACCTTGTTTAATTTCTATTATTTGTTTATATTTACTGACTTCTAACCCAAAATATAAAAAATATGTGGCAGTTGTTTCTTCTTCTTCTGTGTTGCAGGATTTAAAAGACAGGGCAATGATTTCCAAATCAGATGCATTTGTTCAGTCACGATTTGAATCAAATGGATGTTTGACTAATCTTGGTCAAACTATCAGAAGATTGTTTCGACTGCAAGATGTGGGGGCCAGGGATTTGTTTCTCAGATGGTGCGTATTCAAAAAGTTCAAGCTGTGTTGTGTGCAAAATTTATCAGTTATCAGGACAATGTTTAGACAGATTTCAAATGTTTGTGGCTTAAGTGGCAAGTTGTTTATTGGTTCGTGTTTGGCTGTATTCGTTATTATCAGTGGCTTGTGCAAGAAAAAATTAGGAGTTGTTCAGTGGTTCAAGATTGACTGCATTCATTCTTTATCAGAGGCTTGTGAAAAATTGGGAGTTGGTCGTGAAACCTAAAAAAAATCATCATCATCCCATTTCTAATTTTTTTTAGTTTGATTATCCATTATCCTTATCCAACAACCATTTTTCCATTATTCTTCTCGATTATCCGATTATCCAATTCTTATCCTGCTTCATATCCATTTATCCATTTCCCATTATTTTTTCAATTTTTCTATTATCCATTTTATTCAATACTCATTTTCTTCCATTTTTTCTCGATTTATCCGACTCATACATTTTTTAATTTCATTACTCAATTAAACCATTTTTCCTATTTTTCAATTGTTGATATAATCTTTTTTTTTTAACCATTTCCAATTCCTAAACCATTCATAAAAAAATCTCATTACATTATATTTTCAGCCCATTGATCCATTTATTATTTTCTTTATTAAAAATTTTTTCATTAAACAATACATACTAACAAGTTTCATAAGCCTTCAACTAAGCCCCTCAATTCAAACAAATTGCCCAGCTGTACCATCACATTTCCAACTCCTAGTCAGCCTACGCCGTACCAAAAGAAGTCAGCCACAGACTCTCAACTTTACACCGCAAGTTGCACAAAACAAATACAACTCCCACGCGCCAACACCACATATCCCACAAGTCAATTTCAGTATCACATTTCCCAGCCACTCCTTCACACTACCAGCCGTACAATTCCCTCACACCTGGCCCACATGACTAAACATCTCAACAAGCCAAGGTTTCCCCAACACAAGCCGTATAAACAAAACAACAAGCCATCAAGTTATAGCTTCCAGCCAACAACAATCAACAACTGAATATACTTCCTACACCAGCATGTACAAGCTTCCAACATCACCTCCTCAGCCAGCAACTTCCCAGCTCAAAATACACGAAAAACGCAAGCTAATACTCCCTCACGCGCATACGCCGTATCACCCCAAACAGAATGTTTCCAGCCCAATCCAAGCTTGCCGTAACAAAGCCTGCACACGTTTCAGCCGTACACCCTTTAAGTCATATGAGCCTTTCCATCAGTATGATTTTCCAGCAAGTTTGAACGTGAATAACCGCAACTCACTTGAACAAAACGCAAGCCATCAATAAGCTGCTCGCCGCATACCGTAAGCCAACGGCTTCACCAAATAAACAGCAAGTACAAGCCTTATCCAGCATCAGCTTCACTCCACACGCTTACAACACGTGAGCACTAACCTGCACAAAACGTAATCAAGCAACTAACATCAAAACGCATCCGAGCAACAATTAAAACGCAAGGAAAATTCAGAAGCTAAGGCGTAAATCCCGTGCACCTGAAACGCTCACAAAATCTGCAAAAACGGCATCACAAACTTCAATTAAATCCCTCTATTTAAAGGACTCGATTCCTTCTCATTTCTCAAGCTTGGAGAGCACAGAAAACCCCTGCGAAAATGCAATTCCGAAGCTTCACAAAAAACCCCTTTCCAAATTAAATCCGAAACCCCTTTCTTCCTTTATCAAAACTCTCAATCCTTCATCCGTATCATCATCCACAATAATAACTCGACCTAAATCAAATTGAAAGAAGAGGTGAGGAAAAGATTTCAAAACAGATCCGATCGGAAAACAAAGAGAGCGAGAGAGAGACGCGAGTTGGAGAAGAAGGAAAAGTTTTCTTCGGTTTGATTTTATGAAGGTGAGGAAACGGGTCTTGATTGCTCCTCTTTGAAGCTTTCCGCCATGTGTGCTCTGTTTTCGTCGCCGTACACGCAAAGAAGAAGAAGAGGATTTGATTGTGTTTTCGTTTTTTTTATAATATCTCACTGTTTTCTTCTTTTATTTAATTATTTTTTTTAATGAAAAAATTGAATGTAAGTGTAGTTTGGGCTTAGGATCAATGAGGATCCGTTTCTGCTTTTCACCACCTGCCTGTGTTTCTTTCTTACCTCCTTTTTCTACTTTTTTTTTATTTTTCCTCTAGTTTATTTTATAATGGTATTAGTTTAGTTAGGTTTTGAGTTTGAAAAATTATAAAAGGTTTTTAGGAAAACTTTTAGGAAAAGGTTTAGAAATCTTTTAGAAAAAGATTTATCTAAAGAATTTTAGAAACAATTTTAGGAAAAGATTTTAGAAAATGATTTTGAAAAAATATTTTAATTTCTTTTTGGATCTATTCCTTTTGGATCCATTATTTTTCATCTCTTTTTTTTTATTTTGGTCGATGACAATCTTCCGATTCGGGATTGTTGATTTCCGTTTAAGTTTAATCTTCATTATTTCAAATCTATGGATGAATGATCATTTGGATCATTCTCCATACTTTGAGATCGTGATAGGTTGCTTTTCGAGAAATTCAACGATAATCTCGATTAAGATTAGACCGTTCTCTTTCTTTTAGTGTGGCATGTTTTCGGAGAACGATTCATAATATCGTTTCTCTAACATGTATTAACACGAATATTTTCCACTTTAATTAGTGGTGGCCGGCCTCATTTGTAGGGTAATTACTCCGTAAATTACTCGGCGATTGCTTAACATAGACCTAAAGTTGTCCCGATTCGGAATGCGATCCACTTGGATCCGTTTGCCTCAATTTTATTTTTATTTTCGTGGTTGTGCTTGATTAAGTTCATCATACCACTTTATATTGTATATATTATAATAATGTAAATATACTAACATTTAATTAAATCTCTCGCACCTTATCCTTTTACTTTAAATCTCTTGTTCCCTACCTCTCTTATTATGCTTCTATATTCATTCATCATATTGCTTATTGTATATATTATTGTTGCTTGTTATTTTTCATTTGTCCATTTGGACACAAAAACACTAAATACGGATTAAACATCTAAAAAATGGGTGACTTTTAATTTCGGACTATGGTTACTATCCCTAGCTTGAGACTTGGAGATTCAGACTTAGATTTTAGGATCATCCCTTTGCTCATTTGTTATGGATTGAAGACTTTGGCTCCGGTTGAGTTATTTGTTTATGAAGATGGAAATCCAATTGTCTTAAAGATGCTTGCCATTTGGTTTGATCATTTCTTTCCTTAGCTTTTATTTTCAAGTCTTAGGATAGTCCCTTCATCTCTTCCCATCTTCTTTAATTTTCAAATCTCCTTCCTATTTTCAAACTTTCTTTGTTTTATAACTTCAAACATTTTCTCAATCAAACCTTGACTACGGTCATTGCTTTTACCTTTTCATTTCATTTCTTTAAATAAATGCTAAACCACATAAGCATATCGGAACTTCTTTTTCCAAAAAAACTTAAAAACTTTCACAACTCATTCAATTGCTTTTGTGCCCTCGTGCACGTTTTCTTTTAACCTTTTTTATGTTTAGATATGATTCATCCTTTCTAGCGGAATTATTCGCTAAAGGATGACGACTTATCTTTACATTTTAAAATCCATTCAACTCATTTGCTTTTTTCACAATTTGTGCCACGAACTACGGGGTTTTGATCTCGCATTGCACTCTGTGGGTACGTAGGCATGAGACGTTCGTCTCTTCAAACACCAAAATCTTAAAAAACATTCTTCTTCTCATCTCTTCAATCTTTTTTCAAGCAAACCCATTTCAAACCAAAAATGCAGTAAACATTTCAAAGGGTTCCCGTGGAGTACCACGGACAAGTCGGGTGCTTAAAACCTTCCCGATTTGTAACCAATCCCCGTACCCATTCTCTGTTTGATTCTTTGAGCTTTTTAGCTTTTGAGATTCGTTAAGGTTTTGTTCGTTCATTTTCCTTTTTCCATTTGGAAATAAATAAAAGCGCGGTGGCGACTCTGTGTATTTTGAGTGAAGTTAATCAATAGCTTACACTCATGATTTTACCGCTACAGTAATGAGTTTGTTTAATCCCTGATTATGGCTTAATCTCATTACTCAACACTAAACAAAAACAACAAAAACATCTAA
This sequence comes from Lathyrus aphaca, assembly GCA_963966055.1. NCBI lineage: Eukaryota > Viridiplantae > Streptophyta > Magnoliopsida > Fabales > Fabaceae > Lathyrus > Lathyrus aphaca. The sequence goes on along the minus strand of OZ014525.1, from coordinate 458,499,998 downwards.
CTAATCACAAGTAGGTTAATGATCTTAATCCTACATCAAAGGTGATTAAGTGTGAGACCCTGACTTCACACTTAAGGTACTCTCATTACCCCTAATCAGAGGGAAGATGTGATGAGTTTACTAACCCATTGGTTTAGGCTTAAGCTCATTTTCTTATGACAAACTTCAAAAATCAATAAAAGACTGAAAACTCAAAAAAACAAGCAATAATCGTCTCTTTCGGGATTCTTCTCTCATCTCATTCACTCACAAACGAGAACGCGCTTCTTCAGTCTAATGCAAGATAGTTTGCACCTGAGCCAGACATGTCATACACTTAAGCATAGACAAGTAAGCAGTTCACAGGTCAATTCATCCTTCAGTCTCTTTGGGTCGAACAACGGTGTTCTGACTTCCTCATTGCACGAGAGGATACGTAGGCATAACTTAACAGTTATCGAACAAAAGTCTCTGTATATTCCCCCCTCTTTCCAACTTTATTCTTTTAGCCTCATTATCATGAGCATTTTCACTCTGATTCTTACACTAACACTTCTCTTATACACCTCACATTTCTTTTACACTGACACCTGTACATCCTTTTCTAGCTCTTTTATACACAAATTGCACTGACACTACCCCTTTAAAACATAAATCTTTTAAGCGTGGATCCCGTCGAGTACGGCGGAAAATCTGGGTGCTAATACCTTCCCAGGTTGTAACCAACCCCCTTTCTCAGTCTCTCTGGTTCGCAACCGTCTTATCCCTGTCTTTCTAGGTCTATGCAGCATTGCCTTTCCTCCGGGATAAAAATGCCTAGCTGGCGACTCTTGTCTTTTGAGTTCACTTCTGTGTGTTCTCATTCCTCCTTTTCGCCGACCGTTCGCGTCTGTACCCCTCTTGGCCTTGCATGTCATTTGGTGGGAGCGACAGCTTGGCGACTCTGCTGGGGACCCTTATATTGCAACCAGGGCTTCTGGTTCTTTTTGTGGGTTCCTCCTAGCGCTTGATTGATTTGTGTTTACTTGGGTGTTATGTGCTATTTGTGTTGGTATATTTATTTTGTTCATTGCTTTATGTACAGTTGTTTTATTGCTTTCTTTATAGCTTTATATACATCATATTGTCATACTGTTATCTAGCTGGATCTGGTTTTTTTGTTTTGATGGGTGGGGTTCATTGAGAGTTTAAGGTCCTATACCTGGGACCTGAGTGACACCTAGGCTAGAGTGGTTCATGTTCTTTCCCATTCCATTTCGGTCTGGTGCGGGAATATGAAACACGGTTCATATGTGGGTTTCTTCTTGAGAACTCTGTGCGACAGATTTCCTGTAGTGCTAGGGCTATCTGGGAAGCCTGCTAAGTCTGGATGACCTTTATTTTGACCTTCAGAATCTGGGGTGAATTAGAGGATGATCTTTTATGGTTATTGTAAACACTGTACCTCCAGGTTAGAAGTGTTTACACTTCTCATAACTGATCCAAGTCTGAGGATCCTTGTTTTAGAACACCACCTGTGAGGGGGTTGGGCTGTTTACAGGTTTGCAGGAACCCTTGGCCACATCATACCCTGTTACCTATTGTGTTTAAGAATGCTTCAATTTGGACAGTTCTTGTGAATTAACCCAGGACATGTGACTCTTTATTTGAGTCCCCCACCTTGGTTACTGGACTTCTGAACCTCCATCTGGACTTCTTAAACGTACATGGACTTATATCAAGGCAGTAATCAGATCCAGCTTGATCACAAACCCTTGCATATCATTTGCATACATCATCATTGCATCATTTAACATTTGTTTATTTGTTTTTCAGGGTATCCATATTACATTTGGCTTGGTTTTGACCCCTTCATCTGCATAGACCCCTGTTCATCAGCTATCTGCTTCAACTATCTTCATCAGTTGCCTGCTTCAGCTACTGTCATCACCAGTCTCAGCCTGTCAGTGGCTCATCACCAGTATCAGTCTTCATCATCAGCATCTGTTTTCAGCTCTTCATCAGCAGTCATGGCACCCAAGAAGAGCAACATTTCATATCATTTCTTTGAGCCTGTGCTGGCTGGCATCAGACAGGTCTAGGCCCTTATCACTCCAGACCATATCCCATTATTCAGAGAGCATTATGGAGGCATCCTTGATATGGTTATGTACCTAGACCCTTCTCAGAGGAGCTTGATCCACACTTGCCTATAGTTCTATGATCCTCCTTTGAGATGCTTCACATTCCAGAACTTTCAGCTGGGACCTTTGCTGGAGGAGTTCTCATCATTGATTGGAGTACCTGTCAGGGGTGGTATCCCCTTCAACCCAGAGATGGCTTCTCCCAACAATGAAGAAGTGGCAAAAGCACTGTACCTAGAGCCTACATTGATTGAGCAGAACATGACCACAAAAGCTGGAATTCTTGGTCTACACTTGGACTTTCTAACTTCTCAGGCTATCCTGAAGGCCTCCTTGGGAGAATGGAAGACAGTCTGTGCATTGTTAGCCCTCAGTATATATGGGGTTATAATTTTTGCAGATGAGCCCAAGTTTATCAGCAAGAATGCTATTCATCTCTTCCTTTTGAGGAACCCAGTGCCCACCTTGCTGGGAGATTTCTATTATTCTGTTCACCAAAGGAATGAGAAGCAGAGCGGGAGATTGGTGAGATGTTGTGCTCCTCTGTTTCATACTTGGCTGCTTAAACACTTACCCAAGACTGATGCTTTCTTGAACCCTCACCAGCAAAAGAATTGGGCCAGGAGGCTTACTGCTTTGACCTCAGATGACATCAGGTGGTGTACCCAGAGCACCAAAGGCAGGGACATAATTACTAGCTGTGGGCAGTTCCCCAATGTACCTCTAGTGGGAGTGAAGGGTTGCATCAATTACAATCCTTTGCTATTCAAGAGACAATTGGGCTATGCTTTGGTTCACCCTCCTAGAGTGCAAGACTTGGTTGAAACCCTGTACTGTGAGATAAAACCTAATCTGGCTGTTGTCAGACAAGCATCCTGGGCTTGGGACAACATCCAGACCAAAGGGATGGCCATTCTTGGGAGGTGCAATAATGTGGCTTCAGCTCAGTATTATGAATGGTCTCATGCTAGGGCTCAGATTTCTGGGATGCCTTTCACCATTGAGGATGCACCTGGACCATCCACAGCACCACCTCCAGCCACTGTCGGCCTGGAAGAATTTGAGAAGCTGAAGGAAAGGAATGAGAATCTGTCTCAAGCTCTGAAGAAGACCCTCTGGGAGAGGAGTGATGGTCGTCTAGACATTGAGAGGTTAGAGAAGCTTAAAGTAGAACATCTAGCCAGGATTGAGAAATCAGAGGACTACATCAAGAAATCAAGAGCTGGAGAGCAGATTTTGAAGAATGCCTGTAAAGAGGCCCAGTTTCAGAAGGCTAGGACTGATCTCTATCTGAAAGAAAGTCAAGCTAGGTGGGTCAGGATCACTGAAGCTCGTACTCAAGAGGATAAGAGAACTCAAGACAGGATTGAGCAGTTGGAGGCCAATGAGAAGAAGCAACATGAGGCTTTGTTGGCAGCCCAGAAGGAAATTTCAGAATTGAAGCTTAAGGCTGGTGTGAAGAGGTCGAAGGACCAAGACAGGCACAAGAAGCTGACCACTGCTATTTCCACCAGAAACCTTCTTATCAGAAACATTACAGAGCATCCGGCTGGTCCTGTAACTGAAGCACTTCTGAAGGAGGTTAAGGAGGATGAGTTTGGATTAGATGTTTAACTTCTTTGCTTGTTGTTATTTCCATCTTATGTACTTTTCTTTTTATGATTGTATTTTGATCCCTCAGGGGCATTGTGTTGTAAAAACAAACTATGTATGATCCACCACTTGTAATGTATTTATCAGTTTGTTTTATTTTCTTTTCGCAAGCAACATCAAAGCGTCTTCCTCAGGGTCTGGAAAGGTCAAAACCAAGTACCAAGCCGGATACCTTGGAAACAAATAAGCATACTGCATTGCATAGTAACTTTTGTTTTGTTTTGTAGGTTTTCGTTTTGTTTGTTACTAACTTTGTTGTGCTTCAGGAATTATTGCTCGCTGCCGAGTGTTCCCTCTCAATCGTCCGCACCGGTATCTTACTCGCAACAACCTTCCTGGTATCCAGATGGATCAAGTACAGCAAGACCTGACAGAGGTCAGGACTCAGATGGCTAATGAAAGGCTGGAGATGAGAAACCAAATGACCCAGTTCATGGAAGTAATGAATGGCTTGGCTCAAAGTCAAGAAAGGTTGAGGGAATTGGTAGAAAGGCAAACCCCGGAAGAACCTCCTCTGGGAACTGGAGGAACAAGTAACAATGAAAGGGGACAACCTCATATTAATCCACTAGTATATGGGCCTCATCTGCATCTGGAAGTCAACATCCCGGGTAATGTGCAAGGAAATACTACTGGAGGAAGGGTCTTACAAGAAGACCCCCAAGAAGAGCAGTTTACTGTAATGGGAGCTGGGGATGAAGTTTATGATAGGAGTTTTGATGAAATTGCTGAGAAGTTGAGATCTCTGGAGTCTCAAAACTCCCTAGGTTTTGATGTCATGGATATGGGGTTAGTGGATGGGGTAAGGATTCCTCGCAAGTTTAAACCCCCGTGCTTCGAGAAGTACAACGGAACTTCCTGTCCACGAAATCACTTGCAGTCTTTTCTGGGGAGACTTAAGGCATACACCATGGATGAAAAACTGTGGATGTTTTACTTTGAAGACAGTTTGACTGGGGCTTCAAGAGAGTGGTATTCTCACTTGACCAGAGCTACTATCAGGTGCTGGAAGGACCTAGCTGAAGCTTTCATCAGGCAGTACTAATACAATCTAGACATGGCTCCTAACAGAATCCTTCTGATGGGAATGTCTCAATCCTCCAGAGAAAGCTTCAGGGAATATGCCCAGAGGTGGAGACAGCTTGCTGCTGCTGTCCAGCCACCCATGTCGGAAAGAGAAATGGCCGACATGTTCATGAATACTCTGCAAGGAACATATATTGACAGGCTAGCTGCCTTTTCTTCCACCAGCTTCGCTGACGTAGTTATAGCTGGAGAAAGAATTGAGAGCCTTCTGAAGATGGGCAAAATTTCTGATAATGGTGCAAGCTCGTCAAGTAATCCCAGGAAGCCTTTTGTGGGACCAAGAAGAACCGGTGAGACTAATGTTATTCATGCCAACAGGGGCAGACCTTAGTATGTTCATAGTTCAGTGGCAGCTGTCACAATTCCATCTCCGATTCCTCAGCAACCAACATATCAACAACCGCAACAACCACATTATCAGCAACAAGTTCAGTATCCGCCACAGAGAAACTACAACAACAACAACAGCAATCAACAGCAAAGACCCTTTCAGCAAAGGCCATCACAGGCAAATAGGGTGATTGACCCTATCCCTATGCCTTATGCCTATTTATTGCCACAACTCCTGAAACTCAACTTGGTTGAATTAAGGACATTGGCACCACCAGACCCTTCAAGTCTTCCAAGAAATTATGATGTCAACGCCAGATGTGCTTTCCACTCCAATGCACCTGGCCACAATACTGAGAAATGCAGGGCATTGCAAATGAAAGTACAAGACCTGGTGGATTCTAAAGCCCTCAAATTTGCACCCCCTCCAAATGTCAACAAGAATCCCATGCCCAATCATGGAGGACCAAGAATTAATGCCATTGAGGAAGACAAGCCATCTTTCTTAATCACCAGTGTTGGGCAGATTCGGACACCTCTGGTAGAAATTAAAGCTCAGCTTCTAGAATGCCAGATGTTCCCCAGGTGTGAGCTCGGTTGTGGCTATTGCAACATTTCGGTCAACGGGTGTGATAATTTGAGAAGCGGCATAGACGGTCTTATCAAAAGTGGTATACTTCAGATCATAACATCAGCTCCTACAAATCCAGCAATACCTTTAACAACAATTCCTGACTCTTCTACAACTGCAACAACAATCATTCCGACCAATTCATCAATATCATCAACAATGGATCCGTCCATCACTTCAACCAATCAGATGTCAACAACCATTTCTTCTACAACATCAGCACCCCTTTATTCAACAGAATCTTCTACAACGCCAACAGATATCTCAGCATTTACTATGATCCATCATATGTTCCTCCAAACAACAATTTTCAACAACAAGAAGTGGCATCTCCTGCCAGGTCACCAGTCACCATCTACTACGATCCGCACACCATTTCAGTACCCTCCTCTGCAGCAGTCAGTCCGGTTACCATCACGGTGCCTGGACCAGTTCCATATGAAAGCAGTAATGCCATCCCTTGCCATTATGGCTCTGATCTCTACTGCAATGGAGAGAAGATCACTTTGGATTCTTCAACCTCTTCTCCACAGATTGATAATGTTGGGGGAGGCGGAGGCTTCACCAGAAGCGGACACCTTTTTGCCTCACAATTGCAAAGACCTAACGTCGAAGCAGAAGCTGCTGCTAAAGCAAAAGGAAAGAGTGTGGTATTCGAAGAGCCGGCTGTCAAAGAAACTCAGAAGACATCTTATGAGCAAGATGTAGATGAGTTCATGAGGATTATAAAGAGAAGTGATTACAAGGTGGTGGATCAGATTCACCAAACTCCCTCAAAGATCTCCATATTATCCCTGTTGATGTGTTCTGAAGCTCACAGGAATGCATTACTGAAAGTCTTGCACGCAGCATACGTGCCAGAAGAGATCACTGTTAATCAGCTGGAAACTGTGGTAGCTAATGTCAACACCAGTCATGGACTGGGCTTTACCAATGCTGACTTAACAACTGAGGGACGTAACCACAACAAGGCTTTACACATCACTCTGGAATGCAAGGGTGCTGTTTTATCCCATGTACTAGTGGACACTGGGTCTTCACTCAATGTTCTACCGAAGAAAGCCTTGGTGAAGCTGGAGTATGATGGCTTGGCATTGCGTCCGAGTAATTTGGTGGTGAGAGCATTTGATGGCTCTAAAAGATCAGTGCTAGGGGAGATTGATCTGCCTGTGATGATTGGCCCGCAGACTTTTAAGATTACCTTCTATGTGATGGACATTCAGCCGGCCTACAGCTGTTTGTTGGGTAGACCTTGGATCCATGCCGCTGGCGCAGTTACGTCTACCCTTCACCAGAAGTTGAAATTCGAGTGGGAAGGCCAGATCATCACCATCTGTGGTGAAGAAGATATCTTTGTTAGCCATCTGGCTACGTACAAGTATATTGAGATGGATGGAGAAATCCATGAAACTATGAGCTAGGGGTTTGAGGCCCTGAACATTAATGAAGCATCTGCTGTACTGGGAACCTCCATGACGTCTTATCAGCAAGCCAGGAAGGTTGTTGAAGAGGGGATTGCCCAAGGCTGGGGCAAGCTGTTGCCTGTGGAGAAGAAGGAGGACAAATTTGGGTTGGGTTACAAACCAACTCAACAAGATCAATCAGAGGCTGTTAAGAATCCCAACTTTGTCAGCGGGGGGATGCTCACCCCGGATGCAGTGAACAACTTGGAAGATGAGTCGGAAGATGAGTGCAACCTGGAGAGCTGGATACGTCCAAGGATCCCGGGGAGCCGTATCTCAAACTGGTCTTCCCAAGAAATTATAAGGGTTACTCCTGCAGAGTAATTATTATTTCCTGTATTTTTAAGCATGCATCAAGTCTTGCATCTTGCCCAAGATGACAAGACTCATTTTGTAATCGGGCCATCTTGTAATTTTGTGCAAACAGATCAATCAATGAATATCGGACATCTTTTGCAAATGAGTCTTTTTCTTTTCCGCTCACTGTTTTTCATTTTTTCTTTTTGTACAAAAATAAAAATGGAAATGTTTTCAAAATGATAACTTTACTTCACTTTTTTCTAAACAAAGATTAAAATCGATCACTAAAATGAACAATCTAAACCCTTGCAGAGAGTGCCTTTCAGACTGCACCGACAACAGCACAGCTATGGCTTCGTATGACTTTGACAATCCAATCAATCAAGCTGATGAAGGGGTTGAAGAAGATTTTGAGCTTCCTGAAGAGCTAGCCAGGTTGTTAAGGCAAGAGGAGAAGGTTATCACTCCTCATCAGGAGGAGGTCGAAACGATTAATCTTGGTACGGATAAAGATGTGAAAGAGGTTAAGATCGGGGCCTGCTTACAAGACTCAGTGAAAAAGCAATTGATTGACCTGCTTCGTGAGTATGTGGATGTGTTTGCTTGGTCTTATCAGGATATGCCAGGGTTGGACACCGATATTGTTATGCACAAGCTGCCTTTAAGAGAAGATTGCCCGCCGGTTAAACAGAAACTGCGCCGTACTCGCCCAGATATGGCAATGAAAATTAAAGAAGAGGTACAAAAGCAGTGGGACGCCGGGTTCCTTGCTGTGACTAGCTATCCGCCGTGGGTTGCTAATATTGTACTTGTGCCTAAGAAAGACGGCAAGGTGAGGATGTGTGTGGACTACCGGGATCTGAACAGAGCCAGCCCGAAAGATGACTTCCCTTTACCTCACATTGATGTATTGGTTGATAATACGGCTCAGTTCTCGGTATTCTCCTTCATGGACGGATTTTCAGGATACAATCAGATCAAGATGTCACCTGAAGACATGGAGAAGACAACTTTCATCACACCCTGGGGCACGTTCTGTTATAAGGTGATGCCATTTGGACTGAAGAATGCTGGTGCAACTTATCAACGGGCTATGGTAACATTATTCCATGACATGATCCACAAAGAAATTGAATGTTATGTGGATGACATGATTGCCAAGTCCCTCACAGAAGAAGACCACCTGGTAAATCTGTTAAAGTTATTCAAGCGTCTGAGGAAGTACCAACTGAAGCTGAACCCCAACAAGTGCACATTCGGGGTGCGATCTGGTAAGTTGCTGGGATTTATTGTAAGTGAGAAAGGGATTGAAGTTGACCCTGATAAAGTCAAAGCCATTCAAGAAATGCCTGCACCAAAGTCAGAAAAAGAAGTTCGGGGGTTCCTAGGTAGATTGAACTACATTTCACGGTTCATATCTCACCTTACAGCAACCTGTGAACCTTTGTTCAAACTGTTAAGAAAAGAACAAACGGTCAGGTGGAACGCAGCAGGGGATCATAAAATTGCAACAAGGTATGCAAGCTGTCCTTTTGGTCTGTAGTAGGCTTGTCCACAAACTTCAGTATCTGGCCATATCTTTTCTTGAAATTTCCTAAGACTTGATCATTCATCAGACCTGCTAACCTCTGAACACTTTTGACTTCCGGCTGAAGAAAGGTATAATGCACATTTTTTTTCCTCGGATCGCTTCTGATTTCTGCCATAGAGATAAGAATACCAGAACTGGGAACAGATGTGATTAATGACCTGAAAAATGGGAAACATAAACAGTTAATGCAAAGAATGATGCAAATGTAATGCAATGCAAGCATATGACCAACAGGGACCATCTGAACTGGCACACTGACAAGGGCCCCTCGGAACAACTGGCAAACTCAACAGTTCACTGAGTCACCCCCTCTGGTAATCACAACCCTCTGATAGAAGATCTCAGAATCACAGTATCAAGAAATCCAGAATTCCAGGATCATAACCTCGGAACCATAGAATCAATAGAACCACCGGTCATATTCACAGGACCAAAGATCATAACTGAACAGATGAGTGTATGTTGAGGTCATGGGTTCCTGCACACCTGTACACACCCCCCAATCTCACGGGTAAAAGGCTCCGGGTCAGACATCACGGACTCTCAAAGCCACATAGCAATAATACTGTCACCATCTCCGAGAAATGGCTCATGACCAAATCAGGGAATCGGTTAGGCATTATGTACTATGCAGGGAGGCCTCAGCTGAGTCCGGGAAAAACAAGCATCCCTTATAAGTCCCTAGCTTCAAGCGCTGAAATCAAGAAACAATAGTACATTCAGCCCGTAGGATACAGTACTAATGTCATATGACCAGATGCTTTAACTGAGTTCTTATAAGAGAACCAGGCCATCCTATGCGAGTTCCCAGTGGACCCTCGGGTGCGAATGGGTTTGCCACAAAATGTGGTCTGCCACTGTCACCACTGGAGAAGGTTGTTTCCACAAAGGTTCTCAATGATCGGTCCCCAGCTGCACATAACTGTCAGGGTTATGTAATGAGAGAGGAAGATCCCCAAATCAAGACATTTCCAAGACAATCGCAACCTGGGTGTGGAACTCACTACTACCCCCATGACAAGATCTCATGAGGCCAAAGTGGAACCACTCTAAGTCCTATGGTGCACTCGAGCCGGGTACTTGGCTCATATCTCTCAAGAACCAGTAACTCCCATCCCACCAAAGGAAACCAGTCCAGACAGTCCAGTATGATATATGATGCAGAAAATAAATATTGAAAACTGTAAATAAAGCTGTAAATAAAGCTGTAAATAAAGCAATAAACAAACAGCAATATAATACAACAAGCCACATCAAACAAACATCACCCAATGAAACAGCAACACACAAGCGCTAGGAGAGACTCACAGGGGAACCAGAGATCATCTAGTAAGTTTCTCCCCAGCAGAGTCGCCAGCTGTCGCTCCCGGGATTTTCATCCTAGTACAAACGCGAAAGTGGCGCGGAAGAAGAATAGAGTCGCCAGCCAGGCATTTTTATCCCGAAGAAAGGGAATGGTAATGCTGCACAAACCAGAAGAAAGAAAGAGGAAGGACACAGGTCCTGCGAACCAAAGAGACTGAGTTAGGGAGTCGGTTACGACCTGGGAAGGTATTAGCACCCAGATCGTCCGCCGTACCCGACGGGATCCACGCTTGCAAAGAAACTGTTTCAAAGGGTGAGGGTATGAAAAATGCAGCAAAGAAATGAATATGAAAAGAAACTGGAACTGGAAAGGAACTGAATAAGAAAGCAAAAGGAAAAATGTAGGGAAAATAAAGATTGTGCTCGAACGGGCCCTACCCCGCTGCCTACGTACCTCATCGGGATAATGAGGATCAGAGACGCCGTAGTTCCCCTAACTAGGGGTACTAAAAGGAAATTGCTTGTGAATTAAGGCTTGAACTGCCTATGCCATTGCTCAGGTGTTGCAGACTCGGACGACGAGTGCGTAACCGTCTTGCAAAATGACAAGTAGGAGCAAGTTCGCGTACGGAGCGAAGGAGATGAGAAAAGAATTCCCGAAGGAAAGACGCTTATTGTTTGTTTTGTGTTTTTTTTAGAAGCTTTTATGAGTGTGTCACAAGGAAGTGAACTCAAACTCTCACCAATGGAATGTGCACTTGTCACTACATTCCAAGATGGAATAATAGAACAAGCACACTCAAGTAAGGAGAAGATCCCCAAAACTTGAACCCAAAGATTAGGGCTTAGGCTCACTAACTTGCTTAATTATTAAGTGTTTTTTTGGTTATTTACATGAAGAAGTGTTTTTTATGCTTTTCTTTATGAAGAAGATACCTTGATCAGACTTGTGCATCACAAGGTAAACATGTACTATCCCAAGATGGGAAGACTACAAGCATACCTCATGGAATAAGGCTATGGATCAATGCATCACTTCACATTTATTAAAGTATTTTCTTTTTAAGAGTTATGAGATGAGAAGAGAAGAAGAACCAAAAGATCTCAAAGGAAAAATTCTAAAGGGGGACTAAAATAATCCTAAGTATTCACATGCATGGAAGTCCTAAGAGTTAGTGAGGTTTCTACCCTAATGAAGAAGGAAGAAGATAGAAAAAGAGAAGAGGAAACTAGAAAGGGGAAAGAGAACCACATGATGGCACAAAGCACATCAAACACCACAAAGAAAAAAACAAAGCAAAAGAGGAAAGATGAAAAGTTGAAATGTGGATAAACATCCACACTTCTCTTACCATGAGCCCCTGAAATGTTAGCAAAAATCCAGCAAATTGACCAACACAATCGTGGAATTAATCATGCTCAAAGGTTCTTGTAAACAAGAAACAAACAACATGCCAAGCATTGCAAATACACGACTTACGCGTCGAAAACATGAAAGCATACATCAACCAGCAAGCAAATCACCCTAAAATATCATGCTTAATGATCATGCAATGATCCAAGGCAATTAGAACAAGCAAAGGGATCAAACAAGCTCAAAACAACACTAAAAAGCCATTCTGCTTCAGTGTTAACCGGTTAACCAAATGCGTTAACCGGTTAACCAGCTCAAACCTGCACAAAATACGCATGAAACAGGTGCGTTAACCGGTTAACCATATACGTTAACCGGTTAACACTGATAAAACAGCAACAAATCCTGCAGAAAACAGCAACTCAAAACAGCTTATCCAAATAAGCTTGCACCAGACCAGCAATCAATTACACATGGAAAATTAGATCAATTCACATTAATCCATATCATTAAGCTCATGAACAAATAACATTCGGATCCGGATACAAATCAAACAATCAATTCATGCAACACAATCAAATACACAAACACATGGTGGATCTAAAGCACAAGCATGCAAATAAGCTAAAAACAGAGCTAGATCTGAAATTAACCAACCTACAAAGCTGAGGTATGCTTTGGTAATTGTTGATTGAGCTGAAAACAGTAGATCTCGCGCAAAACTTTGAAGATCCGATGCTAAGCTCCACACTCCATGCAAAATAAATGCAAGAACAAGCTCTTGATGCAGAATTTTGGATCCAAAAGCACTTCTAGATCTCAAACCAGATCTGAATCTCCAATAAAACCAGCAAAGAGATGCAAAGAAGCTATGAAAGGAGGTTTAGTTCCAAGATCTACACACCTCAAGGCAAGGTTGTGTGATCTTCAAAGAGGAACTTTGAGTGATTTGGAAAATTGGGAGAGAAAAGTGAGAGAATTGTGAGTGAGAGGAATGAAAATTCAGAAATGAGAGTGAAAAATGAGTGAGAGCTCCCTTGGTTTGGAGGGAAATGGAATAAATATGGTTTAGGTTTGGGGCCCAAAATTTTGGTTTGGGATCCAAAATTATGGTTTGGGTAGTGTGATTAGGATGTAGCAATGGGATTAGGCTTGGATAAATGCTCTAGATCCTTCTCCCAAATTCAAATTAATTCAAATGAATAAAAATCAGAAAATTGGAAAATGGAGCCAAAACACACATGCTGAAATTGCTGCTGGAAATTCAAATTTCGCAGCTGTTAACCGGTTAACCATATGCGTTAACCGGTTAACGCATGGAAAATTTGAATTTCCCTCCCTTTGGTGGGAACCTTCAAAAATAGACCTGCACCAACCGTTTCAAGCAAATTTTGATCCATCTTCTCTTTCTAGGGCTCTGAACATGATACCAGGCTTGTGCAAAATGATCCTGTGAGATTCTTGCCAGATCACCATGCTCTTGATTTTGACTTGCAGATTCAGATTTTTCCCAGATGACCGATCATATGCCTTATGCTAGAACATGTGAGTGTTATGCTTTATTTTTCTATGCAAAATGATAAGGATATGGTATGCTCGTGATGATTATGATATGATAACGATGCTAAACAAGAAGAGGGAAAATTTGGGGTGTTACACTTATGCCTCCAGTTGAAGGAAGACCTCTAATAATGTACTTGACAGTATTAGAAGAGTCAATGGGGTGTGTGCTGGGCCAGCACGATGAGTCTGGTCGAAAAGAGTATGCAATATACTACCTAAGCAAAAAGTTTACCGACTGTGAACAACGTTATTCACTGCTCGAGAAAACTTGCTGTGCTTTAGCGTGGGCTGCTCGCCGACTGAGACAGTATATGTTGACCCACACTACCTTGTTGATCTCAAAGATGGATCCAGTCAAGTACATTTTTGAGAAGCCAGCACTTACCGGACGGGTTGCAAGATGGCAAATGATCCTCATAGAATATGACATCCAATACACATCTCAAAAAGCCATCAAGGACAGTGTATTGTCTGATTATCTTGCTGAGCAACCCATCGATGATTACCAGCCTATGAGATTTGACTTCCCTGATGAAGACATCATGTTCATAAAAGCAAAAGATCATGAGGAGCCTGTTCACACTGAAGGGCCTGGCCCAGAGGAAGAATGGACCATGATGTTTGATGGGGCTGTTAATATGAATGGTCGTGGTGTTGGTGCAATACTCATTACACCTAAAGGAGTTCACATGCCTTTCTCGGCAAAGCTCACTTTCAACTGCACTAACAACGAAGCTGAATACGAAGCTTGCATTATGGGTCTTGAGGAAGCCATTGACCTCAGGATCAAGACTTTGACTGTATTCAGAGATTCAGCTCTGGTAATTAATCAAACCAATGGCAAATGGTACACGCACCAAGATCATCTGATACCTTACAGGGATTATACAAGGAGGTTATTGACTTTCTTCACAACGGTCAAGCTTGAGTATATCCCTCGGACGAGAATCAGTTTTCAGATGCTCTTGCCACCATTTCATCCATGATCAAAGTTCAAGCGGCCAACTTTGTACCTCGGATTTCAGTGTCCAGACTTGACAGACCAGCATATGTATTTGCAGCAGATGTTGTTAAGGATGATAAGCCTTGGTTTCATGACATCAAATGCTTCTTGGGGGATCAGACATACCCACCTGGGGCATCTTCCAATGACAAGAAGACATTAAGAAGGCTTGCTGGTAGTTTCTTCCTGAATACCGACGGTTCCCTGTACAAGAGAAACTTTGATATGATACTCCTCAGATGCGTTGATAGAACATAAGCAGACTTGTTGATGCACGAGGTGCACGAAGGATCCTTTGGTACCCATGTCGGAGGGCATGCAATGGCAAAGAAGTTGCTAAGATCAGGCTATTACTGGATCACAATGGATGCCGACTGTTGTGCCTACGCCAGAAAATTCCATAAATGCCAGATTTATGCGGACAAAGTGCATGTACCTCCCAATCCTTTGAATGTGATGTCTTCACCCTGGCCCTTTGCCATGTGGGGCATTGATATGATTGGCAAAATTGAACCGACTGCTTCAAATGGCCACAGATTCATCCTGGTAGCCATTGACTATTTCACCAAATGGGTTGAAGCAGCTTCATATGCGAATGTTACAAGGCAAGTGGTAGCCCGTTTTCTTAAGAGAGATATCATCTGTCGATACGGAGTTCCCGAGCGAATCATTACTGATAATGGTTCCAACTTGAACAACAAAATGATGGCAGAAATGTGCCGGGACTTCAAGATCCAACACCACAATTCTTCTCCTTACAGGCCAAAGATGAATGGCGCTGTTGAGGCAGCTAATAAGAATATCAAGAAGATTATGCAGAAGATGGTAGTTACTTACAAAGACTGGCATGAGATGCTACCATTTGCCTTGCATGGGTACCGCACGTCAATCAGGACGTCCACTAGGGCAACACTGTATCAACTTGTGTATGGTATGGAGGCAGTCCTACCTGTTGAAGTTGAATTACCCTCCTTACGGGTATTAATGGATGTTAAGCTGAACGAAGCAGAGTGGGTCTGGACCCGATATGAACAACTGAGTCTGATCGAAGAGAAGAGATTGGCTGCAATCTGTCATGGGCAGCTGTACCAGAAAAGAATGAAGAAAGCCTTCGATCAGAAAGTCAGGCTCCGAGAGTACCAAGTAGGAGATCTTGTGCTGAAAAGACTCCTCCCTCCTCATACAGACCACAGGGGCAAGTGGACTCCAAACTATGAAGGACCATTCGTAGTAAAGAAAGTTTTCTCCGGTGGAGCACTCATGCTCAGCACTATGGATGGTGAAGACTTCCCGTCCCCTGTGAATTCAGATGCAGTTAAAAAATACTTCGCATGAAAATGACCCGCTGGACATAAAAACAGAATGTAAGTCCAGGCAAAAATAGGGCATCCCGGCGAGTCAAAAACAGAATGAAAGACTCGGGCAAAAGTAAGGGAAAATAAACAAAAAAATGTACACCCGCTGAGTTGAAAATCCGCATTGGACGACTCAAGCAAAAATGGGTATCCCGATGGATTGAAAACCTGAAAGGGCGATCCATGCAAAATAAGGGAATAAGCGAACAACTGCATTCTGAATTCGTCTGTATCACTCACAACTTGGTAAGCTTCAAAAGGTTCAAGCGCCGGTCAGAATCAGCCTTCTTCAGAAAGCAAGACGAGAAGAACGTCAAAAGTCATACGAGTCATAGCAAAGGGAAGCTCCCTGAAGCGTCGTCAACATTGCCAATACCTTTTATTTCTCAATTTGTAACAATCTCCTCATTTTAGGGGATTTGTTTCTTTGACTGTATTTGCCAATTCAGGGCACGTGAATTAATAAAATCAGATTTTTCAGTCATGTTTCGTCTCGTACACTTTTATTTTCATTTGCAAAGAATGTCCGATGTCCCTAGGATACTGATTGCATAAATACAGATGCTTTTCTTCTAAAAAGTACGTGCTTACAGGAAATATACTTACTCCCGGGAGTGTCTGAACTCCTATGACGGAATCCGGTAAGGGATACCTCGGGATTACTTATGCGTTTCTCTGACTTTTCAGGGTTGTAGGTATTCAAAGCACAGCCTGGGGCATGAAAGCTTCATCCCAGCAAGCTGGCAAATCATTATCTACTCAGTCTATCTCCCAATTAGCACTGGAGATGGTTTTCTCCCTAGCTGAATTGTCAAGTATCTCAGTTGGGTCCCTCATTACCAAAGATAGGTCTATCAGTGACCTATATCACCAAGCAGAGTCCCATATGCTAGATCTACCAATGATCTCATCCCCAGCTGGGATGTTCACTTCAAGCAGATCGGCCAGAGATCTTCGTAGCAACGGGATCCGAACCCCGGATCGTTATCTTTGCATAATCATAGCATTCGCATCATATTTTCCCCACAGAGCGTAGCATTCCGTCTAATACGGAGCATTACGACAAAAATCAAACATATTGCATAATCATAAGCCATGTTCTGAATCAAACACTTGAAAATACCGACAATCCATCAATAGGATACAGAGAAAACTCTCCAAATTCCCCACCAGAGAGCCAAGGCATTTGCCTTACACTCATAAATACAAATGCACACTCTTTTTGGCACTCGTCCGTGTCATCATTCCACGGTAAAGTCGCCCGAGCACTTTTTACAAACAGACACTTATAGATACGGATACTGCTTGACACCCACCCGTGTCATATCCCCAGTAGAAAGCCAAAGCGTCCCCTTTGCACTTACAGATACATATATCCATACAGATTCCCTGACACCCGTCCGTGTCACCTTCCCCAACATAGTTACCTAAACATTTTGTAAACCATACACTTGTTTATATTACACTTTCCTCTTTTGACACTTGTCCGTGCCACTCTCCCCAGCAGGTTAAACATTCCTGTACACCACTCGTACTTATTACCCCTGTTTCACTCATACAGATACCCGTCCGTCTCTTGTGTATATCACCCAAATCCCCTCAGAGTCGACACTCGTCCGTGTTCTTTATTAACCAGCTGATACTCGTCCATATCATCATCTCAGAACATGCGTCAAGCGTTTGTTTCTAACTGATACTCGTCCGTATCATAGTCTTAGGGATGCTCGTCCGCATCTTTAATCCATACACGTGTCAAACACTCATGTCTTCTTGAATTTAGACACTCGTCTGTGTCTACTATTCCCCAGAAGAGTCCCCTCAGATTCGACACTCGTCCGTTTTTTTTAACCAATTGGTACTCGTCTGTATCATCATCTCTGAACATATGTCAGCGTTTGTTTCTACTGATACTCGTCCGTATCACGGTCTCAGGGATGCTCGTCCGCATCTTTAATCTATACACAACGTCAAAACACTTATACCTTTTATTTCTTGGATGTAAACACTCGTCCGTGTTTACTATTCCCCAGTAGGTCGCCAGCAAAGCAAAACTTCTTTTTGACATTCGTTCTATGTCACGATACTTTCGGCAGTCGTACCCTGCCAGGTGATCGTCCTTCACCTTTGGATGACTGTCCCTCATCCTTTCCCCAGCGGAGTCTCTATTTCATTAGAACCCCTTTTCTATCCGGCATTCGTCCTATGTCGTGATTTTTAGCAGTCGTACCCTGCTAGGTGATCGTCCTTCACCTCTTGATGATCGTCCTTCATCATTTTATCCGATGGCCGTCCCCATCGTTGATTTTTCTATCCGAAAATCGTCCTATGTCGTGATTTTTAGCAGCCGTCCCCTGCTAGGTGATCGTCCTTCGCCTTTTGATGATCGTCCTTCATCATTTTATCCGATGGCCGTCCCCATCGTTGATCTTGTTATCTGACATTCTTCCTATGTCATGATAAGCCTTGAGAGCAGCCGTCCCCTGCTAGGTGATCTTCCTTCACCTCTTGATGATCGTCCTTCATCATGCTCATCTGATGGCCGTCCCCATCGTCGACCTTTTCTATCCGGCATTCATCCTATGTCGTGATACTTTCGGCAGCCATACCCAGCCAGGTGATTGTCCTTCACCTTAGATGACCGTCCCTCATCTTATCCCCAACAGAGCAGTCGTCCCCTGCTAGGTGATCGTCCTTCACCTTTGATGACCGTCCCTCATCATTATTTCATTTATTCTTTAACCCGATGGCTGTCCCCGTCGTGGTCCCTTTTCCTTTTCCTGGTGATCGTCCTTCACCTTTGATGATCGTCCCTCATCATTATTTCATTTATTCTTTAACCCGATGGCCGTCCCCGTCGTGGTCTCTTTTCCTTTTCCTGATGATCGTCCTTCATCAGTTTAGCCCGATGGTCATCCCCATCGTTGTTTACATTACTTTATGAACCTGATGACCGTACCTCATCATTTATTTTTACCTATAATCCCCAGAGAGTCCTGATGGCCGTCCCCATCATAATCTCTCATATCCCTAACTAGTCGGCCGTCCCCGTCTTTGCTTTATTTCCCGCATCTTCCATAGCATGTCGGCCGTCCCCGTCATTGCTTCATCCCCAACAGTCGTCCTCTGCTCGACGGTCGTCCTCCGTCGCCCACACTTTATAACATACTTTATTTTCTTTTTACAATCTATATCCCTTTTCTTCTTCATTCTGTGAGTGCAAATTTTGGACTGTCTTTGGTATTCAACCACAAGTTATCTTGTTTGCCTGCTAAGCCGTTTGCTTACATTCTACACAGCTAACTCATGCTTGAATAGGGGCAGCTGTAAACACCCCAAATTTGCCCTCACCCATTCACACCATGTCTTGTGATATTTTCATATGCATAAGTTCAATCATAGCATCTCATATTGCATTGTTGATTCATTGCACTGGTTCCAAGTCATCTGCATCTAGGGTTTGTGATCTGAGCAATCCAAGAGCCATTTGAGCCACTCCAAAGGTCATCAATCACTTCAATGGGGTCCATGTGTGTTCAAGCATCATATTATATCCTCTCAAAGTCAATAATGTCAAAAAATCACAAGAACTGAGATTGGCATGGAAGCAGAGCCAGGTTTAACTGCACAGATGACCTAGAATTAGGGTTTTGGTTTCAAAGGCCATAACTCCAAATTTTTTGGTCATTCTTGTTTCTATTGGTCTCTATATGGTATAGGGATCATGCATATCAATTTTCATGAAGAAATTCCATGGGGAAGTCATCTGATCAAAAGTTGACTTTTTGAGCAAGTCAGTGCAAAATCAGGGCATCTGAGGCCCCCCCCAATGACCCAACCAAAGGGTGATCTTCATCATTTTTATTGTGTATGATCTTTATTTGATCATAGAAGATGTTAGAAGTTCACAAAATTGAAGAATTTCAAGCCATTTGCAAAGTTGACTTTTTGGGAAAATGACTTGTAATGGAAACTTGCCATTTTGGGAAACTTTTTCAACCCTTGCTTTTTGATTCAAAAATGCCTCAAATGGGAAAACTTTGGTCATGAAAGTTGTAGAATGGATCATTCCCTTTTCAAAAAGTACAAGAACTCATTCTAATTCATTTTGAATCAAAAGTTATGGCTTGTCAAAGTTGGCCAAAATCACATAATTTCAAGTTTTCTACCAAAGAGGCGCAAGGTTGCAAAATCCCTTGCCAAGGCAAATTGAGTTATCAAATGGACTTCTAATCTTCATACAAACATGAACCAAGGCCTAAAAGTCAGATTGCATCAAAAGATCACTCATTTTCATGACTTGTGGATCAAGAAACTTCAAAAGGGCTAAAGATGAACCAAGTTGCAAAACCTCACTCAAACCCTAACCCACTTGCTTGCTGACTTCAGAATTGATCCTATGGCTCTCCACACTTCTTGCTGCGCAGGACACCCCTCTTGTCCTTGGCTAGCTATGAGACCATACTTCTCTTACACAAAGTTTGACATTTTGGCAACTTGCCCATACCAATCACAATAGGGCACACCAACTCCACAGACCTATCCATGAGTGATAAGTGGACCAAGGGCAGGCCATAACACACAACCATTCATGCTGAAGCTCTCTCATAGCCATAGTTCCAAGTTTATGCCTCATATGCAAAACCATTCGAAACACACAGCACAAACATCAAACACACAAACAAACTTCACAAAACATCTCAGCACATCCTCCTGATCATTTCCCTACCCTTATTCATCCCTGAAACCTCCTCAATCAGAAACACGATCCTCACCCCTCACTGAACAGAACTTCTGCAAACTCACAAACCAACCATTATAAACTCCAACCAAGCTTCATAACTTCATCAAGAGGACCATTGGGATCATTTTGAGGCAAAGAAGCAGGCAGAAAGCTCTTGGGTTGAAAGCTTCGATTCAGGTAGCCATGGAAATTCATTTTTCCAGAACTCTTATTTCTTGTTTCTAAAATGATCTACATGCTTCCCTGAGTTCACTGAACCTTTTATTTTTGAAAATGATTGAGTTTTGAGGTTGTATGCTTGCTCTGAAACTTTGCCCGTGAAATACCTTTTGCTTTGATTCTTATGATTCAGTGAAAATAAATGGATTTTGGGGTGGGGTTTAGGTTTAATGATGTTTAAGGAGTGAATCTGGAGATTTTGGTGAAGTTTTGATGCATAGGGAGTGAGATAGCATGAACACCCTGCCGGAGAAGATGACCGGAACACTGTTCCGGTCATCTGAAAATGTTTAGGGTTCAGATTAGGGCTTTAATCATAATTAGCGTAGTTTGAATGTGAGTCGTCCAGATGCGCGCGTTGGTCTTTCCCTCCATTCCCAGTTTGAATCTCAGCCTCAGGATGCGCTGACTTTCTCTTTATTTGTATTTTTATTTCATTTAATTTCATTTCTTTTGTACATTTTATTAAAAATAGCAAAATACATTGAAAAATTCTGAAAATTTTTATCAAACCTTTTATTAATTTTCAGAACACAAAAATATTTTTATTTTTATTTTTTGCATTAAAAATTATTTTTAAATCATTTAAAAGTTTATTTTTAATTAGTTAATGAAAATTAATTAATTAAAAATACTTTTAGGTATTTAAAAATCACAAAAAAATTCATGTAACCTTTAAAAACATTTAGAAACATTGTCCAACTCTCAAACCAAATTTATTTTTTGTTCTTGTTGCCTTTAGATCATTTTCAATGGAATTAAATTCATTTTGAAGCAATATTTTGTGACAAATTTCAAAAATTCATTTCTGCCTAACCATTGAGAGTTGGACAATGATTCTTTTTGCATTGCATCTTGCATAACATGTAGTTTATAGGATAAAATTGGCATGAATTAATCTTGCATTTTCAATTTGTTTTGCATTTTTCTTGTCAAGGTACCTTGAAACCCTAGCAATCTTAGAAAATTCATAACTCTCACTAGGTTAAGAGTTGGATCCCCTCCTTTGGGCAGTGAGTTTGTATAGGTCTAAGGTCCCTTTGATTGCATTTTAAAATTTTTATCATGTCATTTGCTTCTGGTTTTGGATTTTTGCTTTGTATGTTGCATATAAACCCTAATCCAGGCCTTCCTTTGCATCCATATTTCATATGCTTGCATACCATGACTTGCCATGACATTTTGTGCATTTATTTGATTCATAATACATATTAGGACATATTATAATCATGTTTGATCATTGCATCTTGCATTTTCCATGTT
This sequence comes from Lathyrus aphaca, assembly GCA_963966055.1. Taxonomy (NCBI): domain Eukaryota; kingdom Viridiplantae; phylum Streptophyta; class Magnoliopsida; order Fabales; family Fabaceae; genus Lathyrus; species Lathyrus aphaca. Next base: position 458,478,039 of record OZ014525.1, on the reverse strand, counting down.
ATATGTCCATTACATTTCATAACTTTTCATGTACATCCATGGTTCAAAGCATGCTTCTCTTGCATCCATATGTTTGTATGATCATCCTCATGTCTTGCCTCATGTTTGCATCATCTCTTAGCATCATTAACATCATACTTATGCTTCTGGTTTTGGTTTGCATCATGGCATTGCATCTCATTTTTGCATTGCATTTCATTTCTTTTGCTAACTTTTCAGGTGGTAAGTTGTTTGAGAAGTGAATTTGCCTTCACTTCTCATAATCTCTTTTCATCTCTCTTTCACTTCCCTTTTCTGCATTTTGTATGTGTTTGGATTGAGCTTGCTCATTCTTGTTCATCTCACTTTCTTTCTTCAAGCAACTTGACTTTTTAAGTGAAGCAAGTTGTTTTGCTTCTCTTTGCTCCTTTCATCTGCTTCCTTCCTGGTGGTTTCTCTGAAGATCTTTCTTGCAAACCTCATAAACCATAGGAACAACCAAGCATGACAATAATTAGGGTTTGATTAGTCACCCACTTAGCTTTTACCTTTGTGTCTCTTTGAGTCTTCTCTTCTCATCTCATAATCAGGGACTAAACCCTAAAGGCTTTAAGGCTTTGTGATTAAGCTTATGCCTGCATCCTTCTATTAGGATGGAGTGTATAACTTTAATCCTAAGTGTTAAACCCTTAATGTGTTTAAATCCTTTAATCAATCCATCTAATAATCATTAAGACATCAAACTTGTAACTTGGGCCTTGCATTAGGGTTCTAATTCTTCCTTAATTGGTTAAGAAGGACTAACCCTAGTGTTAATGGACAAGTCCCCCTCAAGTTGTCTTACAAATCATAAAACTCACTTCTTCATCTTATCATTAACTAAAATCCATCTAATAATAGCTTTGTTTTGTCATGAGTTTAATCCCTAATCATGGATTAAGTTGAGGAGTCTTCCTCAGCTTAAACATTCTCATCTGTTATCCTTCTATTAGGATGATGTAATGAGTTTGTTTAATCCCTGATTATGGCTTAATCTCATTACTCAACACTAAACAAAAACAACAAAAACATCTAACTAATCACAAGTAGGTTAATGATCTTAATCCTACATCAAAGGTGATTAAGTGTGAGACCCTGACTTCACACTTAAGGTACTCTCATTACCCCTAATCAGAGGGAAGATGTGATGAGTTTACTAACCCATTGGTTTAGGCTTAAGCTCATTTTCTTATGACAAACTTCAAAAATCAATAAAAGACTGAAAACTCAAAAAAACAAGCAATAATCGTCTCCTTCGGGATTCTTCTCTCATCTCATTCACTCACAAACGAGAACGCGCTTCTTCCGTCTAATGCAAGACAGTTTGCACCTGAGCCAGACAGGTCATACACTTGAGCATAGACAAGTAAGCAGTTCACAGGTCAATTCATCCTTCAGTCTCTTTGGGTCGAACTACGGTGTTCTGACTTCCTCATTGCACGAGAGGATACGTAGGCATAACTTAACAGTTATCGAACAAAAGTCTCTGTATATTCCCCCCTCTTTCCAGCTTTATTCTTTTAGCCTCATTATCATGAGCATTTTCACTCTGATTCTTACACTGACACTTCTCTTATACACCTCACATTTCTTTTACACTGACACCTGTACATCCTTTTCCAGCTCTTTTATACACAAATTACACTGACACTACCCCTTTAAAACATAAATCTTTTAAGCGTGGATCCCGTCGAGTACGGCGGACAATCTGGGTGCTAATACCTTCCCAGGTTGTAACCAACCCCCTTTCTCAGTCTCTCTGGTTCGCAACCGTCTTATCCCTGTCTTTCTAGGTCTATGCAGCATTGCCTTTCCTCCGGGATAAAAATGCCTAGCTGGCGACTCCTTTCTTTTGAGTTCACTTCTTTTTGACATTCGTTCTATGTCACGATACTTTCGGCAGTCGTACCCTGCCAGGTGATCGTCCTTCACCTTTGGATGACCGTCCCTCATCCTTTCCCCAGCGGAGTCTCTATTTCATTAGAACCCCTTTTCTATCCGGCATTCGTCCTATGTCGTGATTTTTAGCAGCCGTACCCTGCTAGGTGATCGTCCTTTACCTCTTGATGATCGTCCTTCATCATTTTATACGATGGCCGTCCCCATCGTTGATTTTTCTATCCGACATTCGTCCTATGTCGTGATTTTTAGCAGCCGTCCCCTGCTAGGTGATCGTCCTTCGCCTTTTGATGATCGTCCTTCATCATTTTATCCGATGGCCGTCCCCATCGTTGATCTTGTTATCTGACATTCGTCCTATGTCATGATAAGCCTTGAGAGCAGCCGTCCCCTGCTAGGTGATCGTCCTTCACCTCTTGATGATCGTCCTTCATCATGCTCATCCGATGGCCGTCCCCATCGTCGACCTTTTCTATCCGGCATTCATCCTATGTCGTGATACTTTCGGCAGCCGTACCCAGCCAGGTGATCGTCCTTCACCTTAGATGACCGTCCCTCATCTTATCCCCAACAGAGCAGTCGTCCCCTGCTAGGTGATCGTCCTTCACCTTTCATGACCGTCCCTCATCATTATTTCATTTATTCTTTAACCCGATGGCCGTCCCCGTCGTGGTCCCTTTTCCTTTTCCTGGTGATCGTCCTTCACCTTTGATGACCGTCCCTCATCATTATTTCATTTATTCTTTAACCCGATGGTCGTCCCCGTCGTGGTCTCTTTTCCTTTTCCTGATGATCGTCCTTCATCAGTTTAGCCCGATGGTCATCCCCATCGTTGTTTACATTACTTTATGAACCTGATGACCGTACCTCATCATTTATTTTTACCTATAATCCCTAGAGAGTCCTGATGGCCGTCCCCATCATAATCTCTCATATCCCTAACTAGTCGGTCGTCCCCGTCTTTGCTTTATTTCCCGCATCTTCCATAGCATGTCGGCCGTCCCCGTCATTGCTTCATCCCCAGCAGTCGTCCTCTGCTCGACGGTCGTCCTCCGTCGCCCACACTTTATAACATACTTTATTTTCTTTTTACAATCTATATCCCTTTTCTTCTTCATTCTGTGAGTGCAAATTTTGGACTGTCTTTGGTATTCAACCACAAGTTATCTTGTTTGCCTGCTAAGCCGTTTGCTTACATTCTACACAGCTAACTCATGCTTGAATAGGGGCAGCTGTAAACACCCCAAATTTGCCCTCACCCATTCACACCATGGCTTGTGATATTTTCATATGCATAAGTTCAATCATAGCATCTCATATTGCATTGTTGATTCATTGCACTGGTTCCAAGTCATCTGCATATAGGGTTTGTGATCTGAGCAATCCAAGAGCCATTTGAGCCACTCCAAAGGTCATCAATCACTTCAATGGGGTCCATGTGTGTTCAAGCATCATATTATATCCTCTCAAAGTCAATAATGTCAAAAAATCACAAGAACTGAGATTGGCATGGAAGCAGAGCCAGGTTTAACTGCACAGATGACCTAGAATTAGGGTTTTGGTTTCAAAGGCCATAACTCCAAATTTTTTGGTCATTCTTGTTTCTATTGGTCTCTATATGGTATAGGGATCATGCATATCAATTTTCATGAAGAAATTCCATGGGGAAGTCATCTGATCAAAAGTTGACTTTTTGAGCAAGTCAGTGCAAAATCAGGGCATCTGAGGCCCCCCCCAATGACCCAACCAAAGGGTGATCTTCATCATTTTTATTGTGTATGATCTTTATTTGATCATATAAGATGTTAGAAGTTCACAAAATTGAAGAATTTCAAGCCATTTGCAAAGTTGACTTTTTGGGAAAAAGACTTGTAATGGAAACTTGCCATTTTGGGAAACTTTTTCAACCCTTGCTTTTTGATTCAAAAATGACTCAAATGGGAAAACTTTGGTCATGAAAGTTGTAGAATGGATCATTCCCTTTTCAAAAAGTACAAGAACTCATTCTAATTCATTTTGAATCAAAAGTTATGGCTTGTCAAAGTTGGCCAAAATCACATAATTTCAAGTTTTCTACCAAAGAGGCGCAAGGTTGCAAAATCCCTTGCCAAGGCAAATTGAGTTATCAAATGGACTTCTAATCTTCATACAAACATGAACCAAGGCCTAAAAGTCAGATTGCATCAAAATATCACTCATTTTCATGACTTGTGGATCAAGAAACTTCAAAAGGGCTAAAGATGAACCAAGTTGCAAAACCTCACTCAAACCCTAACCCACTTGCTTGCTGACTTCAGAATTGATCCTATGGCTCTCCACACTTCTTGCTGCACAGGACACCCCTCTTGTCCTTGGCTAGCTATGAGACCATACTTCTCTTACACAAAGTTTGACATTTTGGCAACTTGCCCATACCAATCACAATAGGGCACACCAACTCCACAGACCTATCCATGAGTGATAAGTGGACCAAGGGCAGGCCATAACACACAACCATTCATGCTGAAGCTCTCTCATAGCCATAGTTCCAAGTTTATGCCTCATATGCAAAACCATTCGAAACACACAGCACAAACATCAAACACACAAACAAACTTCACAAAACATCTCAGCACATCCTCCTGATCATTTCCCTGCCCTTATTCATCCCTGAAACCTCCTCAATCAGAAACACGATCCTCACCCCTCACTGAACAGAACTTCTGCAAACTCACAAACCAACCATTATAAACTCCAACCAAGCTTCATAACTTCATCAAGAGGACCATTGGGATCATTTTGAGGCAAAGAAGCAGGCTGAAAGCTCTTGGGTTGAAAGCTTCGATTCAGGTAGCCATGGAAATTCATTTTTCCAGAACTCTTATTTCTTGTTTCTAAAATGATCTACATGCTTCCCTGAGTTCACTGAACCTTTTATTTTTGAAAATGATTGAGTTTTGAGGTTGTATGCTTGCTCTGAAACTTTGCCCGTGAAATACCTTTTGCTTTGATTCTTATGATTCAGTGAAAATAAATGGATTTTGGGGTGGGGTTTAGGTTTAATGATGTTTAAGGAGTGAATCTGGAGATTTTGGTGAAGTTTTGATGCATAGGGAGTGAGATAGCATGAACACCCTGCCGGAGAAGATGACCGGAACACTGTTCCGGTCATCTGAAAATGTTTAGGGTTCAGATTAGGGCTTTAATCATAATTAGCGTAGTTTGAATGTGAGCCGTCCAGATGCGCGCGTTGGTCTTTCCCTCCATTCCCAGTTTGAATCTCAGCCTCAGGATGCGCTGACTTTCTCTTTATTTGTATTTTTATTTCATTTAATTTCATTTCTTTTGTACATTTTATTAAAAATAGCAAAATACATTGAAAAATTCTGAAAATTTTTATCAAACCTTTTATTAATTTTCAGAACACAAAAATATTTTTATTTTTATTTTTTGCATTAAAAATTATTTTTAAATCATTTAAAAGTTTATTTTTAATTAGTTAATAAAAATTAATTAATTAAAAATACTTTTAGGTATTTAAAAATCACAAAAAAATTCATGTAACCTTTAAAAACATTTAGAAACATTGTCCAACTCTCAAACCAAATTTATTTTTTGTTCTTGTTGCCTTTAGATCATTTTCAATGGAATTAAATTCATTTTGAAGCAATATTTTGTGACAAATTTCAAAAATTCATTTCTGCCTAACCATTGAGAGTTGGACAATGATTCTTTTCGAATTTCATCTTGAATAACATGTAGTTTATAGGATAAAATTGACATGAATTAATCTTGCATTTTCAATTTGTTTTGCATTTTTCTTGTCAAGGTACCTTGAAACCCTAGCAATCTTAGAAAATTCATAACTCTCACTAGGTTAAGAGTTGGATCCCCTCCTTTGGGCAGTGAGTTTGTATAGGTATAAGGTCCCTTTGATTGCATTTTCAAATTTTTATCATGTCATTTGCTTCTGGTTTTGGATTTTTGCTTTGTATGTTGCATATAAACCCTAATTCAGGCCTTCCTTTGCATCCATCTTTCATATGCTTGCATACCATGACTTTCCATGACATTTTGTGCATTTATTTGATTCATAATACATATTAGGACATATTATAATCATGTTTGATCATTGCATCTTGCATTTGCCATGTTATATGTCCATTACATTTCATAACTTTTCATGTACATCCATGGTTCAAAGCATGCTTCTCTTGCATCCATATGTTTGTATGATCATCCTCATGTCTTGCCTCATGTTTGCATAATCTCTTAGCATCATTAACATCATACTTATGCTTCTGGTTTTGGTTTGCATCATGGCATTGCATCTCATTTTTGCATTGCATTTCATTTCTTTTGCTAACTTTTCAGGTGGTAAGTTGTTTGAGAAGTGAATTTGCCTTCACTTCTCATAATCTTTTTTCATCTCTCTTTCACTTCCCTTTTCTGCATTTTGTATGTGTTTGGATTGAGCTTGCTCATTCTTGTTCATCTCACTTTCTTTCTTCAAGCAACTTGACTTCTTAAGTGAAGCAAGTTGTTTTGCTTCTCTTTGCTCCTTTCATCTGCTTCCTTCCTGGTGGTTTCTCTGAAGATCTTTCTTGCAAACCTCATAAACCATAGGAACAACCAAGCATGACAATAATTAGGGTTTGATTAGTCACCCACTTAGCTTTTACCTTTGTGTCTCTTTGAGTCTTCTCTTCTCATCTCATAATCAGGGACTAAACCCTAAAGGCTTTAAGGCTTTGTGATTAAGCTTATGCCTGCATCCTTCTATTAGGATGGAGTGTATAACTTTAATCCTAAGTGTTAAACCCTTAATGTGTTTAAATCCTTTAATCAATCCATCTAATAATCATTAAGACATCAAGCTTGTAACTTGGGCCTTGCATTAGGGTTCTAATTCTTCCTTAATTGGTTAAGAAGGACTAACCCTAGTGTTAATGGACAAGTCCCCCTCAAGTTGTCTTACAAATCATAAAACTCACTTCTTCATCTTATCATTAACTAAAATCCATCTAATAATGGCTTTGTTTTGTCATGAGTTTAATCCCTAATCATGGATTAAGTTGAGGAGTCTTCCTCAGCTTAAACATTCTCATCTGTTATCCTTCTATTAGGATGATGTAATGAGTTTGTTTAATCCCTGATTATGGCTTAATCTCATTACTCAACACTAAACAAAAACAACAAAAACATCTAACTAATCACAAGTAGGTTAATGATCTTAATCCTACATCAAAGGTGATTAAGTGTGAGACCCTGACTTCACACTTATGGTACTCTCATTAACCCTAATTAGAGGGAAGATGTGATGAGTTTACTAACCCATTGGTTTAGGCTTAAGCTCATTTTCTTATGACAAACTTCAAAAATCAATAAAAGACTGAAAACTCAAAAAAACAAGAAATAATCGTCTCCTTCGGGATTCTTCTCTCATCTCATTCACTCACAAACGAGAACGCGCTTCTTCCGTCTAATGCAAGACAGTTTGCACCTGAGCCAGACAGGTCATACACTTGAGCATAGACAAGTAAGCAGTTCATAGGTCAATTCATCCTTCAGTCTCTTTGGGTCGAACTACGGTGTTCTGACTTCCTCATTGCACGAGAGGATACGTAGGCATAACTTAACAGTTATCGAACAAAAGTCTCTGTATATTCCCCCCTCTTTCCAGCTTTATTCTTTTAGCCTCATTATCATGAGCATTTTCACTCTGATTCTTACACTGACACTTCTCTTATACACCTCAAATTTCTTTTACACTGACACCTGTACATCCTTTTCCAGCTCTTTTATACACAAATTGCACTGACACTACCCCTTTAAAACATAAATCTTTTAAGCGTGGATCCTGTCGAGTACGGCGGACAATCTGGGTGCTAATACCTTCCCAAGTTGTAACCAACCCCCTTTCTCAGTCTCTCTGGTTCGCAACCGTCTTATCCCTGTCTTTCTAGGTCTATGCAGCATTGCCTTTCCTCCGGGATAAAAATGCCTAGCTGGCGACTCTTGTCTTTTGAGTTCACTTCTGTGTGTTCTCATTCCTCCTTTTCGCCGACTGTTCGCGTTTGTACCCCTCTTGGCCCTGCGTGTCATTTGGTGGGAGCGACACCATACATTCTTTAGCATATAAATGATCATGTTGCATTCCAATTCTCGCATCATTCGCATGTATCGTTAATGCATTCGCATCCTTGCAGCATATACCAAATATTGCATGTTCATAAGCATGTTTATGAATAAGCACAATGTGTTGCATTTGTTGCATTTTAATCGCATTCTTGATCACATTCCTACATCAATAAAATTCTGGTTTTTTGCATTAAGATTAGCACTTTTGTTGATCCATCATTTTGCACATTCATGATCAATGTAGAGCATCTTCATATGCCATGTTCATGTTTTGCATGCTTGTTGCATAATGATTCATGTGATGCATTCTTGCATACTCCATTAAGAATAACAATGTTCATCTAAATCATGTGCTTGATCCATGTTCATTATTGCATAATCATGATTGATTGGTGTACTTTGCATTGAATTTGCGCATTACAAGTGAAAAACATAAAATCTAGAATTTGCATTTGATAGCTGTTTTGCATATAAGTGCTGTAGAATACATGCTGTTTGTTAAAAATTCATGTTGTTTGTGACTTTTAACACCTGTTTTTGCATACATATAGGTGCTGTAAAAAGCTGTTGCATTGCATAGTGCATTTCATAGCTGTTTGTGCATTAAGTGTTGTAAATAAGTTGCTGAATTTTGCATTGCATTAGCTTTAGGTCCTTTAAACTATAGATTGAGTCTAGTTTAGGTCCTAGTTCCCTTAGGAATTAATTAGGTAATTTTGTTTTCCTTATTTTTATCATGTTTACCATGCTAACCTTTGTTTTGTAGGGAGGGCAAGGTATGTCTAAAAACCCTATCCTCTTTGGTATTTCTAATGCATTTAATTTGCACCATTTTGCCTTACATAATGTTTGTGCTTGTTAGGTTTTCCCCTTTTGGAACCAACTTAACTTCATTAGGAAGTAAGTTGTGTTCTTCTTCATTTTCTCTTCCTCTTTCCTCTCCTCCTTAGGATTAGAAACCTCACTAACCTTTAGGATCTCCTTGATATTGAATAAACAACTTAGGGTTGGTCTTAGTCCCCCTTAGTTTTTCGTTTTTCGATTTGAGTCTCTTTCTCATTCCATAAAGACAAACAATAAAACGCACCTAATAAAGGTTAAACGTTCTCATACGACACGAGACTTTGTTGCGGAGTTCTTATACACGTCCTGTTTCGGGGCGAGGTGTAAGTCCCTACCACGATGGATAAGTCTTAGTATGAGAATATTCACAAACAATAAACTCCAAAAAACTTCTCATAAAAGAAAATAAACCATGACATCGCGTCTTCTCTTCTCATCTCATACTCTTTGCGGACGAATACGACTTGCCTCGACAGTTCAAACAGCGATACGGTAAACACCCTCGAGTCAGAGCCGGTAACACCTGAGCTAGAGTTATGGCAACGTCAGCTTAAAAAATACAAACAAATAGTTCCCGCTTTATTTAGACGAACTACGACGTCTCTGATCCTCATTATCCCGATGAGGTACGTAGGCAGCGGGGTAGGGCCTGTTTGAGCACATTCTTTATTTTCCCTACATTTCCCTCTTTCTTTTCATTTTCTTATTCCTTTCTCATTTCCATTTCCATCCCAGTTAGCAGTTCTTATTCAGCAGCAGTTATATTTTTCTCACCCTTTGAAACAAACCAACAAGCGTGGATCCCGTCGGGTACGGCGGACGATCTGGGGTGCTAATAACTTCCCCAGGTCGTAACCGACTCCCGAACCCAGATCTTTGGTTCGCAAGGCCTCGTTCTTTCCTTCTTCCCCAGGTTTGTGCAACATTACCTTTCCCGTTCCTTCGGGATAAAAATGTCTGGATGGCGACTCTACCTTTTCCGCGCCACTTTCGCGTTTGTACTAGGATGAAAATCCCGGGAGCGACAGATCTATTCAAAGCTCGTTCGCATTTGTTGGATACTCGTCTGTATCATCCCTCACACTCGTTTGTGTTAGCTTATATCCTTTATGCTGATTTGATAATCATTCTGGTACTTGTTTGTATCGCTACTCTAAATGCTCGTCTGTGTTGGACTTCTGGTATTCGTCTGTATCAGTGGCTGATATTCGTCTATATCATCGCCTGAAGCGCTCGTTTGTGTTTCTTAGATCATCGTCTGATATTCGTTTGTATCATTGACTTATGGCACTCGTCTGTGTTCTCTTGATGATCATCCGATACTCGTTTGTGTTGAAGAGGTTTGAAGTCCTGAAGGTGGGATTAAACGTCAAAACGGTTACCGGTCCTAGCGTAACAGGTTTATCCAAAGGAGGTTCGTCTGTCTCAGAGACCATTTATCTACGCAAGATTTGTGAAGAGGGTTCGTCAAATCCAAATGTTTCACCTGGCGTAACAAGTTTTCTCAAAGAAGACTCGTCTGTCTTAGACCATATATCCACGGATAATATATGAGGAGGGTTCGTCTATCCTGATTATGCATGTCTATCCCACAGACTTAAGTGCATCACCGGTCCTGGCGTAACGGGTTTATCCGAAGGAGATTCGTCTGTCTCAAGTCATATGTTTTGGTAAAATGTATGAAGAGGGCTCGTATGTCCAGTTCCTGGAATAACAGGATTGCTCGAAGGAAACTCGTCTGTCTAGGTTTTTCTATCCGAAGTAACAATTCAGGTTGGAAGGAGCTCGTCTGCTTTGTCCCCGCTTCAGTCGCCAAAGCGTCATCTGGTTGGGTTTATTTCCCATTTCTTCATTCTCCAGCAGAGTGAAAAATTCAGGTCTTCTTGGTATTCAATCACAGTTTATCTTGAATGGTCGATAGTTGTGCTACCGTCCTTTTCAGATTAACAATTGCTTGAATAGGGGCAACCCCCTTTCTCAGTTTCTCTGGTTCGCAACCGTCTTATCCATACCCTTCCAGGTTTATACAACATTACCTTTCCTTCGGGATAAAAATGCCTAGCTGGCGACTCTATTCAGCCTCAACCTCCAACATCACTGACGGTTCGCGTTTGCACCGGGACGAGAGTCTGGGGAACGACAGGGGAGCCTCTCTCATTTCTCTTTCATTTTTGCATTTATCTTCGAAATTCCTTCTCCAAGCACACATTGCTTCATTGCTTCACATTTTCTTCATCCTCAAGTCACAAGGATCACAAATCAACCACAGGTTAGAGCATAGAGTGAGGTTTCACTGAGGTACCATTCATTAGAAGCTTGGTTTGAATCTCTATTTCCATCCAGATTTGAAGCTCTATTTGCATTTATTTTGCAAATAGAGAAGCTATAGGTTGGATTTGCACCATTCAGAGGGTTTTCTTGGTGAATTTGAAGATCTTCAACTTCATGTAAACCTCTGAAACTTTACATCTAGATCTTGTTTCTCTTGCATGAATCTTGATCTCCTTGCTTCACTGATCATCTTGTTGCTTTTATTTTTGAAAATGGTTGAGTATTGAAGTTATATTATTGCTTTAAAGTTTGGATGTAAATTTTTGTGCTCTTCGATTTGCCTTGTGTGTTTTTTGTTTGCGAATTTTGAGCTTGGATTTGAATTCACCATGTTAAGATGATGTGATCTAGAGCTTATGGTTGATTTTTGTGTAGCATTGTTCATAAGCTTGAATTTTCCGGTGCCGGAGCCCTAGCTCCTGTCACCGGAGTCTGGAACTTTGAATTGATGAGTTGAGGAAGAAGAGATAATCATGGCCTTTGATTTTGTGATCTGGATGGTTGTCATGCTGACAACGCATTAAAAATGCACCCTCCCCCTCACATGTTTTCTTATTTCATATTATTCCTTTTGTTTTCCAGTATATTGTTGTTATTGTCATACCCCAAATTTGTCCTACATGTATATCATTTTTCAATCTTTATTCAAAAAGTCAAAAAATATATTTTTTCGATTCCATATCCATTTTCCCATCATTTTCCATTCTTTCGATTATCCATTAAAATTTAAAGCCATTTCCATTTATAATTTTTTCTAATCCATTGCATTTTCCTTTTAAACTCATTATCCAAAAATTTAAAAAATTCATTTTCCATTATTCTATTTCATCAACCTTTTTATTATTATTATTATTATCATTATTATTTTTCCTTTTTTCTTTCTTTTTATTACTATTATTATTTACAATATTATTATTATTATTATTATAATTATTACCCTTTCTTATCTTTATTATTATTCTCACCATTATTATTATTACCATTACAATTATTTCTAGTATTATTATTATCTTTTTATTATTGTTATTTGTTTTGTGGTTCACATAAGTCATCTCACAGCAGACTCCCTCATTTTCTTTCATCCACTAATCCAAATCTTAGTGACCAAAATGCAGGCCTTCATTTTAACATCATCATCTCAACAACAAAATTCCTCCCACGTGATTGGCCCCACTTCACCTTCTTTCTCACACCAGCACAAACGACAACATTTTCTCATCCTCAATGTAAACGCGGTCCCACCTCTCTCATGTGCAATACGCACAACATGTTCCTCACAAATTTTCCTCAGCGTATATGATTCCCAATGGATAACAAACTGATTTTGCATGATTCCATTTCTTTCCTATTTTAACCCTTGATACCATATATAATTGATTCTCATTCTTAAGCAAAAAGGAAGAACGAAAAGAGAAAAAAACTCAGAACCAAATCCTTCAAAATTTCTCTAAAATAAAAGATTTTTTCCATCATCCTTCATCACTAACAAACCTTCTTGAATAGACAAAACCATTAATCACTCAACCCTCTTCAACTTATCCTTCAATTTCATTTAAAACCCTTCAAAACAAAAAACTGAAACAACAAAAGATTGAACCAGAAACTGAATCGACACAAACCGTAACCCCAAACGCGATTAAAAAAACACAAACCCGAGATGAAGATAGACTGAATCGAACCCAAATCACGAGATGTAGAGAGACAACCGCAGAAAACCCCATTCGCAGAAAACTCGCCGCCGCTAACACCTAAATACACCGATCAAAACACAATACCTCCACTGAGTGAAACCGTAAAACTCATCGACCCAAACGAAAAGATCCCAAACGATCAAATCCGCCGTGAGAACACTACTCGAAAACGCAGGAATCGCAAACCCTCCTTCCCAAACGAACAGAAACCACCACAAAAAACAAGCCAAAACCACCGTGACAAAATCTAAGAGCACCACCGAGCAAACGCGAGCCGTGAGAAAAAGTTTGAGGGTAGGGTTCCTCTTTTATCTTTTAAACATGTTTCTCTATGCTTTTCTTTTTCTACTGATGTTCATGCTTGTTTGTTTATTAAAACATTATTGTTTTATTTTATTTTCTTTTCCTTTTTTTATTTTATTTTATTATGTTATGGTTCAATCTTGGGCTCAGCAAATCACACCAGCCAACAACTTGTTTTATTGTACTATTTATTTTAATATTTTTTCTTTAATGCTTATGTTCCCTATTTTCTCATTTTCACTGCCAGAGGTCTATTTCTTTAATATGTATACATGATTGCATTGATCGAGGAAACAATAGATTGCTTTATCCAACTTTGAGACGTGTTCTGCTGATGTTATTCATGCGGTCTAAAAATAAATAAAACCTTGCTTCGTCCTTTTTTTTTATTTATTTTTATAAAATAATCTTGGTTAAACCGTTAATGGGCTTATGGGCCATTGGTCAGATTTAGGTTGTTATCTGCAGTCTACAAATCCAGTAACACTCCCTTTTCTAGTTTTTTTTATATATTATTATTTTTGTGATTTATATTTGGTGGCTGCTTGTTTTTTTCTATATTATTATTCTAGGTTTTTTTATATATTATCTTCCAACTTTATTTCTTGTTTCCTTTTGAATTATTCATACGGGCCGATGATATAACAAACGGCCGAGTTTATCCGATTTCATTAAATTGGTAAAACTTGATTAATATGAGGCCAAAGTAGTTAGAGTTTTTTTTATTTATCATTTATTTTCTATTTCGTCCTTTTAGCTTAGTTTATTTTTATTTATTGTATTATTTCGATTATTTGCCATGTTATCAAATTTAGTTTAATTTATTTGTATTTGTTATTCTATACCGATTTATTTTCCGCAATTTAATTTAACCAATTTAATTTATTTATTTTATCGCATTCCAACAAAAGCGCTCGACTCCTCATAGAACGATTTCAACTTTAAATCGGTTATAAGGAAGTTAATGAACGATATTTCAACGCGTCCAAATAAAAAGGTCTAATGCCTCCGAATAGTTGCCTCCGATTTTTTTTAAAAAGGTCCAACACCTCAGAATAGTTGTCTCCGTTTTTTAAAAAGGTCCAATGCCTCCGAATAGTTAGGAACACTGCACACACGCTTTCTCTTGGGAAAATTACAACGAGACCTCTTTATTTCTCGCAATCGCATGTAATTTATTTTCCGCAATTTTATCGCTTTAGTTTATTCGCAAACCATGTAAGTCGAGTGCACCGTGCCTCTCCATCAAACCTTTCCAAACTTGAATATTCAAATATTTTCATAATTAAATAACGGAAAAACTGAATTCTTGAGTCTAGCATTCCTCGAATTCTTGAATGAATGCTCCTGAGGCTCTCCCCACGGGATGTGGTTCATTCGATCTTCCGTAATTAAAACGTTTAATTTACACATCAAATAACGAAAGAATGGAATTCTGGAGTCTATCATTCCTCGAATTTTTGAATGAACGCTCTTGAGGCTCGCCCCACGGGACGTGGTTCAATCGCCCTTTCGTTCCTAAAACACTAATCGAATCAAACATTTTTCAAATGAACATTATTTAAATCCTTCCTATCTTGCAAACAAGCTAGCGTTTCCGCCTCCTATCGCGAGCAAACAAGCCAACACTTAGCTGTTAGAATGCGGTCTAAATAATCGTTCATTAAAAACAAACCAACCAACCAAACTTAGTACCATGTACTACGGAGCTCTGACTTTCCCATTGCACAAGGGAATACGTAGGCACACGGATCTTACTCCTTGCCGAGCACCCTAGGAATAAAACAACCCATTTCCCCTATTAACCCTATCATAGAATCGTTCGTATTTATTTTTTATTATTCGAAGAAAACAGGAAGCATAAGTCAATATTAAATCGCAAGTTAAACTAAGAGGTCCCCATTGAGTACAACAGACATAAGGGGTGTTAATACCTTCCCCTTACGGAATCGACTCCCGAACCTAGAATCTGGTTTCAAAGACCTTGTTCTATCTGTTTTTCAAAAGGTTTCTTGACATTTTCCTTTTCCTCAATTGGAGTAAAATACGTTCGGTGGCGACTCTGTTGTTTAATTTTTTATCCGCGGTACTTTTATCGCGAGTTCGAATTTTTTCGAGGTGCGACAATTATCATGCGCGTTCATTATGAATCCTTGGATTTGTTGACTGGCTTGATATGTTGACCTTTTTATGCACGTAGGACGAATCAAATAGTCTCCATTAATGTTGACTTTTGACCTAGGGTTTATTATAAGAAAGTTGATTGTGCTGATTGGACTTGGACCTAGTATGCTATCCCCATCCCCTAGTTGATCCTAATTCCTGATTACAACGTGCTCCTTGTTGCTTTTTTGACCCTCTCCCTTTGTTTTTGTTTTTATTTTCTTATTTGTTAAGTGTTTCATTTTTATTTTGTAAAAATAGTAAATCAATCCTAAAAATTCCAAAAATATTTGTGTGATGTCCTTTGAGTTTTTATTAATTTTCCACATTTTTATTTTTTATTTTCCATTATTTTTCATGACTGAATTAATTGTGAGGCTTATTTCTTTTATTTTTGGTTCCTTTGTGCACACTCTGACTTTGTGAATTTCTATCTTGAGTTCTATAATAGTTATGCCTCTGATTCTTCTTGGTATGTGTTCTTGACTTGTTGAGGAATGTTAGAGATTTTTATCATGAATTTTAGAGTTGTTAGAATTTATTTTGACTTGTTGCTTTTGAAACAAGTATGTGAAACCCTAATTGATGTTTAAACCATTGTTTGATTTAGCTTGCTTCTGATTCTTGCCTTGTGTCCTTGTTATGTTGTTTCTGTATGAATAAAGAGTCTTGATGCATTGTTGTGGAATTTTTAAGACTTGCTTGACATTTGTTTGAATTTTTGTTCTTAACATGTCCTCATTTAATGTTTATATGACCATTGCTTGATTGTTTGATTAGGAGGACACTTGTGCCACCTCTTAGGGTTTGATTTTAGGGTTTGTAACATGTTAACATGCCCCTGGTATTTATGTGGAAGTTTTATCATGGCTTGTTTGGTGTTACTTGTCCTTTAAGTTTCACATTCACTTGTATGTTTCACAACACTTCAAACTTCTCCATGCTTCTCCTATGTGATCTTGTATGAACTTATGTGCTTTAAATGATGTTCAAATCTCCTTCTTAGACACTTCTTGACCATGTTTAGGTTATGAACTTGTTGATCCTGGTTGATGCTTGGTTTGTTTGATGCTTATAATCTCTTATCTTCATCTCCTTTATCCTTTAGTGCATTGTGTGTTTGTTTTGGGATCTCTCCCACTTATTTTTTACTAACATTGCATGACTAACCTTAGAGTTCTTTATTGACCTTTAAGTTATGACTTTGATAGTTTTCTATGCTTAGAGTTTGTTTCTTTCATGTTTCACTTTTGTTTGAACTTCTCTTATCATTTGTGATTACTTCTAACAGTTTCAGGGGCTATGGTAAGTGAGAGGTGTGGATGAGATGTCCACATCTCCAACTCTTTTCTATTCTCATTTTTGCTTTCATATTTGTCTTTGAGATCTGCTTATTCCATCATTTTTACAATCTCCTCTTCATCCCCTTTAGAGATCAACTTAACTTCTTCAAAAGAAGTAAGTTGATTCTCTTTCATTCTTCTTCTTCTTTCTTCTTATTTCCTTCTCTTCTTTAGGATATTTGATACCTCACTAACCTAGGATCATCCTTTTCATGACAACACTAGGTTTTGTTAGTCCCCCTTAGTTGTTTTACCTTTGCTCCCTTTGGTTTCTTCTCTTTCTCATCTTCATACAAAAACCTAAAAAACACTTAATAATGGTTGAAATAGTCTTGTATGTAGGGACTTATACCATGGGTGTAAACACCCCAAATTTGCCCTCTCACTTTCTTATGCATTAGCTTATGATCACACATATTGCATAACATATCATTACATCTTACATTGCATATTCACCTTTAACATCTCATTGCATCTCTGCACAGCTAGGGTTTGTGATCAAATGAATCTTGAGGAGAGTATGAGGTATCTCAGAGGCCATGAAGCATGACAAGAAGATCCTTGAGTATTCTAAGGTCATATTGTACCCCCAAGAGTTCTTGGAAGTCAAAAAATCACAAGAGATTACAGAGCCACCCAGGCAGGCTCAGGGTTCCTACACAGATGACCTAAAATTAGGGTTTTGGGTTTGAGGCCCTTACAACCAAAAAATTTGGTCATTCTTCCTTCAAATGGTCTTTATATGATATAAGGAGTGTGTGGATGAAGTTTGATAAAACAATTCAATGTGGAAGTCATCTGATCAAATGGTAACTTGTTGTGTAAGAAAAGTCAGGATCAGGGCATCTAAGGCCTCCAACAAGGGTTCCAAAGGGTCATCATCATCAATTTGAGGTCCTATGACCTTTATTTAGTCTTAGGAATGTTTGAAATATCACATTATTGAAGAATTTTGAGCCATTGCAAAAGGTGCCATTTTTGGACATGACTTGAAGTGAAAACTTTCCATTTTGGGAAAGATTTTCAACCTCCTCTTTCTTTATCAAAAAGGTTTCAAATGAATTTTCTTCAAACATGAAAGTTGTAGATTGGATCTTCCCATTTTCAAAAAGTACAAGAACTCCTCTTGATTCATCCTAGAACTCAAGATATGGCAAGTCAAAGTTGGGAAAAATCTTGTAATTTTCAAGTTCATGTCAAAGAAGGAAAGGTGCAAAAGTGAATTTTAGGCCTCTACATGATTTCTAATCCACTCAAATACATCATGGCATGATCAAACAACATCTCAAAGTCAGAATTGATCTTTGAACCAAGGGATTTCATGACTTGTTTCTCAAGAAATCACACAGTTGCAAAAATTGCAAAACCTATGCAAACTCTTTATCCAAGCCATATAGCTCATAACATTTGATCCTAGGGTTCTCCTTGAAGCCAGCTGAGGCATCTCAAGCCCTCAAATCAGCTCTGCCATGGCCCATACCTCCAGTACACAACTTTTGACTTTTTGGCCAATTGAGCCATGCCATTCCCACAGTGGATATCTACTCTTTTGACTCATTCCAATTGTTTATGCATTGCCTAAGGATCATAAAACACAACACACAAGAGCTCAAAGGACACATACACTCAGATTGCACAAAAATTCCCAAAAAACTTCCTCTCTTTGATTCTCCCAATCCAGCCATCAAACTTCAAAAATTCTTTCACCAACAAGTCATACTTCACCTAAGGAACAAATACCAACCCTTACAATGGCCTGAAACACAACACACAAGAACCTCATTTTCTGCCATATCAGAACTGAACCTCTCAAACTAGCCACTTTCAAAGCATTCCAAGCATTCCATTAGCCTCATGAGGTTCAAAGGAGGCCATTTGCATAAGAGGGAGGCTCTGAAAGTTCACTTTCGAAGGTCTCCAGCTCAGGTATAGCTCAAGAACTTTTTTCTCAGAACTTCATTTTCTTGTTACAAGATGAAACTACATGTTGCACTGATCATATAGATGTCTTTAGAATTGAAAATGAGCAAGAAATGACCATTTCATGTTGTTCTGAAAAGTTTGCCCGTGTTTTGATTTTTGCTTCGATTCTCTTGATTCAAGTGTTTTAAATGTTGTTTAATGATTGATTTGTGTTCCATGAAGTGTGAGGAGTATTTCTGGGCAGGTTAGAGGTCTTGGGATGGCCTAGGGAAGAAGATAGGGTTTTGGTTGGCCGAAGAAGATGACCGGAGCACTGTTCCGGTCATCTGAAAGTGATTAGGGTTCGGGTGCCCAGATTGAATGAGAGCCCTTAGATCTTGATTAGTTTAAAGTGTTGGACGGTTCAGATTAGTCATTAACCCTAATTTTAATTAATTAAAATAAAACATAATTAATTAAATCAGATTGAATGGTAGCCTTTGGATTGTGCGCGTATTAAGAGTTTAAACCTGGACCATTGGATCTTCATACCTTCAGTCAAACTGACTTGCATCCTCAGCCTTTGATCTAGCTTCCATGCAATATGATCCCTCCCTTCCAATTACTTTTCATTTTTATTTTGTTTATTTCATTTTTATTTCCTTTATTTATTAAAAATAGCAAAACATTTTCAAAAATTCTGATTTTTTACACTTTCACTTTAATTAATTTTAAAAACCCAAAAGCACTTTTATTTTTAGTTTTTGCATAAAAAAATTATTTTTAAATCATTTAATTGTATTTCTAATTAATTAATTCACTTTTAATTAATTAAAAATACTCTTAGGTATTTAAAAATCACCAAAAAAATCAGAGAACCTCTTTGAACATTAAGAACAATTTACAAACTCATTTCACAAATTTATTTTAGGGTTTGATCATGTTTTGACAATTAAACTTGAATTAGGGTTTTGAAAACCCCCTTTTTCATAACCCTAATTCAAAAATTCATATCCGCCTAACCAAAATGATTTTGTACTTGGTTCTTTTTGCATTCTTTTACATGTTGCATCTAGTATCTAGGACATTTAAATCATATTTTTGCATTGCATTTTCAATTTGTTTTGACTTTTCCTTTGCAAAGTGTCCAAAACCTTAGCCAAACTTTGGAAAACCATAACTTAACTTTGGTTTAGCTTTAGACTTCCACCTTTGGAGGGTGTTCTCATGTAGGTTTAAGGTTTGTTTGGATGCAATTTCATTTTTTTATCATGTGATTTGCTTCTGATTTTGATTATGGACTTTGTGTATGTACATACTAACTTTTCAGGTGCAAAATGGTAAGATAATCAGGATGTGGATGTGCATCCACATCCAATTTCTTCTCACCCTCTTATTTATATGTGTTTGAAGTGAATTTGATTCACTTGTGTTTGTTTCTCTCCCACTCCTAGGTTACTTAACTTCTTCAGGAAGTAAGTAACCTATCTTTCTCTCTCTTTCTCTTTCATCTGCTTCTTCCTTGGTGGCCATCTGAAGATTTCTCTTTAAACCTCATGAACCATAGGAACATCCAAGCATGATAGATTTAGGGTTGTGAATAGTCTCCCTTAGTTTTTACCTTTTGAGTCTCCTTGAGTCTCTCTTTCTCATCTCAATAACAAAGGCTAAACAGTTAAAGTTTTAAGACTCTGTATTAGGGTTATGCCTGTATCCTTATCTTAGGATAGAGTGTATAACTTTTATATTTAATGTTAAACCTTTAAGATGTTTTCACCTCTTAATAAAAACACCTATAAATTATCAAGACTTAAGCTTGTAACTTGGGCCTTATATTAGGGTTCCATCTCTGCCTTTTGGTCAGAGGGACTAACCTTAGTGTTTAATGGACAAACCCCCCTCAGGTTTAGTCTTACAAACATAAAATTCACTTTGAGTCTCTTTGAGTCGAACTAAGGTGTTCTAACTTCCTCATTGCACGAGAGGATACGTAGGCATAACTTAACGGTTATCGAACAAAAGTCTCCAGGTCTCCCCCTCTCCTCTTTCTAGCTTTCTTTTCTTAGCCTCAGTTTTGAGCTCCCATTCTTTGTACACCATCACCCTGTACATCCTTCTCTTTTATAACACAGCTAGCACATACACTTCCCCCCATTTCTAAACACAATCAGGTAAGCGTGGATCTTGTCGAGTACGACAAACGATCTGGGTGTTAATACCTTCCCAGGTCGTAACCAACCCCCTTACCCAGTCTCTTTGGTTCACAACCGTTTTATCCATATCTTTCTAGGTTTATGCAGCACTACCTTTCCTTCGGGATAACAATGCCTAGCTGGAAACTCTATTCAACCTCAACCTTCAACATCGCCGACTCCAGTTCGCGTTTGCACCAGGATGAAAATCCGGGGAGCGACAGCTTGACGACTCTGCTGGGGACTTTGCAACCATAGCTTCTGAGTCCTTGAGGGTTTCTCCTAGTGCTTGTTTGATTTGTTTTTATGGGGGTGTTATGTGTTATATGTGTCTATGTGTTTTTGCTTTATTTATCGCTTTTTGTATAGCTTTATTTATTGCTTTCATTTATCGCTTTCATTTACTGATTTTCGCATTTCATTTTTTATCATATCATTGTGTTGGATTGTTGTTACCTTGGTGGGTGGGGTATTCCAGTGAGAAAGGCTCAATACAAAGGCCTGAGTGACACATATGATTAGAGCGGTTTCGTATTCTTTCCCATTCCATTTCGGTTTGGTGCGGGAATATGAAAACACGGTTCAGACATGGGTTTCCTTTTGAGAACTCTGTGCTACGGATCTCCTGTGGTGCTAGAGCTATCTGGGAAGTCTGCAAAGTCTGGATGACCTTTTTAGATGACCTTCAGCATCTGAGGTGAATTAGGGGAGGATTCTTTATGATTAGTGTAAGCATTATATCCCCCAGGATGAATGCGTTTACACTTCTCATAATAGATCCAAACTTGAGGATCTTTGTTCTAGTACATACATGTGAGTGGGATGGGATGTTTACAGGTTTGCAGGAACCCTTGACCTCATCATACCTTGCTACTGGAATACTATAAGGTTGTACTATTTTGGACTGATTCTTTGAAACCCTGGACTATTGACTCTTTATTTGAGTCCCCCACCTGGTTACTGGTTCTTAAGCCTTCATCTGAAACTTTGAACACTCAAGGATCCCACCAGAGGCAACTGATAATCCAGCACATGATCACAAACCTTTTCATATCATCATCATGCATCATATTGCATCATTTTTAACATTTGTCTATTTTTTTTACAGGGTATCTATTTTTTCTTGGTTTGGTTTTGACTGTTCTTCTGCTCAGCCTATCTGCTACAACACTTCTTCAGTTATCTCCTTCAGCACATCTTCAGGATAGATTCAACAAGGAAAAGCAACATCACCTATCATTTCTTCGAGTATCCTTTAACAGGTATTAAACATATACATGCCCTCATTACTCCTGATCATGTACCTCTGTTCAGAAAAAGTTACGGTAGAATCTTGGACATAATTATGGACCTGGAAGCATCACAAAGGAGCATGATTCACACTTGTCTGCAGTTTTATGACCCTCCCTCCGTTGTTTCACTTTACCAGACTTCCAGATAGGTCTGTTGCTGGAAGAGTACTCCATGTTGTTGGATATCCCCATCCAAAGAGGAATTCCTTTCAATCATGAAATGACTCCTCCAAAGAATGAAGACATAGCCAAAGCACTACATCTGGAAGTAACCACCATTGATGAACACATGACTTCCAAAGCTGGGATCCCAGGCCTTCATCTGGATTTCTTGATCACTCAGGCTATAAAGCATGCTGCAAAAGGGAATTGGGAAACTGTCTGTGCTCTCCTAGCTCTCAGCATTTATGGTATCATTTTGTTTGCAGAAGAGCCTAAGTTTGTAAGCAAAAATGTGTCACTCCCAAAGATTTTCATCCCGGTGCAGACGCGAACTGTCGGTGAAAAGAGAAGATGAAGATGAATGAATAGAGTCTCCAGCTAGGCATTTTTATCCCGAAGGAAAGGTAATGCTGCATAAACCTAGAAAAGATGGATAAGACGGTTGTGAACCAGAGAATCTGAGAAAGGGGGTTGGTTACAACCTGGGAAGGTATTAGCACCCAGATTGTCCGTCCTACTCGACGGGATCCACGCTTACAAGATTGTGTTTAAAGGGGTAGGTGTATGTGCTATCTGTGTGCAAAAGCTAAAGAATGAATGTACAGGTGTCAGTGCAAAAGGGTGAAGTGCTCAGGAACTGAGGCTTAGAAAAGAATGATGAAAGAGGGGGATGACAAAGAGACTTTTGTTCGATAACTGTTAAGTTATGCCTACGTACCCTCTCGTGCAATGAGGAAGTCAAAACATCGTAGTTCGACTCAAAGAGACTGAAAGATAAATTGACTATGAATTGCTTGCTTGTCTATGCTCAAGTGTATGACTCGTCTGACTCGAGTGCTAACTGTCTTGAATTAGACGGAAGAAACGATTTCTCGTTTATGAATGAGTGGGATGAGAAAAGAATCCCGGAGGAGACGATTAGTGTTTGTTTTTTGTGTTTTCAGTTTTTTATTGTTTTTGATGCTTTTGCATAAGTTAATGAGCTTAAGCCTAAATCAAGGGCTTGTAAACTCATTATATCCTCCCTGATTAGGGATAATGAGCATACTTAAGTATGAGATAAGCACCTCAACTTAATTACCATGATGATGTAGGATTAAGATCATTAAACAACTTGTGATCATTAAAATGTTTTTGTTTTTTTGTTTAGTGTTAAGTAATGAGTTTAATCTCTAATCACATATTTAGTGAACTCATTACACCATCCTAATAGAAGGATAATAGATGAGAACACTTAAGTTGAGGAAGATATCTCAACTTAATCCATGGTTAGGGATTAAATTCATCATGTAAAAAACCTTTATTAAATGGATTTTAATTAAGGGATGAGATTAAGAAGTTGATTTTATGGTTTGTAAGACAACTTGAGGGGGACTTGTCCATTAAACACTAGGGTTAGTCCCTCTTAACCATAAGGAAGAGATAGAACCCTAATGTAAGGCCCAAGTTACAAGATAAAGTCTTAGTGATTATTAATGTGATTTGATTATGAGGTTTAAACAAATTCAAGGTTTAACACTTAGGATTAAAGTTATACACTCCATCCTAAGAGAAGGATGCAGGCATAACCATAATTCCAAAGTCCTAAAGCTTTAAGAGTTTAGCCTCTGATTAAGAGATGAGAAGAGAGACTCAAGGAGATTCAAAGGTAAAAAGCTAGGAGGAACTATATACAACCCTAAAAGTTATCATGCTTGGGTATCCTATGGTTTTTTAGGCTTAAGAGAAAAGATCTTCAAGGCCACCAATGGAAGAAGCAGATGAAAAGAGAAGGAAGGATAAGAATAAGTTACTTACTTCCTGAAGAAGATAAGTAACTTAAAGAGAGAAAGTAAGAAGGATGGAACATAAGTGAATTATATTCACTTCAAAGACATGTAAATATGCATATGAGTGATGAGAAGAGATGGGAAGTGAAGGCAAATCCACTTCCCAAATGACTTACCAAAGGTACCTGAAATGTTAGTATGAATGCAAAAGGTATAAAGTATAAAGAAATGAATTGAAATGAGATGCAAAGACCAAAGTCAGAAGTGAATGTGTAATGCAAATGGCACATGAGATGATGCAAAGTCATACAATATGCATATGAATGTTCATACAAAGATGAGATGCAAAGGAAGCATGCTTGAAAGTTTGAAAACACATGGATGTTTATGAAATGTAATGAATACAAGACATAACAAATGAATGAAGAAATGATCAAGAAATGTTCAAGCATGTCCTAAGATGTCTAAGGTGTCATATGAATGCTTGAAATGTCATCGCAAGTTCATATGATAATGATATGTAAAGATGAATGCAAATGAACATGAGAAATTAGGGTTTTATGAACATATGAGATGCAAATGAAGAAAACGGAAGCATACAACATGATAAAAAATTGAAATCAAGCTCAATAAAACCCTAATCCCATATAATATCACACCCCAAAGGAGAAGGTTAGAAGCTAATCTTATTGAAAGTTATGAATTTCCTAAGTTTGCTAGGGTTTTTGGGTGATTCTTAAAGGAAAATGCAATTCAAATTGAAAATGCAAGATAAATTAATGAGGAAAATAACCTAGAAACTACATGCAATATGTGAAACAATGCAAAAAGAATCAAGTTCAAACTCTTCATGGTTAGGCAGAAATGAATTTTTCAAATTAGGGTTAGAAAATGTGGTTTTAAAGAACCCTAATTCAAAGAAAATTGTGAAATTATGGAAGGTCGTCATCATAACAAGGCTTTACACATCACTCTGGAGTGTAAAGGGGTTGTGCTTTCACATGTTCTAGTTGACACTGGGTCTTCACTCAATGTTTGTCCAAAGAAATCCCTTGTTAAGCTTGAATACGATGGTATTGCTCTCCGACCAAGCAATCTGGTGGTCAGAGCGTTTGATGGTTCCAAGAGGTCTGTTCTTGGAGAGGTGGAGCTGCCTGTGATAATTGGCCCTCAAGTCTTTCAAACTACTTTCTACATGATGGACATTCAGCCGGCCTACAGCTGTTTGTTGGGTCGACCATGGATTCACGCCGGTGGCGCAGTTACGTCGACCCTTCACCATAAATTAAAATACGAGTGGGAAGGGAAGATTATCACAATCTGTGGTGAAGAGGATATTTTTTTTAGCCATTTGGCCACCTACAAATACATTGAGACGGATGGTGAAATCCACGAGACCATGAACCAAGGTTTCGAAGCACTAAACGTCAATGAGGTAACAACTGAAGTACTTGCTGCATCCCAGGAGGATAGGATGGGAACTTCAATTGTCTCCTACCAACAAGCTCGAAAGGTTGTTGAAGATGGAAACACCCAAGGCTGGAGCAAGCTGCTACCGGTGGAGAAGAAGGAGGACAAATTCGGTTTGGGTTACAAACCATTCCGACAAGATCAAGTAAAGGCTGCTAAGGAGCCCAAGTTCATAAGTGGGGGGATGCTAACCCCAAATGCTAACCCCAGATGCTAACCCTAGAGAGTTGGATTCGTCCAAGGATCCCGGGTGAACAAGTCCTTAACTGGTCTTTCTAGGAAATTATAAGAGTTACTCCTGCAGAGTAATTATTATTTCCTGCTTTTAGCATGCATCAAGTCCTGCATCTTGCCCAAGATGTCAGGACTCATTTTTTAATAGGTCCATATTTGTATTTTGTGCAAATGGAATATCAATGAACAATGGACATCTTTTGAAAACAATTTTCTTTTTCGCTCACTGTCTTTTCATTTTTGTTATTTTTCGCACAAAACAATAAAATGGCAATGTTTTCAAAATAATAATTTCATTTTCACTTTTTCTAAAACAAGATTAAAATTAATCACTAAAAAGAACAAATCTCAACCCTTGCAGAGATAATCCTCCAGATTGCACCGACAACAACACTGCTATGACCTTGTATGACTTCGACAATCCAATTAATCAAGCAGATGAAGGGGTTGAGGAAGACTATGAGTTGCCTGAAGAGTTAGCCAGGTTGTTGAGGCAAGAAGTGAAAGTGAATACTCCTCATCAGGAGGAAATTGAAACTGTTAATCCTGGTACCGAGGAGGATTTAAAAGAAGTGAAGATTGGGGCTAGTCGGCAAGCTCCAGTAAAAGAAGAGCTTATCAGCATGCTTCGGGAATACGTCGATGTATTTGCTTGGTCCTATCAAGACATGCCAAGTCTAGATACGGATATTGTCATGTACATGCTACCCTTGAAAGAAGATTTCCCTCCAATTAAACAGAAGTTGCGCCGCACTCGCCCAGATATGGCCATGAAGATTAAGGAAGAAGTGCAAAAGCAGTGGGACGTCGGTTTCCTTGCTGTAACTAGTTACCCGTCGTGGGTTGCTAACATTGTACCCATGCCTAAGAAGGATGGCAAGGTGCGTATGTGTGTGGATTACCGGGATCTTAACAGAGCTAGCCCGAAGGATGATTTCCCATTACCTCACATTGATGTATTGGTCGACAACACAGCTCAGTTCTCGGTATTTTCTTTCATGGATGGATTTTCTGGGTATAATCAGATCAAGATGTCACCCGAAGACATGGAGAAAACAACTTTCATCACACCTTAGGGCACATTTTGTAACAAGGTAATGCCGTTTGGATTGAAGAATGTCGGTGCGACGTATCAATGAGCTATGGTAACATTATTCCATGATATGTTCCATAAAGAAATCGAATGTTACGTGGATGACATGATTGCCAAGTCCCTTACTGAAGAAGACTATCTGGTAAATCTGCTGAAGTTGTTCAAGTGTCTGAGGAAATATCAGCTGAAATTGAACCCCAACAAATGCACATTCGGGGTACGTTCCGGTAAATTGTTGGGTTTTATCGTAAGTGAAAAGGGAATTGAGGTTGATCCCGATAAAGTCAAAGCCATTCAGGAGATGCCTGCACCTTGGACTAAAAAAGAAGTTCGGGGGTTCTTGGGTAGAATTAACTACATCTCAAGGTTCATATCTCACCTCACTGCTACTTGTGAACCTTTGTTCAAGCTGTTAAGAAAAGAACAAACAGTCAGGTGGAACTACGATTGTCAGAAAGCTTTTGACAAGATCAAAGAGTACCTACAAGAACCTCCAATTCTCATGCCTCCAATTGAAGAAAGACCTCTGATAATGTACCTGACAGTATTAGAGGTGTCAATGGGGTGTGTGTTGGGCCAGCATGACGAGTCGGTCGAAAAGAGTATGCGATATACTACCTAAGCAAAACGTTTACCGACTGTGAACAACGTTATTCACTGCTCGAGAAAACTTGTTGTGCTTTAGCGTGGGCTGCTCGCCGACTAAGACAGTATATGTTGACTCACACTACTTTGTTGATCTCAAAAATGGACCCCATCAAGTACATATTTGAGAAGCTAGTACTTACCAGAAGGGTTGCAAGATGGAAAATGATTCTGACAGAGTATGACATTCAGTACACTTCTCAGAAGGCTATCAAGGGAAGTGTACTGTCTGATTATCTAGTTGAGCAATCCATTGATGATTACCAGCCCATGAGATTTGACTTCCCCGATGAAGACATCATGTACTTAAAAGCAAAAGATTATGAAGAGCCAGTTCATACTGAAGGGCCTGGTCCAGAAGAGGTATGGACTATGATGTTTGACGGGGCTGTCAATATGAATGGTCGTGGAGTTGGTGCAGTGCTCATTACACCTAAAGGAGTTCATATGTCTTTCTCGACAAAACTTACCTTTGCCTGCACTAACAACGAAGCAGAATACGAAGCTTGTATCATGGGTCTTGAGGAAGCCATTGAACTCAGGATCAAAACTTTGAATGTATTCAGAGATTCAGCTTTGGTAATCAATCAGACCAACGACAAATGGTACACTCATCAGGAGCATCTGATTCCATACCGTGACTATACGGGGAGATTACTAACTTTCTTCACAACAATCAAACTTGAGTACATTCCTCGAGATGATAATCAGTTTGCAGACGCTGTGGCTACCATTTCCTCCATGATCAAAGTACAAGCTTCCAATTATGTGCCTCGGATTTTGGTATCCAGACTGGACCGACCGACATATGTATTCTTTGTGGACATTGCTAGTGACAACAAGCCTTGGTTCCACGACATCAAATGCTTCTTAGAGAATCAGACATACCCACCTGGGGCATCATCCAATGATAAGAAGACATTAAGAAGGCTGGCCGACAGTTTCTTCCAAAATGCTGATGGTTCATTATACAAGCCAAACTTTGACATGGTTCTGCTCAGATGTGTTGACAAGAAGGAAGTAGACCTGCTGATGCACGAGGTGCATGAAGGTTCTTTCGGCACCCACGCCGGAGGACATGCAATGGCAAAGAAGTTGTTAAGATCAGGTTACTACTGGATCACAATGGATGCAAACTATTGTGCCTATGCCAGAAATGCCACAAGTGTCAGATCTACGCGAATAAAGTGCATGTGCCTCCAAATCCTTTGAACGTGATGTCTTCACCCTGGCCCTTCGCCATGTGGGGCATTGACATGATTGGAAAAATTGAACCAACTGCTTCAAATGGTCACAAATTCATCCTGGTAGCCATTGATTACTTCACCAAATGGGTTGAAGCAGCTTCGTATGCAAATGTTACCATACAAGTGGTAGCTAGATTTCTGAAAAGAGATATCATCTGTCGATATAGAGTTCCCGAGCGAATCATTACTGATAATGGTTCCAATTTGAATAACAAAATGATGACATAACTATGCCGGGACTTCAAAATTCAACATCACAACTCTTCTCCTTACAGGCCAAAGATGAATGGCGTTGTTGAGGCCGCTAACAAGAACATCAAGAAGATTGTGCAAAAGATGGTAGTTACCTATAAAGATTGGCATGATATGTTACCATTTGCTTTGCATGGGTACCGAACCTCAATTAGAACATCTACTGGGGCAACGCCTTATCAGCTTGTGTATGGTATGGAAGCTGTCCAACCAGTTGAAGTTGAGTTACCATCCTTACGGGTATTGATGGATGTGAAGCTGAATGAAGCAGAATGAGTCTGGTCCCGGTACAATAAACTCAATCTGATTGAAGAGAAAAGATTAGCTGCCATCTGTCATGGGCAGTTATATCAGAAGCGAATGAAGAGAGCCTTCGATCAGAAAGTCAGACTTCAGGAATACCAAATGGGAGAACTTGTTCTGAAGAGAATCCTTCCTCCTTGTAAGCACCCCAAATTTGCCCTCACCTATTCACACCATGGCTTGTGATCATTTCATATGCATAAACACAATCATATCACCTCATATCTCATTTTTGATTCACTGCATAGTTTCTAAATCATCTGCATCTAGGGTTTGTGATCTGAGCAATCCAAGAGCTTCTTGAGCCACTTCAAAGACCACCAATCATTTCAAAAGGGATCCATGTGTGTTCTTGTATCATATTACATCCACTCAAGGTCAAAAATGCAAAAGAATCACAGGAACTGGGATTGGTGTGGATGCAGAGCCAAGTTTGACTGCACAGTTGACCTAAAATTAGGGTTTTGGTTTCAGAGGCCATAACTCCAAATTTTTTGGTCATTCTTGTTTCCATTGGTCTCTATATGGTATAGGGAGTATGCATATCAATTTTCATGAAGAAATTCCATGGGGAAGTCATCTGATCAAGAGTTGACTTTTCAGATAAGTCAGTGCAAAATCAGGGCATCTGAGGCCCCCAATGACCCAACCAATGGGCATTATTCATAAATTTGAGTGTATATGATCTTTATTTGATCATGGAAGAAGTTTGAAGTTCACAAAAATCAAGAATTTGAAGTTTTTGCAAAGTTGACTTTTTAGGGCATGGTTGACTTTTCAAGAATATGTCATTTTGTGCCATTTTTCAAGCCTTGATTCTTGATCCAAAAATGCTTCAAATGAGAAAACCTTGGTCATGAAAGTTGTAGAACACATTTTTCCCTTTTCAAAAAGTACAAGAACATGATCAAATTCTTCTTGGATCAAAAGTTATGGTGTGACAAAGTTGGCAAAAATCATTGATTTTCAAGATGTGCACTAAATGGAAAATTTGCAAAATCATGTTTCAAGGCAAGTTGTAACTTCTAGTTGGCATCAAACCATTACACAAACATTCTATGTGACATAAAAGTCAGAATTGAACCAAAATGCTCATGTTTCATGGCTTATGGAATGAGAAAATCACATGTGAACCAAAATGAGCCAACTTGCAAAACTCATGATCACACTTCCTACCACTTGCTACATTGGATGCTGAGCTTTGCTAGCCCTTCCCCTCACCCTTGCTGCGCCAGCCCCATGCTTGTACTAGCCTAGAACCAAGCCATACCTCTCTTACACAAAGAGTGGACTTTTGGCAAAAGAGAACTTACAAATCAATAAAGGCCATGTCAAATCATCTGACCTATAGGATTATTTTATACTATCCTTTGGCAAGCAAAACATATCAAGAAGCAAGGCTGAAACAAATCACAACACACCATACACAAACACACCTCATTTTGCAAAACTCTTCGAATCTGCCTCCACAAGCCTCAAACACTCAAACCATTTTCATACCTCAACTCATCATGCCTCATTAAGCCCAAACCACCAAAGAACCAAGCCTGAATCAAGCAAGAACTCCACTTCTCCATTTTCACTCCAACTTGCAGTTTCTTTCGAAACTCACTCCACAGCTCACCAACATCCAAATAAACTCCACAAACCTTCTCTGCTCATCATCTGGACCACAAACAACCCTTCACCAGTGCCAGAAACATCCTGAACCACCATCACCATTTTCAACTGAGCTTGAGCAGAAGCTGCTCAAACTCCTCAACCAGCCAGCTTAAACTCTTTCTAAGTATTCAAGCATCACTAGAGGGTCAAGTGGAGTGGATTACACCAAGAGGGAGGGTCAGAAAGTTGCTGGAGTGAAAGCTTCGAATCTCAGGTAGCTCAAGAAATATTTTTCCAGAAATCATTTTTTAAGTTCTAAACTTGTTCTTCATGCTTCACTGATTGATCTGATGCTTTTAGTTTTGAAAATGGTGATGAAATGAGAATTTAATTGATCTCTGAAACTCTGTGACCTAAAAATTTGTTTTGTTCGATTCATGAGTTTGGGGAAGAATAAATTTGTTTTGATTGGGGGTTTTGGTTCGTGAGTGAGTGGGAATCATTTCCATGTTTTTAGATTTCGTTTTAGTTAGGTTTTGAGAGAGTTTGGAGATTTTCAGGTGGGCTTCCCACCGGAGAAGACGACCGGAGGTCTTCTCCGGCCACCTGAAAGTCATTATGCCCTAATCCTGTAATTAAATGCCATTTGAATTTGGACCGTAGGATCAGTTGACTCCATTGACCTCCCGCGCGTGTGAATGGCTCAGATCTGATCATTATGCCCTAATCCATTTAATTAGTTTTAATTAATTATAATTAAATTAATTCGTCCAGAGTGAATCTAGACCCTCCATTCACGCGCGCAGTCCACCCATTCAAACCCAGAATCAATCTCAGCCACTCTTTCTGTTGACTTTTCCTTTTTCTTTATTTTAATTCATTTCTTTTCATTTTATTTGCATAATTTATTAAAAATAGCAAAAATTGTCTAAAAATTATGAAACTTTTTCTCAAGAGTTTTATTAATTTTTAAGACACAAAAATATTTTTATTTTCATTTTTAGCATTTAAAATGTATTTTTAAATAATTAAAAGATTATTTTTAATTGATTAATGAGAATTAATTTATTAAAAATACTTTTAGGTATTTAAAAATCACCAAAAAATTCATGAAATGTTCTAAGACATTTAGAAACATTGTCCAACCTTCAAACCAAATTTCTTTTTTGATCTTGATGCATTTTGAGAATTTTCCATTGAATTAAAATCATTTTTATGCATTAATTTGATCCATAGTTCAAAAAATCATTTATGCCTATTCATGAGGAGTTGGACATTGATTCTTCTTGCATTGCATTGTGTTTAGAATGTAGTTTTTGAGATAAAAAGGCCATGATTTGATCTTTCATTTTCAAATTGTTTGACATTTTTCTTGTTTAGGAACCCTAAAAACCCTAAAATCTTGTAAAAATCATATCTTGAAATTGGTTAAGAGTTGAGACCTCTCCTTTGGGCATTGGTTTAGTATGGGATTAAGGGTCCTTTGTGTGGCATTTTCCATTTTTTATCTTAGGGTTTGCTTCTGATTTTGATTTTTGTTTGATGTATGGTTCATAAACCCTAATTTGGGCTCCCATATGCATCCATCTTGCATTCTCTTGCATAACATGACTTGCCATGACATTTCATGCTTCCATGTGATTCATTTGACATCATAAGACATATAGAAAACATGTTTGATCATTTCATCATGTATTTGCCATGTTGTATGGCATGTGCACTTCATATCTTTTCATGTGTTTTCATGGTTCCTAGCTTGCTTCATTTGCATTCATGAACTTGTATGATCATTTCCATGTGCTGCCTCATGTTTGTAGCATCTCATAGCATCATTAGCATCATGTATGTGCTTCTGGTTTTGTTTCTCATCATGCCATCTCATCCCATTTTGCATTGCATTGCATTCCTTTTCTAACTTTTCAGGTGGTAAGTGATTTTGAGAAGTGAATTTGCCTTCACTTCTCATACTTTCTTTTCATATCTCTCTTGCATCCATGCTGCATTCTTATATGTGTTTGAATTTGAGCTTGCTCATTCTTCTTCTTCCCACTTTCTTTCTTCAAGTGACTTGACTTCTTGAATGAAGCAAGTTGCTTTGCTTCTCTTGATCCTTTCATCTGCTTCCTGGTGGCTCCATTGAAGATATCTCTTGAAAACCTCACAAACCTTAGGAACAACCAAGCATGACAATGATTAGGGTTTTGATTAGTTTCCCCTCTTAGTTTTTACCTTTGTGTCTCTTTTGAGTCTTCTCTTCTCATCTCATAATCAGGGACTAAACCCTAAAGGCTTTAAGGCTTTGTGATTAAGCTTATGCCTGCATCCTTCTCTTAGGATGGAGTGTATAACTTTAATCCTAAGTGTTAAACCCTTAATGTGTTTAAATCTCTTAATCAATTCACTTAATAAGTATCAAGACATCATACTTGTAACTTGGGCCTTGCATTAGGGTTCTAATTCTTCCTTAATTGGTTAAGAAGGACTAACCCTAGTGTTAATGGACAAGTCCCCCTCAAGTTGTCTTACAAACCCTAAAAATCACTTCATCATCATATCATTAAATAAAATCCACTTAATCAAAGGCTTGTTTTGTCATGAGTTTAATCCCTAATCATGGATTAAGTTGAGGAGCTTTCCTCAGCTTAAACATTCTCATCTATTATCCTTCTATTAGGATGGTGTAATGAGTCTGTTTAATCCCTGATTATGGCTTAATCTCATTACTTAACACTAAACAAAAACAACAAAAACATCTAAATAATCACAAGTAGGTTAATGATCTTAATCCTACACCAAAGGTGATTAAGTGTGAGAATCTGACTTCACACTTAAGGTATTCTCATTACCCCTAATCAGAGGGAAGATGTGATGAGTTTACTAAATCCATTGGTTTAGGCTTAAGCTCATTAACTTATGACAAACTTTCAAAAGCAATAAAAGACTGAAAACTCAAAAACAAACAATAATCGTCTCCTCCGGGATTCTTTTCTCATCTCATTCACTCACAACCGAGAACTTGCTTCTTCCGTCTAATGCAAGACAGTTTGCATCTGTGCCAGACAGATCATACACTTGAGCATAGGCAAGTAAGCAGTTCACAAGTCAATTCATCTATCAGTCTCTTTGGGTCGAACTACGGTGTTCTGACTTCCTCATTGCACGAGAGGATACGTAGGCATAACTTAACAGTTATCGAACAAAAGTCTCTGTATATTCCCCCTCTTTCTAGCCTCATTCTTTTAGCCTCATGATCTTGAGCATTTCACTCCTATTCTTACACTGACACTTCACTTATATACTTCACTTTTCTCTTGCACTGACACCTGTACATTTTGTTTTCCAGCTCTTTTACACACAAATTGCACTGACACTACCCTTTTAAAACACAAATCTTTTAAGCGTGGATCCCGTCGAGTACGACGGACAATCTGGGTGCTAATACCTTCCCAGGTTGTAACCAACCCCCTTTCTCAGTCTCTCTGGTTCGCAACCATCTTATCCATCTTTTTCTAGGTCTATGCAGCATTACCTTTCCTCCGGGATAAAAATGCCTAGCTGGCGACTCTATTCATCTCCAGTGAGTTCACGGCTGTGTGTTCTCACTGTCCCTCTCGCCGACCGTTCGCGTTTGTACCTTTATCTGGGCCATTCCCCATTTATCGGGAGCGACAGCTTGGCGACTCTGCTGGGGACCCTTATATTGCAACCAGGGCTTCTGGTTCTTTTTGTGGGTTCCTCCTAGCGCTTGTTTGATTTGTGTTTACTAGGGTGTTATGTGCTTATTTGTGTTTGTATTTTTTGTATTTATTTTTGCTTTATGTACAGTTTGTTTTATTGCTTTCTTTATTGCTTTACATATATCATACTGTCATGCTGTCTGGTTGGATCTGGTTTTGCTTTGGTGGGTGGGTGTTCCATTGAGAGTTAAGGTCCTATACCTGGGACCTGAGTGACACCTAGGCTAGAGTGAATCATATTCTTTCCTATTCCATCTCGGTCTGGTGCGGGAATATGAAACACGGTTCAGATATGGGTTTCTTCTTGAGAACTCTGTGTTGCAGATTTCCTGCAATGCTAGGGCTATCTGGGAAGCCTGCTAAGTCTGGATGACCTTTTAGTATTGACCTTCAGAAACTGAGGTGAATTAGAGGAGGAACTTTTATGGTTATTGTAAACACTGTACCTCCGGGTTAGAAGTGTTTACACTTCTCATAACTGATCCAAGTCTGAGGATCCTTGTTTTAGAACACCACCTGTGAGGGGGTTGGGCTGTTTACAGGTTTGCAGGTACCTTGACCTCAGAATACCCCGTTACTTTGACTTGATTAAGAATACTCCATGTTGGAACAGTTCTTGTGATTCTAAAACCCTGGACATGTGGCTCTTTATTTGAGTCCCCCACCTTGGTTACTGGATTTATAGACCTCCAACTGGAATTCTTGAACACACTTGGACCTATATCAGGGCATTTGATCAGATCCAGCTCAGTCACAAACCCTTGCATATCATTTGCATACATAAACATTGCATCATATTGACATTTGCTTATTTGTGTTTCAGGGTATCCACTTTCATCTTTGGTTTTGGTTTTGACCCCATCTTCAGCACTAACCTATCTTCATCAGCATTTGCTTCAGCTATCTACTTCAGTTATCTGCACCAGCCAACCAGTGGCCCATTCTTCAGTGTTATCATCAGCACCTGTCTCTACTCATCTTCAGCATCATGGCTCCTAAAAAGAGCAACATCATCTATCACTTTTTCCAGCCAGAGCTATCTGACATCAGGAGGATTCAGACCCTGATCACTCCGGATCGCATACCATTGTTCAGGGAACACTACGGGGATATACTTGATATGGTTATGGATCTGGACCCTTCACAAAGAAGCCTGATCCACACTTGCATTCAGTTCTATGATCCCCCACTGAGATGCTTCACTTTTCAGGACTTTTAGCTAGGCCCTCTATTAGAAGAATACTCATCATTGGTTGGTTTGCCTATCAGGGGTGGAATCCCTTTCAACCCTGAGATGGTCTTTCCTGGTAATGGAGAAGTAGCAAAGGCTCTGCATTTGGAACCTGTCCTAATTGAGCAGCATATGACTTCTAAAGCTGGAATCCCTGGCTTCCATCTGGATTTCCTGATTTCTCAAGCTTTCCTGAAAGCTTCTTTAGGAGAGTGGAAAGCTGTTTGTGCCTTGTTGGCTTTGAGCATATATGGAATGGTGTTGTTTGCAGATGAGCCTCGATTCATTAGCAAGAATGCAATCCATCTGTTCATCTTGAAGAACCCAGTGCCCACTTTATTGGGGGATCTCTACTATTCAATGCATCAGAGGAATGAAAAGCAGAGGGGAAGATTAGTGAGGTGTTGTGCTCCATTGTTCCATACTTGGCTTCTCAGGCATCTACCCAGGACAGATGCATTTTTGAACCCTCATCAGCAGAGCAACTGGGCTAAGAGACTCACTGCTCTAACTTCAGCCGATATCAGATGGTGCACTCAAAGCACCAAGGGTAGGGATATCATCACCAGCTGTGGGCATTTCCCCAATGTGCCCCTAATAGGAGTTAAGGGTAGTATCAATTACAACCCTCTGCTGTTTAGAAGACAACTGGGCTATGCCCTGGTCCACACTCCTAAGGCACAGGACTTGGTTGAAACTCTTTATTGTGAGAACAAGATTAATCTGGCTATTGTTAGGCAGGCAGCCTGGGCCTGGGATAATGTTCAAACCAAGGGAATAACCATTTTGGGGAAGTGCAACAATGTGGCATCAGCACAATATTATGAATGGTCCCGTGCCAGGGCCCAATTCTCTGGGATGCCCTTTACTATAGAAGATATGCCTGAATCATCTTCAGCACCACCTGCCACTGTCAGTTTGGAGGAGTTTGAGAGTTTGAAAGAAAGAAATGAGAAGTTAACTCAAGCTTTGCAGAAGACCCTCCGGGAAAGGAGTGATGGTATGAGGGAGGTTGAGAGATTGGAGAAGTTGAGAGTGGAGCATCTGGTTAAGATTGAGAAGTCTGGGGATTATATCAAAAAGTCTAAAGCTGGAGAACAAATCCTGAAGAATGCTTGCAAAGAAGCCCAGTTCCAGAGAGCAAGGACAGACTTGTATTTGAAGGAGAGTCAAGCTCGGTGGGTCAGGATCACCGAAGCCCGTACTCTGGAGGACAAGAGAGTTCAAGACAAGATGGAGCAACTGGAAGCTAGTGCAAGAGAGCAGCAAGAAGCCCTGGCAGCAGCCCAGAGGGAGATATCAGAGTTGAAGATCAAAGCTGGGGTGAAGAGGTCAAAAGACCAAAGTCAGCACAAGAAGCTAGCAGCAGCTGTTACCACCCGGAATCTCCTCATCAGGAATCTCACGGAACGCCCGGCTGATCCTGTGACCGAAGCACTTCTCAAGGAAGTTCGTGAGGATGAGTTTGGTCTTGGTGTTTGACCATTTGTTTGTTGTTGCTTTCATTCCATGTACTTTTATTTTCCTGTAATGTATTTTGACCCCTCAGAGGGCTTGTATTTGTAAACAAACTATGTACCATTTTGCTTTTGTAATATATGTATTAGTTTGTTCCATCCGAGTTTCACTTCAAAAGCAACATCAACAACATCTTCAAGGGTCTGGAAGGGTCAAAACTGAATACCAAACCGGATACCTTGAAAACGAATAAGCATACTGCATTGCATGCTAACCTTTTGTTTGTTTTGTAGGTTTTTGTTTTATTGCCACTAACTCTGTTGTGATGTTCAGGAACTATTGCTCGGCGCCGAGTATTTCCCCTCAATCGTCCGCACCGTTATCCGACCCGTAACAACCTTCCGGGCATCCAAATGGATCAGATGCAGCAGGACCTTACTCAGGTCAGAAATCAAATGGCAAACGAAAGATTGGAAATGAGAACGCAGATGACTCAGTTTATGGAAGTGATGAACAACATGGCTCAGAGCCAAGAAAGATTGAGGGCCATGGTGGAAAGGCAGAATCAAGAAGATCCACATGTAGGAACTGCCGGCACTAGCAACAATGAAAGGGTCCAACCTCATGTTAACCCCCCTGTATTTGGACCACACCTCCATCCTGAGGTCAACATCCCCGCAAATGTTCAAGGGACCGCCACTGCAGCCAGGGTACTTCAAGAAGACCCCCAAGAGGATCAATTCACAGTAATGGGTGCTGGGGAAGAAGCTTATGATAGAAGGTTGGATGAGATAGCTGAGAAATTGAGGTCCTTAGAGTCTCAAAACTCTCTGGGTTTCGACGTTATGGACATGGGCTTGGTAGACGGGGTCAGGATCCCCCATAAGTTTAAGCCTCCTTGTTTTGAAAAATACAATGGGACTTCCTGCCCCCGGACTCATTTACAATCATTTCTGGGAAGGCTGAAGGCCTATACTATGGATGAGAAGCTCTGGATGTTCTATTTCGAAGACAGCTTGACAGGAGCGTCAAGGGAATGGTACTCTCACTTGACAAGGGCAACTATTAGATGCTGGAAGGACCTGGCAGAGGCCTTCATCAGATAGTATCAATATAACTTAGACATGGCACCCAATAGGACCCTCCTAATGGGAATGTCACAATCGTCAAGGGAAAGTTTCCGAGAATATGCCCAGAGATGGAGGCAACTGGCTGCTGCTGTTCAGCCACCTATGTCTGAAAGGGAAATGGCAGATATGTTTATGAACACCCTTCAGGGGACCTATATTGACAGGCTGGCTGCTTTCTCTTCCACTAGCTTTGCGGATGTTGTCATAGCTGGGGAGAGAATTGAGAGCCTGTTGAAGATGGGCAAGATCTCAGACAATGGTGCCAGCTCGTCCAGTAGTACAAGAAAGCCTTTTGCAGGCCCGAGAAGAACTGGCGAGACCAATGCCATCCACACCAACAGGGGCAGGCCCCAATATGTTCACAGATCAGTGGCAGCAGTCACCATTCCTGCTCCTGCTCATCCTCAACCAGTTTATCAACCTCCGCAGCAAAACTATCAGCAACAACCTCAGTACCATCAACAGAATCAGTATCCTCCGAGAAATTACAACAACAACAACAACAACAACAATAATAACCAGCCAAGGCCATTCCAACAGAGGCCTTCTCAAGCCAACAGGGTAATCGATCCGATCCCTATGCCATATGCTACACTGCTGCCACAACTCCTGAAACTCAACCTAGTTGAGCTAAGGACGTTGGCACCTCCAGATCCTAACAGTCTACCCAGGAATTATGACTCCAACGCTAGGTGTGCTTTTCATTCAAATGCACCTGGCCACAGTACAGAAAAGTGCAGAGCCTTGCACATGAAGGTACAAGACCTGGTAGACTCGAAAGCTCTGAATTTCGCACCACCACCCAATGTCAATAAGAACCCCATGCCAAACCACGGTGGTCCCAGGATTAACGCTATTGAAGAAGACAAGCCGTCTTATTTAATAACCAGTGTGGGTCAGATCCGGACACCGTTGGTAGAAATTAAGGCTCAGCTCCTCGAATGTCAAATGTTCCCAGGGTGTGAGTTGGGGTGTGCTTACTGCAATATTTCAGTCAATGGGTGCGATAACTTGAGGAATGGCATAGATGGTCTCATTCAGAGTGGCCAACTTCAGATCACCACATCATTTCCAACAAATCCAGCAATCTCAACAGCAACAACTCCAGAACCTCCTACAACTGCAACAACCATTGTTCCTGACAATTCTTCGGTTTCATCAACAAGTACTTCATCTATCGTCTCAACTGATCAGTTGTCAACAAATTTTTCTTCTACAACTCCGGCACCACTCCATTATGAAGCTCCTACAACAACAGCATCCATCCTTCCACCGATGTCTCCTACAACACCATCAACAAATCATGAGGATGTCTCAACTGTCACCATATTTTATGATCCAGAAAGCAACTCTGCCTACAACTCAGAAGGTGCTGCTCCCATCAGAGCACCAGTCACAATCTATTACGATCCACAGACTATCACAGTTCCTTCCGCAGCTGCAATCAGTCCAGTCACTATCACGGTGCCTGGACCAGTACCTTATGAAAGCAGTAATGCTATCCCCTGGCATTACGGCTCTGACCTGTACTGCGAAGGACAAAGAATCACTTTTGAATCATCAACCCCTGCACCACAAATTGACAATGTGGGAGGAGGCGGAGGCTTCACTCGAAGCGGACGTCTTTTCGCTCCACAAACTCAGAGACCCACTGCCGAAGCAGAAGCTGCTACTAAGGCAAAAGGAAAAAGCTTGGTGCAGGAAGAGCAGACTGTTAAATAAGCCTTGAAGACACCCTTTGACCAAGAGGTTGATGAGTTCATGCGAATCATCAAGAAGGGTGATTATAAAATAGTGGATCAGCTTCATCAGACGCCTTCCAAGATCTCAATCCTATCATTGCTTATGTGCTCCGAAGCCCATCGGAATGCACTACTCAAAGTCTTGCACGCAGCTTACGTGCCTGAAGAGATCACTGTCAATCAGCTGGAAGCTGTAGTTGGAAATGTTAATGCTAGTCACGGACTAGGGTTCACCAATACTGATTTGACAACGGAAGGCCGCAACCATAACAAAGCCTTGCACATAACCATGGAATGCAAAGGTGCTGTCCTTTCTCATGTGCTGGTAGACACGGGGTCATCCCTTAATGTCTTACCTAAGAAGGCCCTGGTGAAACTAGAATATGATGGATTGGCGTTAAGACCCAGCAACCTGGTGGTGAGAGCTTTTGATGGCTCAAAGAGATCGGTTCTGGGAGAAATTGAGTTGCCCATAACGATTGGCCCGCAGACCTTCAAAACGACCTTCTACGTGATGGATATACATCCTGCCTACAGCTGTCTATTGGGTAGGCCATGGATTCACGCCGCTGGAGCCGTGACCTCTACCCTTCACCAAAAGTTAAAATATGAGTGGGAGGGTCAAATCGTTACAATCTGCGGAGAGGAGGATATTTTTGTCAGCCACCTGGCTACCTATAAGTATATTGAGATGGATGGGGAGATCCATGAAACAATGAGCCAGGGGTTCGAAGCTTTGAATGTCAATGAAACATCTGCTGTGCCTGGTACTTCAATATCATCATACCAACAAGCCCGGAAGGTTGTTGAGGGAGGAAACGCCCAAGGCTGGGGCAAACTGCTATCGGTGGAGAAGAAAGAAGACAGATTTGGGTTGGGTTACAAACCAACTCAACAAGATCAAGCAGCGGCTGCGAAAGAGCCCAATTTTGTGAGTGGGGGGATGCTTACCCCTGATGCTATCAACTGTCTGGAAGACGAGCTGGAAGAAGAACGCAACCTGGAAAGATGGATTCGTCCAAAGATCCCGGGGAGCAGTATCTCAAACTGGTCTTCCCAGGAAATTATAAGAGTTACTCATGCAGAGTAATTATTATTTCCTGTATTTTTATAGCATGCATCAAAGTCTTGCATCTTGCCCAAGATGACAAGACTCATTTTGTAATCGGGCCATCTGTACTTTTTGTGCAAACAAGATTAATCAATGAAATATCAGACATCTTTTTGCAAATGAGTCTTTTTCTTTTCCGCTCACTGTTTTTTTCATTTTTCTTTTTGTACAAAAAATAAATGGCAGTGTTTTCAAAATGACAACTCTATTTCACTTTTCTAAAACAAGATTAAAATCAAATCACTAAAATAAACAAACTGAACCCTTGCAGAGAGTGTCTTCCAGACAGCACCGACAACAGCACGGCTATGACTTCGTATGACTTTGACAATCCAATCAATCAAGCTGATGAAGGGGTTGAAGAAGAATATGAGCTTCCTGAAGAGCTAGCCAGGTTGTTAAGACAAGAGGAAAAGGTTATTACTCCTCACCGGGAGGAGGTCGAAGTGATTAATCTTGGTACAGATGAAGACGTGAAAGAGGTCAAAATCGGGGCCTGCTTACAAGACTCAGTGAAGAAACAACTGATTGACCTGCTTCAAGAGTATGTGGACGTGTTTGCTTGGTCTTACCAAGATATGCCAGGGTTGGACACCGACATCGTGGTGCACAAGCTGCCTTTGAGAGAAGGATGCCCACCGGTCAAGCAGAAACTGCGCCGTACCCGCCCAGACATGGCTATGAAAATCAAAGAAGAGGTACAAAAGCAATGGGACGCCGGGTTCCTTGCTGTGACTAGCTATCCACCGTGGGTTGCTAACATAGTACCTGTGCCTAAGAAAGACGGCAAAGTAAGAATGTGTGTTGACTACCGGGATCTGAACAGAGCCAGCCCGAAAGATGATTTCCCTTTACCTCACATTGATGTATTGGTGGATAATACGGCTCAGTTCTCGGTATTCTCCTTCATGGATGGATTTTCAGGATACAATCAGATCAAGATGTCTCCTGAAGACATGGAAAAGACAACCTTCATCACACCCTGGGGCACGTTCTGTTACAAGGTGATGCCATTCGGATTGAAGAATGCTGGTGCAACATATCAACGGGCTATGGTGACATTATTCCACGATATGATCCATAAAGAAATTGAATGTTATGTGGATGACATGATCGCCAAGTCCCTCACTGAAGAAGACCACCTGGTAAATCTGCTAAAGCTATTCAAGCGTCTGAGGAAGTACCAACTAAAGTTGAACCCCAACAAGTGCACATTCGGGGTGCGATCTGGTAAGCTGCTGGGTTTTATTGTGAGCGAGAAAGGGATTGAAGTTGACCCTGATAAAGTCAAAGCCATTCAGGAGATGCCTGCACCGAAAACAGAGAAAGAAGTTCGAGGGTTCTTAGGACGATTGAACTACATTTCACGGTTCATATCTCACCTTACAACAACCTGTGAACCCTTGTTCAAGCTGTTGAGAAAAGAGCAAACGGTCAGGTGGAATGAAGACTGCCAAAGGGCTTTTGACAAGATCAAAGAATACTTACAAGAACATCCAATCCTTATGCCTCCAGTTGAAGGAAGACCTCTGATAATGTACCTGACAGTATTAGAAGAGTCGATGGGGTGTGTGTTGGGCCAGCATGACGAGTCTGGTCGAAAAGAGTATGCAATTTACTACCTAAGCAAAAAGTTTACCGACTGTGAACAACGTTATTCACTGCTCGAGAAAACTTGTTGTGCTTTAGCGTGGGCTGCTCGCCGACTGAGACAGTATATGTTGACCCACACTACTTTGTTGATATCAAAAATGGACCCAGTCAAGTACATTTTCGAGAAGCCAGCACTTACCGGACGGGTTGCAAGATGGAAGATGATTCTCACAGAATACGACATCCAGTACACCTCTCAGAAAGCCATCAAGGGCAGTGTACTATCTGAATATCTGGCTGAGCAACCCATTGATGATTACCAGCCTATGAGGTTTGACTTCCCTGATGAAGACATCATGTTCATAAAAGCAAAAGATCATGAAGAGCCTGTTCACACTGAAGGGCCCGACCCAGAAGAAGAATGGATTATGATGTTTGATGGGGCGGTCAACATGAATGGTCGTGGTGTTGGTGCAGTACTCATTACACCTAAAGGAGTTCACATGCCTTTCTCGGAAAAACTCACTTTCAACTGCACTAATAACGAAGCTGAATACGAAGCTTGCATTATGGGTCTTGAGGAAGCCATTGACCTCAGGATCAAGACATTGACTGTATTCGGAGATTCAGCTCTGGTAATCAATCAAACCAACGGCAAATGGTACACCCACCAGGATCATCTGATACCTTACAGGGATTATACAAGCAGGTTATTGACTTTCTTCACAACAGTCAAACTTGAGTATATCCCTCGGGACGAGAATCAGTTCGCAGATGCTCTGGCCACCATTTCATCCATGATCAAAGTTCAAGCTGCCAACTTTGTGCCTCAGATCTCAGTGTCCAGACTCGACAGACCAACATATGTATTTGCAGCAGATGTTGTTAAAGATGATAAGCCTTGGTTTCATGACATTAAATGCTTCTTGGAGGATCAAACATACCCACCTGGGGCATCATCCAATGATAAGAAGACATTAAGAAGGCTTGCTGGTAGTTTCTTCCTGAACACTGATGGGTCTTTATACAAAAGGAACTTTGATATGGTACTCCTCAGATGTGTTGATAAGACAGAAGCAGACTTGTTGATGCATGAAGTGCACGAAGGATCCTTTGGTACCCATGCAGGAGGGCATGCCATGGCTAAGAAATTGCTAAGATCAGGTTATTACTGGATCACGATGGATGCTGACTGTTGTGCCTACGCCAGAAAATGCCATAAATGCCAGATTTATGCAGATAAGGTGCATGTG
This sequence comes from Lathyrus aphaca, assembly GCA_963966055.1. Taxonomy (NCBI): domain Eukaryota; kingdom Viridiplantae; phylum Streptophyta; class Magnoliopsida; order Fabales; family Fabaceae; genus Lathyrus; species Lathyrus aphaca. Next base: position 458,433,910 of record OZ014525.1, on the reverse strand, counting down.
CCTCCCAATCCCTTGAACATCATGTCTTCACCATGGCCCTTTGCCATGTGGGGCATTGATATGATTGGCAAGATCGAGCCAACTGCTTCAAATGGCCACAGATTCATCCTGGTCGCCATTGACTATTTCACCAAATGGGTTGAAGCAGCCTCATATGCAAACGTCACAAGACAAGTGGTAGCCAGATTTCTGAAAAGAGATATCATCTGTCGATATGGAGTTCCCGAGCGAATCATTACTGATAATGGTTCCAACTTGAACAACAAAATGATGGCAGAGCTGTGCCGGGACTTCAAGATCCAACATCACAATTCTTCTCCTTACAGGCCAAAGATGAATGGCGCTGTTGAGGCAGCCAATAAGAATATCAAGAAGATTGTGCAGAAGATGGTAGTCACTTACAAAAATTGGCATGAAATGCTACCATTTGCCTTGCATGGGTACCGCACGTCAATCAGAACATCCACTGGGGCAACTCCGTATCAGCTTGTTTATGGTATGGAAGCGGTCCTACCGGTTGAAGTTGAATTACCCTCTCTGCGGGTACTGATGGATGTTAAACTGAGTGAAGCAGAATGGGTTCGGGCCCGATACGAACAACTGAGTCTGATCGAAGAGAAAAGATTGGCTGCAATTTGTCATGGGCAGTTATATCAGAAGAGAATGAAGAAAGCCTTCGATCAGAAAGTCAGGCACCGAGAGTACCAAGTAGGAGATCTTGTGCTGAAAAGAATCCTTCCTCCTCATACAGACCACAGGGGCAAATGGACTCCAAATTACGAAGGACCATTCGTGGTAAAGAAAGTTTTCTCCGGTGGAGCACTGATGCTCAGCACCATGGATGGTGAAGATTTCCCATCCCCTGTGAATTCAGATGCAGTTAGAAAATACTTCGCATAAAAATGACCCGCTGGATATAAAAACAGAATGTAGGTCCAGGCAAAAAATAGGGCATCCCAGCGAGTCAAAAACAGAATAAAAGACTCGGGCAAAAATAAGGGAAAATAAACAAAACAAATGTACACCCGCTGAGCTGAAAAGCCGCATTGGACAGCTCAGGCAAAAATGGGTATCCCGATGGATTGAAAACCTGAAAAGGCGATCCATGCAAAATAAGGGAATAAGCGAACAACTGCACTCTGAATTCGTCTGTATCATCTGCAACTTGGCAAGCTTCGAAAGGATTAAGCTTCAATCAGAATCAACATTCTTCGAAAAGCAAGATGAGAAGAACGTCAAAAGTCATACGGGTCATAGTGGAGAGGAAGCTCCTTAAAGCGTCATCAACACTGCCAACATTTTGTTTCTCAATTTGTAACGATCTCCTCATTTCAGGGGATATGTTCCTTTGACTGTATCTCGCCGATTCAGGGCATATGAATTAATAAAATCAGATTTTCAGTCATGTCTCGTTTTGTACATTCTATTTGTAAAAAATGTCTGATGTCTTAAAGAAAAACTGATTGCATAAGAATACAGATGCCTGTCTTCAAATAAAAACATGCTTGCAGGGAATATGCTTACTCTCAGGAGTATCTAAACTCCTATGACGGAATCCAGTAAGGATACCTCGGGATTATCTTGTGCGTTTCTCTATCTTTTTCAGGATTGCAGGTATCTAGAGCGCAACTTGGGGCATGTAAACTTCATCCCAGCGAGCTGGCAAGTCAACACTCAATTTTAGAACCCGAAGTGCTCTCTCCCTAGCTGAGTTGCCTTTCACGACTCCTCCCAGCTGAGTTGGCCACTTATTACTTATCCCCATCAGAATGGGCAGGTATCGCAGAAGACGCCCATATCCCCGGCTGAGTCAAGAAGCTACCGCAACAGACTTTCTAGGGAGGTCTTTCAGTGATTCTTCTCTTTCTCCCCAGCCGAGTTGCCATTTCACCCTCAGTCAGGTACAAAAGTTAGAAAGCCATCTCCCCACAGAGCTCCAGCCTCTATCCAGCAGAGCAACGCATGAAGAACTCACAACAGAGTGAAGAAAAGCTTCTACAAACCCCAGCTGGGTCTCTCATTTATTAGGATAGGTCTATCAGCGACCCGTATCCCCAAGCAAATATCATCTCATCAGATCTACCCATGATCTCATCCCCAGCTGGGATGTCCTTTTCAAACAGTTCGATCGAAGATCTTCGCAGCAACGGGACCCGGATCCCGGTTTTGATATCTTTGCATAATCATAGCATTCGCATTATATTCACCCATAAAGCGTAGCATTCCATTTTAATACGGAGCATTACGGCAAAAATCAAACACATAGCATATTCATGAGCCATGTTTTGAATCAACACTTGTGATTAATGACCATTCATCAGAATGCAGAATACTTTCCCCCAGAGTCCCCGCCAGAGTCCCAGCAAAAACAGCTGCCTCACAAATCACAAACACCAGTATATACTTATTTTGACACCCGTCCGTGCCATCTTTCCCCAGTAAAGTCACCTGAACACTCCTTGCAAACAACACCACCCGTATTACAGATACTTCCTGACACCCGTCCGTGTCATACCCCAGCAGAAAGCCAAAGACATCCTCTTTGCACTCACATACACCTATATACACTTTCTCGACACCCGTCCGTGTAATATTCCCCAGCACAGTCACCTACACTTTGTATACCGGATACTTGTTGATATACTTTTCTCTCTTGACACTCGTCCGTGTCACCCTCCCCGGCAGTTAAACACTCATCTATACAATACTCATACTCATTACTCATGTTACACCCATACAAATACTCGTCCGTATCTTGTATATACCTTACATATCCCCTCAGATTCAACACTAGTCCTTGTTCTTTGTTAACTCGTTGGTACTCGTCCGTACCATCATCTCAGAACATGCGTCAAGCGTTTGTTTCTATCATGATACTCGTCCGTATCATAGTCTTAAGGATGCTCGTCCGCATCTTTAATCCATACACCGTGTCAAACACTCATGTCTTCTTGAATTTAGACACTCTCCTGTGTCTACTTTTCCCCAGAAGAATCCCTTCAGATTCAACACTCGTCCGTGTTCTTTGTTAACCAGTTGATACTCGTCCGTATCATCATCTCTGAACACGTGTCAGTACTTGTTTCTACCCGATACTCGTCCGTATCGTAGTCTTAAGGATGCTCGTCCGCATCTTTAATCTATACAATATCTAAACACTTATACCTCCTGTTTCTTGGATGTGGACACTCGTCCGTGTTTACCATTCCCCCAGTAGATCACCAACAGACAAATTTCTTTTTATCTGGCACTCGTCCTGTGTCATGATAAACCCTGAGAGCAGCCGTACCCTGCTAGGTGGTCGTCCTCCACCTCTTGATGGTCGTCCTCCATCATGCTCATCCGATGGCCGTCCCCATCGTTGATTTTAGCAGCCGTCCCCTGCTAGGTGGTCGTCCTCCACCCTTTTGATGATCGTCCTTCATCATTTTATCCAATGGCCGTCCCCATTGTCGATTTTGGTTATCTGGCATTCGTCCTATGTCATGATAAACCCCGAGAGCAGCCGTCCCCTGCTAGGTGGTCGTCCTCCACCTCTTGATGGTCGTCCTCCATCATGCTCATCCGATGGCCGTCCCCATCGTTGATATTTTCGGCAGCCGTACCCTGCCAGGTGGTCGTCCTCCACCTTTGATGGCCGTCTCCATCATAATTCCTTTATTCCCCAACAGAGCAGCCGTCCCCTGCTAGGTGATCGTCCTTCACCTTTGATGGCCGTACCCCATCATCTGTTTATTTCATTTATTCTTTAACCCGATGGCCGTCCCCATCGTGGTCCCTTTTCCTTTTCTTTTAGCCCGATGGCCGTCCCCATCATCGGTTACCTTGCTTTATGAACTTGATGGCCGTCCCCGTCATGTTTCATTGATCCCCAGAGAATTTTACAGCTTTATCTTGATGGTCGTCCCCATCATAATTTCTTATTTTTCCCAGCTAGTCGGCCGTCCCCGTCTTGGCTTTACCTTTTATCCCCAGCATGTCGGCCGTCCCCGTCATTGCTTTATCCTCCGCACTTTCCCCAGCATGTCGGCCATCCCCGTCATTGCTCTTTACCCAGCAGTCGTCCTCTGCTCGACGGTCGTCCTCCGTCGCCCACACTTTACAATATACTTTATTTGCTTTTACAATCTATATCCCTTTTCTTCTTCATTCTGTGAGTGCAAATTTTGGACTGTCTTTGGTATTCAACCACAAGTTATCTTGTTTGCCTGTTAAGCCGTTGCTTACATCCTGCACAGCTAACTCATGTTTGAATAGGGGCAGCTGTAAGCACCCCAAATTTTCCCTCACCTATTCACACCATGGCTTGTGATCATTTCATATGCATAAACACAATCATATCACCTCATATCTCATTTTTGATTCACTGCATAGTTTTTAAATCATCTGCATCTAGGGTTTGTGATCTGAGCAATCCAAGAGCTTCTTGAGCCACTTCAAAGACCACCAATCATTTCAAAAGGGATCCATGTGTGTTCTTGTATCATATTACATCCACTCAAGGTCAAAAATTCAAAAGAATCACAGGAACTGGGATTGGTGTGGATGCAGAGCCAAGTTTGACTGCACAGTTGACCTAAAATTAGGGTTTTGGTTTCAGAGGCCATAACTCCAAATTTTTTGGTCATTCTTGTTTCCATTGGTCTCTATATGGTATAGGGAGTATGCATATCAATTTTCATGAAGAAACTCCATGGGGAAGTCATCTGATCAAGAGTTGACTTTTCAGATAAGTCAGTGCAAAATCAGGGCATTTGAGGCCCCCAATGACCCAACCAATGGGCATTCTTCATCAATTTGAGTGTATATGATCTTTATTTGATCATGGAAGAAGTTTGAAGTTCACAAAAATCAAGAATTTGAAGTTTTTGCAAAGTTGACTTTTTAGGGCATGGTTGACTTTTCAAGAATATGTCATTTTGTGCCATTTTTCAAGCCTTGATTCTTGATCCAAAAATGCTTCAAATGAGAAAACCTTGGTCATGAAAGTTGTAGAACACATTTTTCCCTTTTCAAAAAGTACAAGAACATGATCAAATTCTTCTTGGATCAAAAGTTATGGTGTGACAAAGTTGGCAAAAATCATTGATTTTCAAGATGTGCACTAAATGGAAAATTTGCAAAATCATGTTTCAAGGCAAGTTGTAACTTCTAGTTGGCATCAAACCATTACACAAACATTCTATGTGACATAAAAGTCAGAATTGAACCAAAATGCTCATGTTTCATGGCTTATGGAATGAGAAAATCACATGTGAACCAAAATGAGCCAACTTGCAAAACTCATGATCACACTTCCTACCACTTGCTACATTGGATGCTGAGCTTTGCTAGCCCTTCCCCTCACCCTTGCTGCGCCAGCCCCATGCTTGTACTAGCCTAGAACCAAGCCATACCTCTCTTACACAAAGAGTGGACTTTTGGCAAAAGAGAACTTACCAATCAATAAAGGCCATGTCAAATCATCTGACCTATAGGATTATTTTATACTATCCTTTGGCAAGCAAAACATATCAAGAAGCAAGGCTGAAACAGATCACAACACACCATACACAAACACACCTCATTTTGCAAAACTCTTCGAATCTGCCTCCACAAGCCTCAAACACTCAAACCATTTTCATACCTCAACTCATCATGCCTCATTAAGCCCAAACCACCAAAGAACCAAGCCTGAATCAAGCAAGAACTCCACTTCTCCATTTTCACTCCAACTTGCAGTTTCTTTCGAAACTCACTCCACAGCTCACCAACATCCAAATAAACTCCACAAACCTTCTCTGCTCATCATCTGGACCACAAACAACCCTTCACCAGTGCCAGAAACATCCTGAACCACCATCACCATTTTCAACTGAGCTTGAGCAGAAGCTGCTCAAACTCCTCAACCAGCCAGCTTAAACTCTTTCTAAGTATTCAAGCATCACTAGAGGGTCAAGTGGAGTGGATTACACCAAGAGGGAGGGTCAGAAAGTTGCTGGAGTGAAAGCTTCGAATCTCAGGTAGCTCAAGAAATATTTTTCCAGAAATCATTTTTTAAGTTCTAAACTTGTTCTTCATGCTTCACTGATTGATCTGATGCTTTTAGTTTTGAAAATGGTGATGAAATGAGAATTTAATTGATCTCTGAAACTCTGTGACCTAAAAATTTGTTTTGTTCGATTCATGAGTTTGGGGAAGAATAAATTTGTTTTGATTGGGGGTTTTGGTTCGTGAGTGAGTGGGAATCATTTCCATGTTTTTAGATTTCGTTTTAGTTAGGTTTTGAGAGAGTTTGGAGATTTTCAGGTGGGCTTCCCACCGGAGAAGACGACCGGAGGTCTTCTCCGGCCACCTGAAAGTCATTATGCCCTAATCTTGTAATTAAATGCCATTTGAATTTGGACCGTAGGATCAGTTGACTCCATTGACCTCCCGCGCGTGTGAATGGCTCAGATCTGATCATTATGCCCTAATCCATTTAATTAGTTTTAATTAATTATAATTAAATTAATTCGTCCAGAGTGAATCTAGACCCTCCATTCACGCGCGCAGTCCACCCATTCAAACCCAGAATCAATCTCAGCCACTCTTTCTGTTGACTTTTCCTTTTTCTTTATTTTAATTCATTTCTTTTCATTTTATTTGCATAATTTATTAAAAATAGCAAAAATTGTCTAAAAATTATGAAACCCTTTCTCAAGAGTTTTATTAATTTTTAAGACACAAAAATATTTTTATTTTCATTTTTAGCATTTAAAATGTATTTTTAAATAATTAAAAGATTATTTTTAATTGATTAATGAGAATTAATTTATTAAAAATACTTTTAGGTATTTAAAAATCACCAAAAAATTCATGAAATGTTCTAAGACATTTAGAAACATTGTCCAACCTTCAAACCAAATTTCTTTTTTGATCTTGATGCATTTTGAGAATTTTCCATTGAATTAAAATCATTTTTATGCATTAATTTGATCCATAGGTCAAAAAATCATTTCTGCCTATTCTTGAGGAGTTGGACATTGATTCTTCTTGCATTGCATTGTGTTTAGCATGTAGTTTTTGAGATAAAAAGGCCATGATTTGATCTTTCAGTTTCAAATTGTTTGACATTTTTCTTGTTTAGGAACCCTAAAAACCCTAAAATCTTGTAAAAATCATATCTTGAAATTGGTTTAGAGTTGAGACCTCTCCTTTGGGCATTGGTTTAGTATGGGATTAGGGGTCCTTTGTGTGGAATTTTCCATTTTTTATCTTAGGGTTTGCTTCTGATTTTGATTTTTGTTTTATGTATGGTTCATAAACCCTAATTTGGGCTCCCATATGCATCCATCTTGCATTCTCTTGCATAACATGACTTGCCATGACATTTCATGCTTCCATGTGATTCATTTGACATCATAAGACATATAGAAAACATGTTTGATCATTTCATCATGTATTTGCCATGTTGTATGGCATGTGCACTTCATATCTTTTCATGTGTTTTCATGGTTCCTAGCTTGCTTCATTTGCATTCATGAACTTGTATGATCATTTCCATGTGCTGCCTCATGTTTGTAGCATCTCATAGCATCATTAGCATCATGTATGTGCTTCTGGTTTTGTTTCTCATCATGCCATCTCATCCCATTTTGCATTGCATTGCATTCCTTTTCTAACTTTTCAGGTGGTAAGTGATTTTGAGAAGTGAATTTGCCTTCACTTCTCATACTTTCTTTTCATATCTCTCTTGCATCCATGCTGCATTCTTATATGTGTTTGAATTTGAGCTTGCTCATTCTTCTTCTTCCCACTTTCTTTCTTCAAGTGACTTGACTTCTTGAATGAAGCAAGTTGCTTTGCTTCTCTTGATCCTTTCATCTGCTTCCTGGTGGCTCCATTGAAGATATCTCTTGAAAACCTCACAAACCTTAGGAACAACCAAGCATGACAATGATTAGGGTTTTTATTAGTTTCCCCTCTTAGTTTTTACCTTTGTGTCTCTTTTGAGTCTTCTCTTCTCATCTCATAATCAGGGACTAAACCCTAAAGGCTTTAAGGCTTTGTGATTAAGCTTATGCCTGCATCCTTCTCTTAGGATGGAGTGTATAACTTTAATCCTAAGTGTTAAACCCTTAATGTGTTTAAATCTCTTAATCAATTCACTTAATAAGTATCAAGACATCATACTTGTAACTTGGGCCTTGCATTAGGGTTCTAATTCTTCCTTAATTGGTTAAGAAGGACTAACCCTAGTGTTAATGGACAAGTCCCCCTCAAGTTGTCTTACAAACCCTAAAAATCACTTCATCATCATATCATTAAATAAAATCCACTTAATCAAAGGCTTGTTTTGTCATGAGTTTAATCCCTAATCATGGATTAAGTTGAGGAGCTTTCCTCAGCTTAAACATTCTCATCTATTATCCTTCTATTAGGATGGTGTAATGAGTCTGTTTAATCCCTGATTATGGCTTAATATCATTACTTAACACTAAACAAAAACAACAAAAACATCTAAATAATCACAAGTAGGTTAATGATCTTAATCCTACACCAAAGGTGATTAAGTGTGAGAATCTGACTTCACACTTAAGGTATTCTCATTACCCCTAATCAGAGGGAAGATGTGATGAGTTTACTAAATCCATTGGTTTAGGCTTAAGCTCATTAACTTATGACAAACTTTCAAAAGCAATAAAAGACTGAAAACTCAAAAACAAACAATAATCGTCTCCTCCGGGATTCTTTTCTCATCTCATTCACTCACAACCGAGAACTTGCTTCTTCCGTCTAATGCAAGACAGTTTGCATCTGTGCCAGACAGATCATACACTTGAGCATAGGCAAGTAAGCAGTTCACAAGTCAATTCATCTATCAGTCTCTTTGGGTCGAACTACGGTGTTCTGACTTCCTCATTGCACGAGAGGATACGTAGGCATAACTTAACAGTTATCAAACAAAAGTCTCTGTATATTCCCCCTCTTTCTAGCCTCATTCTTTTAGCCTCATGATCTTGAGCATTTCACTCCTATTCTTACACTGACACTTCACTTATATACTTCACTTTTCTCTTGCACTGACACCTGTACATTTTGTTTTCCAGCTCTTTTACACACAAATTGCACTGACACTACCCCTTTAAAACACAAATCTTTTAAGCGTGGATCCCGTCGAGTACGACGGACAATCTGGGTGCTAATACCTTCCCAGGTTGTAACCAACCCCCTTTCTCAGTCTCTCTGGTTCGCAACCGTCTTATCCATCTTTTTCTAGGTCTATGCAGCATTACCTTTCCTCCGGGATAAAAATGCCTAGCTGGCGACTCTATTCATCTCCAGTGAGTTCACGGCTGTGTGTTCTCCCTGTCCCTCTCGCCGACCGTTCGCGTCTGTACCTTTATCTGGGCCATTCCCCATTTATCGGGAGCGACACTCCTCATACAGACCACAGGGGCAAGTAGACACCAAACTGTGAAGGTCCCTACGTCATAACCAAAGTCTTCTCGGGTGGAGAACAGATGCTTGCAACCATGGATGGTTAAGACTTCCCGTCTCCTGTGAATTCAGATGCAGTTAAAAAATAGGGTATCCCGGCGAGTCAAAAACAGAATAAAAGACTCGGGCAAAATAAGGGAAAAAAATTTACACCCGCTGAGTTGAATATCCACATTGGACAGCTCAGGCAAAAATGGGTATCTCGGTGGATTGAAAACCCGAAAGGGAGATCCACGTAAAATTAGGGAATATGCGAACAACTGCATTCTGAATTCGTTTGTATCACTCACAACATGGCATGCTTAAAAAAGATATAGCGTCGGTCATAATCAACCTTCATCAGAAAGCAATATAAGAAGAACGTCAAGGTCATACAAGTCATAGCAAAGGAAGCTCACTAGAGCGTCATCTTCGACATTGCCAACACTTTTATTTTCTCAATTTACAACGATCTCCTCATTCTAGGGGATTCGTTTCTTTGGCTCTACTTGCTAATTCAGGGCATGCAAATTAATTAAATCATAGTTTTCAATCACACCTTGTTTTGTACATTTTTGTTTCGTTTGCAAAATGTCCAATGTTCATAATACAACACTTGCATAAAACAAATGAGCCATTTTTAATAAATGCTTGCAGGAAATACATTACTTTCAGGTAAATCTAATTCCTGTGACGGAATCCGGTTAAGGATACCTCGGGACACTTGTGCGTTTTCCTTTGTCTTAACAGGTTGCAGGAAATTAAGATAGACAATCTTTCACAACATGGGGCATAGCAGCATTGAATCCCCATCATACTACTTTTCAGAAGTTATCTCCTCCCCGAGCAGGATCTCCCGAGCAATTCCTGACAACTATTTCACAACAAAGTGATCAAAGAACCTTCCATTCCCCATAGAGATACCAGATTTTTCTCATCCTCAGCAGAGTTGGTGGAATTGATTCCTCACAGAGTTGCCTCCCCAGTAGGACAGTACCTGAAGCACATCCCCAACTGAGTTATTAGAACTTCCTCATCCCCGATAAGGAGTTCTCCTTCCAGATAGATCTACCAACAATCTATTTCCAAGCAAAGTTCTCTATCCGAATAGATCTATCAATGATCTCCTCCCCCAACTAGGTTATCTCTCCAAACAGATCAGCTAGGGATCTTTATCCCCGCAGGATCCGGGTCCCGGATCAGTTTCTCTCCTTTGCATAATCATAGCATTCACATCATATTCACCGAAAATAAGCGTAGCATTCCTTCTAATACAGAGCATTACGGAAAAAATCAAACATTTGCATGATCATAAGTCAGGTTCGAGCCAGTCACCTGTAAATACCATCAATATTTCATCAGCAATATATGAAACTCATATCCCGTGCAGATAAAAGCCAAAGCATCCTCTTTGCACTCTCAAATACAGATATTTGTTCATAACTTGTACGTATTCCTTTTTCGACACTCGTCTGTGTCATACGTTCCCCAGCAAGTCAAACACTCGTCCGTGTCTTGCACATACTTCACCAATAGATCAATACTTTTACATACTTATGCAGAAGTCGTTTGATACTCGTACATATCTTTCATATATCACTCCTCAGTAGATTCGACACTCGTCCGTGTTCCTTGCTTAACCGGTTGATACTCGTCCGCATCATCATCTTTGAACCCGTGTCAGCATTTGTTTCTACCGATACTCGTCCTTATCATGGTCCTAAGGATGCTCGTCCGCATCTTTAATCTATACACATCGTCAAACACTTATATCTTTTATTCTCGAAAGTGTAAGCACTCGTCCATGTTTACCGTTCCCCAGTAAGTCGTCAACACAACAACTTTCTTCTATCCGACATTCGTCCTATGTCGTGATATCTTCAGCATCCGTCCCCTGCCAGGTGATCGTCCTTCACCTTTGGATGACCATCCCTCATCATTCCTCCCTAGTGGAATCTCCATTATTGGAACCTTCTATCTGACATTCGTCCTATGTCGTGATATTTGTAGCAGCCGTCCCCTGCCAGGTGATCGTCCTTCACCTTTTGATGATCGTCCCTCATCATTTATCCGATGGTCATCCCCATCGTTGATCTTTTTATCCGACATTCGTCCTATGTCGTGATAATCCCCGAGAGCAGTCGTACCCTGCCAGGTGATCTTCCTTCACCTCTTGATGATCATCCTTCATCACGCTTACCCGATGGTCATCCCCATCGTTGACCTTATCTATCCGACATTCGTCATATGTCACGATAAAAAGCAGCTGTCCCATGCTAGGTGATCGTCTTTCACCTTTGATGACCATCCCTCATCATTATTTCATTTATTCTTTAAACTGATGGCCGTCCCCATCGTTGTTTACTTTACTTTCCAAGCCTGGTGGTCGTCCCCATCATTGCTTTTCTCATTACTTTAATCCCCAGAGAATCTTATTTCCTTACCCGATGGCCGTCCCCATCATGATCTCTTTATTTCCCCAGCTTGTCGACCGTCCCCATCATTGCTTTACTTACCACTTTATCCCCAACATTCGTCCTCCATCGCCTTCATTTAATAATCATACTATACTACCTTTTACAATTTATATCCCTTTTCTTCTTCTCCCCAGTGAGTGCAAATTTCGGACCGTCTTTGGTATTCAACCACAAGTTATCACATTTATCTGTTAAGCCAGGCGCTTACATCCTGCACAGCTAACTCATGCTTGAATAGGGGCAGCTGTAAACACCCCAAATTTTCCCTCACTTTTCTCACATCATGGCTTGTGATCTTTCATTTTTACATTAGCATAAGCATATCATATCCCACTGCATAGTTCATTTCATCTGCATCTAGGGTTTGTGATTTGAGCAATCCAAGAAGTGATCTGAGCCATCCCAATGGTCTTGAAGCTTTCCAAGAGGGTACATGTGTGTTCCATGATCATAATATGCTCCCCAAAGTTCGTAAAAGTCAAGGGATCACAAAGCATGGTAAAGTTATAGAGGCAGACTGAAGATTTCTTGCACAGATGACCTAAAATTAGGGTTTTGGTTTCAGAGGCCTTAATCCCAATTTTTTTGGTCATTCTTATTTCTAATGGTCTTAATATGCTATAAGGATCATGTGTACCAAATTTGATGAAGAAATTCACTGTGGAAGTCATCTGATCATTGGGTAACTTCTTGAGCAAGTAAAGTCAAAATCAGGGTATCTGAGGCCTCCATCAAGGGTACCAAAGGGTTATCATCATCATTTTAAGTCTCTATGATCTTTATTTGATCATTGAAGTGGTTGGAAGTTCACAAAGTTGAAGAATTTTGATCCAAATGCAAACTTGCTATTTTTGGAAATGACTTGAAATGCAAACTTTCCATTTTGGGAAAGATTTTCAACTTCCTCTTTCATGACTAAAAATGCTTCAAATGAAAAATTCTTGGACATGAAAGTTGTAGATTAGGTCTTTCCCTTTTCAAAAAGAACAAGAACATGTCTTGATTCATCCTAGAACTCAAGATATGGCCTTTCAAAGTTGGCAAAAATCACATAATTTTCATGTTCATGTCAAAGAGGGATTTATGCAATTTTGAGTTTCAAGCTTCTAAGTGAACTCTAATCCACTCAATGATGTCACAACATGCTAATTCAACTTGCCAAGATCATAATTGGCCCAAGGATTGAAGCATTTCATGGCTTGATTCACAAGAAACACCAAAGTTGGAAAATTGCATAAAGCTTGCTATCTCTTCATCTAAGCCTTCCAGCTGCATTCTAATGATCTAAGGGCTCCCCATGAACCATGTCGAGGCAATCTATGCTCAGAAATCCTTACTGCACAAGCCCATACCTCAAGTACACATAAGTTGACATTTTTGCATTTCCTCCCATACCAATCAAACTGAGCCACCACCCACTCTCTGACCAATCACAACCTCTTATGCAAACCCTAAGGAGCTCATTTGATAACACATTGAAGCCTGAAACATTGGAGATCTCAGAATCTAAAAAATTGTCAAAAACCTTTCCTTCTTCGAAACTCAAAACACAACCATCAAACTTCAAAACAAACTTCACCAATCATCTTCAAATCACTCATAGAACACAAAACACCCCTCACCATGGCCTGAAACCCCCCAAATCAGAAATACGATTTCTGCAAAACCAGAACCAAACACTTCAAAACAGCCATCATAAACTTGTTCTAAGCATTACATCATCCTCAGGGGGTCCATTGAAGTTGATTTGCACAAGGGAGGAGGCCAGAAAGCTCAAAACTGCAAAGCTTCATCTCAGGTATACCTCAAGAACATTTTTTCCAGAACTTGTTATTTAAGTTAAAATATCAATCTTTATGTTCCCCTGATCACTCTGATATGTTTGGTTTCGAAAATGGTTGAAAAATGAGCATGTATGGTTGTTCTGAAATTTTACCCGTAAAAATGTTTTGATTCGATTTGCTTGATTTCTGAGATATAAATGATGTTTGATGAGTGATTTTGCTTGAATAATGTATGGGGAGTGTTTCTGGGCAACTAATCTGGGTTGGGGTGGCCTGTAGAGAGACTTAGGGTTTTTGTGTGGCCAGAAAAGATGACTGGATCTCCCCTCCGGTCACCTGAAAGTGATTAACCCTAATTAGGGTTTAATCTCCAGATGCATTATGGACCTTTGAATTGTGTTTAGCTTTGGAGATTGAGTGACACTGATTGCTCCATTAATTTTAATTTAGTTTAATTAGTTTAAATTAGGATTAATTAATAAATTAAATCAGAATCAATCATGACCCTTGGATAGCGCGCGCAGTCAACACCCCCTAGGTTTAAATCTAAACCACTGGATCTGATTACTTCCCATTTTTATTCATTTTAATTCATTTCTTTTGCATAATTTATTTAAAATACCAAAACACCTTAAAAAAAATATGAAACTTTGCATTCTGGTTTTAAATATTTTTCTCAACCTAAAAAAGATTTTCATTTTATTTTTTGCGTTTAAAAAGTATTTTTAAAATATTTAAATGTTATTTTTAATTAATTAAAGTATTTTAATTAATTAAAAATGCATTTAGGTTTGTAAAAATCACCAAAAAAATCATGAACCATTCCAATACATTTAGAAAATTTTTAGAACTCTTCATACATTTTTGTTTTAGGTTTGATCATAATTTCACCATTTTCTTTGAATTAGGGTTCTTTAAAATCACAATTGTTTAACCCTAACTTTGAAAAATCATTTCTGCCTAACCAAGAAGAGTTTGAACTTGATTCTTTTTGAATTGTTTCACAAATTGCATGTTGTTTCTAGGTTATTTTTATCATGAATTTATCTTACATTTTCAAATTGATTTTCATTTTTCCTTTTGAATCACCCAAAAACCCTAGCAAACTTAGAAAAATCATAACTTTCAATAGGTTTAGCTTCTGACCTTCTCCTTTGGGGTTTGAACTTGTATAGGTTGAAGGTTTTTTTGAGCTTGATTTCAATTTTTTATCATGTTGTATGCTTCTGTTTTGTCCATTTGCATCTCATATGTTTATAAAACCCTAATTTCTCATGTTCATTTGCATTCACCTTGCATACTCATCATAACATGAACTTGCCATGACATTTCAAGCATTCATATGTCATCTTAGACATCTTAGGACATGTTAAAATATTGCTTGATCATTTCTTCATTCATTTTCCATGTCTTGCATTCAGTTCATTTCATAAACATCCATGTGTTTTCAAGCTTCTAAGCATGCTTTCATGACTCCCATCTTTGTATGATCATTCATATGCACATTGTATGACATTACATCATCTCATATTCTATTTGCATTGCATAAACACTTATGACTTTGGTCTTTTCATCTCATTTCAATTCATTGCTTCCTGCTTTATGTCTTATGCTTTCATACTAACTTTTCAGGAACTTTTGGTAAGTTATTGTGGGAGGTGGATTTGCCTTCACCTCTCACCTTTTATTATCTCACTCATATGAATTTTAACATTTCCTTGAAGTGAACTTGTTCACTTGTGTTCCATATTTATCATTTTCTTCCTTTAAGTTACGAATCTTCTTAGGAAGTAAGTAACTTATTCTTCTGCTTCCTCCTCCTTTCACCTGCTTCTTCCATTGGTGCCTTCCTTGAAGATTACTTCTCTTAAGCCTCACAAACCATAGGATATCCAAGCATGATAATATTTAGGGTTGTGTTTAGTCCCCCTTATGCATCTCACACTAACATTTCAGGGGCTTATGGTAAGTTGTTTGGGATGTGGATTTGCCTTCACATCCCACCTCTTCTCTTCTCCTCATTTGCATATTTTACTTGTCTTTTAAGTGAACTTGCTTCACTTATGCTCTCTTGTTCTTACTTTATTTCTCTTAGGTTACTTATCTTCTTCAGGAAGTAAGTAACCTATTCTCTTTCTCTTTCTCTTTTCATCTGCTTCTTCCATTGGTGGCCTTGAAGATCTTCTCTCTTAAACCTAACAAACCATAGGATGTCCAAGCATGATAACTTTTAAGGTTGTGTATAGTCCCCCCTAGCTTTTTACCTTTGAGTTTCCTCGAGTCTCTCTTCTCATCTCAACAATCAGAGACTAAACTCTTATTGTTTTATGACTTTGGAATTAGGGTTATGCCTGCATCCTTCTCTTAGGATAGAGTGTATAACTTTAATCCTAAGTGTTAAACCTTTAATTTGTTTAAATATCTTAATCAAATCACATTAATAATCACCAAGACTTTATCTTGTAACTTGGGCTTTACTTTAGGGTTTTATCTCTTCCTTATGGTTAAGAGGGACTAACCCTAGAGTTTAATGGACAAGTCCCCCTCAAGTTGTCTTACAAACTTAAAATACACTTCTTAATCTCATTCCTTTAATTAAAATCCACTTAATAAAGGCTTGTTATATAATGAATTTAATCCCTAACCATGGATTAAGTTGAGGTATCTTCCTCAGCTTATGTGTTCTCATCTATTATCCTTATATTAGGATGGTGTAATGAGTTCACTAATCTGTGATTAGAGATTAAACTCATTACTTAACACTAAACAAAAAACCAAAAAAAAAACATCTTGATAATCAAAAGTGGGTTAATGATATTAATCCTACATCATCCTGGTAATTAGGTTGAGATGCTTATCTCATACTTAAGTAGGCTCATTATCCCTAATCAGGGAGGATATAATGAGCTTACAAACCCTTGATTTAGGCTTAAGCTCATTAACTTATGCAAAACACCAAAAACAATAACAAAACTGAAAACACAAAAACAAACAATAATCGTCTCCTTCAGGATTCTTTTCTCATCATACTCATTCACAAACGAGAACTTGCTTCTTCCGTCTAATGCAAGACAGTTAGCACTCGAGCCAGACGAGTCATACACTTGAGCATAAACAAGTAAGCAGTTCACAGTCAATTTATTTTCAGTCTCTTTGAGTCGAACTACGGTGTTCTGACTTCCTCATTGCACGAGAGGATACGT
Source organism: Lathyrus aphaca (assembly GCA_963966055.1). Lineage (NCBI taxonomy): Eukaryota > Viridiplantae > Streptophyta > Magnoliopsida > Fabales > Fabaceae > Lathyrus > Lathyrus aphaca. Next base: position 458,417,005 of record OZ014525.1, on the reverse strand, counting down.
AGGCATAACTTAACTGTTATCGAACAAAAGTTTCTGTGTCTTCCCCCTCTTTCAGCATTCTTTTCTAAGCCTCAGTTCCTGAGCAATTCACCCTTTTGCACTGACACTTGTATATTCATTCCTAGCTTTTGCACACATATAGCACATACACTTACCCCTTTAAACAAAATCTTGTAAGCGTGGATCCTGTCGAATATGACAGACAATTTGGGTGTTAATACCTTCCCAGGTTGTAACCAACCCCTTTTCTCAGTTTCTCTGGTTCGCAACCGTCTTATCCATCTCTTTCCAGGTTTATGCAGCATTACCTTTCCTTCGGGATAAAAACACCTAGCTGGCGACTCTATTCAATTCATTTTCATTTCTCATTTTTGCCGACCGTTCGCGTCTGCACTGGGATGCAAATCTTTGGGAGCGACAGTGGGGGACTCAAATAAAGAGTCACAAGTCCAGGGTTTCAGTCCAAAATTATGTAACTTAAAACAAATCTGGTAATAGGGTATGATGAGGCCAAGGGTTCCTGCAAACCTGTAAACATCCTAACCCCAACACAGGTATTGTTCTAGAACAAAGATCCTCAGACTTGGATCAGTTATGAGAAGTGTAAACACTTCTAACCCGGAGGTACATGTTTACATTAATCATAAAGGATCCTCCTCTAATTTACCTCAGATGCTGAAGGTTATCTAAAGGTCATCCAGACTTATCAGGCTTCCCAGATAACACTAGTACTACAAGAAATCTGTAGCACAGAGTTCTCAATAAGAAACCCATGTCTAAACCGTGTTTCATATTCCCGCACCAGACCGAAATGGAATGGGAAAGAATATGAAGCCACTCTATCCTATGTGTCACTCAGGCTCCCGGTATAGAACCTTACTCACTGAATATCCCTCCCACCAAGGTAAACAACAAATCCAGCACAATGACATGATGACAGTAATATGGAATGCAATAAAATAGTAAATGAAGCAATAAATAAAGCTGTACAGAAAGCAATAAATAAAGCAGTAAACAAAAAGCACACATAGCATATAGCACCCCCATAAACACAAATCAAACAAGCGTTAGGAGAAACCCACAAAAGAACCAGAAGCCATGGTTGCAAGATAGGTTCCCCAACAGAGTCGCCAAGCTGTCGCTCCCAAAGATTTGCATCCCGGTGCAGACGCGAATTGTCGGCGAAAAGAGAAGATAAAGATGAATGAATAGAGTCTCTAGCTAGGCATTTTTATCCCGAAGGAAAGGTAATGCTGCATAAACCTAGAAAAGATGGATAAGACGGTTGCGAACCAGAGAAACTGAGAAAGGGGGTTGGTTACAACCTGGGAAGGTATTAGCACCCAGATTGTCCATCGTACTCGACAGGATCCACACTTACAAGATTGTGTTTAAAGGGGTAGGTGTATGTGTTATCTGTGTGCAAAAGCTAAAGAATGAATGTACAGGTGTCAATGCAAAAAGGTGAAGTGCTCAGGAACTGAGGCTTAGAAAAGAATGATGAAAGAGGGGAATGACAAAGAGAATTTTGTTCGATAACTGTTAAGTTATGCCTACGTACCCTCTAGTGCAATGAGGAAGTCAGAACACCGTAGTTCGACTCAAAGATACTGAAAGATAAATTGATTGTGAACTTCTTGCTTGTCTATGCTCAAGTGTATGACTCATCTGGCTCAAGTGCTAACTGTCTTGCATTAGACGGAAGAAGCGAGTTCTCGTTTATGAATGAGTGGGATGAGAAAAGAATCTCGGAGGAGACGATTATTGTTTTTTTTTATGTTTCAGTTTTTTATTGTTTTTGATGCTTTTGCATAAGTTAATGAGCTTAAGCCTAAATCAAGGGTTTGTAAATTCATTATATCCTCCCTGATTAGGGATAATGAGCATACCTAAGAATGAGATAAGCACCTCAACTTAATTACCATGATTATGTAGGATTAAGATCATTAACCTACTTGTGATCATTAAAATGTATTTGGTTTTTTTCTTTAGTGTTAAGTAATGAGTTTAATCTCTAATCACAGATTTAGTGAACTCATTACACCATCCTAATAGAAGGATAATAGATGAGAACACTTAAGCTGAGGAAGATATCTCAACTTAATCCATGGTTAGGGATTAAATTCATTATGTAACAAACCTTTATTAAATGGATTTTAATTAAGGGATGAGATTAAGAATTGGATTTTATGGTTTGTAAGACAACTCGAGGGGGACTTGTCCATTAAACACTAGGGTTAGTCCCTCTTAACCATAAGGAAGAGATAAAATGTAAGGCCCAAATTACAAGATAAAGTCTTAGTGATTATTAATGTGATTTGATTATGAGGTTTAAACAAATTAAAGGTTTAACACTTAGGATTAAAGTTATACACTCCATCCTAAGAGAAGGATGCAGGCATAACCATAATTCCAAAGTCCTAAAGCTTTAAGAGTTTAGCCTCTGATTAAGAGATGAGAAGAGAGACTCAAGGAGATTCAAAGGTAAAAAGCTAGGGGTAACTATATACAACCCTAAAAGTTATCATGCTTGGGTATCCTATGGTTTTTTAGGCTTAAGAGAAAAGATCTTCAAGGCCACCAATGGAAGAAGCAGATGAAAAGAGAAGGAAGGATAAGAATAAGTTACTTACTTCCTGAAGAAGATAAATAACTTAAAGAGAGAAAGTAAGAAGGATGGAACATAAGTGAATTAGATTCAATTCAAAGACATGTAAATATGCATATGAGTGATGAGAAGAGATGGGAAGTGAAGGCAAATCCACTTCCCAAATGACTTACCAAAGGTACCTGAAATGTTAGTATGAATGAAAAAGGTATAAAGTACAAAGAAATGAATTGAAATGAGATGCAAAGACCAAAGTCAGAAGTGAATTTGTAATGCAAATGGAACATGAGATGATGCAAAGTCATACAATATGCATATGAATGTTCATACAAAGATGAGATGCAAAGGAAGCATGCTTGAAAGTTTGAAAACACATGGATGTTTATGAAATGTAATGAATGCAAGACATATCAAATGAATGAAGAAATGATAAAGCAATGTTCAAGCATGTCCTAAGATGTCTAACGTGTCATATGAATGCTTGAAATGTCATGGCAAGTTCATATGATAATGATATGCAAAGATGAATGCAAATGAACATGAGAAATTAGGGTTTTATGAACATATGAGATGCAAATGAACAAAACAGAAGCATACAACATGATAAAAATTGAAATCAAGCTCAATTAAACCCTAATCCCATATAAGATCACACCCCAAAGGAGAAGGTTAGAAGCTAATCCTATTGAAAGTTATGAATTTCCTAAGTTTGCTAGGGTTTTTGGGTGATTCTTAAAGGAAAATGCAAATCAAATTGAAAATGCAAGATAAATTCATGAGGAAAATAACCTAGAAACTACATGAAATATGTGAAACAATGCAAAAAGAATCAAGTTCAAACTCTTCATGGTTAGGCAGAAATGAATTTTTCAAATTAGGGTTAGAAAATGTGGTTTTAAAGAACCCTAATTCAAAGAAAATTGTGAAATTATGATCAAACCTAAAAAGAAATTTGTATGAAGAGTTTGAAATGTTTCTAAATGTATTGGAATGGTTCATGATTTTTTTGGTGATTTTTAGAAACCTAAACGTATTTTTAATTAATTAAAATCCATTAATTAATTAAAAATAACATTTAAATATTTTAAAAATACTTTTTAAATGTAAAAAGAAAATAAAAATAATATTTGGGTTGAGAAAAATATTTGGATCAGAAATGCAAAAGATCAAATTTTTGTGATGTTTTTAACTATTTTAAATAAATTATGCAAAAGAAATAAAGAAAAATGAAATAAAATGCAATTAAATGGGAAGTCAACTGATCCAGTGGTCCAAGTTTAAACTAAAGTTGACTACGCGCGCAGATGGGTGGATGAGATTCACTCTGATTAATTTAATTTAATTAAACTTAATTAAACTAAATAATAAATAAATTAAAACTAATGAAGCATCTGGGCCGTCCACACACGCGGGAAGCTGAATCCAATGGCCCAAATTTAAACTAACCTAATTAATTAAAATTATGCCCTAATGACTTTCAGGTGGCCGGAGAAGACCTCCGGTCATCTTCTCCGGCCAGACTCCCTCCCTGAATCTCTCAAAACTCCACATAAACAAACTCAAATCCAGAATTGATCTTTAAACATCAACAAACTCAAATCCAACAACAAAAACAATTAATCATGCATAAATAAAGAGAATCGAAGAAGAACAAAAATTAGGTCAAAGTTTCAGTGATACGGTTCATGCTTGTTTCTTCATCATTTTCAAAACCAACAAGTGCAGTGTGATCAGGAGAGCATGGGGAACATTTCTATAACATGAAATAAAGCTTCTGGAAAAAAATTTCTAAGAGGCTACCTGAGATGAAGCTTTCACTCCCTGAGCTTTCTGGCCTCTTTCTTGGTGCAAATTCCCCCCACTTGATCCCCTTATGCTTCTGGAAGGCTTGAATGAATTTTATGATGGATGGTTTTGGAGATTCAACTCTGCTGCACCAGAAATCGTATTTTGGTTTGGCTGTGTTTTAAGGCTTTTCAGTGGGTGGTTTGTGTTCTATGAGTGATTTGAAGATGATTGGTGAAGTTTGTTTTGAAGTTTGATGGTTGTGTTTTGAGTTTCGAAGAGATGAAGCTATATGGTGATTTTTGGGATTCTGACTTGTGTTGTGTTTCAGGCTCCAAGATGATATGAAATGAGGTCCATGAGGCATGTATGTGAAGTCTTGATTGGTCAGAAGAGTTGTTGTGGCTCAGCTTGATTGGTATGGGAGGTTTTGCCAAAAAGTCAAATTTGTGTACTTGGAGGTATGGGCCATGGCAGAGCTCGCTTTTTGGGGTGTCTGGCCTCATCAAGATTCATGGAGAGCCATAGAATTGGTTTGATGCAGCTGGCACAAGTGGATGGAAGGATCCAAGGCATTTTGCAACTTTCCCTCTTTGAACTTTCTTGAGAAATTGGCCATGAAAACTTGTGATGCAAGACTCAATTCTGGTCTAGGCAAGGTGTATGTACATATTATGTCACATTTGGGCACATTAGAAGTCAATTGAGTGCTTGGAAACCAAAAATGTACATTTGCCTCTTTGACATGAAACTTGAAATTATGTGATTTTTGCCAACTTTGAAAGGCCATATCTTGAGTTCTAGGATGAATCAAGACATTCTCTTGTACTTTTTGAAAAGGGAAAGACCTAATCTACAACTTTCATGTCCAAGAATTTTTCATTTGAAGCATTTTTGGTTATGAAAGAGGAGGTTGAAAATCTTTCCCAAAATGGAAAGTTTCCATTACAAGTCATTTCCAAAAATAGCAAGTTTGCATTTGGCCCAAAATTCTTCAACTTTGTGAACTTACAACCACTTATAAGATCAAACAAAGATCATAGAACTTCAATTTGATGAAAATGATCCTTTGGTGCCCTTGTTGGGGGCCTCATATGCCCTGATTTTGACTTAACATGCTCAAGAAGTTACCCAATGATCAGATGACTTCCACAATGAATTTCTTCATCAAAATCGGTACACATGATCATTATAACATATTAAGAACATTAGAAACAAGAATTACCAAAAAAATTGGAGTTAAGGCCTCTGAAACCAAAACCCTAATTTTGGTCATCTGTGCAGGAAAACCCTAGCTCCACCTCCATGCCTTTGCCAATTTTGTGATCCTTTGACTTTCATGAACTTTGGGGAGCATATTATGATTATAGAACACCCATGGACCCCCTTGGAAAGCTTCAAGACCATTGGGATGGCTCAGATTGATTCTTGGATTGCTCAGATCATAAACCCTAGATGCAGATGAAAATGGAACTATGTAGTGAGACAAATATGTAATATGAGATGTAATGCTTATACTAATGCAGAATGAAAGATCACAAGCCATGGTGTGAGAAAACGTGAGGGAAAATTTTGGGTGTTTACAAAATGCCATCCACATCTTCATGCTAAAGAACCCGGTTCCCACCTTGCTAGGAGACTTTTATTACTCAGTTCACCAGAGGATTGAGAAACAGAGAGGAAGGTTGGTAAGATTTTGTGCACCTCTTTTCTACAGTTGGTTGATGAAACATATGCCAAAGACCGAAGCTTTCTTGAACCCACATCAGACAAGGAATTGGGCTAAGAGGATGATTGCCCTTACTTCAGAAGATATCAGGTGGTGTACTCAGAACACCAAGGGTCGAGATATAGTAACCAGTTGTGGTCAATACCCAAATGTGCCTCTCATTGGAGTAAAGGGCTGCATCAACTATAATCCTTTACTCTTCAAAAGACATTTGGGGTATGCCTTGGTACATCCACCCAGGGAGCAAGACTTAGCAGAATCTCTTTATTGTGCTGTTCAAAACAACCATGCCACTGTCCGACAAGCAGCTTGGGCTTGGGACAATATACAGACTAAAGGAACTTCCATTCTAGGAAAGTGCAATAACATAGCTTCTGCTCAGTACACCGAATGGTCGCGCATCAGAGGACAGATTACTCATATGCCATTCACCCTGGAAGAGGTACCAGGGCCATCAGCAGTTGAGCCCATAGCCACGGTGAGCCTGGAAGAGTTTGAAAAGCTGAAGGAAAGAAATACCTAGCTCGTCGAAGCTTTAAAGAAGACCCTTTGGGAAAGGAATGATGCTCATTTAGACATTGAAAAGTTAGAGAAGTTACGCATCGAGCATGTAACCAAGATTTAGAAGACTGAAGACTTCATCAAGAAAGCTCGAGCAGGAGAACTTATGTTGAAGAATGCATGTAAAGAGGCAAAAATTCAGAAGGCAAGAGCTGAGCATTATCTGGAAGAGAGTCAAGGTAGACGGGTCAGAATAACTGAAGCTCGTTTGAAAGAAGACCAGAAAATGCAAGCCAAGATAGAGCAGTTGGAGTCCAGTGAGAGAAAAAGCCGAGAAGCACTCCTAGCCGCTCATAAGGAAATCTCAGAGTTAAAGCTCCGGGCAGGGTTAAAAAGATCCAAAGAGCAAGATAAGTATCAGAAGATGACGAATGCCATCGCAACCAGAAACCCTCTCATCAGGACCATCACAGAGCACCCAGCTGGACCTGTGACTGATGCTCTCCTGAAGGAAGTCAGGGAGGATGCATATGGATTGGATGTTTGATATTATTTGTACTTGTTATTTTTTGTATTTTCGACTCACCATGGGAGTTTACTTTGTTGTATTCGTGGATTGATTGTATTATAGTTTATGTATTATTGTTGTATTTCGACTCACCATGGGAGTTTTTTTTGTTTTGCTGTATTCATGAACTGGTTGTAGTTTGGCAATGCCACTTACATTCTATGTATTGTTGATTCTGTTTGCTCCAACATCTTTATCTCCTCCAAGGGGTCTGGAAGGTCAAAACCAAGAACCAAACCGGATACCCTCGAAAGACAAATAGGCATATTGCATTGCATTCTAACCACATAACTTTTGTTTTTGCAGGTGTTTTTTTTTGTTTTCTCACTTTGTTGATTGTTTCAGGAAATATTGCTCGCAGAAGGGTCTTTTCCGTCAATAGAGTCCACAAATATCCAACTCGACACAACCTTCCGAGTCTACAAATGGATCAGCTACAACAGGAACTGACAGATGTGAGGACTCAAATGATAGATGTGAGGACAAAGGTGAGGACTCAAATGAATCAATTTATGGCTGTGATGACTGGACTAGCCCAGACCCATGAAAGATTGAGGGAGTTGGTCGAGCGGCAGACCCCAGAAGATAACCACGCATGCACTGGAGGTACTAGTAACAACGAGCGCGAGCAGCCGCAAACGACTCTGGTAGTGTTTGAACCCGACAATAATCCTGAAGCTAATATCCTTGGGAATGGCCAAAGGAACACTGGAGATCGTATTCTACAGGAAGATCCTCAAGATGAGCAGTTTACAGTGTTAGGTGCTGGGGCAGATGAAGCATATGACCGTCGGCTGGACGAGATATCAGAAAAATTAAGATCTTTGGAATCCCAGAAATCCTTGGGATTTGATGTAATGGACATGGGCCTGGTTGAGGGGGTAAGAATTCCCCACAAGTTCAAGCCCCCGTGTTTTGATAAGTACAATGGAACTTCCTATCCTCGCACTCATTTGCAGTCCTTTCTGGGAAGGTTGAAGGCATACACTATGGATGAGAAGCTATGGATGTTTTATTTTGAAGATAGCTTGACTGGGGCATCCAAAGAATGACACTCACACTTATCCAGGGCCACTGTCAGAAATTGGAAAGATTTGGCTAAAGCCTTTGTGCGCCAGTATCAATACAACTTGGACATGGCACCTAACAGGACTCTCCTAATGGGAATGTCTCAATCTTCGAGGGAAAGTTTCCGTGAGTACGCTCAGAGGTGGATATAGATGGTTGCTGCTGTCCAACCTCCAATGTCAGAAAGGGAGATGGCTGACATGTTCATGAATACCCTGCAAGGAACTTATATTGATAGACTTTATACTTTCTCTTCCACTAGCTTTTCTGATGTGGTCATAGCGGGAGAGAGAGTTGAAAGTTTGCTGAAGATGGGCAAGATTTATGATAATGGCACCAACTCCAGCAACACAAAGAAACCATTCTCCGGGACCCGAAGGACACGAGAAACTAATTCAATGCATATTGGCAGAGGTAGGCCCCAATATTTGCAAAGGTCAGTGGCTGCTGTCACCATTCCTACTCCAGCACCTCAACAACAACAATTCCCACAACAAAAACATAGACCTTACAACAACAATAATCAACAACAACATCCATTTCAACAAAGGACTTCTCAGATCAATAGGGTAATCGATCCAATTCTGATGCCCTATATAGTGTTACTCCCACAACTATTGAAACTAAACTTGATTGAACTGAGGACTTTGGCTCCACCAGATCCTTTAAACCTTCCAAGAAATTATGATGTCAACGCAAGATGCGCCTTCCACTCAAATGCTCCCGACCATGCTACAGAAAAGTGTAGGGCCCTGCATATGAAGGTCCAAGACCTGATTGATTCCAAAGCTGTAAACTTCGCACCTCCTCCAAGTGTTATCAAAAATCCAATACCTAACCACGGTGGGCCAAGGATTAATGCTATCGAGGAAGACCAGCCAACAATCCCGATCGATGATGTTGCAAGTGTTCGAACACCTTTGGCCGAGGTGAAAGCTCAGCTTTTAAAATGCCAAGTGTTTCCAGGATGCGAAGCCTACTGTGAAGCTTGTAAGGTTACTACTAATGGTTGCGCAAGTTTGAAGAATGGTATCAATAGTTTGATTAAGGAAGGCATCCTATAGATAACATCAACAATTCAAGCTTCTACAACTGCAACAGAAATCACTTCTACAAATACAACAAAAATCATTTCAACGGAATTGGCTACAACAACAACAAACACCAGCAGTAATATTTCAACAGTTTCTATCTACTACGACCCAGTAACGGTCCCTGTTCCAGAATCTCTAAAACAACAACTTCCAACAACATCCCAGCAACACTCTCTCATCAGTTTGTCAGCTTCCTGCATTTGTTCCATCTTAAGTCAGACCCCCTGTTACTATATACTACGATCCATAGACAATCATGACTCCTTCTTCTGTTGCAATTAGTTTGGTGACCATCACGGTGCCTGGACCAATTCCTTATGATAACAACAGTGCCATGCCTTGGAATTATGGTTCAGATCTTTACTGCCACGAAAGAAAAGTCACTCTTGACTCCTCAACATCTGCACCACAAGTAGACAATGTAGGGGGAGGCAGAGGCTTCACCAGAAGCGGATGTCTCTTCGCTTCACAAATTCCCAGAACTAATGCCGAAGCGGAGGAAGCTGCCAAAGCTAAAGGTAAAAGTGTGGTACCAGAAGAACTTGCTGCAAAAGAAACTTAGAAGACACCCTTTGATCAGGATGTATACGAGTTTATGAGGATTATCAAAAGAAGTGACTACAAAATCGTGGATTAAATCCACCAAACACCCTCCAAGATCTCCATATTATCACTGCTCATGTGTTCCAAGGCTCACCGGAATGCACTACTCAAAGTCTGCACGCAACTTATGTGCCTAAAGAGATCATTGTCAATCAGTTGGAATCAGTAGTCGCAAATGTCAATACTAGTCATGGACTAGGCTTTAACGATGTTGATTTGACTACAGAGGGGCGTAACCACAACAAGGAATTACACATTACTCTGGAATGTAAAGGGGATATGCTCTCGCATGTCCTTGTTGACACTGGATCATCATCAACATCCTGCCAAAGAAAGCTTTAATCAAATTGGAGTATGATGGTCTAGCCCTCCGTCCAAGCAATCTAGTTGTAAGAGCTTTTGATGGTTCTAAGAGATCGGTTCTCGGAGAGGTGGAGCTACTCGTGGTAATTGGCCCACAAGTTTTCAAAACTACCTTCTACGTGATGGACATACAGCCTACCTACATCTGTTTGTTGGATCGACCGTGGATTCATGCCGCTGGCGCGATACCGTCAACCCTTCACCAGAAGTTAAAATATGAGTGGGAAGGTCAAATTATCACTATCTGTGGAGAAGAAGATATCTTTGTCAGTCACCTGGCTACGTACAAGTACATAGAGATGGATGGAGAAATCCCTGAATCCATGAGCCAAGGTTTTGAAGCTTTGAATGTCAACGAAGCTACAACTGAGGTGTCTACTGCATCCCAAGAGGAGAAGATGGGTACCTCAATTGCTTCCTACAAACAGGCTCGGAAGGTTGTGGAAGAAGGGAATGCCCAAGGTTGGGGCAAGCTGCTGAAGGTGGAAATGAAAGAAGACAAATTCGGTTTGGGTTACAGACCATCCTGACAAGTTCAAGAGGAGGTTGCTGGAGGGCCAAAGTTCATAAGTGGGGGAATGCTAACCCCCGATGCTGTCAACACTCTAGAAGACGAGACTGAGAGCGACTACAACCTGGAAAACTGGATCCTTCCAAGAATCCCGGGCCGACAAGTCCTCAACTGGTTTTCCTAGGAAATTATAAGGGTTACTGCTGCAGAGTAATTATTATTTCCTGTTTTAATCATGCATCAAAGTCCTGCATCTTGCCCAAGATGTCGAGACTCATTTTGTAATAGGGCAATATGTATTTGTGAAAATTGAATATTAATGAACAATGGACATCTTTTTGCAAACAATCTTTTTCGCTCACTATCTTTTTCATTTTGTTATTTTCGCACAAATCCATAAATGGCAATGTTTTTCTGAATAAAAACTTCATTTACTTAATTTTTCTAAAAAAATGAAATCAATCACTAAAATGAACCAAATCTCAACCCTTGCAGAAATAGCCCTCCAGATTGCACTGACAACGACATTGCTATGACTTTGTATAACTTCGACAATCCGATTAATCAAGCAGATGAAGGGGTTGAAGAAGACTACGATCTACCTGAAGAGTTAGCCAGGTTATTGAGACAAGAGGAAAAGGTGATTGCTCCTCATCGGGAGGAGGTTGAGACTATTAATCTTGGTACTGAGGAGGTTGTGAAAGATGTGAAGATTGGAGCCAATCTGCAAGCTCCAGTAAAAGAACAACTTATCAGTATGCTGCAAGAATATGTTGATGTCTTCGCTTGGTCCTACCAAGATATGCTGGGCTTGGATACAAATATTGTCATGCACAGTTTTCCATTAAAAGAGGATTGCCCGCCGGTCAAACAGAAGTTGCGCCGTACTCGCCTGGACATGGCCATGAAAATCAAAGAGGAAGTACAAAAGCAGTGGGACGCCGGTTTTCTTGCTGTAACTAGTTACCCACCACGGGTTGCTAACATTGTACCCGTACCTAAGAAGGATGGAAAGGTGCATATGTGTGTCGATTACCGGGATCTGAACAGAGCAAGCCCGAAAGATGACTTCCCATTACCTCACATTGATGTATTGGTAGACAATACAACTCAGTTCTCGGTATTTTCCTTCATGGACGAATTTTCTGGATACAATCAGATCAAGATGTCACCTGAAGACATGGAGAAGACAACCTTCATCACACCGTGGGGCACGTTCTTCTACAAAGTAATGCCGTTTGGTTTGAAGAACGCCGGTGCAACATATCAACGGGCTATGGTAACATTATTCCACGACATGATCCATAATAAAATCGAGTGCTACGTGGATGACATGATTGCCAAGTTCCTCACAGAGGAAGAGCATTTGGTAAATCTATTGAAACTTTTCAAGCGTCTGAGGAAATATCAGTTAAGTTTAAATCCCAACAAGAACACATTCAGGGTATGTTCTGGTAAGCTTAGGGTTTATTGTGAGCGGAAGAGGAATTGAGGTTGATCCTGATAAAGTTAAAGCAATTCAGGAAATGCCTGCACCTAAGACTGAGAAAGAAGTTTGAGGGTTCTTGGGTAGATTGAACTACATTTCAAGGTTCATATCTCACCTCACTACAACCTGCGAACCTTTGTTCAAACTGCTAAGAAAGGAATAAACAGTCAGGTGGAGCGATGATTGTCAGAAAGCATTTGACAAGATCAAGGAGTATCTGCAAGAACCTCCAATTCTCATGCCTCCAGTCAAAGGAAGACCTCTAATAATGTACCTGACAGTATTAGATGAATCGATGGGGTGTGTGTTGGGCCAACATGACGAGTCTGGTCGAAAAGAGTATGCAATATACTACCTAAGCAAAACATTTACCGACTGTGAACAACGTTATTCACTGCTCGAGAAAACTTGTTGTGCTTTAGCGTGGGTTGCTCGCCGACTAAGACAATATATGTTGACTCATACTACCTTGTTGATCTCAAAAATGCACCCAGTCAAGTACATATTTGAGAAGCCATCACTTACCGGAAGGGTTGCAAGGTGGCAAATGATTCTGACAGAATATGATATTCAGTACACCTCTCAAAAGGCCATCAAGGGAAATGTATTGTCTGACTATCTGGATGAGCAACCCATTGATGATTACTAGTCTATGAGATTTGATTTCCCTGATGAAGACATCATGTTCTTAAAATCAAAAGATTGTGAAAAGCCTATTCAAACTGAAGGGCCAGATCCAGAAGAAGCATGGACTATGATGTTCGACGGGGCAGTTAATTGTAACGGTCGTGGGGTTAGTGCAGTGCTTATTACACCCGAAGGAGTCCATCTGCCTTTCTCAACAAGGCTCACCTTTGCCTGCACTAACAATGAAGCAGAGTATGAAGCTTATATCATGGGTCTTGAGGAAGTAATTGACCTCAGGATCAAAACCTTGAATGTATTCGGAGATTCAGCTTTGGTAGTCAACCAAACTAATGGCAAGTGGTATACTCATCAAGAGCATCTGGTTCCCTACCGTGACTATAAGAGGAGATTGTTGACTTTCTTTACAACAGTCAAGCTTGAATACATCCCTCGAGATGAGAATCGGTTTGCAGACACTTTGGCCACCATTTCATCTATGATCAAAGTACAAACTGCCAACTATGCGCCTCAGATTTTGGTATCCAGACTAGACCGACCAGCATATGTCTTCTCTGTGGACACTGCTATTGACAACAAACCTTGGTTCCACGACATCAAATGCTTCTTAGAGACTCAGACATACCCACCTAGGGCATCGTCCAATGATAAGAAGACATTAAGAAGTCTAGCCGGTAGTTTCTTCCTCAATAGTGATGGCTCCTTATACAAGCGAAACTTCGACATGGTCTTGCTCATATGTGTTGACAAAAAGGAAGCATACCTACTGATGCATGAAGTACACGAGGGTTCTTTCAGTACCCATGCCGGAGGACATGCAATGGCAAAGAAATTGTTGAGATCGGGTTACTATTGGATCACAATGGATGCAGACTATTGTGCCTATGCTAGAAAATGCCATAAATGCCAGGTCTATGCAGACAAAGTGCATGTGCCTCCAAATATTTTGAATGTATTATCTTCACCATGGCCCTTTTCCATGTAGGGCATTGATATGATTGGAAAGATCGAACCAATTGCTTCAAATGGTCACAAATTCATCCTGGTAGCCATTGATTACTTCACCAAATGGGTCGAAGCAACTTCGTATGCAAACGTCAATAAGAAAGTGGTAGCCCGATTTCTGAAAAAGGATATCATTTGTCGATATGGAGTTCCCGAGCGAATCATTACTGATAATGGTTCAAACCTTAACAACAAAATGATGACAGAACTATGCTGGGATTTCAAGATTCAACATCATAACTCTTCTCCTTACAGGCCAAATATGAATGGCGTTGTTGAGGCAGCTAACAAGAACATTAAGAAGATTGTGCAAAAGATGGTAGTCACATACAGAGACTGGCACGAAATGTTACCATTCTCCTTACATGGGTATCGAACTTCCATCAGAACATCTACCGGGGCAACTCCTTATCAACTTGTGTATGGTATGGAAGTCGTTCTACCTGTTGAAGTTTAATTGCCCTCCTTGCAGGTAATAATGGATGTGAAACTGGACGAAGCAGAATGGATCCGATCTCGTTATAATCAACTGAGCCTGATTGAAGAAAAGAGATTAGCAGTCATTTGCCATGGTCAGTTATATCAAAAACGGATGAAAAGAGCCTTCGATCAAAAGGTGAGACCTCAGGAATATCAAGTGTGAGAGCTTGTACTAAAAAGAATCCTTCCTCCTCATACAGACCACAGGGGCAAGTGGACGCCAAACTATGAAGGTCCCTACGTGATAACTAAAGTCTTCTCAGGAGGAGCACTGATGCTCGCAACCATGGATGGCAAAAATTTCCCATCTCTTGTGAATTCAGATGCAGTTACAAAATACTTCGCATAAAATGACCCGTTGGACATTAAAACAGAATGTAAGTCCAGGAAAAAATAGGGCATCCCGGCGAGTCAAAAACAGAATAAAAGACTCGGGCAAAAATAAGGGAAAATTAAAAAAAATGTGTACACCCGCTGAGTTGAAAAGCCACATCGGACAACTCAGGCAAAAATGGGTATCCCGGTGAATTGAAAACCCGAAAGGGCGATCCACGCAAAATCAGTGAACAAGCGAACAACTTCATTTTGAATTCGTCTGTATTACACTTACATAACCTGACAAGCTTCGAAAGGACAAAGCGTCGATCAGAATCAACTTTCTTCAGAAAGCAAGATAAGATGAGCGTTCAAAGTCATACAGGTCATATCAAAAGGAAGATTGGAGCATCAACTTCACAATTTCCAAATAGAATACTTTTATTTTCTCATTTTTATAGCAATCTCCTCATTTCAGGGATTAGCTTCTTCAAATGTACTCGCCTGTTCAGGGCACACAAATCAATAAAATCAATATTCACTCATACTATGTTTTATTTGCAAAAATGTCCAAAGTTCGTAATACAATATTTGCATGAAAACATATAAGCCATTTCCTTTAAATGTTTGCAGGAAATATGTACTCTTAAGAAAATCTAACTCCTATGAAGAAATCCGGTTGAGGATGCCTCAGGGCACTTGTGCGTTTCCTTTGTTTAACAGGTTGCAGGTACTCAAGGCAGATAATCTTTTACAGCATGAGACATATAGGGCACTGTATCCCCAGCCAAGTCAGCAGTCACATCATCGGCAGGATCACTTGACAAAAGCACCCCCCACGAAGCTCATCATTCCCCCAGGATACAACCTGGATGAAAGAATTACAACCGATTACTTCTCAGAAGTTCTCTCCTCCCCAGGCGGGTTCTCCCGAGCAATAACTGAATTTGTTTCTTCCCCAAGCAAAGCGTAGCATTCTGTCTAATACGGAGCATTACGGTAAAAATCAAACATGTATTTGCATGATCATAAGTTAGGTTTGAACCATTCACCTGTATATGCAAAAATACTCCTCCAGCGGTATACAAACACCTCTCCCATGCAGTCGCCAGAATACCCCTTTGCACTCTCAATACAAATACCCTTATACTACTCTCCATCAGACCAAACACTCGGTCGTGTTCCTTGCTTGACCAATTGATAGTCGTCCATATCGTCATCCCTAAACACGCATAGGTGTTTGTTTCTATCGATACTCATCTGTATCATGGTCCTAAAGATACTCGTCCGTATCTTTAGTCTATACACACTGTTGAAACACTTATACCATTTTATTTTTTGGGCTTAAACACTCGTCCGCGTTTATCTCTTCTCACAACGAAACTTCTTTCTATCCGACATTCATCCTATGCCGTGATATTTTCAGCAGCCGTCCCCTGCTGGGTGATCGTCCTTCACCTTTTGGTGACCGTCCCTCATCATCTATCCAATGGCCATCCCCATCGTTGATCTTTTTGTCCGATATTCATCCTATGTCATGATATTTTCAGCAGCCTTCCCCTGCTGGGTGATCGTCCTTCACCTTTTGATGACCGTCCCTCATCATCTATCCGATGGCCGTCCCATCGTTGATCTTTCTATCCGACATTCATCTTATGTCGTGATATTTTCAACAGCCATACCCTGCTAGGTGATCTTCCTTCACCTTATGATGATCGTCTCTCATCATTTATCCGATGGCCATCCCCATCGTTGATCTTTCTATCCGACATTCATCCTATGTCGTGATATTTTCAGCAGTCGTACCCTGCTAGTTGATCGTCCTTCACCTTATGATGATCGTCCCTCATCATTATTTCGTCAGTTTATCCGATGGCCATCCCCATCGTGGATTCCTATTCTTTAGCCCGATGGCCGTCCCCGTCAGTGCATCTCTCACCTTTTAATCCCTAGCAGTCAACCTTTGCTCGATGGTCGTCCTCCATCGCTATCATTCAATGATCATTCTATATCGTTTGCTTTTTAACAATTTATATCCCTTTTATTCTTATACTAGAGAGCAAAAATTTTGGACTGTCTTGGTATTCAACCACAAGTTATCTTGTTTGCCTGCTAAGCCTGACGCTTACATCCTGCACAGCTAACTCATGCTTGAATAGGGGTAGCTGTAAACACCCCAAATTTTCCCTCTCACTTTCTTATGCCTTTGCTTATAATCACACATATTTCATAGCATATCATTACATCTTACATTGCATATTCACCTTTAACATCTCATTGCATCTCTGCACAGCTAGGGTTTGTGCTCAGATGAATCTTGAGGAGAGTATGAGGTATCTCAAAGGCCATGAAGCATGACAAGAAGATCCTTTAGTGTTCTAAGGTCATATTGTACCCCCCAAGAGTTCTTGGAAGTCAAAAAATCACAAGAGATTGGAGAGCCACCCAGGCAGGCTCAGGGTTCCTACACAGATGACCTAAAATTAGGGTTTTGGGTTTGAGGCCCTTACAACCAAAATTTTTGGTCATTATTGATTCAAATGGTCTTTATATGATATAAGGAGTGTATGTATGAAGTTTGATAAAAAAATCAATGTGGAAGTCATTTGATCAAATGGTAACTTGTTGTGTAAAAAAATCAGGATTAGGGCATCTAAGGCCTCCAACAAGGGATCCAAAGGGTCATCATCATCAATTTGAGGCCCTATGACCTTTATTTGGTCTTAGGAATGTTTGAAATATCACAAGATTGAAGAATTTTGACCCATTGCAAAAGGTGCCATTTTTGGACATGACTTGAAGTGAAAACTTTCCATTTTGGGAAAGATTTTCAACCTCCTCTTTCTTGATCAAAAAGGTTTCAAATGTATTTTCTTCAAACATGAAAGTTGTAGATTGGATCTTCCCATTTTCAAAAAGTACAAGAACTCATCTTGATTCATCCTAGAACTCAAGATATGGCAAGTCAAAGTTGGGAAAAATCTTGTAATTTTCAAGTTCATGTCAAAGAAGGAAAGGTGCAAAAGTGAATTTCAGGCCTCTACATGACTTCTAATCCACTCAAATACATCATGGAATGATCAAACAACATCTCAAAGTCAGAATTGAGCTTTGAACCAAGGGATTTCATGACTTGTTTCTCAAGAAATCACAAAGTTGCAAAAATTGCAAAACCTATGCAAACTCTTGATCCAAGCCATACAACTCATAACATTTGATCCTAGGGTTCTCCTTGAAGCCAACTGAGGCAGCTCAAGCCCTCAAATCAACTCTGCCATGGCCCATACCTCAAGTACACAACTTTTGACTTTTTGGCCAATTAAGCCATGCCATTCCCACAGTGGATATCTACTCTTCTGACTCATTCCAATTGTTTATGCATTGCCTAAGGATCATAAAACATAACACACAAGAGCTCAGAGGACACACACACTCAGATTGCACAAAAATTCCCAAAAAACTTTCTCTCTTCGATTCTCCCAATCCAGCCATCAAACTTCAAAAATTCTTTCACCAACAAGTCATACTTCACCTAAGGAACAAATCTCAACCCTTACAATGGCCTGAAACACAACACACAAGAACCTCATTTTCTGCCATATCAGAACTGAACCTCTCAAACTAGCCACTTTCAAAGCATTCCAAGCATTCCATTAGCCTCATGAGGTTCAAAGGAGGCCATTTGCACAAGAGGGAGGCTCTGAAAGTTCACTTTCGAAGGTCTCCAGCTCAGGTATAGCTCAAGAACGTTTTTCTCAGAACTTCATTTTCTTGTTACAAGATGAAACTACATGTTGCACTGATCACATAGATGTCTTTAGAATTGAAAATGAGCAAGAAATGACCATTTCATGTTGTTCTGAAAGTTTGCCTGTGTTTTGATTTTTGCTTCGATTCTCTTGATTCAAGTGTTTTAAATGTTGTTTTATGATTGATTTGTGTTCCATGAAGTGTGGGGAGTATTTATGGGCAAGTTAGAGGTCTTGGGATGGCCTAGGGAAGAAGATAGGGTTTTGGTTGGCCGAAGAAGATGACCGGAGCACTGTTTCAGTCATCTGGAAGTGATTAGGGTTAGGGTGCCCAGATTGAATGAGAGCCCTTAGATCTTGACTAGTTTAAAGTGTTGGACGGTTCAGATTGGTCATTAACCCTAATTTTAATTAATTAAAATAAAACATAATTAATTTAATCAGATTGAATGACAACCTTTGGATTGCGCACGTATTAGGAGTTTAAACCTGGACCATTGGATCTGCATACCTTCAGTCAAACTGACTTGCATCCTTAGCCTTTGATCTAGCTTCCACGCAATCTGAGCCCTCCCTTCCAATTACTTTTCATTTTTATTTTATTTATTTCATTTTTATTTCCTTTATTTATTAAAAATAGCAAAACATTTTCAAAAATTCTGATTTTTTATACTTTCACTTTAATTAATTTTAAAAACTCAAAAAAAAAATTTATTTTTATTTTTTTCATAAAAAAATATTTTTAAATCATTTAATTGTATTTTTAATTAATTAATTCACTTTTAATTAATTAAAAATACTCTTAGGTATTTAAAAATCACCCAAAAAATCAGAGAACCTCTTTGAACATTAGGAACAATTTACAAACTCATTTCACAAATTTATTTTAGGCTTTGATCATGTTTTGACAATTAAACTTGAATTAGGGTTTTGAAAACCCCCCTTTTCATAACCCTAATTCAAAAATTCATTTCTTCCTAACCAAAATGAGTTTGTACTTGATTCTTTTTGCATTCTTTTACATGTTGCATCTAGTATCTAGGACATTTAAATCATATTTTTGCATTGCATTTTCAATTTGTTTTGACTTTTCCTTTGCAAAGTGTCCAAAACCTTAGCCAAACTTAGGAAAACCATAACTTGACTTTGGTTTAGCTTTAGACTTCCACCTTTGGAGGGTGTTCTCATGTAGGTTTAAGGTTTGTTTGGATGCAATTTCACTTTTTTTATCATGTGATTTGCTTCTGATTTTGATTATGGACTTTGTGTATGTACATACTAACTTTTCAGGTGCAAAATGGTAAGATAATCAGGATGTGGATGTGCATCCACATCCAATCTCTTCTCACCCTCTTATTTATTTGTGTTTTAAGTGAATTTGATTCACTTGTGTTTTTTTCTCTCCCACTCCTAGGTTACTTAACTTCTTTAGGAAGTAAGTAACCTATCTTTCTCTCTTTTTCTCTTTCATCTGCTTCTTCCTTGGTGGCCATCTGAAGATTTCTCTTTAAACCTCATGAACCATAGGAACATCCAAGCATGATAGCTTTAGGGTTGTGAATAGTCTCCCTTAGTTTTTAACTTTTGAGTCTCCTTGAGTCTCTCTTTCTCATCTCAATAACAAAAGCTAAACAGTTAAACTTTTAAGACTCTGTATTAGGGTTATGATTGTATCCTTATCTTAGGATGAAGTGTATAACTTTAATATTTAGTGTTAAACCTTTAAGATGTTTTCACCTCTTAATCAAAACACCTATAAATTATCAAGACTTAAGCTTGTAACTTGGGCCTTATATTAGGGTTCCATCTCTGCCTTTGGGTCAGAGGGACTAACCCTAGTGTTTAATGGACAAGTCCCCCTCAGGTTTAGTCTTACAAACATAAAATTCAATTCTTAATCTAATATCTAATTAAAAGACACTTTAATAAAGGTTTGTTATATAATGATTTTAATCCCTGACCATGTATTAAGTTGAGGTATCTTCCTCATCTTAAGTGTCCTCATCTATCATCCTTCTCTTAGTATGGTGTAAGGAGTTCACTAATCCCTGATTAGAGATTAAGCTCATTACTTAACACAAAACAAAAATCCAAAAACACTTAATAATCACAAGTAGGTTAATGATCTTAATCCTGTATCATTAGGGTAATTAAGTTTGGGATATCCATCTCATACTTAAGTATACTCATTATCCCTAATCAGGGATGATATAATGAGTTTGCAAACCCTTAATTAAGGCTTAAGCTCATTATCCTATGCAAAACACCAAAAACAATAAAAAAACTGAAAGCACAAAAAACAAACAATAAACGTCTCCTCCGGGATTTTTTTCTCATCACACTCACTCTGAAAACGAGAACTCGCTTCTTCCGTCTAATGCAAGACAGTTAGCACTCGAGCCAGACGAGTCATACACTTGAGCATAGATAAGCAAGTAGTTCACACCAAAACATCCAAGTCTCTTTGCATCGAACTACAGTGTTCTGACTTCCTCATTGCACGAGAGGATACGTAGGCATAACTTAACAGTTATTGAATAAAAGTCTCCAGGTCTCCCCCCTTCTCCTCTTTCTAGCTTTCTTTTCTTAGCCTCAGTTTTGAGCTCCCATTCTTTGTACACCATCACCATGTACATCCTTCTCTTTTATAACACAGCTAGCACATACACTCCCCCCTTTCTAAACACAATCAGGTAAGCGTGGATCTCTTCGAGTACGACGGACGACCTGGGTGCTAATACCTTCCCAGGTCGTAACCAACCCCCTTACCCAGTCTCTTTGGTTTGCAACCGTCTTATCCATATATTTCTAGGTTTATGCAACATTACCTTTCCTTCGGGATAAAAATGCCTAGCTGGCGACTCTATTCAACCTCAACCTTCAACATCGCCGACTCCAGTTCGCGTTTGCACCAGGATGAAAATCCGGGGAGCGACAATGGGGCATTTGTATTCATTCCATCTTGGAATAGTACATTTGTCTAGCATGATGT
The DNA here is from genome assembly GCA_963966055.1 of Lathyrus aphaca. Taxonomy (NCBI): domain Eukaryota; kingdom Viridiplantae; phylum Streptophyta; class Magnoliopsida; order Fabales; family Fabaceae; genus Lathyrus; species Lathyrus aphaca. The sequence goes on along the minus strand of OZ014525.1, from coordinate 458,395,500 downwards.
ACAAGTCTAATCATGGGACTACTTTCATAAAGAAAAGCTTAAAAGGTACTTCTTCATCAAAAAAATCCAAAAACATCTAATAAGTTTGACAAGTTAGTGAGCTTAGGCCCTAACCCTTGGAAATAAGTCTGGGACAATTTCTCCTTACTTGGTGTGCTTCTTCTATTATTCCATCTTGGAATGTTGTAGCAAGTACACATTCCATGGAAATGGACTTGAATTGACTTCCTTGTTCCACACTCATAAAAAACACTAGACAAATAATAAGCATCTCTCCTTCAGGACTTTTTTTCTCATCACCTTCACTCCTTTCGTAAGAACTTGCTCCTACTTGTCATTTTGCAAGACGATAATGCACTTGTGCCAGACGAGCCTGCAACACCTGAGCATTGACATAAGCACTTCAAGCTTTTAAAACACAAGAAGTTTTCCACCCTTAGTTATGGTAACTACAGCGACCCTGATCCTAATGTCCAGATGAGGTACGTAGGCAGCAGGGTAGGGCCCGTTCGAGCACTCTTTTATTTTCCCTAAAATTTTCCCTTTCTTTTCTTTTCTTATTCAGTTTTAGTCTTTCTTTTTGTAGCAGCTTTTATTTTTTCACCCTTTGAAACAGTTTCTTTACAAGCGTGGATCCTTCGGGTATGGCGGACGATCTGGGGTGCTAATACCTTTCTAGGTCGTAATCGACTCCCGAACCCAATTCTTTGGTTCACATGACCTTTGACCTTCCTTTTCTTTTCTTTGGTTTGTGCAGAATTACCATTCCTGTTCCTTTGGGATAAAAATGCCTGGATGGCAACTCTACCTCTTTCTGCACCACTTTCGCGTTTGTACCAGGATGGAAATCCAGGGAGCGACAAGCCCAGAAATGAAACAATTCAGAATTGGATCAGGGGGTAAACCAATAACTTGATTTCCTAGCTTTTAAAATTTAGTTTGATACTCCACAACAATCCCTTCTTGTTTTAATTTAAATAATTCAGCTTGGTGATTTTCATAAGTAGAAGGACCAAAACGTAATTCTAAAGCTCTTGTAAAGGAAACCCAATCAGTCAATAATAAATTCTGATGCATCCATTTAAACCAGCCCAAATCATCATCTTTCATATAAAATGAAATTAAAGATAATCTATTCTCATAAGGCATGTTATAAAAACTGAAAAAATTATTCAGCTTGAAAAATCATTCAAGTGGGTTTGAACCATCAAACATAGCTAATTCAAGTTTGGGAGTTCTAAATGGGGGTAATGGTGGAATTTGGTTAAATTTAGGGTATGGGTTTGGGTGAATATAAGGAATGGTAAAATTATGGGTTGGATTAAAATTAGATGCTGCTGAAATTTGGGTTGGGAAATAAGATGGGGGTGGGATTGGAGAAGTGTGTGGGGGCAAGGATAAAGTTGGTGGTGGTGGGTTTTGTGAAAACACAACAGGGGTTCTAATGGGGGTGTTGGTGGGTGTGAGAACTTGTGGGGAAGGTGTAGGGATAATATGGGAAAGGGTGTGCAAAATACCTGAAGAACCAGCAGCATGATGAACAGTAGCTGCATCATGATGAACAATAGCAGGCTGAGGTTGTTCTCTTCTTATGTTGAGTTTGTTGAGAGAAGCCATGAGTGATTAAAAGCGATTGTCCTCTAGTTGTTTTTCGTTATCCATTTTATTGTGAATCTTCTCTATATGATGTGTCAAATCAGCAACAACTGTATCAAATCTATCATCCATTTGCTACTGATTTTCAGCCATGACATTATTGATGTAAAGTTGAGTTGTGTGGACATCTTCTTCCACTATTTCTCTATAGGAAGGGTTGGGTGGTTTAGGGGGAGCCATGGAAGGTAGGATTAAAGATCAAGATGAAAGCACCAATTTTTTAGACTAAATTGTTCAAGTAAACCCTAGATCTAAAATGGCATTGAAATACAATAAAATAAAACAACTTTTCTTCCTACTTCATTAAAGAGGCACCATACAATATATATATATATATATATATATATATATATATATATATATATATATATATATATATATATATATATATATATATATATAGATAGGATTCCTAAATACTAATGGGCCATGGGTCACTTACAATAAAAGAATACTTTAAACAAACAATAATAAAAAATATAAATTTCAGCCCAATATGAAATCATTGAGTAAAGCTAGTTTTTTTTTTTTTTTTTTCTAACAGGCCTCACACACTTCTTAAGAGTTATGGTGTACGTGAATGATATTTGGTTTTGGTGTTCTGCTTCACTGTATGCAGAAATAGAAAGAAATATATGGTGAGCTGATGAAGATTGTTGGATGAAAATGTATGGTTGTGAAGAATGTATGCGCATGAAATTTTGAAGATTATGATGGTATTGAAAAAAGGCGCAGTGTTTTTTTCTTCTGCTTGGGATCAACGCCTCTATTTATTACAAGGTCAAATTTTCCCTTTTTTTATGAATGATGGGAACAATGAATGGGCCTTAATTCTATTTGTTTATGAAATGAAAATTTGGACATTGGATATGGTTATTTGGATATGATCACTTGTTCCTCATTCATTCATCCTTGCTTAAATCATGAGCTCTTAATTTTTATGAATTAATTCAAATGGGCTTTGTGACTTGTATATTTTAATAGGCTTAATTGATATTAACAAATGAATATGAAATAAATAATGGATTAAAATGAATCAATTGTTTGAAATTGGATAGTGACATGGGTAACTGGACGTGAATTGGAAAATAGAAAAATGGAATGGACTATAAAATGGATATTCACAAATGGTTGTGGAAAAATGGTTAAGGTGAAATGACCGGATATTGAACTTTGAACTCAAACTGTTAAACAATCACGTGAATGAATACCCCACCAAACTCTTGATTAAAATGAATGAACAAGTCTCAGACCACTGAATAATTTGGAACTAAAGCGACTGCCATCTGAATCAAATTGAAACCTTGCCCTGATTATTGAATCCACGTCGAGGAAAATAAATCAAAAAATGAATCACTAATGGACTAATGAACCTGATGAACTTGATGATCGAACCACACTCCTCATGAATTAAAATTGGACAGCCTGATGATCTCCACAACACAACCTTGGATGCACACTACTGTGGAAATAAACCACTCACACCACTAACTTGCAATTAAAGCATTTCCTTGATGGTTTGACCAAGATTAAGTTAAACTTCCATCTGGACTTGATCGTGACTGAATAACTGCACTTGAACTGAAACCAAAGCTTTTGAGATGTTAAGAAAAAAGAATAGCCTTGTAACTTGATGAAGAAGAGACCCCTAAGTCACACTTCACTGCTGATGATGGGCCAGATGAATCAGTGAATAGTCTTCAGACGTGAAATCCCTGAATACCACTTAATTAGGGAAATAAACCTTAATCCAGTTATAAGAGCATAAGAGTATGATGTCATTGAGGGTTGCGCATCCAAAACCTTGAATTCATCTGATGATCCGCAAACCAATGGAAAACCCTAATTTTTTCAAATGATGTTGATCCCATGTCTTAGGAGCTTATTAAAATTCATGATGCAGAGCTATGACCTAATGGAAGATGTATATGAGTGTGAAGTATAAAGTCAGTTAAAGTTTTAAAAAATAGAGGGGAAATTTTGTGGTGCAAGACTAGTCATGTGTTGAACCTTGCGCAAATGAACTACACAACTACCGAATAGGAGTTGCTAGCTATTGTGTATGCCTTTGATAAATTCAGGCTATATCTGTTGGGTTCTAAAGTTATTGTTTATAATGACCATGATGCTTTGGAGTATCTATTTGCTAAGAAGGACTCAAATCCAAAACTATTGAGATTGATCTCACTCCTTCAAGAGTTTGATGTGGAGATACGTGACAAGAGAGTGTGTGAAAATACTATTGTTGATCACCTCTCTCAAATGTCACCGATTAAGAAACTGAAAAAAATGGATAATTTTGTTGATGAACACATCTTAGACATTATTAGTGTTTTGTGGTTCGCCGACTATGCGATTTATTTGGTTGTGGCATCATCCCTGAAAATTTTGACTCTACCCGAAAGAAAAGGTTTTTGCATGATTGCAGGTTTTACTCGTGGGATGATCCATTCTTATACAAAAGAGGAGTTAATGGATTGGCCAGAAGGTGTGTTCCCGAGGAGGAATAGAGAGATGTATCGACAGCGTGTTATGACTTGGATTACAGAGGACATTTTAATGGTGATAGAAATGCAACCAAAGTCCTCCAGCCAGGGTTATACTGGCCCTTGCTATTTAAATGTTCTACAGATATGGTAAAGGAGTGTCATAAATGTCAGAGAACTAGGAATATATCCAAGAGAAATCAAATGCCCCAGGAATCTATTCTTTAAGTGGAGTTATTTGATGTTTGTGTCACTCCCGGGATTTTCATCCTAGTACAAACGCGAAAGTGGCACGGAAAAAGAAGAAGAGTCGCCAGCCAGACATTTTTATCCCAATGAAAGGGAAAGGTAATGTTTCATAAACCAAGGGAAAGGAAAGAACGAGGTCTTGCCAACCAAAGAGAACGGGTAAGGGAGTCAGTTACGTGAAGGGAAGGTATTAGCACCCCTTCACGTTCGTCGTACTCGACGAGATCTACACTTGCTTGTACTTCTCAAAGAATGTTGTAATCTGCTTCATCTGCTGCTGAACTGGGAAAAAAGAACGGGAAAAATGTAGGGAAAATAAATAATTCTGCTTGAATGGGTCCTACCCCACTTCCTACGTATCTCATTGGGAATGAGAATCAGAGTTAACGTAGTTCCCCTAACTAGGGATGAAATTTGTTTGTTCGTTTTTTTATGATTGAACTACTTATGCCAATGCTCGGGTGTGGCAGGCTCGTCTGGAACGAGTGTGTTTACTATCTTGTAATAGACAAGTCGAAGCGAGTTCTTTTGTCTTAGAGTGAAGGAGATGAGAAGAGAATTCCCGCAGGAAAGACACTTGTTGGTTTGGAGCTTTTTAGAAGCTTTTTATTTGAATTTGCATAGGAGAGTGTATTCAAGTCTCATTCAATGGAGTGTGTACTTCTTACATAACTCCAAGATAGAATGAGGAAGAAGCACACCTAAGTAAGGAGAAGATCCCCAAGACTTAGTTCCAAGGATTGAGGCTCAAGCACACTAGCCTACTTTTGCTTATTAAGTGTTTTGTTGTTTTTAATGAAAAAATGTTTTTTAGACTTTTCTTTGTGAATATGACTTCAAGTTTAGAATTTTACATCATGCTAGACAGGTTTACATTACCCTAAGATAAGATAGATGCAAATGTCCCATGGAATAAGTCTTTGACACAAAAGCCACTTCCACCATTATTAGGTATTTTTGAGTTGTTTTGAGATGAGAAGGAAAAGGCACCAAAAGGAAATCAAAAGGTAAAAATTCTAAGGGAGACTAAACAATCCTAAGTAAGTTTTCATGCTTGGATATTCTAAGTTAGTGAGGTTAAATATCTCTATCCTAATGAAGAATAAAAGAAGAGAAGAATTAGATGACAACTTACTTCCAAGATGGAAGTTAAGTTGCATCTAAAGGGGATGAATGAGAATTGTATACAACAAAGCATCTTCAATGCTTACACAAACATAATATTCAAATGTAAAATAGAAAGGAGAGGTTGGAATGTGGAATCACATCCGAACTCCTCAAACTTACTAAATCCCCTACAAGATTAGCAAATGAAACACCAAAGTTCATAAGAAATGAAATAGAAGTTAAACACACAAAAGAAACAAATGAAATGAATCTAAAGGCCTATGAACCTTACAAGTCAGAAACAAACCATAAATGAGCTTTAAGAAGCTCAAAGAACCCAAACTAAATCAAACAAGTGCAAAGAAGCACCAAAGTGGCAAAGAAGTTCAAAGGAAGCACACATGAAGAAGTAAGGATGCCAAAGAGTACAAGCATGGATGAAAACACATGATAAGTACCAAAGTCAAAATGTTATACCATATTATAATGTCTAATGATACCCTAAATTAGCATACCAAAGTGTATGGATTAGTTCATGATAGAATGAGAGATGAAGAGAGGAAGATAATCACATACTCATATAAGAAGAAACAAGTGAAGCAAAAGTGAAAGTCAAATGTGAAAGGATGACATGAGATGAAGAAATTCAGTAACATACATCATTTGTTATTGGCCTATAAAACTTATGAATGAGCATACAAGTCATGAGAAGAAGTTCTCAAGTGATAGAAGGATTAAGATGAAGAAGAAGTAGGAAGAAGTAAGCATGTATCATGTAAGAAGAAACATAAGTCAAAATGAAAGTCAAATAGGAAAAGATAGAAATTAGATGATAAAGGTTAGTATCTTATGATAAATATGACATTTTAAAAATGAACTTAAAAGCATTCAAATTCACATAGCTAAAAATTTCAAACAATTCATCAAACATGCAAAAGAAAGTCACATAAGGAAAGGATGTTTCATACTTGAGATGGATGACAAAATATGAAACATGACATACAAATTTGGATGCTTATGAATTAAGTCAGTAGAATACTTGATATGTAATGAAAATTAGATAAAGATATTAACATGTTAGATGCACACAAACAAGCATAAGAAACATAGTTGAAGGGTTTGGGAGAATTAGGTCAAATTGGAACAAATGATGCATCATACAAACCATAAGGTAAACACAAACCACAATGGACCTATAAATGGTCAAAGGAGACCTATAAGAGTCTAAACAAAACAAGAAAAACCTTACAAGATACCTCACACAATGGCATAAATGCCTTCAAGCAATTAGGGTTAGGGAAAGATAGGGAAAGATCCTGAAAAGTACCTTCAATTACAAGTAACCAAACACATACCAAACGATGTTCAAAATTTTTGAAATTGTAAATCAAGTGACCTAAATCAGAGGATATTCATTCACCAAAATCTCACACAAGTAATCAATACCAAACTACCTCAAACAATTGGTTAAAGTTGAATAAGGACCAAAGAGAAAAAATGCATAAGGGAGGGACCAAAATGCAATTAAAAATGATTTAAAAAATATGTACAAAATATTTTTTATGATTTTTAAGATGTTAATGAATGGATGCAAAATGAATAATGGAAAAATGTTGTATGAGTTATACAAAAGAAAATTTTGAAGTCGAGGTGTTAAACAAGAAACAAAATGGAAAGAAAATAAAAGAAAATATTGACAGTGTGATGAAAAATAAGAAAAATCAGAAACAAAAAATATACAAAATTATTTAAATGTGAAAATAAGCCTCTTGAATTTTTATATGATTTTTAGATGATTATAAATGAATTTAAAAATTAAAATGCAAAAACTATGAAAATAAGATGAAAAATTAAAAGAAACTAGCCAGGGGGTTCAACCATAGAAATTATCATGTTTTAAAATGTAACTGGGCCTAAGAGTGGGGTGTGGGAATAACAATCAAAACCTAGTCCATGAGCGCGTGTGTGTGTTGGAATTATAGTGGACCTTCAGTCAAATATTGACTCCATACTAACCATAGGATGCAGTCGACGTAAGATGATCATGAAAGTATGCAAATCCAATGAATCAAAATGCATGAACATGTCAGTTACCATGATCACACACAAATGAAGATTCAAAGTCAAAGGTATGAAGAGAGAGAAGCACGTGAGGGAGAGCCTCCTCATTAATGCGTTGGCATAATGAGGAGCATTGGATCTATGGAATCCAATGGCTGGGACTTAACCTGGCATAAAACTAGGGTTCTTGCTTCTATGAATTTTCAGGCGACCAGAGAAGATTCCGATCATCTTCTCCAGTGAGCTTCCAGTCACAACATCCTTTTTTCTTTTCTAGAAATGAATAGAAATGGTACCATTAGAAAGCTTAGGCCCCATACAATCCAAATCCACCAATGAAATCATCATATAATCCATGAACAGAGAGAATCGAAGCATACAAAATTACCCTAAAATTATGATCTAAGCACCTAAGGTGCCTATCAACTAGACATCATTCATATTGCTCCTATTGAGCTCAATAAAGATCAAAACAAGCTTTAAATCATGGAATCAGAGCATGACAAAGTTGAAGAAAATTGAACTTGAACTTTGCAGGATCTTGAATTTGCAAGAAAACCAGAGACTTCCTTGAGCCCTTGAGCTTATGGATGCTTCAATTGCTTGATCTTGATCAGTGGAGTTTGTTGATGATGAATTGATGGAGATGATGATGAAAATGCCAAGGAATTCGTGAGAATTCAGAAAGAGAATTGAGAGGAACTTTTTTTGTGCAAAAATATGAAAATGAGACAATGATCCCAGTTGGCTCCAAATTCTGTTATGGATGGACTATATAGGTGTGGTTAGATTCTAACTATAAGATTTTATAGTTAGAACCATGGTTGGGTTAGTTGTGGTAGCTTGAGTAATACAAAGGTGAATGGAGCAATGTCAAAGAGATAGAGAATTCATGTGATTCGTGGTTGATGCTCTTGTGTAGTGAAGAGCATGACACTTATGGTGAGGTTTAGAGATAAGAGGTGGTGATATAATCCTTGTTGCAACACCATGACTTGTTGTGCAAGTTTCACATTTCCAAACTTTTCCCCCATGATACATGTAATGTCGTGCATCCATGCATGTGTATGGACCATATGTGGCTTGAAATAGAAAACTTTGAATGTGTTTGATGCAAGTGTATGTGAAACTGAGTTGGTGAAGCAAAATTCCAAGATTTTTATGCTTGTCTTGAAAGAAAACCCAACATCATGCACCCATTTTTGAAGGTGGAATTCTCCCATTTCCATGGATGAAATTGGGAGTTTTTGTGATAAAATGAAAGAGGAAACATCAAAGGACATGTTTGATGTTTGGATCAAGACAAATGGAGTCCTCTAAGATGCATGAAAAGGATCATGGAATCAAGTTTACAAAGCTACCTCATGGGGGTGGCAAATTTTCCCTCAGGCCTAGCCATGGGCCTATGACAAATCAGTGTGAAGTCACCATGTTGGAGCCTCTTAACTTTTTGTATGTTGATCAAATGATAAATTTTCCAACATGAAAGTTGAAGAGGACATGAAAATGAACAACTTTAATGTTAAAAGAAATTAATTTGTATCTTTCTTGATGGATAAAAACATCTTGACATTTGGCACACCACCTATTTGATGAAATGTCTGGCCCTTGGCACACCTATGACTTGGTTTCAAGGCAAAGTTGCCCAGGTTTTGTCAAACTTTGATTGATCATATATCACTCAATTTTGATCTAATGGAGATGTTATTGCTATGGATTTGAAGCTCAAGATGTTCTCTTTAATTGTCTCAACTTAGGCCTGAAGTTTGAAGCCTTTATCTTGAAGAAAGAGGGCTTACAAGTGAGGTGCAAAGTGGCTTAAAACTTGCCATAAATGGAAACCCTAAGTTTCTATTTTAGGCAGTTTTGTGGTTTCTTGATTTTTTCATGAATCTCTTGACTTTTATTGATCAAATTTCAATCATTGATCATATTTAACTTGTGGATCATGATTTTAAACTCAAAAAGTTAGGAGTTGACTTTTTCCTTTGCACAATTGACTTTTCCCCAATTTCTTGATTTTCAAGTAACAGACCAATTGAAGACCTTCTAAAATGATTCAATTGACAATATCTCTTACCTAGATACTTGATATCATGTGGAAAAAATTGAAATCAGGTTTGAACCAAAATTTCATCCAGAAGCCCTTTGAATCAGAAACCCTAATTTATGCCCTTTTTGTTATGAGATGTTGCACTGCTTAAACTTCTTGATCAATCCACACCTTCCAATGACTTGAGGATTCATTGATGATTGTGTGAACCATAAGAGACCCATGAGGCTTGTTGGGAGATAATCAGCTCTTCTTCTTTGACTTATAATGAATGTTGACCTCGATCAATAACACAAAGAAACACAAAAGCAACAAGACTGGTCTCAGACGAACTTGGAAAAGAATACCATCCTCGAGTAATAAACTCGAAATAAATGAAACTGACCTCAGACAGAGTCGAAAGATACATCAACCATAGAAGATGACCGAAAATACAAAGACCGACCTTTATCAGACCCTGTGGGGAGAAATATTGACCTTGATCAATAAACTCAAAATGGCTTCCCATCCTTGAATGATATCCACAACAAATAAGACCAACCTCAGAAGAACTTGAAAAGAGAATTCCATCCTTGAATGATAGCTCAAAAATATGAAACTGGCCTCAGACAAAATTGAAATGGTGTATCGGCCTCGATCAATAACCAAAGACATAAAGACTGACCTCGGTCGGACTTTGAAAAAGAGAGATATTGACCTCGGTCAATAAACTTAGAATGGTCTAACATCCTCGAATTGTAGCCAAAATAACAAGACCAACCTCATAAGGTCTTGAAGAGAGAATACCATCCTCGAATGACAACTCAAAAATACGAATCTGACCATAGACATAATCGAAATGGTGTATCGGCCTCGATCGATAACCAAAGACACAAAGACTGACCTCGACTAGACTTTGAAAAAGAGAAATATTGACCTCAATCAATAAACTCAGAATGGTCTAACATCCTCAAATTATAGCCAAAACAAAAAGACTAACCTCGAAAGAACTATAAAAGAGAATGCCATCCTCGAATGACAACTTAAAAATACGAAACTGACCTCAGACATAATCGAAATAGTGTATCGACCTCGGTCGATAACCAAAGACATAAAGATTGACCTCGACCAGTCTTTGAACGGAGAAGTATTGACCTCGATCAATAAACTCAAAATGGCCTACCATCCTCAAATGATAGCCACAACAAACAAGACCAACCTCTGAAGGACTTGAAAAAAGAATGCCATCCTCGAATGATAACTTAAAAATACAAAAATAACCTCATACATAATAGAAAGAGAATATCACCCTCAGAAGATAACTCAAATAAACGTTCTCCACAAGGGAACAAGCCAAAAGACTCGTCTGGGGAAAGAAATGGGACACCATAAAGATTCATAGATCTTCACCCCTGGGTATGATCGAATAGAAACTGTTGAGGAATGAAGTGAACAAACTCTTGGGGATGTCACTGTCTTACTGAGGAATTATTCAAACTTCTGGTGTATGGAACCAAAACTGACTTATGCTTTATATGCATGTTTGAATTTTCCTATGGTGTAATGCTCCATATCAATGGAAATGCTACACATTTTGAGGGTGCAATGTAATGATGATCACTAAATGCAAATACAAGGTAATGATGATCACTAAATCCAAATGCAAGGGGATATCCTGGTGAGGAGATGACAGGTATCCCTGGAAATTTTACTGGGGAGGAAAATCACTTATCTGATTTCATGAATCCTTGTGGGGAACATCATCTCTGCTGGTGAGGATATATTGGCTCTGAACTGCCACCATTTCCAAAAAAAAATTGGACTTTGAGAGGTTGAAAAGTGATGATCCTGTTAGGGAATTTGATTAGGGAGGAACGTCACCTGTTGAAATCCTTTGGGAAATTGACAACCTTCTGACCTGGCTGAGGAAATAGTTTTGAAATTCTAGTGTGACAGACTCAGATGTCGAATACGATGTTGAGACATCTTATCTATTTCTTAAAAACATGGCAAGGCACAAACAAAAGTAATTTAAATTCTGATATATCAGATTCAAACATTCTTCAGGATGTTTAGACATCTTATATGACATTCTACACACATACTGCATAAAATAAACTGAAAAGTTTTAAAGAACACATTCAAATTGTTAACCTAGTTTGATGAAAACTCATATACTCTGGGGGCTACCAAACCAGGAAGGAAATCCACTATGTAGTATCAATTAAAATACTTTTTAGCAAACACCTATAGTTTACAGTCTTCTCACTTAATCACTACTCGTGCAACTTCTAAATATGAGAAACCCATCCTCACTTCCAATCACCTCAGTGATGTCTCACAGTCCCAACACTCAGTTGCTAATATTGAAGCTTCTACCTACACAACAATTCAAACCAGAAGTCACACTTCCATGAAAATAACTTAGAGTTACTTACAAGCTTCCTCCAAGAACAATCCACCTCTTACTTAGCAGCTTCGAGAATTACAAATAAAATAGCCACAACATTGTTCCTTGTTGCGCATGGCTGCCACAAGAGCACAACCCTAATAATATGTCTTCTACATCTTCGGTTGGTTTCTAAACCTAGGTTATAAGGTTTCTTTTTATAACCTATTCCCAACTGGATTTGGGCCTAAAAAATACAACATATCAGCTGCTACAAATATGTAGAAAAATATGCTACAAATATAAAAAGATCTTCAAATCAACAACTCCCTAAAATATATCTAAATATAGAAACTCTATATTTTTCAATATTTGACTTTGTCTTTAGTGTAAATTTGAGTCTTCAAGATCTTTTACAATCAACGCCACTTGGATTGATTTAAATCTTCTAAGTAATCTGTTGAAACCAAAACAGAAACTTCAATCCATCTTCAGCAGTTCATGATGTCATATGAACTGTCTTGACATCTTCTTCGACATGTTGTTCCAGATGTTGAAACATTTCAACACAACATGTTTGTGCGCACAAAAGGACTCCTTGCTTAATGTTTTCTTTGTTTTGCAAAGATCTTGTACATATACATTGCTGCTATATTTGTTTTACAAAATTAATATCAATCTAAAAATGCAGAACTTACATTCTCCCCCTTTGGCAAATTTTGGCTAAAAACATAAAAAATACATTACATTAGCAACAATACGAAACAAACAACAACAAACTCTCCATTATGTTAGGACTTATTGGACATCTTCAGCAACATTCACAACTAAACAAAAACAACAGTCACGTATTCTTCCAGTGGATGAGTTGCTACCTCTTCTTCTAGAGGAAACAACAACATTGAAATAAGGAGTAGAAAGTCCCGAACTCTTGACCGAACTAATCAGTTTCTACTTCCTTTATTTTCAGATTCCCAGAAACATTCTTCACAAGCTGTTGAACATACTCCATCTAGAAGACCAATGGTGGTATAAGAGAACAACCTCCCATTCCCTTATGTAACTCAGAACACAAGTCACAATTGTGTTCTTTAACTCAAGATACAAGTCATAAAGACTAGAATTTAACATCCATCTTGGCATCTATCATACATGATCATAACAGATGCAACTGCTGTGACAACAGCTCCAAGCACATCATCTGCACACACTTTTTCTCCCCCTTTTTAGACAAAACTTGGCAAATACAGCCCTCACAGCACCATACCCACATATTACTCATCCAAATACAAAAGAACCCCATTAGAAAGAAGAAAAGATGAAAATACTCACATGCTGATGGAAGAGAAATACGCTTCTATAAATAGGGAGCAGGGACATAGATAGTAACAGACTATCCTTGAATAAAGAAGCGTTCTTGGTCCAAGATCTTTATGAAAGGAGCAAAAACTTTTGCACCATTAAATGAGGATCGCTCAAAAACAGACCTTGACCAGCTGACTTGCTCTCCCAAAATGAACATCTTCTAAACACCAAGACCTCATTACTAAAAATCTTGATGTGCTACACCAACAGGACTTACTATAGCATGGTAATCCAAGAACTAAAAATATTCAACAATACCGTGCCACCAACTTGAATCAAAAATTCAGAAAGAGAGATAAACTCTCATCCACCTTTAAGAAGAAAAAATCTCGTTGAGTCTTCAACTTATCACTCTTCTTCCCAATAGTAGCTTGTTCCAAGACAATCCTCAAGACCAACCAGCTGCCACACTCTGATTATCTTGATTCTTCGAATTCACTCTTGAGATCAACCAATTGCCACAATTTAATCACCTCATTTATGAATCCTCATATGAAAAATCCAATTGCCACACTTGTCTTCTTCAAGTATATCAGAAGTCTTCCAAAGATATCCTGATCAATAAAGTTGATCTTCAACAAGCTGTCAAGATAACACACCTTTTGAAGCATTCAATTCCTGTAGATTATTCTATCTTAAATTGATGTGCCACATCACCAATTTAGACTCTGATGTTGAACTAGATGTTAGAATATTGATAGTTCACATCCATCTATTAAATTAAGCTCCTTCTTCTGCCACTTGAAAGAACCTCCTTCCTTAACAGAACAAGAGTTCCATGCTCTCATAAACTTGATTCATCAACCAAGTTTGAGTAAACAACCTCCATTATGTTGATTATGCAGATATTCCTAACAATATTTCATATTGATGAGAAACTCCCACTGTTTCTCCAAAGTCTTCAAACCTGCCACTATCTGAATCTTTAGAAGGAATAATTCATAACTACACCTTGTAGATTATACCAAGGATGACACTTTTTCTTGAGTAAAGTAATCTTCACAAAGTCCTAATGATGTATCCATTATAACTTCATGATAATACACACCTTCCTTGTCAAGGGAAGAACACAACTCCAACTTCACCTTCCAAACAACAATATGCATTCTTGCATCCATAGACCATAGATAACACTTCTTAACTCCCCCTTGCAAGAACAACCAAAGCTCCTTCTGAGGATGAGCATCAGTTACTCTGTACACTTTCTGAACCATAAGATTCAGACTACAGATATGCATACTTCTTAGATAAATACTAATTCTCCCGTCAAAGTATCTACCTTTATGCATCATATAAACAATAGACAAATACCAAGTCTCTCGTCGAGGCATTTACTATTAGTCAGATAATATTACCTTATTACACAAGGTAGGACATGAGTCTGACTTCTTCTTCTTCTGCAGGCATCTGACACCTTCTGAGATGATGTTCTAACATTCTTTCAGACATCAGTATCAGTCACATACACCGTTACACAAACACATGCAAGTGAACACATGGGAATCAACCATCAGTAGTTGAACAGATCAAAACATAGACATATGCAGCAGATGGAACACAAACTTCTCCTTCATACTCAGTATTCAGACTGTCTGATTTGAGATGTCTTCACACACAATATAGCAACTGATCAACTATATACACATCAATCAACTCCACCAGTTGACACAACTTGACCTTCATGTACAAGGAGTCTCTCTGAAATAATACTCCTTGAAGCTCAGGTACTTCACTCATGCAGCAAGGACCAAAAATAAACTGTCCTTAGGAGAACAAAACATGTTGATCACATCTTGATCAATACACACATCTAAGAGAAATTCCAGGGCCAGAACCTTCTTAGATACACCATATAAATGCCTCCTCTTCTAGATCAGGAGTAGGTTCCAAACATGTGTGATATGACCATAATAGTTTAGCATCCAAGCATCTATATAGCCAACCCTTAGACAGCAGAATCATGCCTAATTCTGATGTGATGTTCTATCATGGGATTTGGAATCATTCCAAGGACCACACAAAGATATATACATATAAGAGATATGTATGTTTAGAATAGTCTTCAGATCTCCAAACAACCACTTCTCTTCACAGTGCCTTGGATGGACTTGAAAAAGAGTCTCCAAGTATCATTAGCACAGTTGACAGAAGCAGATAGACATATATCCCCAACACCATAGGATATATCTCTAGAGAAGAGAAACCTTCTCAAACATAAGGAGTTATCAGATAGATAAGCAACAGATACAAACTCCTTAGAGACTTCAAGTGTCACAAATTAGCCCTAGAAATATCTCCAGGTGACACCAATAACCATAGGTTTGAAAATAAATCAAACATGTCACAACAACAACACATCACCATGCTACCATGACAAAATAGTCCACCCTCCAATTCTAGGGACCATTCACACAACAAACAACTTTTCAGTAGAACACTTCTACCTTGACCATGAACCAGAAAGTATCCCTCTTGGATCTCATCTAAAAACTGACTAGGATGCCTGCTTGATACCAATTGAAATTCTGGTGTGACAGACTCAGATGTCAAATATGATGTTGAGACATCTTATTTGTTTCTTAAAAACATGGCAAGGCACAAACAACAGTAATTTAAATTCTGATATATCAGATTGAAACATTCTTCAGGATGTTTAGACATTTGATATGACATTCTGCACACATACTGCATAAAATAAACTGAAAAGTTGTAAAGAACACATTCAAATTGTTAACCCAATATGATGCAAACTCATCTACTATAGGGGATACCAAGCCAGGAAGGTAATCCACTATGTAGTATTAATTCAAAGACTTCTCAGCAAACACCTACAATTTACAGTCTTCTCACTTAATCACTACCCATGCAACTTCTACTTAGGAACTCCTAAATATAAGAAACCCATCCTCACTTCCAATCACCTCAGTGATGTCTCACAGTCCCAACACTCAGTTGCTGATATTGACGGCTCTCTACCTACACAACAACCAAACCAGAAGTCACACTTCCATGACAACAACTTAGAGTTTCTAACAAGCTTCCTCAAAGAATAATCCACCTCTTAATTAGCAGTTTCGAGGTTTACAAATAAAATAACCACAAAATTGTTCCTTGTTGTGCACGGCTGCTACAAGAACACAACCCTAATAATATGTCTTCTACATCTTGGGTTGGTTGTTAAACCTAGGTTACAAGGTTTATTTTTATAACTTATTCCCAACTGGATTTAGGCCTAAAAATACAGCTTATCAGCTGCTACAAATATGCAGAATAATCTGCTACAAATATAAAAAGATCTTCAAATCAACAACTCCCTAAAATATCTCTAAATATAGAAACTATATATTTTTAAATATTTGACTTTGTCTTCAGTGTAAATTTGAGTTTTCAAGATATTTGACAATCAGCGCCACTTGAATTGATTTAAATCTTCTAAATAATCTGTTGAAACCAAAACAAAAAATTCAAACCATCTTCAGTAGTTCATGATGTCGTATGAACTGTCTTGACATCTTCTTCGACATGTTGTTCCAGATGTTGAAACATTTCAACACAACATGTTTGGGCGCACAAAAGGACGTTATCACAAAAAGGAGATTTACGACACTTGAGTTGCGACAGTTATCACAAAACCGTCCTTATTCCTGGATTGCGACAGTTGTCACGATAGTTAGAGTCACTTGTCGCAGATTTTTTGCGACAATTATTACAAAACCATCCTTATTCCTGGACTACGACAGTTGTCACGACGGTTTGGGCCAACCTTCGCAGATTTTTTAGGCATGTTGTGTAAAATAATTGCGATAGTTACCAAAGAACCTCCCTCTTTCCACACCCGCGACAATTAGGACGAACTGTCTCGACTACTTTAGCCAATCATAATCACTACTTTTATTATTCCTTTACTTTCCTAATTTTTTTTCTTTCATTTTTATTTTTCCACCTTTTCAATTTTATTAATTAATTATAATAATAATAATAATTATAATAATAGTAATAGTAATTATATTATTAATAATAATAATAATTAATTATATCAATATTAATAGTATTTATTTATTTACAATATAATAGCAATGTCCATACAACAATACTCTATAAAAAAAATATAAATATAACATAAAAATACATTAAAAAATGAGAATCATGTTCACGCTCAGGAAACTCATTCTTCTTCTCGCACTGGTGATCCACCGGTTTTCCTTCACCATCTTCAGTTCTCCGTCCTCCATAAACCTAATAACACTACAACCAGTAGCGGATCCATAATTATTTATTTGTGGGGACTAAAAATTAATCTATATATTTTAAATAAATAAATTACTTGAAACATTTATAAAATATGATTATAGTAATAAATTAAAATCATAATACATATTTTTTTATAGAAATTTTAGTTAATTTTATTAGAATATTTAATATATCTAAATTAAATTATAAAAATTAAAATACTATATATACTAAAAACAAAACTTTATTTTTAGAAACAATTTTTATAATAAAAATTAAATTCAAAATATTATACCCAAAATTAAAGTATCAAAAGTAATCTATATATATCAAAATTTTATAAAATAAAAATTTTAGAAATAATATTTATAATAAAAATTAAATCCAAAATTAAACTATCAAAATTAAACTATATATATTCAGGAGAAAACTTAGATACAATTCCTTTGATGTTGTTTATACTATTTTTCAATTAAAATATGACAAGTGTATTTAAATATTATTTATGGAGTAAAAATAGGAAAAAATTGCATAGGAGGAAATTATACACTTGTCATATTTTCATTGGAAAATAGTATAAACCACACTTAAGAAATTGTATCTAAGTTTTCTCCATATATTCAAAATACTATAAAATATCAAATAAACAAAACAAAATTAACCAATTTCCATTTATTAAAGGGAAATAAAAAAAAATACATTTTTTATAATTAAAATAAAACTCTACATCAACACCACGATGGTGAACCTACCATCCATTTCACATTTCATTCACAAAGTCGCGACGGTTATTTCACCCGTCCTCCAAAAATTCATCTTTTTACGTTTTATTTCCTTCATTTTCAGAAACAATGCTCACGCCCTTGGTGAAAGAGGGAAACATACATTTTTATCAGCCATCACACCATCACTGCGAATCGTCAAATCAAGCACCATCAATTCGAATCTTAACAGATTTGTCTTCTCAAATCCTAAATTACTTCTCAAACCATAAGTTCTTCTGAAACCTGAATCAGATCATGAAATGAAAGTGGAACCGTAAAAACCCTAATTTTAAATTTAAAAAAAACCTTCAGTCAATTATTTCATTTGTATATATCGGAGATTTTATTATGAAATACATATAAGGTTCTTCGAATTCATATAAAGAATATGAAACTTGCTGAATATGTAATATTGAAATTAATTTTCTCTAAGTTATGGTTTGATTTGAATAATATAATATTTGGAAGAAATTTGTCCTTTCTTACATTTGCAGGTTGACTTAGAAAATATTGTTAAGGACACACATGGTTATGTTGATGTTGATTTAGCTACATTGTGTACTGAAGCAGTACTTAAAGGTTGGAATTATGTTTTTGGTACTCCATAAATGATATTTATACATAATTTGATAGCAAATTTCGGTAACATTTTAGATGGTTAACTTAGTTCAAGTGTATAGTTAATTAAGTTCAGTAGATGGTTAGTAAATATGATAAGGTGTTGCAACTTATTAATCATCATCTATATCCAATTAACTTCAAATTTCAAGTATCTAGATATTGCACGGGATCTTGTTTCAATTTATTAAGAACCTTTTAAATCATAAAACAATTATGATGTTGTGGTTGTTGCAATCACATACTTGTTTTTAAAACCCTGTTGCAATATTGATAATATAAAAATGTCAGGTATTAAGAGACCTTTGTAGTATCTGTTAGTTGCCAAAAGTGTTTAGCTTTTAGTAATGAACCTTTCAAATATCACATTATCTTTGTAGATATGATAATTAAATTAACTTTTGGAATTTGGTATCCTCTTCCCTCTATCAATTATCATTTTAGTTGATAGTTTTGATAGGGCCTCTTGCTTCATAGTTACAAGTTTTTTCACTCTTGCTTCTCTACTCCCATTCTTCATAGGTCATCAATAATTCTCAAATTGCATATAGGATTTCATTTTATTTATATTGATTGAAACTGTTTATCAATGTATTTAAAAACACCTTTTGCAGGTACTGCTGAGGGAGCTAAGCCATTAGCTTTTAAAATATAAAGGTTTTGTGCATTGTGCACAAATCATCATAAAGGATGAACTAAATAAGTTGTTGTTTCTATCATAGATTTGATGATAGAAGTTTCTACTAATTTAAATTTGAAGGTAAATATATGCATATTAGATTTGTTGGCTGATAAGAGGGACTTGTCTTTAAAAGATGATAATTCACAAATGGTTATTGGCTTACTGTTGTTTTATTATGCATATATTACAAACCTTAAATTTGACTTGAATGGATTTGGTGGTTTTACATTTTTTTAGGGAATCAACTTACTTCTAATTTGGCTTTCTGGCATAGCTTCTGCGACTGTTTACACCCAGATCTCAATTTGTAGTGTAACTCATAAACCCTTCTAACATCCTTGACAATTTGCTTTGTCATGTATTGGATTTGAACATTTCAACCGTTTTGAACATTTCAACTGAGTGTTGTTGAGAAGTTTCAGATTTGTGGTTATCGTTATCCAAGGAATAATTTAGGCTATCTACTCATGTTTATGGTGTATCGATTCTGGTAGTAGTGATAACAATTTTTATATCATTAATAGAGTTGGAATAGAGTTAGAAATTTTATATATATAATAATGCTAAAAAATTTAAGGTAGAATTTTTTTAATAAATATTTGCAATTTGCGGCGCTTCAAACTGCCATAATTTACCGTCGCAATCAACAATAAATACAAAAATCAAAATGAAATTCCATGACGGTTGGTAACCATTGTAATATTCAGGTTACTTCATTTCCTTATCTGTCGTGAGAGATAACGACGGTTGGTGTGACGGTTTTAACCGTCGTGACTTGCAAATTACGGCGCTTTTAACCGTCATAACATGTCAAAATAACCATCGCAATCTACCAATTTTCTTGTAGTTGCTTAATGTTTTCTTTGTTTTGCAAATATCATGTACACATGCATTGTTTCTAAATTTGTTTTACAAAACTAATGCCAATCTAAAAATGTTGAACTTACAGGTTTGTTGATACTCTACTGAGAAAAAAAACTACTAGGGAATCACCCTGGTACAAAGTCCTCTGTTGTGGAAGAGATGCCAATGAACACTGGACTTTGCTTGGGGAAGATTGTGAACAACACCGTGCAAGAAGAAAAAACATCTGACCTGTCACTATCTTCGCCACTGCTAGGTGTAAACACCCCAAATGTGCCCTCACTTTTTCTCACATCATGGCTTGTGATCTTTCATTTTTGCATTAGCATAAGCATACCATCTCATATTGCATATTTGTTTCACTGCATAGTTCCATTTTCATCTGCATCTAAGGTTTGTGATCCGAGCAATCCAAGAATCAATCTGAGCCATCTCAATGGTTTTGAAGCTTGCCAAGAGGGTCCATGTGTGTTACATGATCATAATATGCTCCCTAAAGTTCATGAAAGTCAAGAGATCACAAAGAATGGCAAAGGCATGGAAGCAGAGCTAGGGTTTTTCCTGCACAGATGACCAAAATTAGGGATTTGGTTTCAGAGGCCTTAACTCCAATTTTTTTGGTCATTCTTGTTTCTATTGTTCTTAATATGTTATAAGGATCATGTGTACCAAGTTTGATGAAGAAGTTCATTGTGGAAGTCATCTGATCATTAGGTAACTTCTTGAGCAAGTAAAGTCAAAATCAGAGCATCTGAGGCCCCCAACAAGGGTACCAAAGGGTCATCATCATCATTTTGAGTCTCTATGATCTTTATTTGATCTTATAAGTGTTTGGAAGTTCTCAAAATTTAAGAATTTTGGGCCAAATGCAAACTTGCCATTTTTGGAAATGACTTGTAATGGAAACTTTCCATTTTGGGAAAGATTTTCAACCTCCTCTTTCATGACCAAAAATGCTTCAAATGAAAAATTCTTGGGCACGAAAGTTGTAGATTATGTCTTTCCCTTTTCATAAAGTATTAGAACATGTCTTGATTCATCCTAGAACTCAAGATATGGCCTTTCAAAGTTGGCAAAAATCCTATAATTTTCAAGTTCATGCCAAAGAGGGAATTTTGCAATTTCACTTGCCAAGCCTTTTTATGACCTCTAATCAACTTCTATGCATCATAACATGTCAAGGCAATTTCCAAAGATCAGAATTGGCCCAAGATTGCATATTTTTCATGACTTGATCTTTAAGAAATCTCAAAAGGGCCAAAACACACAAACTTTGCAAAATGCATTGGAACCTTCCATCCACTTGTGCCAACTGCATAAAACCAATTCTATGGCCCTCCTTGATGAAAGTTGAGGCCAGACACCCCGTGAAGCCAGCTCTGCCATGGCCCATGCCTATGGTACAAAAACTTTTGACTTTTTGCAACTTGCCCATACCAATCAAACCATGCTACTAACCACTCTCTGACCAATCAAGACATTACATACAAACATTATGGAGCTCATTTGACACAAGAAGCAAGCCTGCAAGCTCCCACAACTCAGAATCCCAAAAATCACCATAGAACTTCATCTCTTCGAATTGCACAACACAACCATCAAACCTCAAAACAAACTTCACCAATCATCTTCAAATGATCCATAGAACACAAAACACCCTCTGAAAAGCCCTAAAACACAACCAAACCAAAACACGATTCTTGGTGCAGAGGAGTTGTACCTCTCAAACCAAGCCACACAAACTTGTTCTAAGCATTGCAACATCATCAAGGGGTTCATTGGAGGTGGATTGAACCAAGAAAGAGGCCAGAAAGCTCAGGGAGTGAAAGCTTTATCTCAGGTAGCCCCTTAGAACTTTTTTTCCAGAAGCTTTATTTCATGTTCTAGAAATGTTCCCCATGCTCTCCTGATCACACTTCACTTGTTGGTTTTGAAAATGATGAAGAAACAAGCATGAACCGTATCTCTGAAACTTTGACCTAAATTTTGTTCTTCGTCGATTCTCTTTGTTTATGCATGATTAATTGTTTTTGTTGCTGGATTTGAGTTTGTTGATGTTTAAAGATCAATTATGGAGATTTTGGTGAGTTTTTATGGAGGTATGAGTGAACTCAAGGGAGGGGGGTGCCGGAGAAGATGACCGGAGCTAGCTCCGGTCACCTGAAAGTGCTTAGGGTTCTTAATTAGGGTTTAAACCTCAGTTTAAATGTGGACTGTAGGATATGAGTTTCGCGCGTGGATGAAGGGCCCAGATGCCTCATTAAAATCCTAATCAGTTTATTAGGTTAATTAATTAAGATTAATTTAAATTACGCCAGATCAGATCCTGACCACACAAATGCGCGCCAGACAACTCCCTCCCTTTTTATTTGAATCTGGACCTTTGGATGCGTTTACTTTTCATTTATTTCATTTTTATTTCATTTTTATTCATTTCTTTTGCATATTTTATTTAAAATAGTTAAAAACATCACAAAAATACAATCTTTTGCATTTCTGATCCAAATATTTTTCTCAACCAAAAATGATTTTTATTTTATTTTTTGCATTAAAAAGGTATTTTAAAAATATTTAAATGTTATTTTTAATTAATTAAGGATTTTAATTAATTAAAAATACATTTAGGTTACTAAAAATCACCAAAAAATTCATGAACCATTCCAATACATTTAGAAACATTTTCAAACTCATCATACAAATTTCTTTTTAGGTTTGATCATAATTTTACAATTTTCTTTGAATTAGGGTTCTTAAAAAATCACATTTTCTAACCCTAACTTGAAAATTCATTTCTGCCTAACCATGATGAGTTTGAATTTGATTCTTTTTTAATTGTTTCACATATTGCATGTAGTTTCTAGGTTATTTTTCTCATGGATTTATCTTGCATTTTCAATTTGATTTGCATTTTCCCTTAAGAACCACCCAAAAACCCTAGCAAACTTAGAAAATCCATAACTTTCAATAGGATTAGCTTCTGACCTTCTCCTTTGGAATTTGACCTTGTATGGGTTTAGAGTTTGAATTGAGCTTGATTTCAATTTTTTATCATGTTGTATGCTTCTGTTTTGTTCATTTGCATCTCATACATTCATAAAACCCTAATTTCTCATGTTCATTTGCATTCTCCTTTGCATATCATCATCACATGAACTTGCCATGACATTTCAAACATTCATATGGCATCTTAAACATATTAAGGCATGCTTGAACATTGCTTGATCATTTATTCATTCATTTTCTATGTCTTACATTCATTACATTTCATAAACATCCATGTGTTTTCAAACTTCTAACACATGCTTTCATGACATCTCATCTTTGTATGAACATTCATATGCATATTGTATGACTTTGCATCATCTCATATGCCATTTGCATTGCATAATCACTTCTGACTTTGGTCTTTGCATCTTATTTCATTTCATTTCCTTTTGCTTTATGTCTTATGCATCCATACTAACATTTTCAGGAACTTTTGGTAAGTTATGTGGGAAGTGGATTTGCCTTCACTTACCATCTTTTCTCATCATTCATATGCATTTTTACATATCTTTGAAGTGAATCTAATTCACTTATATCCCATCCTTCTTACTTTCTTTCTTTTAAGTTACTTATCTTCTTCAGGAAGTAAGTAACTTGTTCTTCTTTTTCCTTCCCTTTTCATCTGCTTCTTCCATTGGTGGCCTTGAAGATCTTTTCTCTTAATCCTAACAAACCATAGGATACCCAAGTATGATAACTTTTAGGGTTGTGTATAGTCCCCCTTAGTCTTTTACCTTTGAGTCTCCTTGAGTCTCTCTTCTCATCTCAATAATCAGAGACTAAACTCTTAAAGCTTTAGGACTTTGAATTAGGGTTATGCCTGCATCCTTCTCTTAGGATGAAGTGTATAACTTTAATCCTAAGTGTTAAACCTTTAATTTGTTTACACCTCTTAATCAAATCACACTAATAATCACCAAGACTTTATCTTGTAACTTGGACCTTACATTAGGGTTCTATCTCTTCCTTATGGTTAAGAGGGACTAACCCTAGTGTTTAATGGACAAGTCCCCCTCAAGTTGTCTTACAAACCATAAAATTCACTTCTTAATCTCATCCCTTAATTAAAATCCACTTAATAAAGGTTTGTTATATAATGAATTTAATCCCTAACCATGTATTAAGTTGAGGTTCTTCCTCAGATTAAGTGTTCTCATCTATTAATCTTCTATTAGGATGGTGTAATGAGTTCATTAATTTGTGATTAGAGATTAAACTCATTACTTAACACTAAACAAAAACCCAAAAAACATCTAATTAATCACAAGCAGGTTAATGATCTTAATCCTACATCATCATGGTAATTAATTTGAGATGATTATCTCACACTTAAGTAGGCTCATTATCTCTAATCAGGGAGGATATAAGGAGTTTACAAACCCTTGGTTTAGGCTTAAGCTCATTAACTTATGCAAAACACCAAAAACAATAACAAGACTGAAAATACAAAAACAAACAATAATCGTCTCCTCCGGGATTCTTTTCTCATCACACTCATTCACAAACGAGAACTTGCTTCTTCCGTCTAATTCAAGACAGTTAGCACTCGAGCCAGACGAGGCATACACTTGAGCATAGGCAAGCAAGTAGTTCACAGTAAAATTTATTTTCAGTCTCTTTGAGTCGAACTACGGTGTTCTGACTTCCTCATTGCACGCGAGGATACATAGGCATAACTTAACAGTTATCGAACAAAAGTCTCTTTGTCTTCCCCCTCTTTCAGCATTCTTTCTAAAGCCTCAGTCCCTGAGCAATTCACCTTTTGCACTGACACTTGTACATTCATTCTTAGCTTTTTCACACGGATAGCACATACACTTACCCCTTTTAAACACAATCTCGTAAGCGTGGATCCCGTCGAGTACGACGAACAATTTGGGTGCTAATACCTTCCCAGGTTGTAACCAACCCCTTTTCTCAGTTTCTCTGGTTCACAATCGTCTTATCCATCTTTTTCTAGGTTTATGCAGCATTACCTTTCCTTCGTGATAAAAATGCCTAGCTGGCGACTCTATTCAATTCATTTCATTTTCTCTTTTCGCTGACCGTTCGCGTCTGCACCGGGATACAAATCTTCGGGAGCGATATCTTGGCGATTCTGCTGGGGGAGAGAGATCTATCTTGCAACCAGGGCTTCTGGTTCTTTTTGTGGGTTTCTCCTAGTGCTTTTTTTATTTGTGTTTATGGGGGTGTTATGTGCTATATGTGCTTTTTGTTTATTGCTTGATTTATCGCTTTCTGTATAGCTTTGTTTATCGCTTTCATTTACTGTTTTTATGCATTTCATACTATTATCATCATATCATGTGTTGGATCTATTGTTTGCCTAGGTGGGAGGGATATTCAGTGAGTAAGGTTCCATAACGGGAGCCTGAGTGACCCATAGGATATAGTGGCTTCATATTCTTTCCCATTCCATTTCGGTCTGGTGCGGGAATATGAAACACGGTTCAGACATGGGTTTCTTCTTGAGAACTATGTGCTACGGATTTCCTGTAGTACTAGGGCTATCTGGAAAGCCTGCTAAGTCTGGATGACCTTTTTAGATGACCTTCAGCATCTGAGGTGAATTAGAGGAGGATCCTTTATGATTAATATAAACATTGTACCTCTGAGTTAGAAGTGTTTACACTTCTCATAACTGATCCAAGTATGAGGATCCTTGTTCTAGAACAATACCTGTGAGGGGGTTGGGATGTTTACAGGTTTGCATGAACCCTTGGCCTCGTCATACCCTGTTACCAGATTTGTTTTAAGGTTACATCATTTTGGACCGATCCTATGAAACCCTGGACTTGTGACTCTTTATTTGAGTCCCCCACCTGGTTACTGGTTCTCTAGCCTCCATCTGGACTTATGAACACACATGGACCTTATCAAAGCAGATAACAAATCAGCACTTGATCACAAACCCTTGCATACCATTCTGCATACATCATCTTGCATCATTTTAACATTTTTCTATTTGTTTTACAGGGTATCCACATCTTATTTGGTTTGGTTTTGACTATTCTTCTGCATCAACCATCTTCATCAGCTATCTTCATCAGAGATTCTCTTTAGCACCTTCATCAGTTGCCTTCATCAATTGCCTTCATCAGAGATTATCTTTAGCACCTTCATCAACATCCATTATCAGTATGGACCCATCCAGGAAGAGCAACATTACTTATCATTTCTTTGAGCCCTCTCTAGCAGGCATCAGGCAGATTCAGGCACTCATCACTCCTGATCATGTCCCTTTATTCAGGGAACACTATGGTGGTATCATGGACATGATCATGGACTTGGATGCATCACAGAGGAGCATGATCCACACTTGCCTTCAGTTCTATGACCCTCCTCTCAGATGTTTTACCTTTCCAGACTTTCAGTTGGGCCCTTTGTTAGAGGAGTTTTCCATGTTATTGGGTGTCCCCATCAGGAGAGTGATTCCTTTCAACCCTGAGATGACTGCTCCTAGGAATGAGCAAATAGAGAAGGCCCTGTATTTGGAAGCCACCATCATTTATCAGCATATGACCACCAAGGCTGGAATCTCAGGCCTCCATTTAGACTTCTTGATCACTCAGGCCACTAGTCATACTGCAGCAGGGAAGTGGGAAACTATTTGTGCTCTCTTGGCCCTTAGCATATATGGTATCATCTTGTTTGCAGACGAGCCTAAGTTTGTAAGCAAGAGTGCTATCCATCTCTTCCTGCTGAAGAATCCAATTCCTACCTTACTCGAGGATTTCTATTACTCAGTGCATCAGAGAAATGAGAAACAGAGGGGAAGATTAGTCAGATGTTGTGCACCTCTCTTCTACTGTTGGCTATTGAGACACTTGCCAAAGACAGAAGCTTTCTTGAATCCTCGTCAGTCAAGAAATTGGGCTAAGAGAATGATTGCTCTCACTTTAGAAGACATCAAGTGGTGCACTCAGAGCATCAAAGGCAGGGACATAATCACCAGTTGTGGGCAGTATCCCAATTACCTCTGATTGGAGTGAAGGGTTGCATCAACTACAATCCTTTGTTTTTCAAAAAGCTATTAGGGTATGCCTTAGTACATCCACCAAGAGAGCATGACTTATCAGAAACCCTTTACTGTGACATTCAGAATAATCATGTTATCGTCCGACAAGCAGCCTGGGCTTGGGATAACATTCAGACAAAAGGGACTGCCATTCTTGGCAAGTGCAACAACATAGCTTCAGCTCAGTATATTGATTGGTCTCGTACTAGAAGAAAGATCACCCGCATGCCATTCACCCCGGAGGAGGTGCCAGGACCATCAGCAGTAGAGCCTGCAGCTACAGTCAGTTTAGAGGAGTTTGAGAAGTTGAAAGAGAGGAATACTCAGCTTCCTGAAGCTCTAAAGAAGACCCTCTGGGAGAGGAATGATAGTCATCTAGACAATGAGAGGTTAGAGAAGCTCCGGATCGAGCATATGACCAAGATTGAGAAGACATATGATTACATCAGAAGAGCCCGAGCATGGGAGTTGGTATTGAAGAATGCTTGCAAAGAAGCCAAGATTCAGAAAGCCAGAGCTGAACACTACTTGGAAGAGAGTCAGGCTAGATGGATCAGAATCACTGAAGCTCGTTCACAGGAAGATCAGAGGACACAGGCTAGGATAGAGCAGCTAGAAGCTAATGAGAAGAAGAGTCAGGAAACCTTGTTAGCAGCACATAAGGAAATCTCCAAGTTGAAACTCCGGGAGGGGTTGAAGAGATCCAAAGACCAAGACAAGTATAAGAAGTTGACAAATGCTATTGCCACCAGGAACTTTCTTATCAGGACCATCACAGAGCATCCAGTTGGACCAGTAACTGATGCTCTCCTGAAGGAAGTCAAAGAGGATGAATTTGGGCTGAATGTTTGATTTCATTGTATTTGTGCTTCATTTTGTTTGTACTTTTGTTGATTTTGTTGTATTTTGACCCATCATGGGAACTTGTTGTAATCCTGAACTATGTATCTTTACATTTTGTAATATATGGTTTGTGTGTTATTCTTTGGGCTTCATTTGTCTTCAACATCATCATTCCTCGAGGTCTGGAAGGTCAAAACCAAAGAACCAAACTGGATACCCTTGGAAGACAAATAGACATATTGCATTGCATACTAACATCATTTCTTTGTTTTGTAGGTATTTTATGTTGTTTGTTTTCTCACTTTGTTGTGGTTTCAGGAAACATTGCTCGTAGGAGGGTCTTCCCCATCAACAGAGTTCACTGGTATCCTACAAGAAACAAACTTCTGAGCTTACAGATGAACTAAGTTCAGTAAGATTTGACTGACGTAAGAACTCAGATGGCTAATGAAAGAACTAAAATGAGGGCTCAGATGAACCAGTTCATGGTAGTAATGACTGGATTGGCCCAAAGCCAAGAAAGATTAAGAGAGTTGGTCGAGCGGCAAACTCCTGAAGAAAATCACCCAGGTACAGGGGGTACCAGCAACAATGATCATGTACAGCCCCGTACTGACTCCCCGGAGTTTGGGCCTCATCTCAACCCTAAAGATAATGCTATCAAGAACACCCAAGGTAATACTGGAGGGCGTGCCTTGCAAGAGGACCCTCAAGAGGAACAGTTCACTGTAGTTGGAGCTGGAGATGAAATTTATGATCTTCGTCTGAACGAGATAGCAGAAAAGCTGAGATCTTTGGAGTCCCAAAAGTCCTTAGGATTTGATGTTATGGACATGGGCCTAGTTGAGGGAGTAAGAATTCCTCACAAATTCAAACCTCCCTGCTTTGAAAGATATAACGGTACCTCTTGTTCTCGGACCCATCTTTAATCTTTCCTGGGAAGATTAAAGGCTTACACCATGGATTAAAAGTTATGGACGTTTTACTTTGAGGATAGCTTGACCGGGGCATCCCGTGAGTGGTACTCTCATCTGACTAGGGCCATAATCAGAAATTAGAAGGATCTGGCCGAGGCTTTCATACGCCAATATCAATACAATTTAGACATGGCTCCTAACTGAACTCTCCTAATGGGTATGTCACAATCCTCCAGAGAAAGCTTCAGAGAGTATGCTCAAAGATGGAGGTAGTTAGTTGCTGCTGTTCAACCTCCAATGCCGGAAAGAGAAATGGAAGATATGTTCATGAACACCCTACAGGGGACATACATTGATAGGTTGGCTGCTTTCTCTTCCACTAGCTTTGCTGACGTGGTCATAGCAGGAGAGAGGATTGAAATTTTGTTAAAGATGGGTAAAATTTGTGATAACGGCACCAGCTCCAGTAGCACAAGGAAACCTTTTGCAGGGCCTCGCAGGTCGGGTGAAACCAATTCAATACACATGGGCAGAGGTAGGCCCCAGTATATGCCAAGATCAAAAGTCGATGTCACTATTCCCACTCCATCACCTCAACAACAATACACTCCGTAACCACAACATTTCCCTCAACAACAACATTTTCCTCAACAAAGGTCTTACAACAACAACAACAGCCAACAACAACATCCTTTCCAGCAAAGGCCATCTCAAATCAACAGGGTAATCAATCCTATCCCAATGCCCTATGCCACTTTGCTACCTCAACTTTTGAAGCTTAATCTTGTTGAATTAAGGACTCTGGCTCCACCAGATCCTCAAAACCTTCCAAGGAATTATGACGTCAATGCCAGATGTGCCTTCCATTCCAATGCACCTGGTCATACCACAGAAAAGTGCAGAGCTTTGCATATGAAGGTCTAGGATCTAGTTGATTCAAAGGCTTTAAATTTTGCACCTCCTCCTAACATCATAAAGAATCCTATGCCTAGCCATTGTGGGCCTAGGATAAATGCAATTGAGGAGGATCAACCAGTGAACCTAGTTGAAGATATTGCAAGCATTCAAACACCTCTGGCCGAGGTTAAAGCTCAACTTTTAAAGTGCCAGGTGTTCCCAGGTTGTGAGGCCTGCTGTGAATCTTGCAAAGTTTCCGCCAATGGTTGTGCAAGTTTAAGAAGTGGCATCAATGGCCTTATCAGAGAAGGTATCTTGCAGATAACATCAACGGTTTCTACAACATCAACAATTCCTCCTACAACAACAACAAACACCCCTCTTCCAACTTCAAAAACAATTGTTCCGATAGACTCTGCTACAAAGTCAACAATCATCTCTTCTACCACTTCAACAAATATTAGTTCAACCACATCCGCTTCTACAACTACAGCAACCATTAATAATGACATCTCCACAGTCACCATATACTACGACCCGACAATGGTCCCCGATTCCAACAATTTTCAGCAACAATCTCAACAACCACCCAACTTTAGTCTTCCACCACCACTATCAGTCAGAAGTTCTGTTACCATATATTACGATCCACAGACAATAACAGTTCCTACTTCCGCTGCAATCAGTCCAGTCACCATCACGGTACCTGGACCCATCCCATATGAAAAATATAATGTTGTGCCATGGCACTATGGTTCAGACCTCTACTGCAACGGGGAGAGAGTCGCTCTTGATTCTTCAACTTACACACCATAGATCGATAATTTCGGGGGAGGCGGAGGCTTCACTCGAAGCGGATGTCTCTTCGCGTCACAAATTCCAAGAGTAAATGATGAGGTAGAAGCTGCTACCAAAGCTAAAGTCAAAAATGTGGTGCCTGAAGAACCATTGGAAAAAGAAGCTCATAAAACGTCCTTTGATCAGGATGTGGATGGATTTATGAGGATAATCAAGAGAAGCAATTATAAGGTTGTGGATCAGCTCCACCAGACTCCTTCCAAGATCTCCATTATATCATTGTTGTTGTGTTCCGAAGCTCATCGAGATGCATTACTTAAAGTCCTGCACGTAGCCTACGTGCCCGAGGAGATCACGGTGAATCAGCTAGAAATGGTGGTTTCTAATGTTAATACTAGTCATGGACTAGGCTTCACCAATGCTGATTTGACTATGGAAGGTCGTCATCACAATAAAGCTTTGCATATCACTCTAGAGTGTAAAGGGGTTGTGCTTTCACATGTTCTAGTTGACACTGGGTCTTCACTCAATGTCTTGCTGAAGAAAGCCCTTGTTAAGCTTGAACATGATGGTATAGCTCTCCGACCAAGCAATCTGGTGGTTAGAGCTTTTGATGGTTCCAAGAGGTCTGTTCTTGGAGAAGTGGAGCTGCCTGTGATAATTGGCCCGCAGGTCTTTCAAACTACTTTCTACGTGATGGACATTCAGCAGGCCTACAGTTGTTTGTTGGGTCGACCATGGATTCACGCTGCTGGTGCAGTTACGTCGACCCTACACCAGAAATTAAAATACAAATGGGAAGGGCAAATTATCACAATTTGTGGTGAAGAAGACATTTTTGTTAGCCATCTGGCCTCCTACAAATATATTGAGATGGATGGTGAAATCCACGAGACCATGAGCCAAGGTTTCGAAGCACTGAACGTCAACGAGGCGACAACTGAAGTATTTTTTGTATCCCAAGAGGATAGGATGAGTACTTCAAGTGTCTCCTACCAACAAGCTCGGAAGGTTGTTGAAGATGGGAACGCCCAAGGCTGGGGCAAGCTGTTGCCCGTGGAGAAGAAGGAGGACATATTCGGTTTGGGTTACAAACCATTTCGATAAGATCAAGCAGAGGCTGCTAAGGAGCCCAAGTTCATAAGTGGGGGAATGCTGACCCCAGATGATGTCAATAACGTGGAAGACGAGGCTGAAAGCAACCTCAACCTGGAGAGCTGGATTCGTCCAAGGATCTCGGGCCAACAAGTTCGTAACTGGTCTTCCCAGGAAATTATAAGGGTTACTCCTGCAGAGTAATTATTATTTCCTGCTTAAGCATTTATCAAGTCCCGCATCTTGCCCAAGGTGTCAGGACTCATTTTGTAACAGGGCCATATTTGTATTTTGTGCAAATGGAATATCAATGAACAATGGACATCTTTTGCAAACAATTTTCTTTTTTCGCTCACTGTCTTTTCATTTTTGTTAGTTTTCGCACAAAACAATAAATGGAAATGTTTTCAAAATAATAACTTCATTTACATTTTTCTAAACAAGATTAAAATTAATTAGGCAAAAGAAAAAATCTCAACCCTTGCAGAGATAATCCTCCAGATTGCACCGACAACAGCACTGTTATGACCTTGTATGACTTCGACAATCCAATTAATCAAGCAGATGAAAGGGTCGATGAAGACTATGAGTTGCCTGAAGATTTGGCCAGGTTGTTAAGGCAAGAGGAAAAAGTGATTACTCCTCATCAGGAGGAAATTGAAACTGTTAACCTTGGTACAGAGGAAGATATGAAAGAAGTGAAGATTGGGGCCAATCTGCAAGCTCCAGTAAAGGAACAACTCATCAGTATGCTGCGAGAATATGTC
The DNA here is from genome assembly GCA_963966055.1 of Lathyrus aphaca. NCBI lineage: Eukaryota > Viridiplantae > Streptophyta > Magnoliopsida > Fabales > Fabaceae > Lathyrus > Lathyrus aphaca. The sequence goes on along the minus strand of OZ014525.1, from coordinate 458,362,617 downwards.
GACGTCTTTGTTTGGTCCTATCAATATATGCCAGGTCTAGATACGAATATTGTCATGCACAGGCTACCCTTGAAAGAAGATTACCCTCCAGTTAAACAGAAGTTACGCCGCACTCACCCAGATATGGCCATGAAGATTAAGGAAGAAGTACAAAAGCAATGGGACGCCGGTTTCCTTGCTGTAACTAGTTACCCGCCGTGGGTTGCTAACATTGTACCCGTGCCTAAGAAGGATAGCAAGGTGCATATGTGTGTGGATTACCGGGACCAAAACAGAGCTAGCTCGAAGGATGATTTCCCATTACCTCACATTGATGTATTGGTAGAAAACACAGCTCAGTTCTCGGTATTTTCTTTCATGGACGGATTTTCTGGATACAATCAGATCAAGATTTCACCCGAAGACATGGAGAAAACAACTTTCATCACACCTTGGGGCACATTTTGTTACAAGGTAATGTCGTTTGGACTGAAGAACGTCGGTGCAACATACCAACGGGCTATGGTAACGTTATTCCACGATATGATCCACAAAGAAATCAAATGCTATGTGGATGATATGATTGCCAAGTTCCTTACTGAAGAAGATCATCTGGTGAATCTGCTGAAGTTGTTTAAGCGTCTAAGGAAGTATCAGCTGAAGTTGAACCCCAACAAGTGCACATTCGGGGTACGTTCCGGTAAGCTGGTGGGATTTATTGTAAGTGAAAAGGGAATTGAGGTTGATCCCGACAAAGTCAAAGCTATTCAGAAAATGCCTGCACCCAAGACTGAGAAAGAAGTTTGAGGGTTCCTGGGTAGATTGAACTACATATCAAGGTTCATATCTCACCTCACCGCAACTTGTGAACCCTTGTTCAAACTGTTAAGGAATGAACAAATAGTTAGGTGGAACGATGATTGTCAGAAAGCTTTTGACAAAATCAAGGAGTACCTGCAAGAACCTCCAATTCTCATGCCTCCAATTGAAGGAAGACCTCTAATTATGTACCTGACAGTATTAGAAGGATCAATGGGGTGTGTGTTAGGCCAGCATGATGAGTTTGGTCGAAAAGAGTATGCAATATACTACCTAAGCAAAAAGTTTACCGACTGTGAACAACGTTATTCACTGCTCGAGAAAACTTGATGTGCTTTAGCATGGACTGCTCGCCGACTAAGACAGTATATGTTGACTCATACTACTTTATTGATCTCAAAGATGGATCCAGTCAAGTACATATTTGAGAAGCCATCACTTATCGGAAGGGTTGCCAGATGGAAAATGATTCTAACAGAGTATGATATTCAGTACACTTCTCAAAAAGCCATCAAGGGCAATGTATTGTCTGACTATTTGGCTGAGCAACCCATTGATGATTACCAGCCCATGAGATTTGACTTCCTTGATGAAGACATCATGTACTTAAAAGCAAAATATTATGAAGAGCCAGTTCACACTGAAGGGCCTGATCCAGAAGAAGCATGGAATATGATGTTTGACGGGGCTGTCAATATGAACGGTCATGGAGTTGGTGCAGTTCTTATTACACCTAAAGGAGATCACATGCCTTTCTCGGCAAAAATCACCTTTGCCTGCACTAATAACAAAGCAGAATACGAAGCTTGTATCATGGGTCTTTAGGAAGCCATTGACCTCAGGATCAAAACCTTGAATGTATTCGGAGATTCGGCTTTGGTAATCAACCAGACCAACGACAAATGTTACACTCATAAGGAGTATCTGATTCCTTACCGTGATTATACGAGGAGATTGTTGACCTTCTTCACAATGGTTAAGCTTGAATACATCCCTCGAGATGAGAATCAGTTTGCAGACGCTTTGGCTACCATTTCATCCATGATTAAAGTACAAGCTACCAATTATGTGTCTCGGATTTTGGTATCCAGACTGGACAACCCGGCATATATATTCTCTATGGACACTGCTAGTGACGACAAGCCTTGGTTCCACGACATCAAATGCTTCTAAGAGAATCGGACATACCCCTCTGGGGCATCATCCAATGATAAGAAGACGTTAAGAAGGCTGGACGGCAGTTTCTTCCTCAATACTGATGGTTCATTATACAAGCGAAACTTCGACATGGTCCTGCTCATATGTGTTGACAAGAAGGAAGCGGACCTCCTGATGCACGAAGTACATGAAGGTTCATTCGGTACCCATGCCGGAGGACATGCAATGGCAAAGAAGTTGTTAAGATCGGGTTACTACTGGATCACAATGGATGCAGACTGTTGTGCCTATGCCAGAAAATTCCACAAATGCCAGATCTACGCAGATAAAGTGCATATGCCTCCGAATCCTTTAAATTTAATGTCTTCACCTTGGCCTTTTTCCATGTGGGGCATTGACATGATTGGAAAGATTGAACTGACTGCTTCAAATGGACACCGATTCATCCTGGTAGCCATTGATTACTTCACCAAATGGGTCGAAGCAGCTTCGTATGTGAACGTCACCAGACAAGTGGTAGCTAGATTTCTAAAAAGAGACAACATCTGTCGATATGGAGTTCCCGAGCGAATCATTACTGATAATGGTTCCAACTTGAACAACAAAATGATGGCAGAACTTTTCCGGGACTTCAAAATCCTACATCACAACTCTTCTCCTTACAGGCCAAAGATGAATGGCGCTGTTGAGGCTGCTAACAAGAACATCAAGAAGATTGTGCAGAAGATGGTAATTACCTACAAAGACTGGCATGAGATGCTACCATTTGCTTTGCATGGGTACCGAACCTCAATCATAACATCTACTGGGGCAACGCCTTATCAGCTTGTGTATGGTATGGAAGTTGTCCTACGGGTAGTGATGGATGTGAAACTGGATGAAGCAGAATGGATCCGGTCCCGATACAATCAACTGAATCTGATTGAAGAGAAAAGATTATATGCCATCTGTCATGGGCAGTTATATCAGAAAAGAATCCTTCCTCCTCATATAGACCACATGGGCAAGTGGACACTAAACTATGAAGGTCCCTATGTGATAACTAAAGTCTTCTCAGGTGGAGCACTGATACTCGTAACCATGGATGGTGAAGACTTCCTGTCTCCTGTGAATTTAGATGCAGTTAAAAAATACTTCGCATAAAATGACCCGCTGGACATAAAAACAGAATGTAAGTCCAAGCTGAAATAGGGCATCCCGGCGAGTCAAAAACAGAATAAAAGACTCGGGATAAAATAAGGGAAAAATTAAAAAAATGTGTACACCCGCTGAGCTGAAAAGCCGCATTGGACAGCTCAGGCAAAAATGGGTATCCCGGTGGATTGAAAACCTGAAAGGGCGATCCACGCAAAATCAGGGAATAAGCGAACAACATCATTCTGAATTCGTCTGTATCACTCACAACATGGCAAGCTTCGAAAGGATAAAGCGTCAGTCAGAATCAACCTTCTTCAGAAAGCGGGATAAGAAGAACGTCAAGGTCATACAGGTCATAGCAAAGGAAGCTCACTGGAGCGTCATCTTCAACATTGCCAACACTTTTATTTTCTCAATTTACAGCAATCTCCTCCTTCCAGGGGATTCTCTTCTTTGACTGTACTTTCCTATTCAGGGCACACAAATCAATAAAATCAGAGTTTTCAGTCACACTTTGTTTTGTACATTTTTGTGTCGTTTGCAAAATGTCCAATGTCCACAATACAACACTTGCATAAAACATATGAGCTATTTTATTAAATGCTTGTAGGAAATATGTTACTTTCAGGTAAATCTAACTCCTATGACGGAATCCGGTTAAGGATACTCAGGACACTTGTGTGTTTTCCTTTGTCTTAACAGGTTGCAGGTACTCAAAACAGACAATCTTTCGCAACATGGGACATATCAAGCATTACATCCCCAGCACACTACTTCCCAGAAGTTATCTCCTCCCTGAGCGGGACCTCCCGAGCAGTGCCTGACAGCCTCTTCCACAACAAAGTGGTCCAAGAACTTTCTTTTCCCCACCAGAGATACCAGATTTCTCTCATCCTCAGCAGATTTGGTGGAATTGATTACCCACAGAATTTCCTCCCCAGAAGAGCAATACCTGAAACACGTTCCCAATAGAGTTGCCAAAACTTCCTCATCCCCGCAAGGAGTCCTCCCTCCGGGCAGATCAATCAATGATCTCTGTCCCTAGCTGATTCCTCTCTCCAAACAGATCAGCCAGAGATCTTCATCCCTGCAGGATCCGAATCTCGGATCGAGTTTCTCACTTGCATAAACATAGCATTCGCATCATATTTCCCAAAATAAGCGTAGCATTCCGTCTAATACAGAGCATTACAGTAAAAATCAAACATTTGCATGATCACGAGCCAGATTCGAGCCAGTCACCTGCAAATACCATCATCATTTCATCAACAATATACAAAACTCATATCCCCCGCAGATAAAAGCCAAAGCATCCCCTTTGCACTCTCAAAACACAGATGCCTATTTATACTTATACATGCTCTTTTTGACACCCGCCCGTGTCATCTTATCCCCCCGCAGGTCACCAGAATACCTTCAGCACTCTCAAATACAAATATTTGTTCATAACTTGTATATGCTCTTTTTGACACTCGTCCGTGTCATACTTCCCTAGCTAGTCAAACATTTGTTCGTGTCTTGCACATACTTCACTAATAGATCAACACTTGTACATATATAATCCTTTGATACTCGTCCGTATCTTGTATATATCACCCCTAGGCAGAATAAACACTTGTCCGTGTTCCTTGATTAACCAATTGATACTCGTCCGTATCATCATCCTTAAAAAACACGTGTCAGCGTTTGTTTCTATCGATACCCGTCCGTATCATCATCCTTGAAAAACACGTGTCACCGTTTGTTTCTATCGATACCCGTCCGTATCGTGGCCCTAAGGATGCTCGTCCGTATATTTAATCCATACACACCGTCAAGCACTTATATCTTTTGTTTTTGAAGGCGTAAGCACTCATTCGTGTTTACCATTCCCCAGTAAGTCGTCAACAAAACAACTTTCTTCTATCCGACATTCGTCCTATGTCGTGATACTTTCGGCAGCCGTCCCCTGCCAGGTGATCATCCTTCACCTTCGGATGATCGTCCCTCATCCTTTTCCCCAGTGGAATCTCCATTATTGGAACCTTCTATCCGGCATTCGTCCTGTGTCATGATATTTTTAGCAGCCGTCCCCTGCTAGTTGATCGTCCTTCACCTTTTGATGACCGTCCCTCATCATTTATCTGATGGTCGTCCCCATCATTGATCTCGTTATCCGACATTCATCATATGTCGTGATAATCCCCGAGAGCAGCCGTACCCTGCTAGGTAATCGTCCTTCACCTCTTGATGACCGCCCTTCATCATTCTTATCTGATGGCCATCCCCATCGGTTGCCTTTTCTATCCGACATTCGTCCTATGTCGTGATATTTTCAGCAGCCGTCCCCTGCTAGGTGATCGTCCTTCACCTTTGATGACCGTCCCTCATCATTATTTCATTTATTCTTTAACCCGATGGTCGTCCCCGTCATTGTTTACTTTACTTTCCAAACCTGATGACAGTCCCCGTCATTGCTTTCCTCAAACCCCCAGAGAGTTTTATTTCCTTACCCGATGGTTGACCCCGTCGTGGTTTCTTTATTTCCCCAGCTTGTCGACCGTCCCCATCATTGCTTAACTTATCATTTTATCCCCAACACTCGTCCTCTGCTCGATGGTTGTCCTCCATCACCTTCATTTGATAATCATACTATACCATCTTTTACAATTTATATCCCTTTTCTTCTTCTCCCCAGTGAGTGCAAATTGTGGACTGTCTTTGGTATTCAACCACAAGTTATCTTGTTTGTCTGTTAAGTCGGGCGCTTACACCCTGCACAGCTAACTCATGCTTGAATAGCGGCAGCTGTAAATACCCCAAATTTTCCCTCACTTTTTCTCACACCATGGCTTGTGATCTTTCATTTTTGCATTAGCATAAGCATACCATCTCATATTGCATATTTGTTTCACTACATAGTTCCATTTTCATCTGCATCTAGGGTTTGTGATCTGAGCAATCCAAGAATCAATTTGAGCCATCCCAATGGTTTTGAAGCTTTCCAAGAGGGTCCATGTGTGTTCCATGATCATAATATTCTCCCCAAAGTTCATGAAAGTCAAGAGATCACAAAGAATGGCAAAGGCTTGGAAGAAGAGCTAGGGTTTTTCCTACACAAATGACCAAAATTAGGGTTTTGGTTTCAGAGGCCTTAACTCCAAATTTTTTTGGTCATTCTTGTTTCTAATGTTCTTAATATGTTATAAGGATCATGTGTAACAAGTTTGATGAATAAATTCGTTGTGGAAGTCATTTGATCATTGGGTAACTTCTTGAGCAAGTAAAGTCAAAATCAGGGCATCTGAGGCCCCCAACAAGGGTACCAAAGGGTCATCATCATCATTTTGAGTCTCTATGATCTTTATTTGATCTTAGAAGTGTTTGGAAGTTCACAAAGTTGAAGAATTTTGGGCCAAATGCAAACTTGCCATTTTTGGAAATGACTTGTAATGGAAACTTTCCATTTTGGGAAATATTTTCAACCTCCTCTTTCATGACCAAAAATGCTTCAAATGAAAAATTCTTGGGCATGAAAGTTGTAGATTATGTCTTTCCCTTTTCAAAAAGTACTACAACATGTCTTGATTCATCCTAGAACTCAAGATATGGCCTTTCAAATTTTGCAAAAATCCTATAATTTCAAGTTCATGCCAAAGAGGGAATTTTGCAATTTCACTTGCCAAGCCTTTTATGACCTCTAATCAACTTCTATGCATCATAACATGTCAAGGCAACTTCCAAAGATCAGAATTGGCCCAAGATTGCATAGTTTTCATGACGTGATCTTTATGAAATCTCAAAAGGGCCAAAACACACAAACTTTGCAAAATTCCTTGGAACCTTCCATCCACTTGTGCCAGTTGCATAAAACCAATTCTATGGCCCTCCTTGATGCAAGCTAAGGCCAGACACCCCTTGAAGCCATCTCTTTCATGGCTCATGCCTAAGGTACAAAAACGTTTGACTTTTTGCAACTTGCCCATACCAATCAAACCATGCCACTAACCACTCTCTGACCAATCAAGACATTACATACAAACATTATGGAGCTCATTTGACACAAGAAGCAAGCCTGCAAGCTCCCACAACTCAGACTCCCAAAAATCACCATAGAACTTCATCTCTTCGAATTGCACAACACATCCATCAAACCTCAAAACAAACTTCACCAATCATCTTCAAATGGTCCATAGAACACAAAGCACCCTCTGAAAAGCCCTAAAACACAGCCAAACCAAAACACAATTCCTGGTGCAGAGGAGTTGTACCTCTCAAACCAAGCCACACAAACTTGTTCTAAGCATTGCAACATCATCAGGGGGTTCATTGGAGGTGGATTGAACCAAGAAAGAGGCCAGAAAGCTCTGGGAGTGAAAGCTTCATCTCAGGAAGCCCCTTAGAACTTTTTTTCCAGAAGCTTTATTTCATGTTCTAGAAATGTTCCCCATGCTCTCCTGATCACACTGCACTTTTTTGTTTTGAAAATGATGAAGAAACAAGCATGAACCGTATCTCTGGATTTGAGTTTGTTGATGTTTAAAGATCAATTCTGGAGATTTTGGTGCTTTTTTATGGAGGTTTGAGTGAACTCAGGGGAGGGGTGCCGGAGAAGATGACCGGAGCTAGCTCCGGTCACTTGAAAGTGCTTAGGGTTCTTAATTAAGGTTTAAACCTCAGTTTAAATGTGGACCGTAGGATGTGAGTTTCGCGCGTGGATGAAGGGCTCAGATGCCTCATTAAAACCCTATTCAGTGTAATTAGGTTAATTAATTAAGATTAATTTAAATTATGCCAGATCAGATCCTGACCACACAAATGCGCACCAGTCAACTCCATCCCTTTTTATTTGAATCTGGACCTTTGGATGCGTTTACTTTTCATTTATTTCATTTTTATTTCATTTTTATTCATTTCTTTTGCATATTTTATTTAAAATAGTTAAAAACATCACAAAAATATAATCTTTTGCATTTCTGATCCAAATATATTTCTCAACCAAAAATGATTTTTATTTTATTTTTTGCATTATAAAAGTATTTTAAAAATATTTAGATGTTATTTTTAGTTAATTAATGGATTTTAATTAATTAAAAATACATTTAGGTTTCTAAAAATCACCAAAAAATTCATGAACCATTCCAATACATTTAGAAACATTTTCAAACTCATCATATAAATTTATTTTTAGGTTTGATCATAATTTCACAATTTTCTTTGAATTAGGGTTCTTAAAAAATCACATTTTCTAACCCTAACTTGAAAAATTCATTTCTGCCTAACCATGATGAGTTTGAATTTGATTCTTTTTGTATTGTTTCAAATATTTCATTTAGTTTCTAGGTTATTTTTCTCATGAACTTATCTTGAATTTTCAATTTGATTTGCATTTTCCCTTAAGAACCACCCAAAAACCCTAGCAAACTTAGAAAATCCATAACTTTCAATAGGATTAGCTTCTGACCTTCTCCTTTGGGGTTTGACCTTGTATGGATTTAGGGTTTGAATTAATCTTGATTTCAATTTTTTTATCATGTTGTATGCTTCTGTTTTGTTCATTTGCATCTCATACATTCATAAAACCCTAATTTCTCATGTTCATTTGCATTCTCCTTTGCATATCATCATCACATGAACTTGCCATGACATTTCAAACATTCATATGACATCTTAGACATCTTAAGGCATGCTTGAATATTTCTTGATCATTTCTTCATTCATTTGCTATGTCTTACATTCATTACATTTCATAAACATCCATGTGTTATCAAACTTCTAAACATGCTTTCATGACATCTCATATTTTTATGAACTTTCATATACATATTGTATGACTTTGCATCATCTCATATGCCATTTGCATTGCATAATCACTTCTGAATTTGGTCTTTGCATCTCATTTCATTTCATTTCTTTTTTCATTATGTCTTATGCATCCATACTAACATTTTTCAGGAACTTTTGGTAAGTTATGTGGGAGGTGGATTTGCCTTCACTTCCCATATTTTCTCATCATTCATATGAAGTTTTACATGTCTTTGAAGTGAATATAATTCACTTATGTCCCATCCTTCTTACTTTCTTTCTTTCAAGTTACTTATCTTCTTCAGGAAGTAAGTAACTTGTTCTTCTTTCTCCTTCCCTTTTCATCTGCTTCTTTCATTGGTGGCCTTGAAGATCTTTTCTCTTAAGCCTAACAAACCATAGGATACCCAAGCATGATAACTTTTAGGGTTGTGTATAGTCCCCCTTAGTCTTTTACCTTTGAGTCTCCTTGAGTCTCCCTTCTCTTAGGATGGAGTGTATAACTTTAATCCTAAGTGTTAAACCTTTAATTTGTTTACATCTCTTAATCAAATCACACTAATAATCACCAAGACTTTATCTTGTAACTTGGGGCTTACATTAGGGTTATATCTCGTCCTTATGGTTAAGAGGGACTAACCCTAGTGTTTAATGGACAAGTCCCCCTCAAGTTGTCTTACAAACCATAAAATTCACTTCTTAATCTCATCCCTTATTTAAAATCCACTTAATAAAGGTTTGTTATATAATGAATTTAATCCCTAACCATGGATTAAGTTGAGGTCTCTTCCTCAGCTTAAGTGTTCTCATCTATTATCCTTCTATTAGGATGGGGTAATAAGTTCATTAATCTGTGATTAGAGATTAAACTCATTACTTAACACTAAACAAAAACCCAAAAAACATCTAATTAATCACAAGTAGGTTAATGATCTTAATCCTACATCATCATGGTAATTAAGTTGAAATGCTTATCTCACACTTAAGTAGGCTCATTATCCCTAATTAGGGAGGATATAAGGAGTTTACAAACCCTTGGGTTAGGCTTAAGCTCATTAACTTATGCAAAACACCAAAAACAATAACAAGACTGAAAACACAAAAATAAACAATAATCGTCTCCTTCGGGATTCTTTTCTCATCACACTCATTCACAAACGAGAACTTGCTTCTTTCGTCTAATGCAAGACAATCAGCACTCGAGCCAGACGAGTCATACACTTGAGCATAGGCAAGCAAGCAGTTCACAGTCAAATTTATTTTCAGTCTCTTTGAGTCGAACTACGGTGTTCTGACTTCCTCATTGCACGGAGGATACGTAGGCATAACTTAACAGTTATCTAACAAAAGTCTCTTTGTCTTCCCCCTCTTTCAGCATTCTTTCTAATGCCTCATTCCCTGAGCAATTCACCTTTTGCACTGACACCTGTACATTCATTCTTAGCTTTTGCACATAAATAGCACATACACTTACCCCTTTTAAACACAATCTTGTAAGCATGGATCTCGTCGAGTACGACGGACAATCTGGGTGCTAATACCTTCCCAGGTTGTAACCAACCCCCTTTCTCAGTTTCTCTGGTTCACAACCGTCTTATCCATCTTTTTCTAGGTTTATGCAGCATTACCTTTCCTTCGGGATAAAAATGCCTAGCTAGAGACTCTATTCAATTCATTTCATTTTCTCTTTTCGCCGACCGTTCGCGTCTGCACCGGGATGCAAATCTTCGGGAGCGACACTAGGGACTAATGAATCCACATGTACTATTGGGGATAAGAAGACTTTCAAGAAGAATACCTCCTCACTGGAGGAAAAATCTTTGTTTGGGGATATCAGCCTTCGGTTTCCCTACTAGGGAAGACTTCAATCTCCGATTCCACTGGGGATGATGGGGTATGAACCACCTTTATTGGAAAACATCAATGAGAATGCATTCTGCTGAAGATAAGAGTTTTAAGGAGTCTCTTGCTGAGGATAAGAGATATAAAGCATCTATTAATAATGATACCCTCTACTCAGGGAGTACCGACCCCTTTTATTGCTCTATTGGAAAAAGGTAATCCACTGAAACCTACTGAGGAATCACGATCAATGAAGCCTGTTGAGAAAAAAAATCCCTGACTCCTTATGTTGGCCCTGGCTTTCTTTTACTTCGTACCTGTAAATTAGTGAATGCAATTGATAGTTCCCGCAAAAGAGAAGATTAGACAAACCCACATGCCCCGGTTCTATGGTCTGAGTTTACCATCCCTGTTACTTAACAATTAAAGCACATGTCAAATGTTTTACTCATAAGCATGTATTATAAGGCATCAATGTCTTTGCAATGCAATATATATCACAATATTTGGACGTTTCTGCAATCAACAATGGAAAATGAAAACAAAAACAACAAAAGCTATTTGGATGAAATGCAATTCATTGATTGAAAAGTGGCCATGAATAGGTGTTACATTAGGAAGCAATTCCTAGAAAGAGGAAATTGCACAAGCAGGAAAATAAAGTATCCTAATGGCAACGTGAAGTTGGATCCCATTAAGTTCCAACCCGGCTATGACCCATATGTCCTTGAGACTCTCCGTATACTTTGATTTTGGGGAAGACGATTGAACTGATTCTTAACTCTCAGATTATCCATTACTGTAGATAATGAATCATACATCACAAAGATCTTAGTTGTTCGTTTCAATCCCTCTTTTGTGTGGACCTCCCTTTTGGGTTTTTAATCCACAAGGATACCCTTTTTTGCCTGAGTTGTCCAATATGGATTTTCAACTCATTGGCTGTACATTTTTTGTTTATATCCCTAATTTTTGCCCAAGCCTTTTATTCTGTTTTTGGCTCACTGGGATGCCTTTTTTTGCCTAGACTCTTTATTCTATTTTTGTCCAGAGGGTCTCTTTTATACGAAGTATTTTTTAACTACTTCTGCGTTGACAGGGGATGGAAAGACTTATCCATCTATGGTTGTTAGCATCAAGGCTCTGCCTGAGAAGTCATTTTTAACCACAAATGGAACTTCATAATGGGAGTCCACTTGCCCCTACGATCTGTTAGAGGAGGAAGGATCCTTTTCAGCACTAATTCACTAGGTATGTAACATCGAGGTCGTACCTACTAATCGAACGCTCGTTTCATTCTCCGTTGTTACAATTGTCCATGGCATACAACTACTAAATGTTTCTCCTCGATGAGGCTCAAATAGTTGAATCTGGCCTAAAGCCATTCGACTTCATCAAGCTTGACATCTATCATTATCCTCAAGGTGGGGATCTCAACTTCAATTGGCAGGACTTCTTCCATACTGTACAATAGTAAGAATGAAGTTGCCCCGATTGAGGTGTGTACGGATGTTCGGTACCCATGAAATGCAAACAGAAACATCTCATGCCAATCTTTATATGTAATAACCATTTTTTGTACGATCTTCTTGATATTCTTATTAGCCTCCTCGACAACACCATTCATCTTCGGGTGATACGCAAAATAATTGTGATGTTCGATCTTGAAATCCTGACATAAATCCGCCATCATTTTGTCATTGAGTTTGGAACCATTATCAGTAATGATTCTCTTGGGTATTTCGTATCGACAAATGATGTCCTTCTTTATGAATCCACTGCAAACTCAACTTCATGCTCTGGAGGTAAATCACTTATATCCTCCGGAAACACATCAGGAAACTCTTGAACAACTGGTAAATCAATACTCAAAGTCTTCATTCAATTTGCAACGATATAAACATTACAAACATCTGAGCTTCATCTTCTAATAATTCATCTACTTGTTTAGCCGTAAAAAACATCAACTCACCATGATCACCAATCTCAGGAAATTCAACAGTCTTCGCATAGCAATTAATATGCACAAAATTGAACTCTAGCCAGTTCATCCCAAGAATAACATCAATTTAGTGTAAAGGAAAACACACCATATCCATCAAGAAATCCTTCCCAAAAATAGTCAAAGGACACTTCAGACAAACAAGTGTAGTAATAACAGAACCATTAGCTGGCGTTTCTATTACCATACTACCCTTCATACTAGACAAATTCAAACTCAACTTATTAGCACGTTCAAGAGAAATAAAAGAATGCATAGCACCAATATCAATAATAGAAATTAATTCAACATTGTTAATAAAACAAGTACCTCAAATCAGATTGTCCTTCTTAGGAGCTTCCGAACTAGTCAATGCAGACACTCTGCCATTGGTCTGAGCAACAATAACAATCTTCTTAGGCTTTTGGCATTGGGTGCTGATATGTCCCTGTTCACCACAATTAAAATAAGTTGGACCTTCATTCAGACAATCACCAATCCGATAACCTCTCTTGCCATACCTGTAGAATCGCACGACTGGATTACTACACACATCCGACTTGTGACAAGATTCACCACACTTATGACACTTGGGAGGAATGGAACCTTCTCCCCCACTTGGCTTCTTCCCATCTGAAACCTTATGCTTCCCTTTCTCAGTTGGAGCCACATACGGCTTTTCTCTAAGCCCACTCTCAAACTTGAGACACTTTGACAACTCATCATCGACACAATTGAAGTGAGGACAATACTTCGCCAACCTCTCAAACTTGGAAGCATACTCTGCTATAGTCATACTTCCTTGCTTCAGCTCAAGGAATTCTACCTCCATTTTACCACGAGCATCTTCCGGAAAATACTTCCGAGAAACTCCCTCCTGAACACTTCCCAAGTCACTATAGTACCAACATCCTCCAAACGCTGACAAGTATTATCCCACCAATCTTCAGCCTCTTTAGACAACATATGTGTACCAAACTGCACCTTCTGTGCATCCATATAAGCCATCACCCTAAATATCTTCTCAATGGCCTTGAGAAACTGCTGAGCATTAAGCGGTTCATGGTCACCTTCAAACATTGGCGGACTGTTACTCTGGAACTTCTCCAAAGCACGAAACTCATCATATTCATTATTTCTAGTCGTAGCCTTAGTCAACTCCATAACAACTTCCGTAAGAGCATGCGTGTTTTTCCATCCATTCTGCATAACACTCACAACATCAGATGGAATAATCGTTAATAAATAACGACCGACAACAGACTAACAATAACGACACACGACCTGATAGACCGACGAACTCTTATACCACTAATGTAACACCCTTTTTATCCATAACAAATTTAATCATATTACTCAATTAAAAATCAGAGTTCCACATAAAGGATATCACATTTTCAACATAACATCATGTAAACAACAAACATGTGTCCTGTCCCGTAACACGGGTTGCAACTTCAACTTATAAATTAAAAAAAAACTTCAATTATTCGCAGTGGATCAAAATTCAACTGATTAAATTCTTCTTAAGGAAAACATACAACTATAATTCAAACTTCATCAACAAGTTTTATCATTAAACCAAAAACAACCAAAATAAAATCATGTGTTCCCCAGTGTTACATGACTCAGAGCAGTACACCACCTAACTTTATACACAATGAGACACACTTCAAGCTACTTCTGAAATCTTCAAACTAAGCTTGAGAATCTGCAAGATGGCATAATAGACCATCACAAAAGACACGCAGGGTGAGGAATCCAGGTTCAGTAAACATAATATAAAGACTGAATTATAAGAAACATGCAATCATATATCATTTACAACAATCTCACTCACATACGACATAAACAAGTCACATCATCATACAACAAATACATTTATGATATGCCACATAGAATGAACTGCAACCTCATAAATGTATGTGCTACCGATTTTTCAACATGTGATGGACACTGGCCATCTACTCTTCATAAGGGAGCACAACATAATCATCAACACCTCAAATCCACACAATGGGATTGAATCATAAATCAACATAAGGAATGCCATGAATGACGATACAACAACAACATATTCATTATTCCTCAACATTTGTATCCATATTCATTCATTATTCAGTTACTTAGTTTATTCCTACTACTAAGTACTTCATGACATCTTTGTTACAACATATTTATCATTATGTCACTTTATCATTATTATTATCACATTTAGCCTAACATATCATGTAATAATTTCTAGAAATAACACAACAACATGGCATAAAAAACAAAGCATCATAAGTCTCAAACCAAGGAAATCATGTTTTGAATTCTACAGACCTTGCTAAGCGAGACAGCTAGCTCTTTAAGCGGACAACTCACAGGTTTTGAACTTCCAAAATTTTCATGTGCTCTCTAAGTGAGAAAACGATTTTTCTGAGAGAAACCCTGTGATTTCTGCATAACACAACCACACCTAAATAATCCCAAAACCTTATATTACACCAGAAAAACAACAAAAGAACGACCAATTAACACATTATCATCATATAATCATTATTATCAACATATAACAACAACTAATCATCAAAACATATCCATAAATCACCCAACCTTAAGGTTTTCCCTCAAAACCCCCTTTCCTCATAACACAATCACAATACTATGTTTATTGAAAAAGAATACTCCTCATACCTTGATCAATTTAGTCTCCTCTTTCACTCTTGATCAAAATCCCTCTTTTCCTCCTTGTTCTTCAGAGCAACCTTCACCTTTTCCAAAAACACGAGTTATGAGAATTCTATTGTGAATCTCTTTTCTCATAAAACACTCGAAAGACAACCTTGCCCCTTAGACCTCCAACCTCTTTTATTTTATTTTCTTTAATAATAATATTTAAATAATATTCACATATTATCATATCATAATTTTAATAAAATAATTCTTAATTTTTCCACAAGGTATCCAAAATGCCTCTTATTCATAAATAATTACATTTAATAACTAAATTATGAAATTAGGGTGTTACATGAAGCACCACTTTCAATTTCTCATGCATCTTCATAAACTTAGAAATTTACTTAACCAAAGAGTAAACTTCCATATCCTTTGATATTCTCGATTCTATTTTCTTTACAATTAACATCGAGTCCGCACTAAGCTCAACTTTCCTCATACCAAGCCTCTTAGTAAGACTTAGACTTTAAAAAAATCCCCAAACTCCACCCAGAAAGCACTACACATCCCCAATGTTTTTATGGAATCCACCCTTACACTTTCCTTTCTTATCACGATTAATACCTCCACACCCGACTCCTTTATTGACATTACTAGCACCGTCTATATTAAGTTTAACCCAATTCTCCTGTAGAGCTTTTCAACCCACCATATTGATAGATCTCTCCCCATTCATGGCTATCCCATTATTTATAAGCACTACATCATATTCCTTTATATTTCTCTACACATAACTACCCAGTCATTACGGTTTTTCAAATTGTTCCTCATGAATATTCTTGTTGTGGAATCTGCACATTCATATCTTGAATAACTAACCCGAACCAACCTAACAATCATCCCATGGCTCAATGTTTGTACCATCACTAATACTCTAACAAACATATTCTAGCATTTATGGCATTAACCTGGTTATGTCTTTCCAATATTTGGAATCCATACCACAAGGAACATAATCTCTCCACCTCGACAACTTATACTTGGTTATAAAAATTGTGCATCAAAGGTCTTCCACACCACTAAGAAAATTCAACACAAGCTTTATTCATTTGATCAAGCTTTTTAGCCCTAGACCTCCTTCATCTTTATAAGTTATAATCTTTTCCCACTTGGCAACATGCTAGTTCTTTTTTCTATAGTGTCTCCCCAAATATAGTTCCTCCATGCAAGCTCTAGGAAGAGTGTTTGTCATCATATGATACATCATGATTGCCTCAAAACCACTATTTGTCAAAGTAATGTGACCTATAAAAGAAGTATGGTTAATTTTCCAGCCTGCTAGATTTTTCGTTAGTTGTTCTTAAAATATTTTTAATCCTTTCTTCTCAATGATTTTTCCCTCAAAGGAACTCCAAGAAATGTCCCCAACTCTTGAGTTTCTAAAAAATATTATGTCCCCAACTCTTGAGTTTCTCAAGAATTGGTGATTTGCATGATCCTCGAGTTTACACTCCTCTTTACATTTTTCGAAAACATCACACAAGTCTTCTTATCACTAACTTCCTGACTAGACATTTCGCTAAACTTTTCAGGATATCCATAATGCTTCTCATCTAACTTTCCTTGGCTTCACCGATTAAAAACAAATCATTTGTGGCAGTAGATGCAATATCCATAAACCCTTCTTTCCATTCTGATAGATCTTTATCTTTTCTCATTAATTGCTTCTAGAATAAAATACGAAAGCATCTCCATGCACAACATGAATAAGTATTCCGAAATCGGATCCCATTCCACTTTAACATTTATCTCGATAGTTGTCGCAACATGAATGATTAAGTTAGTGATTTTATTTGGAAGGTGAATTTCTGGGAGCACCCTCCAAATAAACTCCCAAGTAATTTTATCAGTCTTTGAATAAGTCAATAAAATTATATTTATATTAGATATTAATATTTATTAAAACCTATATTTTGATTCAATTTTTTTGGGTTAATTATATAAAACCCTCTGTCATTAGGACGAGATTCGGTTTTGCCCCCCTTAAGTTTTTTTTTTATAAAGTCCCCTTATAAAACCCAAAATCAGATTTAACCACACCCTGTTAACACACATGTTGACGGGGTATGTGTTAATTGATTACATTTCTTCCACCTCACAAAACCTAAGATGAGTTATGATACTTCACCTTTCCTCCTCCTTTTTCACCCAACCACCGTATCGTCTCTTTGTTACATGCGCCTCTCTTTCTTCCATCTCCTTTGGTTTTTCCCCACTGTTTCGGTAAGCAAAATTAAAAACCAAGAACCCATATTCCCGTTTCTCCAAACCATTTTCCTTTCCTAATTCCATCAATTGCAGTTTCATCGAATTCCCCCAATTTTTTTCGGTTAGCAAAATCGAAAACTTTAACTTATTTTTCCCTACCCGGAAATTCAATGGCTCCTCAGAAATCTGGGTTGCAAGTGGGTTTGATTTGGAAATCAATCGCTACCCAGAAATTCAATCGTACCTCTTCTTCTTGTTCCCTCTGATGCAGGTTTGGTGTGTTGGTGGGTTTGAAGAGGTGGGTTTGATTTTGGTGTGGTTGTAGGTTTAATTCGGTTCTTGTGCGATTCATACTATTTTGTATAATTTTTATGGGATTTTCATATTATTATACCAAAGATTATTCCCATGAAGATGCATAACATAACCTGCGATTCATATTATCAGACCAAAGATTATTCCCATGAAGATGCAAACATTCTAATGAAGATGCAAACATTCGCGACCCTTTGAAGGTGTTTATGAAATAAGGTTGAAAGCAACATAAATATGCCTATTCTTATTAGAAGACTGGATTTGGTGAGTGTAACACCCTAATTTTTGCCCTAAGATTTCTTTGCATCTCATCTGCATTTTGCATACAAACAAGATCGCACTGGTTGCACGGTTCTTCTCGGGTTAGGATTATGCCTCGCAGGGGATCACCGTTGTCTTTAATTGTTTTATTTGATTGTGTTTACTAACCATTAATCAAAATCCAAATATATTTTGTTTCCTTTTGCTAACTCTTTTATCAGGAAGAGGAACCATATAAAAATAACAGTCCTGCAGCTCGAGTAAATTTCACAAAAGTCGAAGTTGATCCGCAAATAATTCAAATTTATCAGATCAAGGATTTCCCAAGTTAATTGATCCATTCCAAGGATTTCCAAGGTTCACGTGTTTATTTCTTCGACGAACAAAAGAATCGGGCCGAAATGACCAAGCAATCATGTTTGAATAAAAATTCAAATTTCAGCTTGGTTAACCGGTTAACCAAATGGTTAACCGGTGCGAAATTTGAATTTTTATTCAAATTCAGCACCCTTAGATCTTTGATTTAATTGGAATATTCTAGATCCATTGGTTTTTGATTTCTCTACATCACTTTGATCATTTCCTACCATAAACCCTCACTAATCACCACTCTTTTCCATTTCCCACCAAAATTCCAATTACCAAACCTAAATTCAAATTACCAAAGCAAGCTCCATCCCACCAAATTTCCATACCTAAAGCCTTTAAATAGGACCTCAATTTCATTCATTCCACAAGCTTTTGATAGCCACAAAACCTCTTGCAAAATACTTCCCCAACACCAAAATTCTACAAAGCTCATCTTTCTTTCTTTTGAAGTTATCAAGAATTCACATTGAATTCTTGATTAACTTGAGCTAGACCTTCATCCTTTCATTCTTTTGCTCATCAATTTCAGTAGATCTAAGCTTGTGTTGGTTCAATTTGAAGAAAAGCTTTTGGTAATTCATCTTCCTCCATAAACCCACATTCACCATCAACATTCAAGATGTAGATCTTTGGTGCTCTTGTTTCTAGATCCTTTGGATCTTTATTTGTTGTTTGATTGCAGGGATTCCACTGTATTTTGGTTTTAAAATTCGTGCAAATTCAGATCATGATCATCCAATGTTTGATAAAAGGTTTCAAAATGGATCATGCTGAATTTTCTGCATTTTTCAGCATCTGGTACAGCGTTAACCGGTTAACCATTTTAAAAATGGCGCAATTTGTCCAAAATCTGCTTGTGTTAACAGGTTAACCAGTTGGTTAACCGGTTAACACAAGTCAGAATGGTGTTTTTGGCTTGTTTCAAGTCTCTTTTTGGTTCCTCTTTCTTCTTCTTCTTCCTCCCTTTTGTTTTTACCTTGGGAAGTATTTTTGGGAATAATTCCTCCTTAATTTCCATGGACTTTGGGTGTAGATTAGAGTAGTTAATATTCATTAATTCAAAACTACCTTTAAGTGGATTATTCAATTCATTTAAGGTACTTTGCATTAGTGATACATTTTCATGCTTGAATCCACCAAGATAAGTGATTGAACTTAAGGATGGAAGAATACCATAAGTATGACTCAATTTGGTATTCATCTTTAGTTTTGTGCGGTATCGCGTTCGGATAACGATTTATATATCGTTTATCTCGCATGCATTAGCACTAATATTTTCCACCTTAATTGGTGGTGGCCGGCCTTATTTGTAGGGTAATTACTTCGTAAATTACTCGGCGATTGCTTAACATAGACCTAAATGTGTCCCGACTTCGAAATAAAAATCTAATTGGGTACTTGCACTTTCGTGGACCGGATCTCTTGTTGATCGCGTAATCCCAAAGTGGTTAATCATATTGCATCAAGAATCGAGACTTGTGAATTTTTGATGCGTAGGTGCTTTGGGTCTCCCAATCGCCTTTCAAATTTCATTGAATTCGGTTCGGTTTGCCTTGATTAATCGCTATAGTGTAAGATACTAAGCGGATCCGGTTGCCTTTGATTTTAGTTACATTCTTTTTTGGTTGTGGTTGATTAAGTTCACCATACCATTATTATATGAATATTATTATAATATTACTACTATTAATATTTCAGATTCTTGCATTTTTATTTCTTTTGTTACTAACATTTAATTTCTTGCACTATTATTACCTTTATTTTATTTTGCTTTATTCATCCATATCATGTTTATTATTTGCCCTTATTATTTGTTGATTGATTTTCTATTTGTCCATTTGGACACAAAAACATTAATAAAGGATTAAACATTTAAAAAGACTTGTGACTTTAATTTGAGGACGATTGGTTACTATCCTTAGCATTTGGAGTGGAGATTTGGACTTAGATTCTTAGGACACCTCCTTTGCTTTGATCTTCATAAAGTTGGATTTAGCCTTCATTTGGGTATTTGCTAGCTTACAAGGATGGAACTCTTATGCTCATAATTTGGAATGTCATCAAGTTTGGTTAGATCTTTCTTCCCTTATCTTCTTTTTTTTTTAGGGTAGTCCCTTCATCTCCTCCCACTTCTTAAATTTTCAAATCTTCTCCCTATTTTTAAATCTTCTTGGTTTTCAAACTTTAAACGCTTTCGCAATCAAACCTTGACTTAGGTCAAGTGATTTTATCCTTTTCACTTTATTTTCTTAATAAATGTTAATCCATGTAAATATATCGAAATTCTTTTCTTAAAAAACGTTAAAAAATCAAAAGCTCACTCAATTGTTTTTGTGCCTTTGTGCACTTTTCTTTTCATATGTTTAGATATGATTCATTCTTTCTAGCGGAATTATTCACTAAAGAATGACGACTTATCTCTACATTTTAAAATTAATGCAACTCATTGTTTCTTTTCAAATTTTGTACCATGAACTACGAGGTTTTGATCTCGCATTGCACTTTGTGGGTACGTAGGCATGAGACGTTCGTCTCTTCAAACACAAAAATCTTAAAAAACATTCCTCTTCTCATCTCTTGAATCTTTTTTCAAGCAAACCATTTCAAACCAAAAAAACAGTAAATATTTCAAAGGGCTCCCGTGGAGTACCACAGACATTTTGGGTGCGTAAAACCTTCCCAATTTGTAACCTATCCCCTTACCCGTTCTCTGTTTGTTTCTTTAGCTTTTGCTTTTAGATTCATTAGGTTTTATTCGCTCTTTTTCCCTTTTCCATTTGGAATAAAATAAAAGCGCGGTGGCGACTCTGTTTACCTTGAGTTAAGTTAATCAAATAGCTTACACTCATGATTTTACCGCTACAGAAAAGTGGCAACTCTGCTGGGGAGTCAATCTCTAAGTGGATTCGGCCTACTTTGATTTTTTTACTGCTTTAGTTTGATTTGTTTGTTACTTGATTGTTCTGTTTTGGTTTTGGTGATCCTCTGTGTCGCTCCCACCAAATGACACCTCAGGCCAGAAGGGGTACAGACGCGAACGGTCGGCGAAAGAAAGAAAAGAAAAGAGTCGCCAGCTAGGCATTTTTATCCCGGAGGAAAGGTAATGCTGCATAGACCTAGAAAGATATGGATAAGACGGTTGCGAACCAGAGAGACTGAGAAAGGGGGTTGGTTACAACCTGGGAAGGTATTAGCACCCAGATTGTCCGTCGTACTCGACGGGATCCACGCTTAAAAGATTTGTGTTTTAAAGGGGTAGTGTCAGTGCTATCTGTGTATCAAAGCTGGAAAGAATGCAAGTGTCAGTGTATAGTGTATAAGTGATGTGAAGTATGAAAGTGTCAGTGTAAGAACAGGAGTGTGAAGCTCAAGACTATGAGGCTAAAAGAGCAATGCTGGGAGGAGGGGGAATATACAGAGACTTTTGTTCGATAACCGTTAAGTTATGCCTACGTATCCTCTCGTGCAATGAGGAAGTCAGAACACCGTAGTTCGACTCAAAAAGACTGAAAGATAAATTGACTTGTGAACTGCTTACTTGTCTATGCTCAAGTGTATGACCTGTCTGGCTCAGGTGCTAACTGTCTTGCATTAGAATGAAGAAGCAAGTTCTCGTTTATGAGTGAAGATGATGAGAAAAGAATCCCGGAGGAGACGATTGTTGTTTGTTTTTGTGTTTTCAATCTTTTATTGCTTTTGAATTTGTCATAAGTTAATGAGCTTAAGCCTAAACCAGTGGGTTAGTAAACTCATCACATCCTCCCTCTGATTAGGGGTAATGAGGATACCTTAAGTGTGAAGTCAGTATCTCACACTTAATCACCATGATGTAGGATTAAGATCATTAACCTACTTGTGATTATTTAGATGTTTTTGTTGTTTTTTGTTTAGTGTTAAGTAATGAGTTTAAGCCATAATCAAGGATTTAATGGACTCATTACACCATCCTAATAGAAGGATGATAGATGAGAGCATTTAAGCTGAGGAAGACTCCTCAACTTAATCCATGATTAGGGATTAACCTCATGACAAAACAAAGCCTTTATTAAGTGGATTTTAGTTAATGGTAAGATGAAGAAATGATTTTTATGGTTTGTAAGACAACTTGAGGAGGACTTGTCCATTAACACTAGGGTTAGTCCTTCTTAACCAATTAAGGAAGAATTAGAACCCTAATGCAAGGCCCAAGTTGCAAGCTTATTGTCCTGATGATTATTAGATGGATTGATTAAAGGATGTAAACACATTAAGGGTTTAACACTTAGGATTAAAGTTATGCACTCCATCCTAATAGAAGGATACAGACATAAGCTTAATCACAAAGCCTTAAAGCCTTTAAGGTTTAGTCCCTGATTATGAGATGAGAAGAGAAGACTCAAAGATGACACAAAGGTAAAAGCTAAATGGGGGACTAATCAAACCCTAATTGTTATCATACTTGGAGATCCTAGGGTTTATGAGGCTTAAGAGAGAAAGATCTTCAGAGAAACCACCAGGAAGGAAGCAGGTGAAAGGGGCAAGAAGCAAAGAGAAGCAAAATAACTTGCTTCACTTAAGAAGACAAGTTGCTTGAGGAAAGAAAGTAAGAGATGAACATGAATGAGCAGGCTCACTCTAATACACATACAAAATGCAGCAAAGATACAAGAGAGATGAGAAGAGATTGTGAGAAGTGAAGGCAAATTCACTTCTCAAAACAACTTACCACCTGAAAAGTTAGTAAAAGAAATGAAATGCAATGCTAATGGGATGCAATTCCATGATGCAAACCAAAACCAGAAGCATAAGTATGATGTCAATGATGCTAAGAGATGATACAAACATGAAGCAGGGCATGGGAATGATCAAGCAAGCATAAGGATGCAAATGAGGCATGCATTGAGCCATGAATGTACATGAAAAGTTATGAAATGTAATGAACATATAACATGACAAATGAAAGATGCAATGATCAAACATGATTCTAATATGTCCTAAGATGTATTATGGATCATGTGAATACACAAAATGTCATGGCAAGTCATGGTATGCAAGCAAATGAGAAATGGATGCAAAGGAAAGCACAAATTAGGGTTTCATGCATCATACAAAGCAAAAATCCAAAACCAGAAGCAAATGACATGATAAAATTTTGAAAATGCAATCAAAGATACCCTAAACCTATACAAACTAACTGCCCAAAGGAGGGGATCCAACTCTTAACCTAGTGAAAGTTATGAATTTCCTAAGGTTGCTAGGGTTTTAGGGTACTTCAACAAGAAAAATACCAAACAAATTGAAAATGCAAGATCAATTCAAGCCAAAATTATCCTATAAACTACATGCTATACAAGATGCAATGCAAAAAGAATCATTCTCCAACTCTCAATGGTTAGGCAGAAAGGAATTTTTGAAGTTTGGAACAAAATATTGCCTTGAAATGAAATTAAATCCAATGAAAATGATCAAAAGGCATCAAGAAAAAAAAAGAAATTTGGTTTGAGAGTTGGACAATGTTTCTAAATGTTTCTAAATGCTATGTGAATTTTTTTGGGATTTTTAAATACCTAAATGTATTTTTAATTAATTAATTTTCATTAACTAATTAAAAATAAACATTTAAATGATTTAAAAATAATTTTTAATGCAAAAGATAAAAATAAAAATATTTTTGGGTTTTAAAAATTAATTAAACTCTTGACAAAAAATTTCATAATTTTTAAAGGTATTTTGCTATTTTAAATAAAATATGAAAGATAAAACAATTTAAATACAAATAAAAATAAAAGAAAATGAAAGTATGCAAGGGGGAGGGCCAGGATTTGATCTGGGCTTGGTCTGACCCTTGAGACGCGCGCGGGAAACAACATCCAGTGGCTCACATTCAAACCTGGTGCCCTAACCCTAATTAGCATTTAATCACTCTCAGGTCACCAGAGACGAGCTCCGGTGACCTCCTCACCTGAAAATGGCCAACTTCTTCTCTAGGTTATTTCTGGAGCTCTAAAGCTCCAGATCAAACCTCCTAGCCTCCCTGAATCTAAACCTACCCTCAAAACAAATTTCTATGACCTACAAAACAAGATTCGAATCAAAACTCAAAAATGGCAAAAGTTTCAGGCAACCAGTACACACTCAAATCTTAACCATTTCAAAAAGTAAAAACATCAGGATGATCAGCAAGGCATAAGGAACATTCTAAGAACTTAAATTTTTATTTCTGGAAAAAAAGTTCTTGAGGTACCTGAGCTTGAGCTTTCTCAGTTTGCAACTTTCTGGCCAGCTCTTTGCTTCCAATCACCTCCAATGATCCCCCTGAGAAGTTTGCAAGGCTTGGTTGGAGTTTAAAATGGTTGGTTTGTGAGATTGATCAAGTTCTGTTCAGTGAAGAAGAGAAATCGTGATTTAATTTGAGGAGGTTTCAGGGATGAATGAGGGTAGGGAAATGATCAAGGGAGTCTGCTGAGTGATCCTATGGAGTTTGTTTTTATGTTTGATGCTTGTGTTGTGTGATTCGAAGCAAAATGCATAAAGGGAGGTTTTTGAGAATGCTGGCTTGGAGAGTGTTTCAGGCTTGTGTGTATGGTGTGTTGTGATGCATTTGGTCCACTTATCACTCTTGGATAGGTCAGAGGAGTTGGTCTGGCCTAGCTTGATTGGTATGGGTCTTTATGCAAAAAGTCAATGTTAGGTGTACTTGAGGTATGGGCAAGTGTAAGGTTGTGATAGGGGCATGGTTGGGCTCAGCTGAGTTTAGGGAGAGCCATGGAAATGGATTAGAGGCAAGGCAGAAAGTGGATTAGGGTTTGTCATTGATTTTGCAACTTTGTGACTTTTGGCCCCTTTTGTGATTTCTTGATCCATAAGTCATGAAAATGGACAAACTCTTGGTGAATTCTGAATTTTAGGCAATGGTTTATGTTTGTCCAAAGGTTAGAAGTCACTTTGAGGTCTTATTTCTCCTTGGCAAGTGGTTTTGCAACTTTGCCTCTTTGGTACATAACTTGAAATTATGTGATTTTTCCCAACTTTGACAAGCCATAACTTTTGATCCAAAATGAATTAGAACGAGTTCTTGTAATTTTTGAAAAGGGAATGATCCATTATACAACTTTCATGAACAAAGTTTTCCCATTTGAGGCATTTTTGAATCAAAAAGCAAGGGTTGAAAAAGTTTCCCAAAATGGCAAGTTTCCATTACAAGTCATTTTCCCAAAAAGGCAACTTTGCAAATGGCTTGAAATCCTTCAATTTTGTGGACTTATAACATCTTCTATGATCAAATAAAGATCATACACATCCAAAATGATGAAGAACACCCTTTGGTTGGGTCATTGGGGGCCTCAGATGCCCTGATTTTGCACTGACTTGCTCAAGAAGTCAACTCTTGATTAGATGCCTTCCCCATGGAATTTCTTCATGAAAATTTATATGCATGAGCCTTATAACATATAAAGACAAATAGAAACAAGAATGACCAAAAAATTTGGAGTTATGGCCTTTGAAACCAAAACCCTAATTTTAGGTCATCTGTGTAGTTAAGCCTGGCTCTGCTTCCATGCCTTTCTCAGTTCTTGTGATTCTTTGACTCCTTTGACCTTGTGAGGATATAATATGATGCTTGAACACACATGGACCCTCTTGATATGATTGAAGACCTTTGGAGTGGCTCAAATGGCTCTTGGATTGCTCAGGTCACAAACCCTAGATGCAGATGACTTTGAATCAATGCAGTGAAGCAAATATGCAATATGAGATGCTATGGTTGAACTTATGCATATGAAAAGATCACAAGCCATGGTGTAAATAGGTGAGGGCAAATTTGGGGTGTTTACAGCTGCCCCTATTCAGACATGAGTTAGCTGTGTAGAATGTAAGCAACGGCTTAACAGGCAAACAAGATAACTTGTGGTTGAATACCAAAGACAACCCAAAATTTGCACTCACAGAATGAAGAAGAAAAGGGATATAGATTGCAAAAGAAAATAAAGTATAATTATAAAGTGCGGGCGACGGAGGACGACCGTCGAGCAGAGGAAGACTGCTGGGGAAAGAGCAATGACGGGGACGGCCGACATGCTGGGGATATAAGACTCTCTGGTAAATAAAAATGATGAGGTACGGTCATCAAAGGTGAAGGACGATCACCTAGCAGGGGACGGCTGCTCTGTTGGGGATAAGATGAGGGACGGTCATCTAAGGTGAAGGACGATCACCTAGCAGGGGAAGGCTGCTAAAACGTATCACGACATAGGACGAATGCCGGATAAAAAAGGTCGACGATGGGGACGGCCATCGGATAAGCATGATGAAAGACGATCATCAAGAGGTGAAGGACGATCACCTAGCAGGGTACGGCTGCTCTGGGGTTTATCATGACATAGGACGAACGTCAGATAACAAGGATCCACGATGGGGACGGCCATCAGATAAAATGATGAAGGACGATCATCAAGAGGTGAAGGACGATCACTTAGCAGGGTACGGCTGCTCAATGTCACGACATAGGACGAATGCCGGATAGAAAAGGGTTCCAATAATGGAGACTTCCGCTGGGGAAAAGGATGAGGGAAGGTCATCCAAAGGTGAAGGACGATCACCTGGCAGGGTACGGCTGCCGAAAGTATCATGACATAGGACGAATGTCAGATAGAAAAGAAATAGTTCACTGGGATTTGCTGGGACAAGTAAACATGGACGAGTGTCTACATCCGAGGAATGAGAGGTATAAGTGTTTGGGTACTGCGTACAGACTAAAGATGCGGACGAGCACCCTTAAGACTATGATACGGACGGGTATCAGGTAGAAACAAATGCTTACACATGCTCAGAGATGATGATACGGACGAGTACCAACTGGTTAACAAAGAACACGGACGAGTATTGGTTCTGCGGGGACTCTTCTGGGGAGTAGTAGACACAGACGAGTGTCTAAATTCAAGAAGACACCAGTGTTTGAAATTGTGTATGGATTAAAGATGCGAACGCGCATCCTTAAAACCATGATACGGACGAGTATCAGGTAGAAACAAACGCTGACACATGTTCTGAGATGATGATACGGACGAGTATCAACTGGTTAACAAAGAACACGGACGAGTGTCGAATCTGAAGGGATATAAGCGGTGTGTAAAAGATACGGACGAGTATCTGTATGAGTAAAACAGGAGTAACAAGTATGAGTGGTGTACAGATGAGTGTTTTAACTTGCCGGGGAGAGTGACACGGACGAGTGTCAAAAGAGGAAAGTGTAATATAAACAAGTGTATGGTTTACAAAATGTTTCAGGTATCTATGTTGGGGAAAGTGACACGGACGGGTGTCAGGGAATTTGTATAGATATGTATCTGTGAGTGCAAAGAGGACACTTTGGCTTTCTACTGGGGATATGACACGGACGGGTGTCAGGAAGTATCTGTTTCTTTAGGGAAAGTGCCTTGGCTCTCTGCCGGGGAATCCGGGGAGTTTTCTGTATATTGCTGACGGATTGTCAGTATTCACAAGTGTTTGATTCAGAACATGGCTTATGATTATGCAATATGTTTGATTTTTGCCGTAATGCTCCGTTTTAGACGAAATGCTACGCTCTGTGGGGAAAATATGATGCGAATGCTATGATTATGCAAAGATAACGACCCGGGATTCGGATCCCAATGCTGCGAAGATCTCTGGTTAATCTGCTTGAAGTGGACATCCCAGCTGAGGATGAGATCATTGGTAGATCCGACATATGGGACTCTGCTTGGGGATATAGGTCACTGATAGACCTATTTTGGTAATGAGGGACCCAGCTGGGGGTTTGTGGAAGCTTTCGTCACTCTGTTGTGAGATCTTCAGGTTTGGCTTCTCTGGATAGATATTGACACTCTGTGGGGAGATGGTTCCCTGGCTCTTGTACTTGGCTGAGGAGGAATAAATGGCAAGTCAGCTAGGGAGAGAGCACCTCCGGTGTTCAGACTGAGTAGATAATGATTTCCCAGCTTGCTGGGATGAAGCTTTCATGCCCCATGTTGTTCTTTGAATACCTGCAATCCTGAAAAGTCAGAGAAACGCACAAGTAATCCCGAGGCATCCTTTACCAGATTCCATCATAAGAGTTTATGGACTCCTGGGAGTGAGTATTCTTCCTGCAAGCACGTATCTTAGAAGAAAAGCATTCGTATTTATGCAATCAATATCTTAAAGACATCGGACATTCTTGCAAATGAAAAATGTACGAGACGAAACATGACTGAAAATCTGATTTTATTAATTCGTGTGCCCTGAATTGGCAAGATACAGTCAAAGAAACAAATCCCCTAAAATGAGGAGATTGTTACAAATTGAGAAATAAAAAGATGTTGGCAATGTTGATGACGCTTTGAGAAATTTTCCTTGGCTATGACTCGTATGACATTTGACGTTCTTCTCGTCTGGCTTTCTGAAGAAGGCTGATTCTGACCGGCGCTTGAAACTTTCGAAGCTTACAAAGCTGTGAGTGATACAGACGAATTCAGAATGCAATTGTTCGCTTATTCCCTTATTTTGCATGGATCGCCCTTTCGGGTTTTCAATCCATCGGGATACCCCTTTTTACCTGAGTTGTCCAATGCGGCTTTTCAACTCAGCGGGTGTACATTTTTTTGCTTATTTTCCCTTATTTTTGCCCGAGTCTTTTATTCTGATTTTTGACTCGCCGGGATGCCCTATTTTTGTCTGGACTTACATTCTGTTTTTATGTCCAGCAGGTCATTTTATGCGAAGTATTTTTTAACTGCGTCTGAATTCACAGGGGACGGGAAGTCTTCACCATTCATAATACTGAGCATCAGTGCTCCGCCAGAGAAAACTTTCTTAACTACGAATGGCCCTTCATAATTTGGAGTCCACTTGCCCCTGTGGTCTGTATGAGGAGGGAGGAGTCTTTTCAGCACAAGATCTCCTACTTGGTATTCTCGGAGCCTGACTTTCTGATCGAAGGCTTTCTTCATTATTTTCTGATACAGCTGCCCATGACAGATTGCAGCCAATCTCTTTTCTTCGATCAGACTCAGTTGTTCGTATCGGGATCGGACCCACTCTGCTTCATTCAGTTTAACATCCATTAGTACCCGCAAGGAGGGTAATTCAACTTCAACAGGTAGGACTACCTCCATACCGTACACAAGCTGATACGGCGTTGCCCCAGTGGATGTTCTGATTGACGTACGGTACCCATGTAAGGCAAATGGTAGCATTTCATGCCAGTCTTTGTAGGTGACTACCATCTTCTGCACAATCATCTTGATATTCTTATTAGTTGCCTCAACAACGCCATTCATCTTTGGCCTGTAAGGAGAAGAATTGTGATGTTGGATTTTGAAGTCCCGGCATAGTTCTGCCATCATTTTGTTGTTTAAATTGGAACCATTATCAGTAATGATTCGCTCGGGAAATCCGTATCGACAGATGATATCTCTCTTCAGAAATCGGGCTACCACTTGCTTGGTAACATTTGCATAGGAAGCTGCTTCAACCCACTTGGTAAAATAGTCAATAGCAACCAGGATGAATCTGTGGCCGTTTGAAGCAGTCGGCTCAATCTTGCCAATCATATCAATGCCCCACATGGCAAAGGGCCAGGGGGAAGACATCACATTCAACGGATTCGGAGGTACAAGCACTTTATCCGCATAAATCTGGCATTTATGGCATTTTCTGGCATAGGCACAACAGTCTGCATCCATTGTGATCCAGTAGTAACCTGATCTTAGCAATTTCTTTGCCATGGCATGCCCTCCCGCATGGGTACCAAAGGATCCTTCGTGCACCTCGTGCATCAACAAGCCTGCTTTTGTTTTATCAACGCATCTGAGGAGTACCATATCAAAGTTTCTCTTGTACAGGGAACCATCAGTATTCAGGAAGAAACTACCAGCTAACCTTCTTAATGTCTTCTTATCATTGGAAGATGCCCTAGGTGGGTATGTTTGATCCTCCAAGAAGCACTTAATATCATGGAACCAAGGCTTATCATCTTTGGCAACATCTGCTGCAAATACATATGTTGGTCTGTCAAGTCTGGACACTGAAATCCGAGGCACAAAGTTGGCAGCTTGAACTTTGATCATGGATGAAATGGTAGCCAGAGCATCTGCAAACTGATTCTCATCTCAAGGGATATACTCAAGCTTGATTGTTGTGAAGAAAGTCAATAACCTCCTTGTATAATCCCTGTAAGGTATCAGGTGATCCTGGTGTGTGTACCATTTGCCGTTGGTTTGATTGATTACTAAAGCTGAATCTCCGAACACAGTCAAAGTCTTGATCCTGAGGTCAATGGCTTCCTCAAGACCCATAATACAAGCTTCGTATTCAGCTTCGTTGTTAGTGCAGTTAAAGGTGAGTTTTGCCGAGAAAGGCATGTGAACTCCCTTAGGTGTAATGAGTACTGCACCAACACCACGACCATTCATATTAACAGCCCCATCAAACATCATAGTCCATTCTTCTTCTGGGTCAGGGCCTTCGGTGTGAACAGGCTCTTCATGATCTTTTTCTTTTATGAACATGATATCTTCATCAGGGAAGTCAAATCTCATAGGCTGGTAATCATCAATAGGTTGCTCAGCAAGATAATCAGACAGTACACTGCCCTTGATGGCTTTCTGAGATGTGTACTGAATGTCATATTCTGTGAGGATCATTTGCCATCTTGCAACCCGTCCGGTAAGTGCTGGCTTCTCAAAAATGTACTTAACTGGGTCCATCTTTGATATCAATAAAGTAGTGTGGGTCAACATATACTGTCTCAGTCGGCGAGCAGCCCACGCTAAAGCACAACAAGTTTTCTCGAGCAGTGAATAATGTTGTTCACAGTCGGTAAACTTTTTGCTTAGGTAGTATATTGCATACTCTTTTCGACCAGACTCGTCATGCTGGCCCAGCACACACCCCATTGACTCTTCTAATACTGTCAAGTACATGATTAGAGGTCTTCCTTCAACTGGAGGAATAAGGATTGGAGGCTCTTGTAAGTATTCCTTGATTTTGTCAAAAGCCCTCTAGCAGTCTTCGTTCCACCTGACCGTTTGTTCTTTTCTTAACAGCTTGAACAAAGGTTCACAGGTTGCTGTAAGGTGAGATATGAACCTTGAAATGTAGTTCAATCTACCTAGAAACCCCCGAACTTCTTTTTCTGTTTTCGGTGCAGGCATTTCTTGAATGGCTTTAACTTTATCAGGGTCAACTTCAATCCCTTTCTCACTTACAATAAATCCCAGCAGCTTACCAGATCTCACCCCGAATGTGCACTTGTTGGGGTTTAACTTCAGTTGGTACTTCCTCAGACGCTTGAATAACTTCAACAGATTTACCAGGTGGTCTTCTTCTGTAAGGGACTTGGCAATCATGTCATCCACATAACATTCGATTTCTTTATGGATCATGTCGTGGAATAATGTTACCATAGCCCATTGATAAGTTGCACCAGCATTCTTCAGTCCGAATGGCATCACCTTGTAACAGAACGTGCCCCAGGGTGTGATAAAAGTTGTCTTCTCCATGTCTTCAGGTGACATCTTGATCTGATTGTATCCTGAAAATCCGTCCATGAAGGAGAATACCGAGAACTGAGCCGTATTATCCACTAATACATCAATGTGAGGTAAACGGAAGTCATCTTTCGGGCTGGCTCTGCTCGGATCCCGGTAGTCCACACACATCCTCACCTTGCCATCTTTCTTAGGCACAGGTACAATATTAGCAACCCATGGTGGATAGCTAGTTACAGCAAGGACACCGGCGTCCCACTGCTTTTGTACCTCTTCATTAATCTTCATTGCCATGTCTGGGCGAGTATGGCGCAGCTTATGCTTTACTGGCGGGCAGTCTTCTTTTAAGGGCAGCTTGTGCATGACAATATCGGTGTCCAACCCTGGCATATCCTGATAAGACCAAACAAAGACATCTACATATTCCCGAAGCATATCAATCAGTTGCTTTTTTACTGAGTCCTGTAAGCAGGCTCCGATCTTAACCTCTTTCACATCTTCTTCCGTACCAAGATTAACCGTTTCAACCTCCTCCTGATGAGGAGTGATAACCTTCTCCTCTTGCCTTAACAACCTGGCTAGCTCTTCAGGAAGCTCATAATCTTCTTCAACCCCTTCATCAGCTTGATTGATTGGATTGTCAAAGTCATACAGAGTCATAGCGGTGTTGTTGTCGGTGCAGTCTGAAAGGCACTCTCTGCAAGGGTTTAGATTGTTCATTTTAGTGATCGATTTTAATCTTTGTTTAGAAAAAGTGAAATAAAGTTATCATTTTGGAAAACATTGCCATTTTATTTTTGTACAAAAAGAAAAAATGAAAAACAGTGAGCGGGAAAGAAAAAAGACTCATTTGCAAAAGATGTCCGATATTCATTGATTGATCTGTTTGCACAAAATTACAAGATGGCCCGATTACAAAATGAGTCTTGTCATCTTGGGCAAGATGCAAGACTTGATGCATGCTTAAAAATACAGGAAATAATAATTACTCTGCAGGAGTAACCCTTATAATTTCCTGGGAAGACCAGTTTGAGATGCGGCTCCCCGGGATCCTTGGACGTATCCAGCTCTCCAGGTTGCGTTCATCTTCCGACTCATCTTCCAAGTTGTTCACTGCATCCGGGGTGAGCATTCCCCCACTGACAAAATTGGGCTTCTTAGCAGCCTCTGATTGATCTTGTTGAGTTGGTTTGTAACCCAACCCAAATCTGTCCTCCTTCTTTTCCACAGGTAGCAGCTTGCCCCAGCCTTGGGCAGTACCCTCTTCAACAACCTTCCTGGCTTGCTGATAAGATGTCATGGAGGTTCCTAGTACAGCAGATGCTTCATTTATGTTCAGAGCCTCAAACCCCTGGCTCATGGTCTCATGGATTTCTCCATCCATCTCAATGTACTTGTACGTAGCCAGATGGCTAACAAAGATGTCTTCTTCCCCACAGATGGTGATGATTTGGCCTTCCCACTCGAATTTCAGCTTCTGGTGAAGGGTAGACGTAACAGCGCCAGCGGCATGGATCCAAGGTCTACCAAACAAACAGCTATAGGCCGGCTGAATGTCCATCACATAGAAGGTAATTTTAAAAGTCTGCGGGCAAATCATCACAGGCAGATCAATCTCCCCAAGCACTGATCTCTTAGAGCCATCAAATGCTCTTACCACCAGATTACTCGGACGCAATGCCAAGCCATCATACTCCAGCTTCACCAAGGCTTTCTTTGGTAGAACATTGAGTGATGACCCAGTGTCCACCAGCACATGAGATAGAACAACACCCTTACATTCTAGAGTGATGTGTAAAGCCTTATTGTGGTTTCGTCCCTCAGTTGTTAAATCAGCATTGGTAAAGCCCAGTCCATGACTGGTATTGACATTTGCTACCACAGTTTCCAGTTGATTAACAGTGATCTCCTCTGGCACGTATGCTGCGTGCAAGACTTTCAATAATGCATTCCTGTGAGCTTCAGAACACATCAACATGGATAATATGGAGATCTTTGAGGGAGTTTGGTGAAGCTGATCCACCACCTTGTAATCAATTCTCTTTATAATTCTCATAAACTCGTCTACATCTTGCTCAAAAGATGTCTTCTGAGTTTCTTTGACGGTTGGTTCTTCGGGTACCACACTTTTCCCCTTTGCTTTTGCAGCAACCTCTGCTTCGGCATTAGGTCTTTGCAATTGTGAGGCAAAAAGGCGTCCGCTTCTGGTGAAGCCTCCGCCTCCCCCAACATTATCAATCTGTGGTGAAGAAGTTGAAGAGTCCAAAGTGATTTTCTCCCCGTTGCAGTAGAGGTCAGAGCCATAATGCCACGGTATGGCATTACTACTTTCATATGGAACTGGTCCAGGCACCGTGATGGTAACCGGACTGACTGC
This sequence comes from Lathyrus aphaca, assembly GCA_963966055.1. Lineage (NCBI taxonomy): Eukaryota > Viridiplantae > Streptophyta > Magnoliopsida > Fabales > Fabaceae > Lathyrus > Lathyrus aphaca. The sequence goes on along the minus strand of OZ014525.1, from coordinate 458,328,176 downwards.
TGCAGAGGAAGGTACTGAAATGGTGTGCGGATCGTAGTAAATGGTGACTGGTGACCTGGCAGGAGGTGCCACTGTTTGTTGTTGAAAGTCGTTGTTTGGAGGAACATTTGATGGGTCATAGTAAATGGTGACTGCTGAGATATCTTCATTTATTTCTATTGGCGTTGTAGAAGATTCTGCTGAATAAATGGGTGCTGATGTTGTAGAAGAGATGGTTGTTGACATCTGATTTGTTGAAGTGATGGACGGAGCCATTGTTGATGATATTGATGAATTGGTCGGAATGATTGTTGTTGCAGTTGTAGAAGAGTCAAGAATTGTTGTCAAAGGGATTGCTGGATTTGTAGGTGCCGTTGTTGTGATCTGAAGTATGCCACTTTTGATAAGACCATCTATGCCGCTTCTCAAGTTATCACACCCGTTGACCGAAATGTTACAATAACCACAACCGAGCTCACACTCGGGGAACATTTGGCACTCTAGGAGCTGAGCTTTAATCTCGACCGGAGGTGTCCGAATCTGTCCAACACTGGTGATTAAGAAAGATGGCTTGTCTTACTCAATGGCGTTAATTCTTGGCCCTCCATGATTGGGCATGGGATTCTTGGTGACACTTGGAGGGGGTGCAAAGTTGAGGGCTTTGGAATCCACCAGATCTTGCACCTTCATTTGTAAAGCCCTGCATTTTTCCGTATTGTGGCCAGGTGCATTGGAGTGGAAAGCACATCTGGCGTTGACATCGTAGTTCCTTGGGAGATTGGAGGGATCTGGTGGTGCCAATGTCCTTAATTCAACCAAGTTGAGTTTCAGGAGTTGTGGCAATAAGGCAGCATAAGGCATAGGGATAGGGTCAATCACCCTATTTGCCTGTGATGGCCTTTGCTGAAAGGGTCTTTGCTGTTGATTGATGTTGTTGTTGTTGTAGGTCCTCGGTGGCGGATACTGAACTTGCTGCTGATAGTGTGCTTGTTGTGGTTGTTGATATGCTGGTTGCTGAGGAAGCGGAGCTGGAATAGTGACAGCTGCCACTGACCTGTGTACATACTGAGGTCTGCCCCTGCTGGCATGAATGGCATTTGTCTCACTGGTCCTTCTAGGTCCCACAAAAGGCTTCCTGGGATTACTTGACGAACTCGCACCATTATCAGAAATCTTACCTATCTTCAGAAGGCTTTCAATTCTTTCTCCAGCTATGACTACGTCAGCGAAGCTGGTGGAAGAAAAGGCAGCTAGCCTATCAATATATGTTCCTTGTAGAGTGTTCATAAACATGTCGGCCATTTCTCTTTCTGACATGGGTGGTTGGACAGCAGCAGCAAGCTGTCTCCACCTTTGGGCATACTCCCTGAAGCTTTCTCTGGAGGATTGGGACATTCCCATCAGAAGGGTTCTGTTAGGAGCCATGTCCAGGTTGTATTGGTACTGTCTGATGAAAGCTTCAGCTAGGTCCTTCCAGCACCTGATAGTAGCTCTGGTCAAGTGAGAGTACCACTCTCTTGAAGCTCCAGTCAAGCTATCTTCAAAGTAAAACATCCACAGCTTTTCATCCATGGTATATGCTTTAAGTCTCCCCAGAAAAGACTGCAGGTGAGTACGTGGACAGGAAGTTCCATTGTACTTCTCGAAGCACGGGGATTTAAACTTGTGGGGAATCCTTACCCCATCCACTAACCCCATATCCATGACATCAAAGCCTAGGGAATTTTGAGACTCCAGAGATCTCAACTTCTCAGCAATTTCATCAAACCTTCTATCATAAACTTCATCCCCAGCTCCCATCACAGTAAACTGCTCTTCTTGGGGGTCTTCATGTAAGATCCTCCCCCCAGTAGTATTTCCTTGCACATTACCCGGGATGTTAACTTCCGGATGTAGATGAGGCCCATATACTGGTGGATTAATATGAGGCTGACCCCTTTCATTGTTACTTGTTCCTCCAGTTCCCATAGGAGGTTCTTCCGGGGTTTGTCTTTCTACCAATGCCCTCAACCTTTCTTGACTTTGGGCCAAGCCATTCATTACCTCCATGAATTGGGTCATTTGATTTCTCATCTCCAGCCTTTCATTAGCCATCTGAGTTCTGACCTCTGTCAGATCTTGTTGTACTTGATCCATTTGGATACCAGGAAGATTGTTGCGAGTAGGATACCTGTGCGGACGGTTGAGAGGGAACACCCGGCGGCGAGTAATAATTCCTGAACCACAACAGAGTTAGAAACAAAATAAAGAAACGACAAAACCTACAAAACAAAACAACAGTCACCATGCAATGCAGTATGCTTATTTGCTTTCCAAGGTATCCGGCTTGGCTCTTGGTTTTGACCTTTCCAGACCCCGAGGAAGATGCTTTGATGTTGTTTGAGAAAAGAAAACTCAGTGAAACAAACTGACAAATGCATTACAAATAGTGAACCATACATAGTTTGTTTTTACAACATATGCCCTTGAAGGGTCAAAATACAACATAAAAAAGAAAAGTACATCAAATGGAAATAACAACAAGCAAAGTAGTCAAACATCTAAGCCAAACTCATCCTCCTTAACCTCCTTCAAAAGTGCTTCAGTTACAGGACCATCCGGATGCTCTGTGATGTTCCTGATAAGAAGGTTTCTGGTGGCAATAGCAGTGGTCAGCTTCTTGTGCCTGTCTTGGTCCTTTGACCTCTTCACACCAGCCCTAAGCTTCAATTCTGAAATTTCCTTCTGGGCTGCCAGCAAAGCTTCCTGTTACTTCTTCTCATTGGCCTCTAACTGCTCAATCCTGGCTTGAGTTCTCTTATCTTCCTGAGTGCGAGCTTCAGTGATCCTGACCCACCTAGCTTGACTTTCTTCTAGATAGAGATCAGTCCTAGCCTTCTGAAACTGGGCCTCTTTACAGGCATTCTTCAATATTTGCTCTCCAGCTCTTGATTTCTTGATGTAGTCTTCTGCTTTCTCAATCTTGGCCAGATGCTCCACTTTAAGCTTCTCCAACCTCTCAATGTCTAGACGACCATCACTCCTCTCCCAGAGGGTCTTCTTCAGAGCTTGAGACAGATTCTCATTCCTTTCCTTCAGCTTCTCAAAGTCTTCCATGCTGACAGTGGCTGGAGGTGGTATTGTGGATGGTCCAGGTGCATCCTCAATGGTGAAGGGCATCCCAGAAATTTGAGCCCTAGCATGAGACCATTCATAATACTGAGCTGAAGCCACATTATTGCATCTCCCAAGAATGGCCATCCCTTTGGTCCGGATGTTGTCCCAAGCCCAAGATGCTTGTCTGACAACAGCTAGATTAGGCTTTATCTCACAATACAGGGTTTCAGCTAGATCTTGCACTCTAGGAGGGTGGACCAAAGCATAGCCCAATTGTCTTTTAAACAGCAAAGGATTGTAGTTGATGCAACCCTTCACTCCTATTAGAGGCACATTGGGGTACTGCCCACAGCTAGTAATTATGTCCCTGCCTTTGGTGCTCTGGGTGCACCATCTGATGTCATCTGAAGTCAGAGCAATGAGTCTCTTAGCCCAATTTTTCTGTTGGTGAGGGTTCAGGAAGGCATCAGTCCTGGGTAAGTGTTTAAGCAGCCAAGTGTGAAGCACAGCATCTCACCAACTTCCCTCTCTGCTTCTCATTCCTCTGATGAATGGAATAATAGAAATCTCCCAGCAAGGTGGGTACTGGGTTCCTCAGAAGGAAAAGATGAATGGCATTCTTTCTGATAAACTTGGGCTCATCTGCAAATAGTATAACCCCATATATACTGAGGGCCAACAATGCACAAACTGCCCTCCATTCTCCCAAAGAGGCCTTCAGGATGGCCTGAGAAGTCAGAAAGTCTAGGTGCAAACCAGGGATCCCTGCCTTAGTTGTCATGTTCTGCTCAATCAATATAGGCTCTAAGTGCAGTGCTTTTGCCACTTCTCCAATGCTGGGAGAAGTCATCTCTGGGTTGAAGGGAATTCCACCCCTAATAGGCACTCCAATAAGTGATGAAAACTCCTCTAGCAGAGGTCCTAACTGAAAGTTCTGGAAAGTGAAGCATCTCAAAGGAGGGTCATAAAACTATAGGCAGGTGTGGATCAAACTCCTCTGAGAAGGGTCTAGGTCCATAACCATATCAAGGATGCCTCCATAATGCTCTCTGAATAGTGGGATGTGGTCTGGAGTGATAAGTGCCTGGACCTGCCTGATGCCAGTCAGCACAGGCTCAAAGAAATGATATGAAATGTTGCTCTTTTTGGGTGCCATGACTGCTGATGAAGAGCTGAAAGCAAATGCTGATGATGAAGACTGATACTGGAGATGAGCCACTGATAGGCTGAGGATGATGATGGAGGCAGCTGAAGCAGGCAACTGATAGCTGAAGCAGATAGCTGATGAAACAGAGGTCTATGCAGATGAAGGGGTCAAAACCAAGCCAGATGTAATGTGGATACCCTGAAAAACAAAAACAAATGTTAAATGATGCAATGATGAGTATGCAAATGATATGCAAGGGTTTGTGATCAAGCTGGATCTGATTATCTGTCTTGATATAAAAGGCCCATGTATGTTTAAAAAGTCCAGATGGAGGTTCAGAAATCCAGTAACCAAGGTGGGGGACTCAAATAAAGAGTCACATGTCCAGGGTTAAATCATAAGAACTATCCAAAGTGAAGCACTCTTAAACAAAACAAGTATCAGGGTATGATGTGGCCAAGGGCACCTGCAAACCTGTAAACAGCCCAACCCCCTCACAGGTGATGTTCTAAAACAAGGATCCTCAGACTTGGATCAGTTATGAGAAGTGTAAACACTTCTAACCCGGAGGTACAGTGTTTACAATAACCATAAAAGATACTCCTCTAATTCACCTCAGTTTCTGAAGGTCATAATAAAGGTCATCCAGACTTAGCAGGCTTCCCAGATAGCCCTAGCACTACAGGAAATCTGTAGCACAGAGTTCTCAAGAAGAAACCCACATCTGAACCGTGTTTCATATTCTCGCACCAGACCGAAATGGAATGGGAAAGAACATGAACCACTCTAGCCTAGGTGTCACTCAGGTCCCAGGTATAGGACCTTAAACTCTCAATGAACCCCACCCATCAAAACAATAAACCAGATCCAGCCAGATAACAGTATGACAGTATGATGTATAAAGCTGTAAAGAAAGCAATAAATAACTGTACATAAAGCAATAAATAAAGCAACTATATACACACAATTAGCACATAACACCCCAGTAAACACAAATCAAACAAGCGCTAGGAGGAACCCACAAAAAGAACCAGAAGCCCTGGTTACAGTATAAGGTTCCCCAGCAGAGTCGCCAAGCTGTCGCTCCCACCAAATGACACCTCAGGCAGAAGGGGTACAGACGCGAACGGTCGGTGAAAGAGAGAAAAGAAAAGAGTCGTCAGCTAGGCATTTTTATCCCGGAGGAAAGGTAATGCTGCATAGACCTAGAAAGATATGGATAAGACGGTTGCGAACCAGAGAGACTGAGAAAGGGGGTTGGTTACAACCTGGGAAGGTATTAGCACCCAGATTGTCCGTCGTACTCGACGGGATCCACGCTTAAAAGATTTGTGTTTTAAAGGGGTAGTGTCAGTGCTATCTGTGTATCAAAGCTGGAAAGAATGCAAGTGTCAGTGTATAGTGTATAAGTGATGTGAAGTATGAAAGTGTCAGTGTAAGAACAGGAGTGTGAAGCTCAAGACTATGAGGCTAAAAGAGCAATGTTGGGAGGAGGGGGAATATACAGAGACTTTTGTTCGATAACCGTTAAGTTATGCCTACGTATCCTCTCGTGCAATGAGGAAGTCAGAACACCGTAGTTCGACTCAAAGAGACTGAAAGATAAATTGACTTGTGAACTGCTTACTTGTCTATGCTCAAGTGTATGACCTGTCTGGCTCAGGTGCTAACTGTCTTGTATTAGAATGAAGAAGCAAGTTCTCGTTTATGAGTGAAGATGATGAGAAAAGAATCCCGAAGGAGACGATTGTTGTTTGTTTTTGTGTTTTCAATCTTTTATTGCTTTTGAATTTGTCATAAGTTAATGAGCTTAAGCCTAAACCAGTGGGTTAGTAAACTCATCACATCCTCCCTCTGATTAGGGGTAATGAGGATACCTTAAGTGTGAAGTCAGTATCTCACACTTAATCACCATGATGTAGGATTAAGATCATTAACCTACTTGTGATTATTTAGATGTTTTTGTTGTTTTTTGTTTAGTGTTAAGTAATGAGTTTAAGCCATAATCAAGGATTTAATGGACTCATTACACCATCCTAATAGAAGGATGATAGATGAGAGCATTTAAGCTGAGGAAGACTCCTCAACTTAATCCATGATTAGGGATTAACCTCATGACAAAACAAAGCCTTTATTAAGTGGATTTTAGTTAATGGTAAGATGAAGAAATGATTTTTATGGTTTGTAAGACAACTTGAGGAGGACTTGTCCATTAACACTAGGGTTAGTCCTTCTTAACCAATTAAGGAAGAATTAGAACCCTAATGCAAGGCCCAAGTTGCAAGCTTATTGTCCTGATGATTATTAGATGGATTGATTAAAGGATGTAAACACATTAAGGGTTTAACACTTAGGATTAAAGTTATGCACTCCATCCTAATAGAAGGATACAAACATAAGCTTAATCACAAAGCCTTAAAGCCTTTAAGGTTTAGTCCCTGATTATGAGATGAGAAGAGAAGACTCAAAGATGACACAAAGGTAAAAGCTAAATGGGGGACTAATCAAACCCTAATTATTATCATACTTGGAGATCCTAGGGTTTATGAGGCTTAAGAGAGAAAGATCTTCAGAGAAACCACCAGGAAGGAAGCAGGTGAAAGGGGCAAGAAGCAAAGAGAAGCAAAACAACTTGCTTCACTTAAGAAGACAAGTTGCTTGAGGAAAGAAAGTAAGAGATGAACATGAATGAGCAGGCTCACTCTAATACACATACAAAATGCAGCAAAGATGCAAGAGAGATGAGAAGAGATTGTGAGAAGTGAAGGCAAATTCACTTCTCAAAACAACTTACCACCTGAAAAGTTAGTAAAAGAAATGAAATGCAATGCAAATGGGATGCAATGCCATGATGCAAACCAAAACCAGAAGCATAAGTATGATGTCAATGATGCTAAGAGATGATACAAACATGAAGCAAGGCATGGGAATGATCAAGCAAGCATAAGGATGCAAATGAGGCATGCATTGAGCCATGAATGTACATGAAAAGTTATGAAATGTAATGAACATATAACATGACAAATGAAAGATGCAATGATCAAACATGATTCTAATATGTCCTAATATGTATTATGGACCATGTTAATACACAAAATGTCATGGCAAGTCATGGTATGAAAGCAAATGAGAAATGGATGCAAAGGAAAGCACAAATTAGGGTTTCATGCATCATACAAAGCAAAAATCCAAAACCAGAAGCAAATTACATGATAAAAAATTGAAAATGCAATCAAAGATACCCTAAACCTATACAAACTCACTGCCCAAAGGAGGGGATCCAACTCTTAACCTAGTGAAAGTTATGAATTTCCTAAGGTTGCTAGGGTTTTAGGGTACTTCAACAAGAAAAATACCAAACAAATTGAAAATGCAAGATCAATTCAAGCCAAAATTATCCTATAAACTACATGCTATACAAGATGCAATGCAAAAAGAATCATTCTCCAACTCTCAATGGTTAGGCAGAAAGGAATTTTTGAAGTTTGGAACAAAATATTGCCTTGAAATGAAATTAAATCCAATGAAAATGATCAAAAGGCATCAAGAACAAAAAAGAAATTTGGTTTTGAGAGTTGGACAATGTTTCTAAATGTTTCTAAATGCTATGTGAATTTGTTTGGGATTTTTAAATACCTAAATGTATTTTTAATTAATTAATTTTCATTAACTAATTAAAAATAAACATTTAAATGATTTAAAAATAATTTTTAATGCAAAAGATAAAAATAAAAATATTTTTGGGTTTTAAAAATTAATGAAACTCTTGACAAAAAATTTCATAATTTTTAAAGGTATTTTGCTATTTTAAATAAAATATGAAAGATAAAACAATTTAAATACAAATAAAAATAAAAGAAAATGAAATGAAAGTATGCAAGGGGGAGGGCCAGGATTTGATCTGGGCTTGGTCTGGTTGACTGCGCGCCAGATCCAAAGGCCCAGATTCAAACCTGGCTAATTTTATTAATTAATTAAATTAATCCTAATTAACAACTAATGAAATGATCCTGACCCTTGAGACGCGCGCAGGAAACAACATCCAGTGGCTCACATTCAAACCTGGTGCCCTAACCCTAATTAGCATTTAATCACTCTCAGGTCACCGGAGACGAGCTCCGGTGACCTCCTCACCTGAAAATGGCCAACTTCTTCTCTAGGTTATTTCTGGAGCTCTAAAGCTCCAGATCAAACCTCCTAGCCTCCCTGAATCTAAACCTACCCTCAAAACAAATTTCTATGACCTACAAAACAAGATTCGAATCAAAACTCAAAAATGGCAAAAGTTTCAGGCAACCAGTACACACTCAAATCTTAACCATTTCAAAAAGTAAAAACATCAGGATGATCAGCAAGGCATAAGGAACATTCTAAGAACTTAAATTTTCATTTCTGGAAAAAAAAGTTCTTGAGGTAGCTGAGCTTGAGCTTTCTCAGTTTGCAACTTTCTGGCCAGCTCTTTGCTTCCAATCACCTCCAATGATCCCCCTGAGAAGTTTGCAAGGCTTGGTTGGAGTTTAAAATGGTTGGTTTGTGAGGTTGATCAAGTTCTGTTCAGTGAAGGAGAGAAATCGTGATTTAATTTGAGGAGGTTTCAGGGATGAATGAGGGTAGGGAAATGATCAGGGGAGTCTGCTGAGTGATCCTATGGAGTTTGTTTTTATGTTTGATGCTTGTGTTGTGTGATTCGAAGCAAAATGCATAAAGGGAGGTTTTTGAGAATGTTGGCTTGGAGAGTGTTTCAGGCTTGTGTGTCTGGTGTGTTGTGATGCATTTGGTCCACTTATCACTCTTGGATAGGTCAGAGGAGTTGGTCTGGCCTAGCTTGATTGGTATGGGTCTTTATGCAAAAAGTCAATGTTAGGTGTACTTGAGGTATGTGTCGCTCCCGACAAATGGGACCGGCCCACATGAAGGTACAGACGCGAACGGTCGGCGAGGGGGACAATGAGAACACACAGCCGTGAACTCACTGGAGAATGAATAGAGTCGCCAGCTAGGCATTTTTATCCCGGAGGAAAGGCAATGCTGCATAGGCCTAGAAAAAGATATGGATAAGACGGTTGCGAACCAGAGAGACTGAGAAAGGGGGTTGGTTACAACCTGGGAAGGTATTAGCACCCAGATTGTCCGTCGTACTCGACGGGATCCACGCTTAAAAGATTTGTGTTTTAAAGGGGTAGTGTCAGTGCAATTTGTGTATAAAATAGCTGGAAAAGAATGTACAGGTGTCAGTGTAAAAGAAGTGAAGTGTGATATATATGCAGTGTCAGTGTAAGGAAAAGGGTATGCTCATGATCATGAGGCTAAGAGAATGATGCTGGAAAGAGGGGGAATATACAGAGACTTTTGTTCGATAACTGTTAAGTTATGCCTACGTATCCTCTCGTGCAATGAGGAAGTCAGAACACCGTAGTTCGACCCAAAGAGACTGAACGATGAATTGACTGATGAACTGCTTGCTTGTCTATGCTCAAGTGTATGACCTGTCTGGCTCAGGTGCAAACTGTCTTGCATTAGACGGAAGAAGCGAGTTCTCGTTTGTGAGTGAATGAGATGAGAAAAGAATCCCGAAGGAGACGATTATTGTTTGTTTTTGTATTTTCAATCTTTTATTGTTTTTGGATTTTATCATAAGTTAATGAGCTTAAGTCTAAACCAATGGATTTAGTATACTCATCACATCTTCCCTCTGATTAGGGGTAATGAGAATACCTTAAGTGTGAAGTCAGATTCTCACACTTAATCACCTTTGATGTAGGATTAAGATCATTAACCTACTTGTGATTATTTAGATGTTTTTTTGGTGTTTTTGTTTAGTGTTGAGTAATGAGGTTAAGCCATAATCAAGGATTAAACAGACTTATTACACCATCCTAATAGAAGGATAATAGATGAGAATGTTTAAGCTGAGGAAAGTTCCTCAACTTAATCCATGATTAGGGATTAAACTCATGACAAAACAAGCCTTTGATTAAGTGGATTTTATTTAATGGTATGATTATGAAGTGGATTTTATGATTTGTAAGACAACTTGAGGGGGACTTGTCCATTAACACTAGGGTTAGTCCTTCTTAACCAATTAAGGAAGAATTAGAACCCTAATGCAAGGCCCAAGTTACAAGTGTGATGTCTTGATGGTTATTAAGTGAATTGATTAAGAGAGTTAAACACATTAAGGGTTTAACACTTAGGATTAAAGTTATACACTCCATCCTAATAGAAGGATGCAGGCATAAGCTTAATCACAAAGCCTTAAAGCCTTTAGGGTTTAGTCCCTGATTATGAGATGAGGAGAGAAGACTCAAAGAAGATACAAAGGTAAAACTAAGAGGGGAGACTAATCAAAACCCTAATCATTGTCATGCTTGGTTGTTCCTAAGGTTTGTGAGGTTAAACAAGAAAGATCTTCAATGGAACCACCAGGAAGCAGATGAAAGGATCAAGAGAAGCAAAGCAACTTGCTTCATTCAAGAAGTCAAGTCACTTGAGGAAAGAAAGTGGGAAGAAGAAGAATGAGCAAGCTCAAACCCAAACACATATAAAAATGCAGCATGGATGCAAGAGAGATGAAAAGAAAATTTGTGAGAAGTGAAGGCAAATTCACTTCTCAAAATCACTTACCACCTGAAAGGTTAGAAAAGAAATGCAATGCAATGCAAAATGGGATGAGATGACATGATGAGAAACAAAACCAGAAGCATGTACATGATGCTAATGATGCTATGAGATGCTACAAACATGAGGCAGCACATGGAGATGATCATACAAGTTCATGAATGCAAATGAAGCAAGTTAAGGAGCATGGACATACATGAAAAGTAATGGAATGCAAATGACATACAAAATGGCAAATACATGATGCAATGATCAAACATGCTTTCAATATGTCTTATGATGTCAAATGAATCACATGGATGCTTGAAATGTCATGGCAAGTCATGTTATGCTAGAGAATGCAAGATGGATGCAAATGGAAGCCCAAACTAGGGTTTATGAACAATACATCAAACAAAAATCAAAATAAGAAGCAAACCCTAAGATAAAAAATTGAAAATGCCACCCAAAGGACCCCTAATCCTATACTAAACCAATGCCCGAGGGAGAGGTCTCAACTCTTAACCAATCTCAAGTTATGATTTTTACAAGATTCTAGGGTTTTTAGGGTTTCCAAACAAAAGAAATGTCAAACAATTTGAAAATGCAAGATCAAATCATGGCCTTTTTATCTCAAAAACTACATGCTAAACACAATGCAATGCAAGAAGAATCAATGTCCAACTCCTCATGAATAGGCAGAAATGATTTTTTGAACTTAGGATCAAAATAATGCACAAAAATGATTTTAATTCAATGAAAAATCCTCAAAATGCATCAAGATCAAAAAATAAATTTGGTTTGAAGGTTGGACAATGTTTCTAAATGTCTTAGAACATTTCATGAATTTTTTTGGTGATTTTTAAATACCTAAAAGTATTTTTAATAAATTAATTTCCATTAATCAATTAAAAATAATCCTTTAAATATTTAAAAATACTTTTTTAATGCTAAAAATAAAAAACAAAAATATTTTTGTGTCATAAAAATTACTGGAACTCATGAGAAAAAGTTTCATAATTTTTAGACATTTTTTACTATTTTTAATAAATTATGCAAAACAAATGAAAAGAAATGAAATAAAAATGAATTTTAAATGAATTAATGAGAAGTCAGCTAATCCTAGGGACCAGATTCAAAGTTACACGCGCGGGAGTTGACTTGGCGCCAGATCTCACGGCCATAATTCAAATTTCGCTAATCAATGCTTATGCCCTAATCTCGCCGTTAAACACATTCAGATGACCGGAACAGTGTTCCGGTCATCTTCTCCGTTCACCCCAAAATGCTAACTCTCTACACACGTATCTAAAATGAAATCTAAGAACACCGGAATGATCCCCACTCACTCACGAACCAAAACCCCAACTCAAAACAAATTTATCATTCCTACAATGGCTGAATCGAAGCAATCTATTTCTAGGGCAAAAAGTTTCAGGAAGCAATTAAATCCTCATTTCATCACCATTTTCAAAACTAAAAGCATCAGGATAATCAGTGAAGCATGGAGAACAACTTTAGAACATAAAAAATGATTTCTGGAAAAATATTTCTTGAGCTACCTGAGATTCGAAGCTTTCACTCCAGCAACTTTCAGACCTCCCCTCTTGGTGAAATCCACTCCACTTGTTCCCCAGATGATCCTTGAATGCTTAGGAAGAGTTTATGTTGGCTGGATGAGGAGTTTGACAAGCTTCTGCTCAAACTCAGTTGAACATGGCAATGGTGATTCAGGCTGTTTCTGGCAATGGTGAAGGGTGGTTTGTGGTCCAGATGATGAGTGGAGAAGGTTTGTGAAGTTTGTTTGGATGTTTGTGAGCTGTGGAAGATGTTTCGAAGGAAACTGCAGCTTGGGGTGAAAATGGTGAAGTGAGGTTATGGCTTGTTTCAGGCATGGTTTTTGGTTGGTTTCTACTCAATGGAACATGGTGAGTTGAAGTGTGGAGATAGTTTGGATGTTTGTGAGCTGGGCAGAGAAATTCGAAGAGAGATGCAAAAATGGAGTGAGTTTGTGTATGTGATGTTGTGTGTGTTTCAGCCTTGCTTCCTTTATGAAATGGCTTGCAAATGGATAGTATATTTTAATCCTATAGGTCAGATGATTTGACATGGCCTACATTGATTGGTAAGTTTGCTTTTGCTCAAAGTCCACCTTTTGTGTAAGAGAAGTATGGCTTGGTTCTAGGCTAGTACAAGGCATGGGGCTGCGCAGCAAGGGTGAGGGGAAAGGCTAGCCAAAGTCAGCATCCAATGTTGCAAGTTGTGAGAAGTGTGATGAGTGGTTTTGCAAGTTGTTACCTTTTTGAAACTTCATGGAAAATGCCTTGTTACATGAACCATAACCATGTGAAACCTTGGTCCAATTCTGATTTTTAAGGCTCATGGAATGTTTGTGTCATGGTTTGATGTGAATTAGAAGTTACAAAAACCCTTGGTTCATGATTTTGCAAAATTCTCATTTGAAGCATGTCTTGAAAATCAATGATTTTTGCCAACTTTGTCACACCATAACTTTTGATCCAAGAAGAATTAGATCATGTTCTTGTACTTTTTGAAAAGGGAAAGATGTAATCTACAACTTTCATGACCAAAGTTTTTCCATTTGAAGCATTTTTGGATCAAGAATCAAGGCTTGAAAAATGACCTAAAATGAAGCATTCTTGAAAAGTCAACTATGCCCAAAAAGTCAACACTTGCAAAAACTCCAAATTCTTGATTTTTGTGAACTTCAACCTTCTTCCATGATCAAATAAAGATCATATACACTCAAAATGATGAAGATCACCCATTGGTTGGGTCATTGGGGGCCTCAGATGCCCTGATTTTACACTGACTTGTCCAGAAAGTCAACTCTTGATCAGATGACTTCCCCATGGAATTTCTTCATGAAAATTGATATGCATACTCCCTATACCATATAGAGACCAATGGAAACAAGAATGACCAAAAAAATTGGAGTTATGGCCTTTGAAACCAAAACCCTAATTCTAGGTCAACTGTGCAGTCAAACCTGGCTCTGCATCCATTCCAAACCCAGTTCTTGTGATTCTTTTGAAATCTTGACTTTGAGAGGATGTAATATGATACTTGATTACATGTGGATCCCTTTGAAGTGATTGGTGGCCCTTGGAGTGGCTCAAAAGGCTCTTGGATTGCTCAGATCACAAACCCTAGGTGCAGATGATTTTGAATCTATGCAGTGACTCAAAAATGTGGTATGAGATGTTATGATTGTGTTTATGCATATGAAATGATCACAAGCCATGGTGTGAATGGGTGAGGGCAAATTTGGGGTGTTTACAGCTGCCCCTATTCAAACATGAGTTAGCTGTGCAGGGTGTAAGCGACGGCTTATCAGGCAAACAAGGTAACTTGTGGTTGAATACCAAAGACAGTCCAAAATTTGCACTCACAGAACGAAGAAGAAAAGGGATATAGATTGTAAAAAAGGGAAATAAAGTATATTGTAAAGTGGGCGACGGAGGACGACCGCCGAGCAGAGGACGACTGCTGGGTAAAGAGCAATGACGGGAACGGCCGACATGCTGGGAAAAGTGTAGGAAATAAAACAATGACGGGGACGACCGACATGCTGGGGATAAAAGGTAAAGCCAAGACGGGGACGGCCGACTAGCTGGGAAAAGTAAGAAATTATGATGGGGACGACCATCAAGATAAAGTAAGATTCTCTGGGAATTAATGAAACATGACGGGGACGGCCATCAAGTTCATAAAGCAAGGTAACCGACGATGGGGACGGCCATCGGGCTAAAAAGGAAAAGGGACCACGACGGGGACGGCCATCGGGTTAAAGAATAAATGGAATAAACAGATGATGGGGTACGGCCATCAAAGGCGAAGGACGATTACCTAGCAGGGGACGGCTGCTCTGTTGGGAATAAAAGAAATATGATGGGGACGGCCATCAAAGGTGGAGGACGACCACCTAGCAGGGTACGGCTGCCAAAGATATCAACGATGGGGACGGCCATCGGATGAGCATGATGGAGGACGACCATCAAGAAGTCGAGGACGACCACTCAGCAGGGTACGGCTGCTCTCAGGGTTTATCATAACACAGGACGAGTGTCAGATAAAAAAGGAAAGATTTGCTTTGTTGGCGATCTACTGGGGATATAGTGAACGCGGACGAGTGTTCACAACCAAGAAAGGAAAGTATAAGTGTTTAGTATTGTGTATAGATTAAAGATGCGGACGAGCATCCTTAAGACTATGATACGGATGAGTATCATGTAGAAACAAATACTGACACATGTGCCAAGATGATGATACAGACGAGTATCAACTGGTTAACAAAGAACACGGACGAGTGTTGAATCTGTAGGGACTCTTCTGGGGAATAGTAGACACGGATGAGTGTCTATATTCAAGAAGACAGGAGTGTTTGACACAGTGTATGGATTAAAGATGCGGACGAGCATCCTTAAGACTATGATACGGACGAGTATCATGTAGGAACAAACGTTTGACGCATATTCTGAGATGATGGTACAGACGAGTACCAACTGGTTAACAAAGAAAATGAACCAATGCTGAATCTGTGGGGATGTAACCGGTATATACAAGATACGGACGAGTATCTGTATAAGAGCGAGTGGTGTATAGATGAGTGTTTAACTGCTGAGGAGAGTGACACGGACGAGTGTCAAAAAGGAGAAGGGTGTAATATGAACAAGTATCTGATATACAAAGTCTAGGCGACTGCGCTGGGGTTATGACACGGACGAGTGTCAAGAAAGTGTATATATAGGTGTATGTGAGTGCAGAGAGGATGTCTTTGGCTTTCTGCTGGGGTATGACACGGACGGGTGTCAGGAAGTATGTGTAATACGGGTGATTTTGTTGTAAGAGTGTTCAGACGACTTTACTGGGGAAAGATGGCACGGACGGGTGCCAAAAGGAGTATATACTGGTGTTTGTGATTTGTGAGGCAACTGCTTTTGCTGGGGACTCTGGGGGATTTTGGGGGAAGTATTCTGTATTCTGATGAATGGTTATTATTCACAAGTGTTCGATTCACATCATGGCTCACGATTATGCTATATGTTTGATTTTTGCCGCAATGCTCCGTGTTAAAATGGAATGCTGCGCTTTGGGGGTGAATATGATGCGAATGCTATGATTGTGCAAAGATATCAAAACCGGGATCCGGGTCCCGCTGCTGCGAAGATCTTCGATCGATCTGTTTGAAGTAGACATCCCAGCTGGGAATGAAATCATTAGTAGGTTTGATGAGATGTATCTGCTTGGGGATCTAGGTCACTGATTGACATATCCTTGTAACACGGGTCCCAGCTGGGGTTTGTAGAAGCCTTCTTCACCCTGTTGTGATCTTCTATGCGTTGCTCCCCTGGACAGCGGCTGGAACTTTGTGGGGAGATGATCACCTGACTTTTGTACTCGGCTGAGGGCGAGATGGCAACTCGGCTGGGGAGAAAGAGAGATCATTGAGAGGCCTCTCTAGGGATTCTGTTGAAGAGGATCCTGACTCAGCCGGGGATATGGGCGTCTTCCGTGATGCCTGACAACTCTGATGGGGATAAGTAATGGGTGACAACTCAGCTGGAGAAAGTAATGAGAGGCAACTCAGCTGGGGAAGAAGCAACTCAGGTGCTAAGACTGAGCGAGTATTGATTTGGCAACTTCGCTGGGGAAATGGGCACCTTCCAGTGCCTCGTGGAAGATAGACCGAGTTGATAATGATCTGCCAGCTTGCTGAGGGTGAAACTTTCATACCCTAAGCTGTGCCCTGGATACCCGCAATCCTGCAAAGATAAGGAAACGCGCAAATGGTCCCGAGGTATCCCTTACCGGATTCTGTCATAGGAGTTAGACATTCTTGAGAGTAAGTACACTTCCTGTAAGCATGCGTTTTTATTATTATTATTATTTTCTTTTTTTTTTTTAGAGAAAAGCATCTGTACTCATGCGAATAGTTTTTTTTAGAGACATCAGACATTCTTTGCAAATAAAAATGTACAAGACGAAACATGACTGAAAAATCTGATTTTATTAATTCATATGCCCTGAATTGGCAAGATACAGCCAAGGAAACAAATCTCCTAAAATGAAGAGATTGTTACAAATTGAGAAACAAAATGTTGGCAGTGTTGATGACTCTTTGAGGAGCTTCCTCTTCACTATGACCCGTATGACTTTGGACATTCTTCTCATCTTGCTTTTTTTGAAGAATGTTGATTCTGATTGAAGCTTGACCCATTCGAAGCTTACCAAGTTGTAGATGATACAGGCGAATTTAGAATGCAGTTGTTCGCTTATTCCCTTATTTTGCATGGATTGCCCTTTCGGGTTTTCAATCCATCGGGATACCCATTTTTGCCTGAGCTGTCCAATGCGGCTTTTCAACTCAGCGGGTGTACATTTTTCATTATTTATTTTCCCTTATTTTTGCCCGAGTCTTTTATTCTGTTTTTGACTCGCCGGGATGCCCTATTTTTGCCTGGACTTACATTCTGTTTTTATGTCCAGCGGGTCGTTTTATGCGAAGTATTTTTTAACTGCATCTGAATTCACAGGGGATGGGAAATATTCACCATCCATGGTGCTGAGCATCAGCGCTCCACCAGAGAAGACTTTCTTTACCACGAATGGTCCTTCATAGTTCGGAGTCCACTTGCCCCTGTGGTCTGTATGAGGAGGGAGGATTCTTTTCAGCACAAGATCTCCTACTTGGTACTCTCGGTGCCTGACTTTCTGATCGAAGGCTTTCTTCATTCTTTTCTGATACAACTGCCCATGACAGATTGCAGCCAATCTTTTCTCTTCAATCAGACTCAGTTGTTCGTATCGGGCCCTAACCCATTCTGCTTCACTCAGTTTAACATCCATCAGTACCCGTAGAGAGGGTAATTCAACTTCAACCGGTAGGACTGCCTCCATACCATACACAAGCTGATACGGTGTTGCCCCAGTGGATGTCCTGATTGACGTGCGGTACCCATGCAAGGCAAACGGTAGCATTTCATGCCAGTCTTTGTAGGTGACTACCATCTTCTGCACAATCTTCTTGATATTCTTATTAGCTGCTTCAACGGCGCCGTTCATCTTTGGCCTGTAAGGAGAAGAATTGTGATGTTGGATCTTGAAGTCCCGGCACAGCTCTGCCATCATTTTGTTGTTTAAATTGGAACCATTATCAGTAATGATTCGCTCGGGCACTCCGTATCGACAGATGATATCTCTTTTCAGAAATCTGGCTACCACTTGTCTTGTAACATTTGCATATGAGGCTGCTTCAACCCACTTGGTGAAATAGTCGATGGCGACCAGGATGAATCTGTGGCCATTTGAAGCAGTTGGCTCAATCTTGCCAATCATATCAATGCCCCACATGGAAAAGGGCCATGGTGAAGACATGATGTTCAAAGGATTGGGAGGCACATGCACCTTATCTGCGTAGATCTGGCATTTATGGCATTTTCTGGCGTAGGCACAACAGTCTGCATCCATTGTGATCCAGTAATAACCTGATCTTAACAATTTCTTAGCCATGGCATGCCCTCCTGCATGGGTACCAAAGGAGCCTTCGTGCACTTCATGCATCAACAAGTCTGCTTCTGTCTTATCAACACATCTGAGGAGTACCATATCAAAGTTCCTCTTGTATAAAGACCCATCAGTATTCAGAAAGAAACTACCAGCAAGCCTTCTCAAAGTCTTCTTATCATTGGAAGATGCCCCAGGTGGGTATGTTTGATCCTCCAAGAAGCACTTAATGTCATGGAACCAAGGCTTATCGTCTTTAACAACATCTGCTGCGAACACATATGCTGGTCTATCAAGTCTGGACACTGAGATCTGAGGTACAAAGTTAGTAGCTTGAACTTTGATCATGGATGAAATGGTAGCAAGAGCATCTGCGAACTGATTCTCGTCCCGAGGGATATACTCAAGCTTGACCGTTGTGAAGAAAGTCAGTAACCTCCTTGTATAATCCCTGTAAGGTATCAGATGATCCTGATGGGTGTACCATTTGCCATTGGTTTGATTGATTACCAGAGCTGAATCTCCGAATACAGTCAATGTCTTGATCCTGAGGCCAATGGCTTCCTCAAGACCCATAATGCAAGCTTCGTATTCAGCTTCGTTGTTAGTGCAGTTGAAGGTAAGTTTTGCCGAGAAAGGCATGTGAACTCCTTTAGGTGTAATGAGTACTGCACCAACACCACGACCATTCATATTAACGGCCCCATCAAACATCATAGTCCATTCCTCTTCCGGGCCAGGCCCTTCAGTGTGAATAGGCTCTTCATGATCTTTTGATTTTATGAACATGATGTCTTCATCAGGGAAGTCAAATCTCATAGGCTGGTAGTCATCAATGGGTTGCTCAGCAAGATATTCAGATAGTACACTGCCCTTGATGGCTTTCTGAGAGGTGTACTGGATGTCATATTCTGTGAGAATCATTTGCCATCTTGCAACCCGTCCGGTAAGAGCTGGTTTCTCGAAAATGTACTTGACTGGGTCCATCTTTGAGATCAACAAAGTAGTGTGGGTCAACATATACTGTCTCAGTCGGCGAGCAGCCCACGCTAAAGCACAGCAAGTTTTCTCGAGCAGTGAATAACGCTGTTCACAGTCGGTAAACTTTTTGCTTAGGTAGTATATTGCATACTCTTTTCGACCAGACTCGTCATGCTGGCCCAGCACACACCCCATTGACTCTTCTAATACTGTCAAGTACATTATCAGAGGTCTTCCTTCAACTGGAGGCATAAGGATTGGAGGTTCTTGCAGATATTCTTTGATCTTGTCAAAAGCCTTCTGGCAGTCTTCATTCCACCTGACCGTCTGTTCTTTTCTTAACAGCTTGAACAAGGGTTCACAGGTTGCTGTAAGGTGAGATATGAACCGTGAAATGTAGTTCAATCGCCCTAAGAACCCTCGAACTTCTTTCTCAGTTTTCGGTGCAGGCATCTCTTGGATGGCTTTGACTTTATCAGGGTCAACTTCAATCCCTTTCTCACTTACAATAAATCACAGCAGCTTACCGGATTGCACCCCGAATGTGCATTTGTTGGGGTTCAACTTCAGTTGGTACTTCCTCAGACGCTTGAACAATTTGAGCAGATTTACCAGATGGTCTTCTTCAGTGAGGGACTTGGCAATCATATCATCCACATAACACTCGATTTCCTTATGGATCATATCGTGGAATAATGTTACCATAGCCCGTTGATACGTCGCACCGGCATTCTTGAGCCCAAATGGCATCACCTTGTAGCAGAACGTGCCCCAGGGTGTGATGAAGGTTGTCTTCTCCATGTCTTTAGGTGACATTTTAATTTGATTGTATCCTGAAAATCCATCCATGAAGGAGAATACCGAGAACTGAGCCGTGTTATCCACCAATACATCAATGTGAGGTAATGGGAAGTCATCTTTCGGGCTGGCTCTGTTCAGATCCCGGTAATCAACACACATTCTTACTTTGCCGTCCTTTTTAGGCACAGGTACTATATTAGCAACCCACGGTGGATAGCTAGTCACAGCAAGGAACCCGGCGTCCCATTGCTTTTGTACCTCTTCTTTGATTTTCATTGCCATGTCCGGACGAGTACGGCGCAGCTTCTGTTTGACCGGTGGGCATTCTTCCCTCAAAGGCAGCTTGTGCACAACAATGTCGGTGTCCAACCCTGGCATGTCTTGATAAGACCAAGCAAACACATCCACATATTCTCGAAGCAGGTCAATCAGTTGTTTCTTCACTGAGTCTTGCAGGCAGGCCCCGATTTTAATCTCTTTCACGTCTTCATCTGTACCAAGATTAATCACTTCAACCTCCTCCTGGTGAGGAGTAATAACCTTCTCCTCTTGTCTCAACAACCTGGCTAGCTCTTCAGGAAGCTCATATTCTTCTTCAACCCCTTCATCAGCTTGATTGATTGGATTGTCAAAGTCATACGAAGTCATAGCCGTGCTGTTGTCGGTGCTGTCTGGAAGGCATTCTCTGCAAGGGTTCAGTTTGTTCATTTTAGTGATTGATTTTAATCTTGCTTTAGAAAAGTGAAATAAAGTTGTCATTTTGAAAACACTGCCATTTATTTTTTTGTACAAAAAGAAAAATGGAAAAACAGTGAGCGGAAAAGAAAAAGACTCGTTTGCAAAAAAATGTCTGATATTTCATTAATTAATCTTGTTTGCACAAAAAGTACAGATGGCCCGATTACAAAATGAGTCTTGTCATCTTGGGCAAGATGCAAGACTTTGATGCATGCTTATAAAAATACAGGAAATAATAATTACTCTGCATGAGTAACTCTTATAATTTCCTGGGAAGACCAGTTCGAGACACTGCTCCCCGGGACCTTTGGACGAATCCAGCTTTCCAGGTTGCGTTCCTCTTCCAGCTCGTCTTCCAGACAGTTGATAGCATCAGGGGTAAGCATTCCCCCACTCACGAAATTGGGCTCTTTCGCAGCCGCTGCTTGACCTTGTTGAGTTGGTTTGTAACCCAACCCAAATCTGTCCTCTTTCTTCTCCACCGATAGCAGTTTGCCCCAGCCTTGGGCAGTTCCTTCCTCAACAACCTTTCGGGCTTGTTGGTATGATGATATTGAAGTACCAGGCACAGCAGATGTCTCATTCACATTCAAAGCTTCGAACCCCTGGCTCATTGTTTCATGGATCTCCCCGTCCATCTCAATGTACTTATAGGTAGCCAGGTGGCTGACAAATATATCCTCTTCTCCGCAGATTGTAACGATTTGACCCTCCCACTCATATTTTAACTTCTGGTGAAGGGTAGAGGTCACGGCGCCAGCGGCGTGAATCCATGGCCTACCCAATAAACAGCTGTAGGCAGGCTGTATATCCATCACGTAGAAGGTAGTTTTGAAGGTCTGCGGGCCAATCGTTACGGGTAACTCAATCTCTCCCAGAACCGATCTCTTTGAACCATCAAAGGCTCTTACCACCAGGTTGCTGGGTCTCAACGCCAATCCGTCATATTCTAGCTTCACCAGAGCCTTTTTTGGTAGGACATTAAGGGATGAACCCGTGTCTACCAACACATGGGAAAGGACAGCACCTTTGCATTCCATGGTTATGTGCAAGGCTTTGTTATGGTTGCGGCCCTCCGCTGTCAAATCAGTATTGGTGAACCCTAGTCCGTGACTAGCATTAACATTTCCAACTACAGCTTCTAGCTGATTGACAGTGATCTCTTCAGGCACGTAAGCTGCGTGCAAGACTTTGAGTAGTGCATTCCGATGGGCTTCGGAGCACATAAGCAATGATAGGATTGAGATCTTGGAGGGTGTCTGATGAAGCTGATCCACAATTTTGTAATCACTCTTTTTGATGATTCTCATAAACTCATCAACTTCTTGATCGAACGGTGTTTTCAAAGCTTCCTTAACAGCTTGATCTTCCTGCACCGGGCTCTTTCCTTTTGCCTTGGCGGCAGCTTCTGCTTCGGCAGTGGGTTTTTGAATTTGTGGAGCAAAGAGACGTCCGCTTCGAGTGAAGCCTCCGCCTCCTCCCACATTATCTACTTGTGGTGCAGGTGTTGATGTTTCAAGAGTGATTCTTTGTCCTTCACAGTACAGGTCAGAGCCGTAATGCCAGGGGATAGCATTACTGCTTTCATAAGGTACTGGTCCAGGCACCGTGACAGTGACTGGACTGACTGCAGCTGCGGAAGGAATTGTGATAGTCTGTGGATCGTAATAAATCGTGACTGGTGCTCTGATGGGAGCAGCACCTTCTGAGTTGTAGACGGAGTTGTTTTCAGGATCATAAAATATTGTGACAGTAGAGACATCTTCATGATTTGTTGCTGGTGTTGTAGGAGGTATTGTCGGGAGTATGGATGTTGTTGTTGTAGGAGATTCAAAATGGAATGAAGCTGAAGTTGTAGAAGAAAAATTTGCTGATAACTGATCAGTTGAGATGATAGATGGAGTACTTGTTGATGAAGCCGAAGAATTGTCAGGAACGATGGTTGCTGCAGTTGTAGGAGGTTCTGGAACTGTTGCTGATGAGATTGCTGGATTTGTTGGAAATGATGTGGTGATCTGAAGCTGGCCACTCTGAATAAGGCCATCTATGCCATTCCTTAAATTATCGCACCCATTTACCGAGATATTGCAGTAAGCACAACCCAACTCACATCCCGGGAACATTTGACATTCCAGGAGTTGAGCCTTGATTTCTACCAACGGTGTCCGGATCTGACCCACACTGGTTATTAAATAAGACGGTTTGTCTTCTTCAATAGCGTTAATTCTGGGACCACCGTGGTTTGGCATAGGATTTTTATTGACATTGGGTGGTGGTGCGAAATTCAGAGCTTTTGAGTCTACCAGGTCTTGTACCTTCATATGCAGAGCTCTGCACTTTTCTGTACTGTGGCCAGGTGCGTTTGAATGGAAGGCACATCTGGCGTTGGAGTCGTAATTCCTGGGTAGACTGTTGGGATCTGGAGGTGCCAGCGTCCTTAGCTCAACTAGGTTGAGTTTCAGGAGTTGTGGCAGCAATGTAGCATATGGCATAGGGATCGGATCGATCACCCTATTAGCTTGAGAGGGCCTCTGCTGAAATGGCCTTTGTTGACTGTTGTTGTTGGTGTTGCTGTTGTTGTAATTTCTTGGAGGATACTGATTTTGTTGATGGTACTGAGGTTGTTGCTGATAGTTTTGCTGCGGAGGTTGATAAACTGGCTGAGGATGAGCTGGAGCAGGAATGGTGACTGCTGCTATTGTCCTTTGAACATATTGGGGCCTGCCCCTGTTGGTGTGGATGGCGTTGGTCTCGCCAGTTCTTCTTGGGCCTGCGAAAGGCTTTCTTGTACTACTGGACGAGCTTGCACCGTTATCTGAGATCTTACCCATCTTTAACAGGCTCTCAATTCTTTCCCCATCTATGACAACATCTGCAAAGCTGGTGGATGAGAAGGCAGCCAGCCTGTCAATATATGTCCCCTGAAGGGTATTCATAAACATGTCTGCCATTTCCCTTTCAGACATAGGTGGCTGAACAGCAGCAGCCAATTGCCTCCATCTCTGGGCATATTCTCGGAAACTCTCCCTTGAAGACTGTGACATTCCCATTAGGAGAGTCCTGTTGGGTGCCATATCTAAATTGTACTGATACTGTCTGATGAAGGCCTCTGCCAGGTCCTTCCAACATCTGATAGTTGCCCTGGTCAGATGAGAGTACCATTCTCTTGAGGCTCCAGTCAAACTGTCTTCGAAATAGAACATCCAGAGCTTCTCATCCATAGTATAGGCCTTCAGCCTTCCCAGAAATGATTGTAAATGAGTCCGGGGGCATGAAGTCCCGTTGTATTTTTCAAAACAAGGAGGCTTAAACTTATGGGGGATCCTAATCCCGTCTACCAAGCCCATGTCCATGACGTCGAATCCCAAAGAGTTTTGGGACTCTAAGGATCTTAACTTCTCAGCTATCTCATCCAACCTTCTATCATAAGCTTCTTCCCCAGCACCCATTACCGTGAATTGATCCTCCTGGGGGTCTTCTTGAAGTACCCTGGCTGTAGTGGCAGCCCCTTGAACATTTGCAGGAATATTGACCTCTGGATGGAGGTGTGGGCCAAACACAGGGGGGTTAACATGAGGTTGGACCCTTTCATTGTTGCTGGTGCCGGCAGTCCCTATATGTGGGTCTTCTTGATTCTGCCTTTCCACCATGGCCCTCAATCTTTCCTGGCTCTGAGCCATGTTGTTCATCACTTCCATAAACTGAGCTATCTGTGTTCTCATTTCCAATCTTTCGTTTGCCATTTGAGTCCTGACCTCTGCAAGGTCCTGCTGTACCTGATCCATTTGAATGCCCGGAAGGTTGCTACGGGTCGGATAACGGTGCGGACGGTTGAGGGGAAATACTCAGCGCCGAGCAATAGTTCCTGAACATCACAACAGAGTTAGTGGAATAAAACAAAAACCTACAAAACAAACAAAGGGTTAGCATGCAATGCAGTATGCTTATTTGTTTTCAAGGTATCCGGCTTGGCATTCAGTTTTGACCCTTCCAGACCCTTGAAGATGATGCTGTTGATGTTGCTTTCGAAGTAAACTCGGATGGAACAAACTAATACATATATTACAAAAGACAAATGGTACATAGTTTGTTTACAAATACAAGCCCTCCAAGGGGTCAAAATACATTACGAAAAAATAAAAGTACATGGAAAGGAAGCAGCAACAAGCAAATGGTCAAACACCAAGACCAAACTCATCCTCCTGAACTTCCTTGAGAAGTGCTTCGGTCACAGGATCCGCTGGACGTTCCGTGAGGTTCCTGATAAGGAGGTTCCGGGTAGTAACAGCTGCAGTTAGCTTCTTGTGCTGACTTTGGTCCTTTGACCTCTTCACTCCTGCTTTGATCTTCAGCTCTGATATCTCCCTCTGGGCTGCTGCCAGGGCTTCCTGCTGTTCTTTTGCACTAGCTTCCAATTGCTCCATCTTGTCTTGGACCCTCTTGTCCTCCAGAGTACGAGCCTCAGTGATCCTGACCCACCGGGCCTGACTCTCCTTCAGATACAAGTCTGTCCTTGCTCTCTGGAACTGGGCTTCTTTGCAAGCATTCTTCAGAATTTGTTCTCCAGCCTTAGACTTCTTGATATAATTCCCAGACTTCTCAATCTTAACCAGATGCTCCATTCTCAGCTTCTCTAGTCTCTCAATCTCCATCCTGCCATCACTCCTTTCCCGGAGGGTCTTCTGCAAGGCCTGGGTTAGCTTCTCATTTCTTTCTTTCAAGCTCTCAAACTCTTCCAAACTGATAGTGGCAGGGGGTGGTGCTGAAGATGATTCAGGCATATCTTCTATGGTAAAGGGCATCCCAGAGAATTGAGCCCTGGCATGGGACCACTCATAATACTGTGTTGATGCCACATTGCTGCACTTCCCCAAAATGGTTACTCCCTTGGTTTGAACATTATCCCAGGCCCAGGCTGCCTGCCTAACAATAGCCAGATTAATCTTGTTCTCGCAATAAAGAGTTTCAACCAAGTCCTGTGCCTTAGGAGTGTGGACCAGTGCATAGCCCAGTTGTCTTCTGAACAGCAGAGGGTTGTAATTGATGCTACCCTTAACTCCTATTAGGGGCACATTGGAAAAATGCCCACAGCTGGTGATGATATCCCTGCCTTTGGTGCTTTGAGTGCACCATCTGATATCTGCTGAAGTTAGAGCAGTGAGTCTCTTAGCCCAGTTTCTCTGCTGATGAGGGTTCAAAAATGCATCTGTCCTGGGTAGATGCCTGAGAAGCCAAGTATGGAATAATGGAGCACAACACCTCACTAATCTTCCCCTCTGCTTTTCATTCCTCTGATGCACTGAATAGTAGAGATCCCCCAATAAAGTTGGCACTGGGTTCCTTAGAATGAACAGATGGATTGCATTCTTGCTAACAAATCGAGGCTCATCTGCAAATAATATGATCCCATATATGCTCAAGGCCAATAGAGCACAGGCTGCTTTCCACTCTCCTAAAGAAACTTTCAGGGTAGCTTGAGAGATCAAGAAATCTAGATGCAGGCCAGGGATTCCAGCCTTAGAAGTCATATGCTGCCCAATCAGGACTGGTTCCAGATGCAATGCCTTTGCTACCTCTTCATTACCAGGAAAGACCATCTCAGGGTTGAAAGGGACTCCACCCCTGATAGGTATACCAACTAATGATGAGTATTCTTCCAATAAGGGGCCTAGCTGAAAGTCTTGGAAAGTGAAACATCTCAGTGGGGGATCATAAAACTGAAGGCAAGTGTGGATTAGGCTTCTCTGTGAGGGGTCCAGATCCATAACCATATCAAGTATATCTCCATGGTGTTCCCTGAACAGTGGTATATGGTCTGGAGTGATCAGGGTCTGAATCCTCCTGATGTCTGATAACTCTGGCTGGAAAAAGTGATAGGTGATGTTGCTCTTCTTAGGAGCCATAATGTTGAGACTGGGTAGAGATAGGTGCTGATGAGGATACTGAAGAATGGGCCACTGATTGGCTGGTGCTGATGACTGGAGTAGACAGCTGATAGCTGAAGCAGATGCTGATGAAGATAGGTCAATACTGAAGATGGGGTCAAAACCAAAACCAAATAAAGATGGATACCCTGAAACACAAATAAGCAAATGTCAATATGATGCAATGATTATGTATGCAAATGAAATGCAAGGGTCTGTGACTGAGCTGGATCTGATCAAACTGTTCTGATATAGGTCCAAGTATGTTCAAGAATTCCAGATGAGGTCTATGAATCCAGTAACCAAGGTGGGGGGCTCAAATAAAGAGCCACATGTCCGGGGTTTTAGAATCACAAGAACTGACCCAAAATGGAGTACTCTTAAACAATCAAAGTAACAGGGTATTCTGAGGTCAAGGTACCTGCAATCCTGTAAACAGCCCAACCCCCTCACAGGCGGTGTTCTAGAACAAGGATCCTCGGACTTGGATCAGTTATGAGAAGTGTAAACACTTCCAACCCGGAGGTACAGTGTTTACAATAACCATAACAGTTCCTCCTCTAATTCACCTCAGTTTCTGAAGGTTAATACTAAAAGGTCATCCAGACTTAGCAGGCTTCCCAGATAGCCCTAGCATTGCAGGAAATCTGCAACACAGAGTTCTCAAGAAGAAACCCATATCTGAACCGTGTTTCATATTCCCGCACCAGACCGAGATGGAATGGGAAAGAATATGATTCACTCTAGCCTAGGTGTCACTCAGGTCCCAGGTATAGGACCTTAACTCTCAATAGAACACCCACCCACCAAAACAAAACCAGATCCAGCCAGACAACATGACAGTATGATATATGAAAAGCAGTAAAGAAAACAGTAAAACAACCGTACATAAAGCATGAATAAATACAAATATACAAGCACAGATAACACATAACACCCCAGTAAACACAAATCAATCAAGCGCTAGGAGGAACCCACAAAAAGAACCAGAAGCCCTGGTTACAGTATAAGGGTCCCCAGCAGAGTCGCCAAGCTGTCGCTCCCGACAAATGGGACCGGCCCACATGAAGGTACAGACGCGAACGGTCGGCGAGGGGGACAATGAGAACACACAGCCGTGAACTCACTGGAGAATGAATAGAGTCGCCAGCTAGGCATTTTTATCCCGGAGGAAAGGCAATGCTGCATAGGCCTAGAAAAAGATATGGATAAGACGGTTGCGAACCAGAGAGACTGAGAAAGGGGGTTGGTTACAACCTGGGAAGGTATTAGCACCCAGATTGTCCGTCGTACTCGACGGGATCCACGCTTAAAAGATTTGTGTTTTAAAGGGGTAGTGTCAGTGCAATTTGTGTATAAAATAGCTGGAAAAGAATGTACAGGTGTCAGTGTAAAAGAAGTGAAGTGTGATATATATGCAGTGTCAGTGTAAGGAAAAGGGTATGCTCATGATCATGAGGCTAAGAGAATGATGCTGGAAAGAGGGGGAATATACAGAGACTTTTGTTCGATAACTGTTAAGTTATGCCTACGTATCCTCTCGTGCAATGAGGAAGTCAGAACACCGTAGTTCGACCCAAAGAGACTGAAAGATGAATTGACTGATGAACTGCTTGCTTGTCTATGCTCAAGTGTATGACCTGTCTGGCTCAGGTGCAAACTGTCTTGCATTAGACGGAAGAAGCGAGTTCTCGTTTGTGAGTGAATGAGATGAGAAAAGAATCCCGAAGGAGACGATTATTGTTTGTTTTTGTATTTTCAATCTTTTATTGTTTTTGGATTTTATCATAAGTTAATGAGCTTAAGTCTAAACCAATGGATTTAGTATACTCATCACATCTTCCCTCTGATTAGGGGTAATGAGAATACCTTAAGTGTGAAGTCAGATTCTCACACTTAATCACCTTTGATGTAGGATTAAGATCATTAACCTACTTGTGATTATTTAGATGTTTTTTTGGTGTTTTTGTTTAGTGTTGAGTAATGAGGTTAAGCCATAATCAAGGATTAAACAGACTCATTACACCATCCTAATAGAAGGATAATAGATGAGAATGTTTAAGCTGAGGAAAGTTCCTCAACTTAATCCATGATTAGGGATTAAACTCATGACAAAACAAGCCTTTGATTAAGTGGATTTTATTTAATGGTATGATTATGAAGTGGATTTTATGATTTGTAAGACAACTTGAGGGGGACTTGTCCATTAACACTAGGGTTAGTCCTTCTTAACCAATTAAGGAAGAATTAGAACCCTAATGCAAGGCCCAAGTTACAAGTGTGATGTCTTGATGGTTATTAAGTGAATTGATTAAGAGAGTTAAACACATTAAGGGTTTAACACTTAGGATTAAAGTTATACACTCCATCCTAATAGAAGGATGCAGGCATAAGCTTAATCACAAAGCCTTAAAGCCTTTAGGGTTTAGTCCCTGATTATGAGATGAGGAGAGAAGACTCAAAGAAGATACAAAGGTAAAACTAAGAGGGGAGACTAATCAAAACCCTAATCATTGTCATGCTTGGTTGTTCCTAAGGTTTGTGAGGTTAAACAAGAAAGATCTTCAATGGAACCACCAGGAAGCAGATGAAAGGATCAAGAGAAGCAAAGCAACTTGCTTCATTCAAGAAGTCAAGTCACTTGAGGAAAGAAAGTGGGAAGAAGAAGAATGAGCAAGCTCAAACCCAAACACATATAAAAATGCAGCATGGATGCAAGAGAGATGAAAAGAAAATTTGTGAGAAGTGAAGGCAAATTCACTTCTCAAAATCACTTACCACCTGAAAGGTTAGAAAAGAAATGCAATGCAATGCAAAATGGGATGAGATGACATGATGAGAAACAAAACCAGAAGCATGTACATGATGCTAATGATGCTATGAGATGCTACAAACATGAGGCAGCACATGGAGATGATCATACAAGTTCATGAATGCAAATGAAGCAAGTTAAGGAGCATGGACATACATGAAAAGTAATGGAATGCAAATGACATACAAAATGGCAAATACATGATGCAATGATCAAACATGCTTTCAATATGTCTTATGATGTCAAATGAATCACATGGATGCTTGAAATGTCATGGCAAGTCATGTTATGCTAGAGAATGCAAGATGGATGCAAATGGAAGCCCAAACTAGGGTTTATGAACAATACATCAAACAAAAATCAAAATCAGAAGCAAACCCTAAGATAAAAAATTGAAAATGCCACCCAAAGGACCCCTAATCCTATACTAAACCAATGCCCAAGGGAGAGGTCTCAACTCTTAACCAATCTCAAGTTATGATTTTTACAAGATTCTAGGGTTTTTAGGGTTTCCAAACAAAAGAAATGTCAAACAATTTGAAAATGCAAGATCAAATCATGGCCTTTTTATCTCAAAAACTACATGCTAAACACAATGCAATGCAAGAAGAATCAATGTCCAACTCCTCATGAATAGGCAGAAATGATTTTTTGAACTTAGGATCAAAATAATGCACAAAAATGATTTTAATTCAATGAAAAATCCTCAAAATGCATCAAGATCAAAAAATAAATTTGGTTTGAAGGTTGGACAATGTTTCTAAATGTCTTAGAACATTTCATGAATTTTTTTGGTGATTTTTAAATACCTAAAAGTATTTTTAATAAATTAATTTCCATTAATCAATTAAAAATAATCCTTTAAATATTTAAAAATACTTTTTTAATGCTAAAAATAAAAAACAAAAATATTTTTGTGTCATAAAAATTACTGGAACTCATGAGAAAAAGTTTCATAATTTTTAGACATTTTTTACTATTTTTAATAAATTATGCAAAACAAATGAAAAGAAATGAAATAAAAATGAATTTTAAATGAATTAATGAGAAGTCAGCTAATCCTAGGGACCAGATTCAAAGTTACACGCGCGGGAGTTGACTTGGCGCCAGATCTCACGGCCAGAATTCAAATTTCGCTAATCAATGCTTATGCCCTAATCTCGCCGTTAAACACATTCAGATGACCGGAACAGTGTTCCGGTCATCTTCTCCGTTCACCCCAAAATGCTAACTCTCTACACACGTATCTAAAATGAAATCTAAGAACACCGGAATGATCCCCACTCACTCACGAACCAAAACCCCAACTCAAAACAAATTTATCATTCCTACAATGGCTGAATCGAAGCAATCTATTTCTAGGGCAAAAAGTTTCAGGAAGCAATTAAATCCTCATTTCATCACCATTTTCAAAACTAAAAGCATCAGGATAATCAGTGAAGCATGGAGAACAACTTTAGAACATAAAAAATGATTTCTGGAAAAATATTTCTTGAGCTACCTGAGATTCGAAGCTTTCACTCCAGCAACTTTCAGACCTCCCCTCTTGGTGAAATCCACTCCACTTGTTCCCCAGATGATCCTTGAATGCTTAGGAAGAGTTTATGTTGGCTGGATGAGGAGTTTGACAAGCTTCTGCTCAAACTCAGTTGAACATGGCAATGGTGATTCAGGCTGTTTCTGGCAATGGTGAAGGGTGGTTTGTGGTCCAGATGATGAGTGGAGAAGGTTTGTGAAGTTTGTTTGGATGTTTGTGAGCTGTGGAAGATGTTTCGAAGGAAACTGCAGCTTGGGGTGAAAATGGTGAAGTGAGGTTATGGCTTGTTTCAGGCCTGGTTTTTGGTTGGTTTCTACTCAATGGAACATGGTGAGTTGAAGTGT
The DNA here is from genome assembly GCA_963966055.1 of Lathyrus aphaca. Taxonomy (NCBI): domain Eukaryota; kingdom Viridiplantae; phylum Streptophyta; class Magnoliopsida; order Fabales; family Fabaceae; genus Lathyrus; species Lathyrus aphaca. The sequence goes on along the minus strand of OZ014525.1, from coordinate 458,296,693 downwards.
GGAGATAGTTTGGATGTTTGTGAGCTGGGCAGAGAAATTCGAAGAGAGATGCAAAAATGGAGTGAGTTTGTGTATGTGATGTTGTGTGTGTTTCAGCCTTGCTTCCTTTATGAAATGGCTTGCAAATGGATAGTATATTTTAATCCTATAGGTCAGATGATTTGACATGGCCTACATTGATTGGTAAGTTTGCTTTTGCTCAAAGTCCACCTTTTGTGTAAGAGAAGTATGGCTTGGTTCTAGGCTAGTACAAGGCATGGGGCTGCGCAGCAAGGGTGAGGGGAAAGGCTAGCCAAAGTCAGCATCCAATGTTGCAAGTTGTGAGAAGTGTGATGAGTGGTTTTGCAAGTTGTTACCTTTTTGAAACTTCATGGAAAATGCCTTGTTACATGAACCATAACCATGTGAAACCTTGGTCCAATTCTGATTTTTAAGGCTCATGGAATGTTTGTGTCATGGTTTGATGTGAATTAGAAGTTACAAAAACCCTTGGTTCATGATTTTGCAAAATTCTCATTTGAAGCATGTCTTGAAAATCAATGATTTTTGCCAACTTTGTCACACCATAACTTTTGATCCAAGAAGAATTAGATCATGTTCTTGTACTTTTTGAAAAGGGAAAGATGTAATCTACAACTTTCATGACCAAAGTTTTTCCATTTGAAGCATTTTTGGATCAAGAATCAAGGCTTGAAAAATGACCTAAAATGAAGCATTCTTGAAAAGTCAACTATGCCCAAAAAGTCAACACTTGCAAAAACTCCAAATTCTTGATTTTTGTGAACTTCAACCTTCTTCCATGATCAAATAAAGATCATATACACTCAAAATGATGAAGATCACCCATTGGTTGGGTCATTGGGGGCCTCAGATGCCCTGATTTTACACTGACTTGTCCAGAAAGTCAACTCTTGATCAGATGACTTCCCCATGGAATTTCTTCATGAAAATTGATATGCATACTCCCTATACCATATAGAGACCAATGGAAACAATAATGACCAAAAAAATTGGAGTTATGGCCTTTGAAACCAAAACCCTAATTCTAGGTCAACTGTGCAGTCAAACCTGGCTCTGCATCCATTCCAAACCCAGTTCTTGTGATTCTTTTGAAATCTTGACTTTGAGAGGATGTAATATGATACTTGATTACATGTGGATCCCTTTTAAGTGATTGGTGGCCCTTGGAGTGGCTCAAAAGGCTCTTGGATTGCTCAGATCACAAACCCTAGGTGCAGATGATTTTGAATCTATGCAGTGACTCAAAAATGTGGTATGAGATGTTATGATTGTGTTTATGCATATGAAATGATCACAAGCCATGGTGTGAATGGGTGAGGGCAAATTTGGGGTGTTTACAGCTGCCCCTATTCAAACATGAGTTAGCTGTGCAGGGTGTAAGCGACGGCTTATCAGGCAAACAAGGTAACTTGTGGTTGAATACCAAAGACAGTCCAAAATTTGCACTCACAGAACGAAGAAGAAAAGGGATATAGATTGTAAAAAAGGGAAATAAAGTATATTGTAAAGTGGGCGACGGAGGACGACCGCCGAGCAGAGGACGACTGCTGGGTAAAGAGCAATGACGGGAACGGCCGACATGCTGGGAAAAGTGTAGGAAATAAAACAATGACGGGGACGGCCGACATGCTGGGGATAAAAGGTAAAGCCAAGACGGGGACGGCCGACTAGCTGGGAAAAGTAAGAAATTATGATGGGGACGGCCATCAAGATAAAGTAAGATTCTCTGGGAATTAATGAAACATGACGGGGACGGCCATCAAGTTCATAAAGCAAGGTAACCGACGATGGGGACGGCCATCGGGCTAAAAAGGAAAAGGGACCACGACGGGGACGGCCATCGGGTTAAAGAATAAATGGAATAAACAGATGATGGGGTACGGCCATCAAAGGCGAAGGACGATCACCTAGCAGGGGACGGCTGCTCTGTTGGGAATAAAAGAAATATGATGGGGACGGCCATCAAAGGTGGAGGACGACCACCTAGCAGGGTACGGCTGCCAAAGATATCAACGATGGGGACGGCCATCGGATGAGCATGATGGAGGACGACCATCAAGAAGTGGAGGACGACCACTCAGCAGGGTACGGCTGCTCTCAGGGTTTATCATAACACAGGACGAGTGTCAGATAAAAAAGGAAAGATTTGCTTTGTTGGCGATCTACTAGGGATATAGTGAACGCGGACGAGTGTTCACAACCAAGAAAGGAAAGTATAAGTGTTTAGTATTGTGTATAGATTAAAGATGCGGACGAGCATCCTTAAGACTATGATACGGATGAGTATCATGTAGAAACAAATACTGACACATGTGCCAAGATGATGATACAGACGAGTATCAACTGGTTAACAAAGAACACGGACGAGTGTTGAATCTGTAGGGACTCTTCTGGGGAATAGTAGACACGGATGAGTGTCTATATTCAAGAAGACAGGAGTGTTTGACACAGTGTATGGATTAAAGATGCGGACGAGCATCCTTAAGACTATGATACGGACGAGTATCATGTAGGAACAAACGTTTGACGCATATTCTGAGATGATGGTACAGACGAGTACCAACTGGTTAACAAAGAAAATGAACCAATGCTGAATCTGTGGGGATGTAACCGGTATATACAAGATACGGACGAGTATCTGTATAAGAGCGAGTGGTGTATAGATGAGTGTTTAACTGCTGAGGAGAGTGACACGGACGAGTGTCAAAAAGGAGAAGGGTGTAATATGAACAAGTATCTGATATACAAAGTCTAGGCGACTGCGCTGGGGTTATGACATGGACGAGTGTCAAGAAAGTGTATATATAGGTGTATGTGAGTGCAGAGAGGATGTCTTTGGCTTTCTGCTGGGGTATGACACGGACGGGTGTCAGGAAGTATCTGTAATACGGGTGATTTTGTTGTAAGAGTGTTCAGACGACTTTACTGGGGAAAGATGGCACAGACGGGTGCCAAAAGGAGTATATACTGGTGTTTGTGATTTGTGAGGCAACTGCTTTTGCTGGGGACTCTGGGGGATTTTGGGGGAAGTATTCTGTATTCTGATGAATGGTTATTATTCACAAGTGTTCGATTCACATCATGGCTCACGATTATGCTATATGTTTGATTTTTGCCGCAATGCTCCGTGTTAAAACGGAATGCTGCGCTTTGGGGGTGAATATGATGCGAATGCTATGATTGTGCAAAGATATCAAAACCGAGATCCGGGTCCCGCTGCTGCGAAGATCTTCGATCGATCTGTTTGAAGTAGACATCCCAGCTGGGAATGAAATCATTAGTAGGTTTGATGAGATGTATCTGCTTGGGGATCTAGGTCACTGATTGACATATCCTTGTAACACGGGTCCCAGCTGGGGTTTGTAGAAGCCTTCTTCACCCTGTTGTGATCTTCTATGCGTTGCTCCCCTGGACAGCGGCTGGAACTTTGTGGGGAGATGATCACCTGACTTTTGTACTCGGCTGAGGGCGAGATGGCAACTCGGCTGGGGAGAAAGAGAGATCATTGAGAGGCCTCTCTAGGGATTCTGTTGAAGAGGATCCTGACTCAGCCGGGGATATGGGCGTCTTCCTTGATGCCTGACAACTCTGATGGGGATAAGTAATGGGTGACAACTCAGCTGGAGAAAGTAATGAGAGGCAACTCAGCTGGGGAAGAAGCAACTCAGGTGCTAAGACTGAGCGAGTATTGATTTGGAAACTTCGCTGGGGAAATGGGCACCTTCCAGTGCCTCGTGGAAGATAGACCGAGTTGATAATGATCTGCCAGCTTGCTGAGGGTGAAACTTTCATACCCTAAGCTGTGCCCTGGATACCCGCAATCCTGCAAAGATAAGGAAACGCGCAAATGGTCCCGAGGTATCCCTTACCGGATTCTGTCATAGGAGTTAGACATTCTTGAGAGTAAGTACACTTCCTGTAAGCATGCGTTTTTATTATTATTATTATTTTCTTTTTTTTTTTTTAGAGAAAAGCATCTGTACTCATGCGAATAGTTTTTTTTAGAGACATCAGACATTCTTTGCAAATAAAAATGTACAAGACGAAACATGACTGAAAAATCTGATTTTATTAATTCATATGCCCTGAATTGGCAAGATACAGCCAAGGAAACAAATCTCCTAAAATGAAGAGATTGTTACAAATTGAGAAACAAAATGTTGGCAGTGTTGATGACTCTTTGAGGAGCTTCCTCTTCACTATGACCCGTATGACTTTGGACATTCTTCTCATCTTGCTTTTTTTGAAGAATGTTGATTCTGATTGAAGCTTGACCCATTCGAAGCTTACCAAGTTGTAGATGATACAGGCGAATTTAGAATGCAGTTGTTCGCTTATTCCCTTATTTTGCATGGATTGCCCTTTCGGGTTTTCAATCCATCGGGATACCCATTTTTGCCTGAGCTGTCCAATGCGGCTTTTCAACTCAGCGGGTGTACATTTTTCATTATTTATTTTCCCTTATTTTTGCCCGAGTCTTTTATTCTGTTTTTGACTCGCCGGGATGCCCTATTTTTGCCTGGACTTACATTCTGTTTTTATGTCCAGCGGGTCGTTTTATGCGAAGTATTTTTTAACTGCATCTGAATTCACAGGGGATGGGAAATATTCACCATCCATGGTGCTGAGCATCAGCGCTCCACCAGAGAAGACTTTCTTTACCACGAATGGTCCTTCATAGTTCGGAGTCCACTTGCCCCTGTGGTCTGTATGAGGAGGGAGGATTCTTTTCAGCACAAGATCTCCTACTTGGTACTCTCGGTGCCTGACTTTCTGATCGAAGGCTTTCTTCATTCTTTTCTGATACAACTGCCCATGACAGATTGCAGCCAATCTTTTCTCTTCAATCAGACTCAGTTGTTCGTATCGGGCCCTAACCCATTCTGCTTCACTCAGTTTAACATCCATCAGTACCCGTAGAGAGGGTAATTCAACTTCAACCGGTAGGACTGCCTCCATACCATACACAAGCTGATACGGTGTTGCCCCAGTGGATGTCCTGATTGACGTGCGGTACCCATGCAAGGCAAACGGTAGCATTTCATGCCAGTCTTTGTAGGTGACTACCATCTTCTGCACAATCTTCTTGATATTCTTATTAGCTGCTTCAACGGCGTCGTTCATCTTTGGCCTGTAAGGAGAAGAATTGTGATGTTGGATCTTGAAGTCCCGGCACAGCTCTGCCATCATTTTGTTGTTTAAATTGGAACCATTATCAGTAATGATTCGCTCGGGCACTCCGTATCGACAGATGATATCTCTTTTCAGAAATCTGGCTACCACTTGTCTTGTAACATTTGCATATGAGGCTGCTTCAACCCACTTGGTGAAATAGTCGATGGCGACCAGGATGAATCTGTGGCCATTTGAAGCAGTTGGCTCAATCTTGCCAATCATATCAATGCCCCACATGGAAAAGGGCCATGGTGAAGACATGATGTTCAAAGGATTGGGAGGCACATGCACCTTATCTGCGTAGATCTGGCATTTATGGCATTTTCTGGCGTAGGCACAACAGTCTGCATCCATTGTGATCCAGTAATAACCTGATCTTAACAATTTCTTATCCATGGCATGCCCTCCTGCATGGGTACCAAAGGAGCCTTCGTGCACTTCATGCATCAACAAGTCTGCTTCTGTCTTATCAACACATCTGAGGAGTACCATATCAAAGTTCCTCTTGTATAAAGACCCATCAGTATTCAGAAAGAAACTACCAGCAAGCCTTCTCAAAGTCTTCTTATCATTGGAAGATGCCCCAGGTGGGTATGTTTGATCCTCCAAGAAGCACTTAATGTCATGGAACCAAGGCTTATCGTCTTTAACAACATCTGCTGCGAACACATATGCTGGTCTATCAAGTCTGGACACTGAGATCTGAGGTACAAAGTTAGTAGCTTGAACTTTGATCATGGATGAAATGGTAGCAAGAGCATCTGCGAACTGATTCTCGTCCCGAGGGATATACTCAAGCTTGACCGTTGTGAAGAAAGTCAGTAACCTCCTTGTATAATCCCTGTAAGGTATCAGATGATCCTGATGGGTGTACCATTTGCCATTGGTTTGATTGATTACCAGAGCTGAATCTCCGAATACAGTCAATGTCTTGATCCTGAGGTCAATGGCTTCCTCAAGACCCATAATGCAAGCTTCGTATTCAGCTTCGTTGTTAGTGCAGTTGAAGGTAAGTTTTGCCGAGAAAGGCATGTGAACTCCTTTAGGTGTAATGAGTACTGCACCAACACCACGACCATTCATATTAACGGCCCCATCAAACATCATAGTCCATTCCTCTTCCGGGCCAGGCCCTTCAGTGTGAATAGGCTCTTCATGATCTTTTGATTTTATGAACATGATGTCTTCATCAGGGAAGTCAAATCTCATAGGCTGGTAGTCATCAATGGGTTGCTCAGCAAGATATTCAGATAGTACACTGCCCTTGATGGCTTTCTGAGAGGTGTACTGGATGTCATATTCTGTGAGAATCATTTGCCATCTTGCAACCCGTCCGGTAAGAGCTGGTTTCTCGAAAATGTACTTGACTGGGTCCATCTTTGAGATCAACAAAGTAGTGTGGGTCAACATATACTGTCTCAGTCGGCGAGCAGCCCACGCTAAAGCACAACAAGTTTTCTCGAGCAGTGAATAACGCTGTTCACAGTCGGTAAACTTTTTGCTTAGGTAGTATATTGCATACTCTTTTCGACCAGACTCGTCATGCTGGCCCAGCACACACCCCATTGACTCTTCTAATACTGTCAAGTACATTATCAGAGGTCTTCCTTCAACTGGAGGCATAAGGATTGGAGGTTCTTGCAGATATTCTTTGATCTTGTCAAAAGCCTTCTGGCAGTCTTCATTCCACCTGACCGTCTGTTCTTTTCTTAACAGCTTGAACAAGGGTTCACAGGTTGCTGTAAGGTGAGATATGAACCGTGAAATGTAGTTCAATCGCCCTAAGAACCCTCGAACTTCTTTCTCAGTTTTCGGTGCAGGCATCTCTTGGATGGCTTTGACTTTATCAGGGTCAACTTCAATCCCTTTCTCACTTACAATAAATCCCAGCAGCTTACCGGATCGCACCCCGAATGTGCATTTGTTGGGGTTCAACTTCAGTTGGTACTTCCTCAGACGCTTGAACAATTTGAGCAGATTTACCAGATGGTCTTCTTCAGTGAGGGACTTGGCAATCATATCATCCACATAACACTCGATTTCCTTATGGATCATATCGTGGAATAATGTTACCATAGCCCGTTGATACGTCGCACCGGCATTCTTGAGCCCAAATGGCATCACCTTGTAGCAGAACGTGCCCCAGGGTGTGATGAAGGTTGTCTTCTCCATGTCTTTAGGTGACATTTTAATTTGATTGTATCCTGAAAATCCATCCATGAAGGAGAATACCAAGAATTGAGCCGTGTTATCCACCAATACATCAATGTGAGGTAATGGGAAGTCATCTTTCGGGCTGGCTCTGTTCAGATCCCGGTAATCAACACACATTCTTACTTTGCCGTCCTTTTTAGGCACAGGTACTATATTAGCAACCCACGGTGGATAGCTAGTCACAACAAGGAACCCGGCGTCCCATTGCTTTTGTACCTCTTCTTTGATTTTCATTGCCATGTCCGGACGAGTACGGCGCAGCTTCTGTTTGACCGGTGGGCATTCTTCCCTCAAAGGCAGCTTGTGCACAACAATGTCGGTGTCCAACCCTGGCATGTCTTGATAAGACCAAGCAAACACATCCACATATTCTCGAAGCAGGTCAATCAGTTGTTTCTTCACTGAGTCTTGCAGGCAGGCCCCGATTTTAATCTCTTTCACGTCTTCATCTGTACCAAGATTAATCACTTCAACCTCCTCCTGGTGAGGAGTAATAACCTTCTCCTCTTGTCTCAACAACCTGGCTAGCTCTTCAGGAAGCTCATATTCTTCTTCAACCCCTTCATCAGCTTGATTGATTGGATTGTCAAAGTCATACGAAGTCATAGCCGTGCTGTTGTCGGTGCTGTCTGGAAGGCATTCTCTGCAAGGGTTCAGTTTGTTCATTTTAGTGATTGATTTTAATCTTGCTTTAGAAAAGTGAAATAAAGTTGTCATTTTGAAAACACTGCCATTTATTTTTTTGTACAAAAAGAAAAATGGAAAAACAGTGAGCGGAAAAGAAAAAGACTCGTTTGCAAAAAAATGTCTGATATTTCATTAATTAATCTTGTTTGCACAAAAAGTACAGATGGCCCGATTACAAAATGAGTCTTGTCATCTTGGGCAAGATGCAAGACTTTGATGCATGCTTATAAAAATACAGGAAATAATAATTACTCTGCATGAGTAACTCTTATAATTTCCTGGGAAGACCAGTTCGAGACACTGCTCCCCGGGACCTTTGGACGAATCCAGCTTTCCAGGTTGCGTTCCTCTTCCAGCTCGTCTTCCAGACAGTTGATAGCATCAGGGGTAAGCATTCCCCCACTCACGAAATTGGGCTCTTTCGCAGCCGCTGCTTGACCTTGTTGAGTTGGTTTGTAACCCAACCCAAATCTGTCCTCTTTCTTCTCCACCGATAGCAGTTTGCCCCAGCCTTGGGCAGTTCCTTCCTCAACAACCTTCCGGGCTTGTTGGTATGATGATATTGAAGTACCAGGCACATCAGATGTCTCATTCACATTCAAAGCTTCGAACCCCTGGCTCATTGTTTCATGGATCTCCCCGTCCATCTCAATGTACTTATAGGTAGCCAGGTGGCTGACAAATATATCCTCTTCTCCGCAGATTGTAACGATTTGACCCTCCCACTCATATTTTAACTTCTGATGAAGGGTAGAGGTCACGGCGCCAGCGGCGTGAATCCATGGCCTACCCAATAAACAGCTGTAGGCAGGCTGTATATCCATCACGTAGAAGGTAGTTTTGAAGGTCTGCGGGCCAATCGTTACGGGTAACTCAATCTCTCCCAGAACCGATCTCTTTGAACCATCAAAGGCTCTTACCACCAGGTTGCTGGGTCTCAACGCCAATCCGTCATATTCTAGCTTCACCAGAGCCTTTTTTGGTAGGACATTAAGGGATGAACCCGTGTCTACCAACACATGGGAAAGGACAGCACCTTTGCATTCCATGGTTATGTGCAAGGCTTTGTTATGGTTGCGGCCCTCCGCTGTCAAATCAGTATTGGTGAACCCTAGTCCGTGACTAGCATTAACATTTCCAACTACAGCTTCTAGCTGATTGACAGTGATCTCTTCAGGCACGTAAGCTGCGTGCAAGACTTTGAGTAGTGCATTCCGATGGGCTTCGGAGCACATAAGCAATGATAGGATTGAGATCTTGGAGGGTGTCTGATGAAGCTGATCCACAATTTTGTAATCACTCTTTTTGATGATTCTCATAAACTCATCAACTTCTTGATCGAACGGTGTTTTCAAAGCTTCCTTAACAGCTTGATCTTCCTGCACCGGGCTCTTTCCTTTTGCCTTGGCGGCAGCTTCTGCTTCGGCAGTGGGTTTTTGAATTTGTGGAGCAAAGAGACGTCCGCTTCGAGTGAAGCCTCCGCCTCCTCCCACATTATCTACTTGTGGTGCAGGTGTTGATGTTTCAAGAGTGATTCTTTGTCCTTCACAGTACAGGTCAGAGCCGTAATGCCAGGGGATAACATTACTGCTTTCATAAGGTACTGGTCCAGGCACCGTGACAGTGACTGGACTGACTGCAGCTGCGGAAGGAATTGTGATAGTCTGTGGATCGTAATAAATCGTGACTGGTGCTCTGATGGGAGCAGCACCTTCTGAGTTGTAGACGGAGTTGTTTTCAGGATCATAAAATATTGTGACAGTAGAGACATCTTCATGATTTGTTGCTGGTGTTGTAGGAGGTATTGTCGGGAGTATGGATGTTGTTGTTGTAGGAGATTCAAAATGGAATGAAGCTGAAGTTGTAGAAGAAAAATTTGCTGATAACTGATCAGTTGAGATGATAGATGGAGTACTTGTTGATGAAGCCGAAGAATTGTCAGGAACGATGGTTGCTGCAGTTGTAGGAGGTTCTGGAACTGTTGCTGATGAGATTGCTGGATTTGTTGGAAATGATGTGGTGATCTGAAGCTGGCCACTCTGAATAAGGCCATCTATGCCATTCCTTAAATTATCGCACCCATTTACCGAGATATTGCAGTAAGCACAACCCAACTCACATCCCGGGAACATTTGACATTCCAGGAGTTGAGCCTTGATTTCTACCAACGGTGTCCGGATCTGACCCACACTGGTTATTAAATAAGACGGTTTGTCTTCTTCAATAGCGTTAATTCTGGGACCACCGTGGTTTGGCATAGGATTTTTATTGACATTGGGTGGTGGTGCGAAATTCAGAGCTTTTGAGTCTACCAGGTCTTGTACCTTCATATGCAGAGCTCTGCACTTTTCTGTACTGTGGCCAGGTGCGTTTGAATGGAAGGCACATCTGGCGTTGGAGTCGTAATTCCTGGGTAGACTGTTGGGATCTGGAGGTGCCAGCGTCCTTAGCTCAACTAGGTTGAGTTTCAGGAGTTGTGGCAGCAATGTAGCATATGGCATAGGGATCGGATCGATCACCCTATTAGCTTGAGAGGGCCTCTGCTGAAATGGCCTTTGTTGACTGTTGTTGTTGGTGTTGCTGTTGTTGTAATTTCTTGGAGGATACTGATTTTGTTGATGGTACTGAGGTTGTTGCTGATAGTTTTGCTGCGGAGGTTGATAAACTGGCTGAGGATGAGCTGGAGCAGGAATGGTGACTGCTGCTATTGTCCTTTGAACATATTGGGGCCTGCCCCTGTTGGTGTGGATGGCGTTGGTCTCGCCAGTTCTTCTTGGGCCTGCGAAAGGCTTTCTTGTACTACTGGACGAGCTTGCACCGTTATCTGAGATCTTACCCATCTTTAACAGGCTCTCAATTCTTTCCCCATCTATGACAACATCTGCAAAGCTGGTGGATGAGAAGGCAGCCAGCCTGTCAATATATGTCCCCTGAAGGGTATTCATAAACATGTCTGCCATTTCCCTTTCAGACATAGGTGGCTGAACAGCAGCAGCCAATTGCCTCCATCTCTGGGCATATTCTCGGAAACTCTCCCTTGAAGACTGTGACATTCCCATTAGGAGAGTCCTGTTGGGTGCCATATCTAAATTGTACTGATACTGTCTGATGAAGGCCTCTGCCAGGTCCTTCCAACATCTGATAGTTGCCCTGGTCAGATGAGAGTACCATTCTCTTGAGGCTCCAGTCAAGCTGTCTTCGAAATAGAACATCCAGAGCTTCTCATCCATAGTATAGGCCTTCAGCCTTCCCAGAAATGATTGTAAATGAGTCCGGGGGCATGAAGTCCCGTTGTATTTTTCAAAACAAGGAGGCTTAAACTTATGGGGGATCCTAACCCCGTCTACCAAGCCCATGTCCATGACGTCGAATCCCAAAGAGTTTTGGGACTCTAAGGATCTTAACTTCTCAGCTATCTCATCCAACCTTCTATCATAAGCTTCTTCCCCAGCACCCATTACCGTGAATTGATCCTCCTGGGGGTCTTCTTGAAGTACCCTGGCTGTAGTGGCAGCCCCTTGAACATTTGCAGGAATATTGACCTCTGGATGGAGGTGTGGGCCAAACACAGGGGGGTTAACATGAGGTTGGACCCTTTCATTGTTGCTGGTGCCGGCAGTCCCTATATGTGGGTCTTCTTGATTCTGCCTTTCCACCATGGCCCTCAATCTTTCCTGGCTCTGAGCCATGTTGTTCATCACTTCCATAAACTGAGCTATCTGTGTTCTCATTTCCAATCTTTCGTTTGCCATTTGAGTCCTGACCTCTGCAAGGTCCTGCTGTACCTGATCCATTTGAATGCCCGGAAGGTTGCTACGGGTCGGATAACGGTGCGGACGGTTGAGGGGAAATACTCGGCGCCGAGCAATAGTTCCTGAACATCACAACAGAGTTAGTGGCAATAAAACAAAAACCTACAAAACAAACAAAGGGTTAGCATGCAATGCAGTATGCTTATTTGTTTTCAAGGTATCCGGCTTGGCATTCAGTTTTGACCCTTCCAGACCCTTGAAGATGATGCTGTTGATGTTGCTTTCGAAGTAAACTCGGATGGAACAAACTAATACATATATTACAAAAGACAAATGGTACATAGTTTGTTTACAAATACAAGCCCTCCAAGGGGTCAAAATACATTACGAAAAAATAAAAGTACATGGAAAGGAAGCAGCAACAAGCAAATGGTCAAACACCAAGACCAAACTCATCCTCCTGAACTTCCTTGAGAAGTGCTTCGGTCACAGGATCCGCTGGACGTTCCGTGAGGTTCCTGATAAGGAGGTTCCGGGTAGTAACAGCTGCAGTTAGCTTCTTGTGCTGACTTTGGTCCTTTGACCTCTTCACTCCTGCTTTGATCTTCAGCTCTGATATCTCCCTCTGGGCTGCTGCCAGGGCTTCCTGCTGTTCTTTTGCACTAGCTTCCAATTGCTCCATCTTGTCTTGGACCCTCTTGTCCTCCAGAGTACGAGCCTCAGTGATCCTGACCCACCGGGCCTGACTCTCCTTCAGATACAAGTCTGTCCTTGCTCTCTGGAACTGGGCTTCTTTGCAAGCATTCTTCAGAATTTGTTCTCCAGCCTTAGACTTCTTGATATAATTCCCAGACTTCTCAATCTTAACCAGATGCTCCATTCTCAGCTTCTCTAGTCTCTCAATCTCCATCCTGCCATCACTCCTTTCCCGGAGGGTCTTCTGCAAGGCCTGGGTTAGCTTCTCATTTCTTTCTTTCAAGCTCTCAAACTCTTCCAAACTGATAGTGGCAGGGGGTGGTGCTGAAGATGATTCAGGCATATCTTCTATGGTAAAGGGCATCCCAGAGAATTGAGCCCTGGCATGGGACCACTCATAATACTGTGTTGATGCCACATTGCTGCACTTCCCCAAAATGGTTACTCCCTTGGTTTGAACATTATCCCAGGCCCAGGCTGCCTGCCTAACAATAGCCAGATTAATCTTGTTCTCGCAATAAAGAGTTTCAACCAAGTCCTGTGCCTTAGGAGTGTGGACCAGTGCATAGCCCAGTTGTCTTCTGAACAGCAGAGGGTTGTAATTGATGCTACCCTTAACTCCTATTAGGGGCACATTGGAAAAATGCCCACAGCTGGTGATGATATCCCTGCCTTTGGTGCTTTGAGTGCACCATCTGATATCTGCTGAAGTTAGAGCAGTGAGTCTCTTAGCCCAGTTTCTCTGCTGATGAGGGTTCAAAAATGCATCTGTCCTGGGTAGATGCCTGAGAAGCCAAGTATGGAATAATGGAGCACAACACCTCACTAATCTTCCCCTCTGCTTTTCATTCCTCTGATGCACTGAATAGTAGAGATCCCCCAATAAAGTTGGCACTGGGTTCCTTAGAATGAACAGATGGATTGCATTCTTGCTAACAAATCGAGGCTCATCTGCAAATAATATGATCCCATATATGCTCAAGGCCAATAGAGCACATGCTGCTTTCCACTCTCCTAAAGAAACTTTCAGGGTAGCTTGAGAGATCAAGAAATCTAGATGCAGGCCAGGGATTCCAGCCTTAGAAGTCATATGCTGCCCAATCAGGACTGGTTCCAGATGCAATGCCTTTGCTACCTCTTCATTACCAGGAAAGACCATCTCAGGGTTGAAAGGGACTCCACCCCTGATAGGTATACCAACTAATGATGAGTATTCTTCCAATAAGGGGCCTAGCTGAAAGTCTTGGAAAGTGAAACATCTCAGTGGGGGATCATAAAACTGAAGGCAAGTGTGGATTAGGCTTCTCTGTGAGGGGTCCAGATCCATAACCATATCAAGTATATCTCCATGGTGTTCCCTGAACAGTGGTATATGGTCTGGAGTGATCAGGGTCTGAATCCTCCTGATGTCTGATAACTCTGGCTGGAAAAAGTGATAGGTGATGTTGCTCTTCTTAGGAGCCATAATGTTGAGACTGGGTAGAGATAGGTGCTGATGAGGATACTGAAGAATGGGCCACTGATTGGCTGGTGCTGATGACTGGAGTAGACAGCTGATAGCTGAAGCAGATGCTGATGAAGATAGGTCAATACTGAAGATGGGGTCAAAACCAAAACCAAATAAAGATGGATACCCTGAAACACAAATAAGCAAATGTCAATATGATGCAATGATTATGTATGCAAATGAAATGCAAGGGTCTGTGACTGAGCTGGATCTGATCAAACTGTTCTGATATAGGTCCAAGTATGTTCAAGAATTCCAGATGAGGTCTATGAATCCAGTAACCAAGGTGGGGGGCTCAAATAAAGAGCCACATGTCCGGGGTTTTAGAATCACAAGAACTGACCCAAAATGGAGTACTCTTAAACAATCAAAGTAACAGGGTATTCTGAGGTCAAGGTACCTGCAATCCTGTAAACAGCCCAACCCCCTCACAGGCGGTGTTCTAGAACAAGGATCCTCGGACTTGGATCAGTTATGAGAAGTGTAAACACTTCCAACCCGGAGGTACAGTGTTTACAATAACCATAACAGTTCCTCCTCTAATTCACCTCAGTTTCTGAAGGTTAATACTAAAAGGTCATCCAGACTTAGCAGGCTTCCCAGATAGCCCTAGCATTGCAGGAAATCTGCAACACAGAGTTCTCAAGAAGAAACCCATATCTGAACCGTGTTTCATATTCCCGCACCAGACCGAGATGGAATGGGAAAGAATATGATTCACTCTAGCCTAGGTGTCACTCAGGTCCCAGGTATAGGACCTTAACTCTCAATAGAACACCCACCCACCAAAACAAAACCAGATCCAGCCAGACAGCATGACAGTATGATATATGAAAAGCAGTAAAGAAAACAGTAAAACAACCGTACATAAAGCATGAATAAATACAAATATACAAGCACAGATAACACATAACACCCCAGTAAACACAAATCAATCAAGCGCTAGGAGGAACCCACAAAAAGAACCAGAAGCTCTGGTTACAGTATAAGGGTCCCCAGCAGAGTCGCCAAGCTGTCGCTCCCGACAAATGGGACCGGCCCACATGAAGGTACAGACGCGAACGGTCGGCGAGGGGGACAATGAGAACACACAGCCGTGAACTCACTGGAGAATGAATAGAGTCGCCAGCTAGGCATTTTTATCCCGGAGGAAAGGCAATGCTGCATAGGCCTAGAAAAAGATATGGATAAGACGGTTGCGAACCAGAGAGACTGAGAAAGGGGGTTGGTTACAACCTGGGAAGGTATTAGCACCCAGATTGTCCGTCGTACTCGACGGGATCCACGCTTAAAAGATTTGTGTTTTAAAGGGGTAGTGTCAGTGCAATTTGTGTATAAAATAGCTGGAAAAGAATGTACAGGTGTCAGTGTAAAAGAAGTGAAGTGTGATATATATGCAGTGTCAGTGTAAGGAAAAGGGTATGCTCATGATCATGAGGCTAAGAGAATGATGCTGGAAAGAGGGGGAATATACAGAGACTTTTGTTCGATAACTGTTAAGTTATGCCTACGTATCCTCTCGTGCAATGAGGAAGTCAGAACACCGTAGTTCGACCCAAAGAGACTGAAAGATGAATTGACTGATGAACTGCTTGCTTGTCTATGCTCAAGTGTATGACCTGTCTGGCTCAGGTGCAAACTGTCTTGCATTAGACGGAAGAAGCGAGTTCTCGTTTGTGAGTGAATGAGATGAGAAAAGAATCCCGAAGGAGACGATTATTGTTTGTTTTTGTATTTTCAATCTTTTATTGTTTTTGGATTTTATCATAAGTTAATGAGCTTAAGTCTAAACCAATGGATGTAGTATACTCATCACATCTTCCCTCTGATTAGGGGTAATGAGAATACCTTAAGTGTGAAGTCAGATTCTCACACTTAATCACCTTTGATGTAGGATTAAGATCATTAACCTACTTGTGATTATTTAGATGTTTTTTTGGTGTTTTTGTTTAGTGTTGAGTAATGAGGTTAAGCCATAATCAAGGATTAAACAGACTCATTACACCATCCTAATAGAAGGATAATAGATGAGAATGTTTAAGCTGAGGAAAGTTCCTCAACTTAATCCATGATTAGGGATTAAACTCATGACAAAACAAGCCTTTGATTAAGTGGATTTTATTTAATGGTATGATTATGAAGTGGATTTTATGATTTGTAAGACAACTTGAGGGGGACTTGTCCATTAACACTAGGGTTAGTCCTTCTTAACCAATTAAGGAAGAATTAGAACCCTAATGCAAGGCCCAAGTTACAAGTGTGATGTCTTGATGGTTATTAAGTGAATTGATTAAGAGAGTTAAACACATTAAGGGTTTAACACTTAGGATTAAAGTTATACACTCCATCCTAATAGAAGGATGCAGGCATAAGCTTAATCACAAAGCCTTAAAGCCTTTAGGGTTTAGTCCCTGATTATGAGATGAGGAGAGAAGACTCAAAGAAGATACAAAGGTAAAACTAAGAGGGGAGACTAATCAAAACCCTAATCATTGTCATGCTTGGTTGTTCCTAAGGTTTGTGAGGTTAAACAAGAAAGATCTTCAATGGAACCACCAGGAAGCAGATGAAAGGATCAAGAGAAGCAAAGCAACTTGCTTCATTCAAGAAGTCAAGTCACTTGAGGAAAGAAAGTGGGAAGAAGAAGAATGAGCAAGCTCAAACCCAAACACATATAAAAATGCAGCATGGATGCAAGAGAGATGAAAAGAAAATTTGTGAGAAGTGAAGGCAAATTCACTTCTCAAAATCACTTACCACCTGAAAGGTTAGAAAAGAAATGCAATGCAATGCAAAATGGGATGAGATGACATGATGAGAAACAAAACCAGAAGCATGTACATGATGCTAATGATGCTATGAGATGCTACAAACATGAGGCAGCACATGGAGATGATCATACAAGTTCATGAATGCAAATGAAGCAAGTTAAGGAGCATGGACATACATGAAAAGTAATGGAATGCAAATGACATACAAAATGGCAAATACATGATGCAATGATCAAACATGCTTTCAATATGTCTTATGATGTCAAATGAATCACATGGATGCTTGAAATGTCATGGCAAGTCATGTTATGCTAGAGAATGCAAGATGGATGCAAATGGAAGCCCAAACTAGGGTTTATGAACAATACATCAAACAAAAATCAAAATCAGAAGCAAACCCTAAGATAAAAAATTGAAAATGCCACCCAAAGGACCCCTAATCCTATACTAAACCAATGCCCAAGGGAGAGGTCTCAACTCTTAACCAATCTCAAGTTATGATTTTTACAAGATTCTAGGGTTTTTAGGGTTTCCAAACAAAAGAAATGTCAAACAATTTGAAAATGCAAGATCAAATCATGGCCTTTTTATCTCAAAAACTACATGCTAAACACAATGCAATGCAAGAAGAATCAATGTCCAACTCCTCATGAATAGGCAGAAATGATTTTTTGAACTTAGGATCAAAATAATGCACAAAAATGATTTTAATTCAATGAAAAATCCTCAAAATGCATCAAGATCAAAAAATAAATTTGGTTTGAAGGTTGGACAATGTTTCTAAATGTCTTAGAACATTTCATGAATTTTTTGGTGATTTTTAAATACCTAAAAGTATTTTTAATAAATTAATTTCCATTAATCAATTAAAAATAATCCTTTAAATATTTAAAAATACTTTTTTAATGCTAAAAATAAAAAACAAAAATATTTTTGTGTCATAAAAATTACTGGAACTCATGAGAAAAAGTTTCATAATTTTTAGACATTTTTTACTATTTTTAATAAATTATGCAAAACAAATGAAAAGAAATGAAATAAAAATGAATTTTAAATGAATTAATGAGAAGTCAGCTAATCCTAGGGACCAGATTCAAAGTTACACGCGCGGGAGTTGACTTGGCGCCAGATCTCACGGCCAGAATTCAAATTTCGCTAATCAATGCTTATGCCCTAATCTCGCCGTTAAACACATTCAGATGACCGGAACAGTGTTCCGGTCATCTTCTCCGTTCACCCCAAAATGCTAACTCTCTACACACGTATCTAAAATGAAATCTAAGAACACCGGAATGATCCCCACTCACTCACGAACCAAAACCCCAACTCAAAACAAATTTATCATTCCTACAATGGCTGAATCGAAGCAATCTATTTCTAGGGCAAAAAGTTTCAGGAAGCAATTAAATCCTCATTTCATCACCATTTTCAAAACTAAAAGCATCAGGATAATCAGTGAAGCATGGAGAACAACTTTAGAACATAAAAAATGATTTCTGGAAAAATATTTCTTGAGCTACCTGAGATTCGAAGCTTTCACTCCAGCAACTTTCAGACCTCCCCTCTTGGTGAAATCCACTCCACTTGTTCCCCAGATGATCCTTGAATGCTTAGGAAGAGTTTATGTTGGCTGGATGAGGAGTTTGACAAGCTTCTGCTCAAACTCAGTTGAACATGGCAATGGTGATTCAGGCTGTTTCTGGCAATGGTGAAGGGTGGTTTGTGGTCCAGATGATGAGTGGAGAAGGTTTGTGAAGTTTGTTTGGATGTTTGTGAGCTGTGGAAGATGTTTCGAAGGAAACTGCAGCTTGGGGTGAAAATGGTGAAGTGAGGTTATGGCTTGTTTCAGGCCTGGTTTTTGGTTGGTTTCTACTCAATGGAACATGGTGAGTTGAAGTGTGGAGATAGTTTGGATGTTTGTGAGCTGGGCAGAGAAATTCGAAGAGAGATGCAAAAATGGAGTGAGTTTGTGTATGTGATGTTGTGTGTGTTTCAGCCTTGCTTCCTTTATGAAATGGCTTGCAAATGGATAGTATATTTTAATCCTATAGGTCAGATGATTTGACATGGCCTACATTGATTGGTAAGTTTGCTTTTGCTCAAAGTCCACCTTTTGTGTAAGAGAAGTATGGCTTGGTTCTAGGCTAGTACAAGGCATGGGGCTGCGCAGCAAGGGTGAGGGGAAAGGCTAGCCAAAGTCAGCATCCAATGTTGCAAGTTGTGAGAAGTGTGATGAGTGGTTTTGCAAGTTGTTACCTTTTTGAAACTTCATGGAAAATGCCTTGTTACATGAACCATAACCATGTGAAACCTTGGTCCAATTCTGATTTTTAAGGCTCATGGAATGTTTGTGTCATGGTTTGATGTGAATTAGAAGTTACAAAAACCCTTGGTTCATGATTTTGCAAAATTCTCATTTGAAGCATGTCTTGAAAATCAATGATTTTTGTCAACTTTGTCACACCATAACTTTTGATCCAAGAAGAATTAGATCATGTTCTTGTACTTTTTGAAAAGGGAAAGATGTAATCTACAACTTTCATGACCAAAGTTTTTCCATTTGAAGCATTTTTGGATCAAGAATCAAGGCTTGAAAAATGACCTAAAATGAAGCATTCTTGAAAAGTCAACTATGCCCAAAAAGTCAACACTTGCAAAAACTCCAAATTCTTGATTTTTGTGAACTTCAACCTTCTTCCATGATCAAATAAAGATCATATACACTCAAAATGATGAAGATCACCCATTGGTTGGGTCATTGGGGGCCTCAGATGCCCTGATTTTACACTGACTTGTCCAGAAAGTCAACTCTTGATCAGATGACTTCCCCATGGAATTTCTTCATGAAAATTGATATGCATACTCCCTATACCATATAGAAACCAATGGAAACAAGAATGACCAAAAAAATTGGAGTTATGGCCTTTGAAACCAAAACCCTAATTCTAGGTCAACTGTGCAGTCAAACCTGGCTCTGCATCCATTCCAAACCCAGTTCTTGTGATTCTTTTGAAATCTTGACTTTGAGAGGATGTAATATGATACTTGATTACATGTGGATCCCTTTGAAGTGATTGGTGGCCCTTGGAGTGGCTCAAAAGGCTCTTGGATTGCTCAGATCACAAACCCTAGGTGCAGATGATTTTGAATCTATGCAGTGACTCAAAAATGTGGTATGAGATGTTATGATTGTGTTTATGCATATGAAATGATCACAAGCCATGGTGTGAATGGGTGAGGGCAAATTTGGGGTGTTTACAGTATGGGCAAGTGTAAGGCTGTGATAAGGGCATGGTTGGGCTCAGCTGAGTTTAGGGAGAGCCATGGAAATGGATTAGAGGCAAGGCAGCAAGTGGATTAGGGTTTGTCATTGATTTTGCAACTTTGTGACTTTTGGCCCCTTTTGTGATTTCTTGATCCATAAGTCATGAAAATGGACAAACTCTTGGTGCATTCTGAATTTTAGGCAATGGTTTATGTTTGTACAAAGGTTAGAAGTCACTTTGAGGTCTTATTTCTCCTTGGCAAGTGGTTTTGCAACTTTGCCTCTTTGGTACATAACTTGAAATTATGTGATTTTTCCCAACTTTGACAAGCCATAACTTTTGATCCAAAATGAATTAGAATGAGTTCTTGTACTTTTTGAAAAGGGAATGATCCATTCTACAACTTTCATGACCAAAGTTTTCCCATTTTAGGCATTTTTGAATCAAAAAGCAAGGGTTGAAAAAGTTTCCCAAAATGGAAAGTTTCCATTACAAGTCATTTTCCCAAAAAGGCAACTTTGCAAATGGCTTGAAATCCTTCAATTTTGTGGACTTATAACATCTTCTATGATCAAATAAAGATCATACACATCCATAATGATGAAGAACACCCTTTGGTTGGGTCATTGGGGGCCTCAGATGCCCTGATTTTGCACTGACTTGCTCAAGAAGTCAACTCTTGATTAGATGCCTTCCCCATGGAATTTCTTCATGAAAATTGATATGCATGAGCCTTATAACATATAAAGACAAATAGAAACAAGAATGACCAAAAAATTTGGAGTTATGGCCTTTGAAACCAAAACCCTAATTTTAGGTCATCTGTGTAGTTAAGCCTGGCTCTGCTTCCATGCCTTTCTCAGTTCTTGTGATTCTTTGACTCCTTTGACCTTGTGAGGATATAATATGATGCTTGAACACACATGTACCCTCTTGAGATGATTTAAGACCTTTGGAGTGGCTCAAATGGCTCTTGGATTGCTCAGGTCACAAACCCTAGATGCAGATGACTTTGAATCAATGCAGTGAAGCAAATATGCAATATGAGATGCTATGGTTGAACTTATGCATTTGAAAATATCACAAGCCATGGTGTAAATAGGTGAGGGCAAATTTGGGGTGTTTACAATCTGTGAGATTGATTCTAACCCGGATCTGAGTGGAACTTATGATAGGACGGCGATATTCGAAGCGATACGCGATGGAGTAGTCCAAAGCGATATCAATTTGATAATCTCCACTCGGTTAGGCTCTCTTGGATTATCAATGTCATGACGAGTAATCGTACGTGGCATTATTTCCCGACCTTGAGTTGATCATACTGAGGACCGTAGAACCCTTAACCAATCCAAGCCAATTTAGGAACGTAGTGCGGAAACTATCTGGGTGTAAACCTAAGGTGGTTATCACGCGATACTACACTCGGACGAGGTTTATTTTAAGAATGTTATCGGTTGGGGAGTAATCCAACGTACCGATGATATTCTAAAGATGGTTGTTAACTCCGGGAACCTCTGTTAGCACCCTTTAGGTTTTTTGCAGGTACAATGAAGACAAACCTTAGTACTTACTTGTGGGGTTGGTGTTCTGTTACCTTGACTCCATGCTCGTGATTCGAACCTTTGAACCTGTGTGCTTTGCGTGATCTTGTTTGTGGTTGTTGCATCTACATATTCATCATGATCATCTTCACAACCATTTTTCAAGGAAAATAATTCCGATTATTGCAAATATTGGAAAAAGTAAATTCTCCTTTTTGTCAAGATTTTTCATGACCGTATTCTCGATGTTGACCATGTTTGCAATAATCGAGTTGTTTTTCTGAAAATGGAAGCGAACATTGCATATCATTGCATCCTCGCGTATTCTTGCGTTCATCTGAGTTGTGTGGGAACTCATCCCGGTTGTTTCTTTCCTCAGTTGTTTGTTGATCCGTCAAGCAGTTTCCTCAACATAGATATGGTACTAGAGCTGCTAACAGATTGAGAGTTATCAGATTGAGAATGGAACACCAAGAACAGCATAACATGGAAGTCCGGATGGAGATTGATGAGTTGAAGGCCGGTATGACCAGGCTCACTGAAATGATGCAAGTTCTGATTGCTCGAGGTGAACCACCTCAAAGGACTGTTATCTCTGAAGTTTTTACTGCTGTTGTTGATCCTCCTGTTATTCAACAACCAGTTTCTACTTGGCCAGAATATGGGTTACCTCCGGATTATGTGCCAGTTTCTGCTACTACTCAAGTGGGTGGTCCATCTGTTGTGCCAGTATTTTCAGCTCCGACTTTTGTCGAACCTCAACCTGTTATGCACACTACTGCTCAGACTACGTATCAGAATTCTTCTTTCTTGTACCAGGCTACTGCTCCACAAGTTGAAAGTCAGGGTGAACCTGAATATATGGATGAAGTTAGAGAGCAATGTTTGACTCTTGAGAAGAGAGTAAGAGGTCTAGAAGGAAAAGATGTCTTTGGTTCTGCTGCAATTGACATGTATTTGGTTTCCGACTTGGTTCTTCCTGATAAGTTCAAAGTTCCTGTATTTGAGAAGTACAATGGTCTTACTTGTCCAAAGATTCATCTGCTGATGTATTGTCGCAAAATGGTTGCACATGCCAAAGATGACAAGCTGCTTATTCACTGTTTTCAGGATAGTTTGAGTGGTGCTTCTATGAAGTGGTATGTGGGACTCGAGAAGAGTCACATTCGAAGCTGGAAAGATTTTTCTAATGCTTTTGTAAGACAGTATAAGTACAATCTAGACATGGCGCCTGACCGTTGTCAACTTCAAAACATGTCACAGAAAGAGAAAGAATCATTCAAAGAGTACGCTCAGCGTTGGAGAGACCTAGCTGCTCAAGTGGAGCCACCTTTGCCCGAGAAGGAATTAACTGGTTTGTTCATGGACACTCTTCAACCGTTCTTTTGGGAGAAAATGGTAGGAAGTGTTTCATTTGGTTTTTCTGACCTAGTCACTATTGGAGAAAGACTAGAGGAAGGTATCAAGAAAGGTAAGATTACCAATTCTGAATCTCCCAATGCTGCAAGAAAGTCTTTTGGGAACTTTCACAAGAGAAGAGATGGTGATGCTTATGTTGTTTCAACTGAGAGGAAGCCTTATCACCCACAACAATGATATGTTCAACCATATGTAGCTGCAGTTGCCCCTGTTGTTAACACTCAACCAGCTCAAAATCAACTTCAAGTTCAAGCTCAACCAGCTCAAGCTCAAGTTCAGATTCGAGCTCAAGCTCAGGCTCCTCATCCTGCTGCTGGACAAAATCAGTATCGCAATAGGCCAAACTTTGATCTGATCCCGATGCCTTACACTGAGTTATTTCCTTCCTTAATTAAGAGTGGTTTAATTACTACTAGGCCTCCGCCTCCTGTTCCAAATCCTCTTCCAGTTGGTTATAGATCGGATCTATGCTGCGAGTTTCATCAAGGTGGAACTGGTCATGACTTGGAACATTGCTTTGCACTGAAAGCTAAAGTGCAAGAACTTATCAGGAACAACATCCTTTACTTTAATGACACAAATCCTAATGTTGTCAACAATCCTTTGCCGAAGCTTGGGAAGTGAATCTTCTAGAGGAATTCAACTGTCAAATTTTCTTCAAGGCCAGAATATCATACGGGACAGCTCATCCTTGTTGCTGATGGATCACTAGGCCATTGTTTCTTTATGTTTGCAATTTTTCTTCAATTGTTTTAACTTGTTTGCTTCTAAACTTTGTTTTTACATTCATGTTGATTTTAATGAAATGAGCATTGCTTTGTTTTGATTCAATTTCATTTATTATTTGCATCTTTGAGCTTTATATTTCAAATTCATTTATCTTTTCTCAAAGCTTTTATAATGATTGGAGGGAGGATGATGAAAATGAGATACCCATAATTGTTGTTGGTATGCTTTCAATTGAGACTTGGCTGATGATATACAGGCATTGTTTCAAATCCCAAACACTGGAGAAATAAGGAAGTTAATCCCTTGTTAACCCCTTTGAGCCTTGAAGTTGGAGTTTCTTTCTATTCGAAAAAATCCTCAATTTTAACCTGGGGATGAGTAGTTCTTAATTAATTCGAATGTGCATTCAAGTACAAGAGAATCATTCAAGACACCTTTCAAATAAAGGTTGCAATCTCAAGCTTTCCTTCATACACATCAAAGAAGTGGTGAAGATGTTTCTCAATTCAAAAGCCAATGATGGTTCGTCGTAATCATTAAGCCGTGCAGTCATTATCTTTCAAAAAAAAAATATTGAAAAAATTTACTTGAAAAATCAAAGCCCGCTAAGTCAAAACCTATGAAGGAGACTTAGGCAAAAACTGGGGCATCCCGCTGGCTGTAAGTTGAAATGACACAGTTCAGGCAAAAGTTAAGGATGATAAAAGAAAGATTTGTCAAGAGGTCATCAAAATCCTCAGTAAAAATAAGTTGAGTTGACCAAAGTCCTCACCAGAAATAACAAAAGGAAGAGGTGACTGCTATCTCAAAATCCTTTGGCTTATGAACCATCTTCATCTGTGCAATCCTAAATTTCTGGGAACTTGAATGCATAAGCTGAATTAATTGAATGTAGGACTGGAGTTCATCATGAAGTTGGGTTGTGAAATTCTGGGATCAGGTACGTGATGTCGAATGAGATGTTTAAACACATGAAGACTTAAACAAAACTTAAAGTGCAGGTAAATTAAATAACACAGGAAATTTTTAACCCAGTTCAATGTATCTCCACACTTACATCTGGGGGCTACCAAGCCAGGGAGGAAATCCAATATAAGTAATATTAATTCTGGACTTAAACCAATCAGTTTAATCCTTCACTTAATATCTACCCAAGGCAATTTCTACCTAAGACACAACTTAGATATGAGTACCTACTCACTCCCCCTCAATCACACAGTGATATATTACAATGTTTAATAAAATTGAAGTCACACTTCAAACACAACAGCTTGATTTTACTTAACAGTTTCAATCAAGACACAATACACTTTTTGCTTAAAAGCTCATAAAGTGATACACAACTAAAACCTGCTATTAAACACAAACACCCTTAACAGTCTTCTTAATTTCGTCCCCTATTCTGAGAGTTTCTGTTCCTTAAATAGATGCTTGGTTTTTGGGCTTTCTGTAAATTATCTAGTCCTGATAAGTCATGTTGTCATCACCTTGAATTAGGGTTTGTTACTTCCTTGATTCAAGGTGAGTTAGTTATTCTGTTACACTGAAATCAGATGACTAAGCTCCCTACAGATGCGCCTAGTATTGTTTATCCATTCACAATTAATTCCAGATAAATTCCCTGAATTTACTCAGTTCTGTTATGCATCATTTAAGTCTGGTAGCAGGTTTATGATGTCACAACATCTGGTGTGACATCCTGATGTCTGAACTTAATTCATTAACTTATACAATGTCGCAACATCTGGTGTGACATCCTGAACTAAGTTCATTAACTTATACTCTGTTTGACAATGTCACAACATCTGGTGTGACATCCTGAACTAAGTTCAACACTTCTTGTTGGTCAAATATTCTGCCAATTCTTAACATCTACAAACTCCCCCTTTGGCTAATTTTTGGCTAACACAATCTTCTGGTTTTATCAGAGTGCAGCAGAGTTTTATTTATCAGAGTGCAACAGAGTTCTTTTCTGTTGAATCATGTGAGAGTTTATAATAATTTGCTCCCCCTCAAACCTGTATGTATTCTGACTTGTTCAATAGAATTTTCAATTAACAAAAAAACTTAGTTCAGAAGCAGGCATTAAACAGACAAACAGCATTATTCATTAATCAGGCAAACTGCAGCAGACATTGTTGTTGTTCAGTACACTTCTCTTCTCCCCCTTGTTAGACAGAAATTTGGGGCCAGCATTACACAAGCAGAGATAAAAAAAAATTCAAAATTACAAAGCCAAAATTACAATGCTGAAACAGGCAGTACACTTTCCACACACATTTTCACTCAGATTCATCATATTCAATATCTTCTTCCTCTTCAGATTCATCATCAGATTCATCAGCATTCTGAGCAACTTCTTCCATCTCCAGCCTTTGAATTACTTCCTTAAGCTTTTTCTTCCTGGCATCCAGCTCTTTGCAAGTGTTCTTGAGTTCTGCAATCAAGGCAGCTTTGGATATGGGAGTCTTTGCTTTTGATGGTCCAGCAGATGTCCCACTGGGAGCTTCAACATCAGCAGCATGATGGCTCAAGAACAGTTTGTAGTGGAAGGCCAGTGGACTTTCTCTCTTGCAGACTGAATCCTTCTCAGTGAGGATGCCTGGATATTGGTTGAGGATGATTCCACAGAGCAGAGAGGGAAGAGCAATGGAAAGCTTGGTTGCTGATGTTCCTGCATGCTTTAGGGTTTGATCAAAGATGTAAGCCCCAAAGTCCATCTTTGTTTGGGTGCCTACAACATAGATGAATCTTCCCAATCCAGTAGCTATTGAAGAAGTATGGTTGGTAGGGACCCAGTTGACAGTACCAATTCTATGCAGCATAGCATACTTCCTTGTAAGCAAGCTAACAGAAAGTTTGCCTTTGACTGGCCAAGTTTTGACCTGGTTGGCAGTGATGATCTTGCAAACTTGGTTGTCAGTTTTTCCTAGCTCATTAGGTCCATCAGATTCTCTCCCCAGGTAATAATTTATAACCCTAGGAGAGAATTCAACACATCTCCCTCTTACATAAACCTTTCTGAATTCTTCTGACTTTCCATCAGCACAGCCTTCTTGCAGATTGACAATGAACTCCTTGACCAGCAGCTCATAGCAGGGTGAAAAATTTGAAACAGTCTTGAATAAACCAACAGAGGATATTAAGTCTATTACCTCAGTGCACTCCAGTGCATTGCTGCCCAGCTCTCTTTCAAGTGCCACCCTTCTTTGGTAGACATACTTCTATTTGCTTACACTTGACACATGATGGAAGGACACATTGTCCAGAGGAGCTTCAGGAACAGCAGAGGTAGACCTGGGAGGTGCTGCCTTCTTCCTTGGTTGAGATGTTGGGACATCCTCCTCAACATCTGAATCAGGTGGAGTAGCAGCTTTCCTCTTTTGGGTACTCACCTTGCTCCATTGCTTAGTAGGTCCAAATGAAACTTTGACCTTGTCTTTCTTTGGAGTAGGCTGTTTCTTTTCAGGAGTTGCATGTCCAGCAGGCTTCTTCTCCTTCCTAGCCCTAAGCCTTTTGGCTATGCTAGGGTCAACAGATGCAATGATCTCTATATCAGAGTCATCATCTATGGTTTCAACAGGAGGAGGTTGAGAAGCCTCCTTTTCAGCAGGTGGATCAACAGAAGCTTGGTCATCAGTGGCTTCATCATCATCATCAGTTGAGGCCTTGTTCTGGTCCTCAGATGTTTCAACATTTATTGGGACATCCTGTTGAGCAGGAGTGTCCTCTTCAGCCTGATTGCATTGTTCTTCTTGTGGAGCAGGCATGGTGTTCAGGGGAACAGATACCCCACACACCATTCTTTGTTCAGATAAAATCTTGTTCACAAGATGCTTGATGGAAGCATCCACATAGTCAGAAGCTTTGGGGGTGGAGCTTGTTGATGAAGGAGTCCCTTTGCTTTTGCTGAACACAGGTTCCTTTGCTCTTCTCACATTTGGAGTTCTAGGTTTTTGAGCAAGAGGGACACTTCCTCTGATTTCGTCTATGGGAGTAGTATCCATTGGTACTGAAATTCTGTGATCAGGTATGAGATGTCCTATGAGATGTTCCAACACTTGACAGATTTAACCAAAAACTTAAAGTGCAAGAAAATTAAACAACACAGTAGTTTGTTAACCCAGTTCAGTGTATAACCACACTTACATCTGGAGGCTACCAAGCCAGGAGGAAATCCACTATAAGTAATATTAATTCTAGACTTAAACCACCCAGTTTAATCTTTCACTTAATATCTACCCAATGCAATTTCTACCTAAGACACTACTTAGATATGAGTACCAACTCACTCCCCCTCAATCACACAGTGATCTTGTTTACAAGTTTAATAAAACTGAAGTCATACTTCAAACAAAACAGCTTGATCTTACTTCACAGTTTCAATCAAGTCACAAATACACTTTTGCTTAAAAGCTCATAAAGTGGTACAATAAAAACAACCTGCTATTTAAAACACACAACACACTATTTTGTCTTATCAAATTCGTGCACAATTATGTGAGTTTCTGTTGATTAAATAGGTGTTTGTATTTTGGGCTTTCTGTAGGTTAATCCAGTCCTAAAACGCATGCAGCTTCCACCTTGAATTAGGGTTTGTTACTTCCTAGATTCTAGGTGATTTAGTTCTTCTGATTATGCTGAAGCCTCATAACAATACTCCCTACAGATGCGCCTTATTCTGTTTTTGTCCATCCATAATTAATTCCAGATAACTTTCCTTAAATATCTCAAATCAGTTAGTCATTAATTAATTCTGGTAGCAGGTTTGAGATGTCACAACATCTGTTGGGACATCCTGAAAAACTGAACTTAAATCATTTACACAATGTCCCAATATCTGGTTTGACATCCTGAATTAAGTTCTTATACTCTGTTTGATAATGTCCCAACATCTGATTGGACATTCTGAACTGAATTCAATATTTCTTGTTGGTCAAAAATTCTGCCAATTCTAAACAACTACAAACTCCCCCTTTGGCTAATTTTTGGCTAACATTCTTTTCTGATTTTCAGAGTGCAGCAGAAGTTCTTTTATCAGAGTATAGCATTTCTTTTCTGTTGAATCATGTGTGAGATTACTCCCCCTCAAACATACATGTATTCAGTCTTGTTGCAACAGAAATATTTTACAGATTTAGTTCAGAAGCAAACAGAGATTTTTCATTCATAATCAAACAACATTATACATTGTTGTTGTTGTTGTTGTTCTCCCCCTTGTTAGACATAAATTTGGGGCCAAAGATACTGATTCAAAATTACAATGCAGAAGCTGTCATTACATAATCCTCACATACAATTTTCACTCAGATTCCTCACAGTCAGTTTCTTCATCTTCCTCAGTCTCCTCATCAGAAGAAGCAGCTTTCTGAGCACTTTCAATCTCCAGCCTTTGGATAATCTCCTCAAGCTTCTGCTTCCTTGCTTCCAGTTCTTTGCAAGTGCTCTTCAGTTCAGCAATCAATGCAGATTTGGAGATTGGAGACTTTGCAGTTGAAGGACCAGCAGATGTCCCAGAGGGTGCTTCAACATCAGCTGCATGATGACTCAGGAACAGCTTGTAGTGGAAGGCCAGAGGGCTTTCTCTTTTGCACATTGTGTCCTTTTCAGTGAGGATCCCAGGGTACTGACTCAGCACTATTCCACATAGCAAGGAAGGGAAGGCAATTGGCAGCTTTGTTGCAGATGATCCAGCATGCTTCAATGTCTGATCAAAGATGTAAGCTCCATAATCCAGCTTTGTTTGTGTGCCTACAACATATATGAACCTGCCCAGGCCAGTGGATACTGAGGATGTATGATTGGTAGGTACCCAGTTTGCTGTACCAATCCTGTTCAGCATGGCATATTTCCTTGTCAGCATGCTCACTGAGAGCTTTCCTTTAACTGGCCAAGCCTTGACCTGGTTAGCAGTGATAACCTTGCAGACCTGGTTATCAGTCTTTCCTAACTCATTTGGACCATCAGATTCTCTTCCAAGGTATTGGTTGATGACCTGAGGAGAGAATTCTACACACCTGCCTCTTACAAATACTTTTCTAAAGTCAGCAGACTTACCATTGGCACAATCTTCTTGAAGGTTGACTATGAATTCCTTGACAAGCAGCTCATAGCAGGGAGAGAAGTTGGAGACAGTTTTGAAGAGGCCAGCAGAAGAAATGAGATCAATTAACTCAGTGCACTCAAGTGCATTACTGCTCAGCTCTCTTTCAAGTGCTACCCTTCTTTGATAAACAAACTTCCATCTATTCACACTTGAAACATGATGAAAGGAAATGTTGTCCAAGGGAGCTTCTGGAACAGCAGTTGATGACCTTGAGGGTGCTGATTTCTTCTTTGGAGGAGATGTTGGGACATCTTCTTCAACATCTGAATCTGAAGGAGTGACAGCTTTCCTCTTTTGTGTTCGCACCTTGCTCCATTGTTTGGTAGGACCAAAGACAACTTTAGCTTTGTCCTTCTTTGGGGTAGCTTGCTTCTTCTCAGGAACTGCATGTCCTGCTTGCATCTTTTCTTTCCTAGTCCTGAGCCTTTTGGCTATGCTAGGTTTTACAGAGGCAATGATTTCTGTATCAGAATCATGCTCTAGGTTCACAACAGGAGGAGATTGAGCAGTCTCCTCTTCAGCTGGTGGATCAACAAAGATGTGCTCTTCAGTTGAGGCCTTGTGTTGGTCCTCAGATGCTTCTTCATCACTATCAGTGGAGGCCTTTTTCTGATCCTCAGATGTTTCAACAACAGCATCAGATGAGGCCTTTTGCTGGTCCTCAGATGTTTCAACATCTATTGGGACATCTTGTTGAACAGGAGTGTCCTTTTCAGCCTGAGTTTGATGATCTTCTTGTGGAGCTGGCATGGTGCTCAGAGGGATAGAAATGCCACTTACCACTCTTTGCTCAGAAATAATCCTGTTTACCAACTCCTTTATGGAATCATCCACATATTCAGAAGATTTTGGAGTGATGTTTGCTGGTGAAGGTATGCCTTTGGATTTGCTGCAAACTTGATCTTTTGTTCTTTTTGGAGTTCTTGGCTTTTTAGCAATAGGAACACTTCCTCTGATTTCGTCCATTGGAGTTGAATCCATGGGTACCACAGAAATGGGGGTTGCATGCACCACATCTTACTTGTTGAGGATTTCTTCAGGAATGTTAGGGTTTTGAGACATTTTCGAAGAAGGTGGATGAAGAGTTTTAGGTTTGATGAGTTCTGAAAAACAGTTAGAGAATGCAATTCGTTTTTGAGAGTATGATGAGAAGATGGATAGCTGAAAGTAAGCTGATATTTTATAAGTAGCCGTTACTTTGAGATTTTTTAGGAGAGGAATCCTCAAGGTGCTTGACCAGACTGGTGTTGCCATCTGGTGCTTATGCCACACAATGTCATATGACATGTTGGCATATCTCCATAACTGCTAAATTTCACATAAGCAGATTCCCAATTTGCCCCTTAGGTTTTCAAATTGAGTAGCATCCAAGGCTTTGGTAAATATATCAGCCAACTACAGATTTGTAGCTACATGTTCCAGTGAAATCACTTTTTCTTCTACAAGATCTCTGATGAAATGATGTCTGATATCAATATGCTTGGTTCTGCTATTTTGGATAGGATTCTTTGATATGTTAATTGCACTTAAGTTGTCACAGTACAATGTCATGACATCTTGTGGGACATTGTACTCAGTGAGCATTTGCTTCATCCAAACCAACTGTGAACAACTGCTTCCAGCTGCTATATATTCAGCTTCAGCTGTAGATAAGGATACACAATTTTGTTTCTTACTGAACCAAGAAATTAAATTGTTTCCTAGAAAGAAGCATCCTCCTGAAGTGCTTTTTCTGTCATCAGCACTTCCAGCCCAATCAGCATCACAGAAGCCAGTGAGAATTGGTTTGCATCCATGAAAGTACATTATGCCATAGTCACAAGTACCATTAACATATTTCAGAATTCTCTTGACTTGATTAAGATGACTAACTTTTGGATCAGCTTGATATCTTGCACATACACCTACTGCAAATGCTATGTCTGGTCTGCTAGCAGTCAGATATAACAAGCTTCCAATCATACTTCTGTATAGGCTTTGATCTACATTCTCACCCTTGTCATCTTTAGTTAGCTTTAAATGTGTGGGTGCAGGAGTTCTCTTATGAGTAGCACTGTCCATTCCAAATTTCTTGACTATGTTCTTAGCATACTTGCTTTGGGAAATGAACATGGAGTCCTCCATTTGCTTTATTTGCAGTCCAAGAAAGTAGGTTAATTCTCCTACTAGGCTCATTTCAAATTCAGATTCCATCTGGTTGACAAAATGTTTGACCATCCTGTCTGACATCCCACCAAAGACAATGTCATCTACATATATTTGAGCAATCATGACATTTCCTTCTTCATCTTTAACAAACAAGGTTTTGTCAATTCCACCTTTCCTGTACCCTTGCTTGATAAGAAAAGTAGTCAGCCTTTCATACCATGCTCTTGGAGCTTGCTTCAGACCATAAAGAGCCTTCTTTAGTTTGTATACATGATTTGGACAGCTTGGATCAACAAATCCTTTAGGTTGTTCTACA
Organism: Lathyrus aphaca; assembly: GCA_963966055.1. Lineage (NCBI taxonomy): Eukaryota > Viridiplantae > Streptophyta > Magnoliopsida > Fabales > Fabaceae > Lathyrus > Lathyrus aphaca. The sequence continues at coordinate 458,264,345 of OZ014525.1, read as the reverse complement.
TATACTTCTTCATTAAGATAACCATTTAAAAAAGCACTTTTCACATCCATTTGAAATAGCTTGAACTTTAAGATACAAGCAATTCCCAAAAGTAGTCTGATTGATTCAAGCCTTGCTACTGGTGCAAAGGTTTCATCAAAGTCTACTCCTTCAATTTGTGTGTATCCTTGTGCTACAAGTCTAGCTTTGTTCTTTGTAATAACTCCTTGCTCATTTGACTTGTTCTTATACACCCATTTAGTTCCAATCACATTTATGTCATCAGGTCTAGGAACAAGGTTCCACACTTCATTCCTTGTGAATTGACCTAATTCCTCTTGCATAGCACAAATCCAGTATTCATCAGTAAGAGCTTCCTTGATGTTTTTAGGTTCTATTTTAGAGACAAAACAGGATCCTGAAATCACTTCTCTTGATCTAGTGCTTACACCTCTGTTGGGATCACCAATTATCAAATCTTTGGGATGATCCTTCTGGATTCTGATGGAGGGAGGTTTGCTGGATTGTTCTGTCCTTGCATCAGTTTGAGTGAAGTCAGAATGATCACTCTTTTCTTCAGCTTCAGTCTTGATATCAGCAGATGTTCCAACATCTTCTGGGACATCTGTAGGAGCATCATCAATTATCACATTTATGGACTCCATGATAACCTTGGTTCTAGAATTAAATACTCTATATGCTCTGCTGTTTATAGAGTATCCAAGAAAAATCCCTTCATCACTTTTAGGATCCATTTTTCTTCTTTGCTCCCTATCTGCCAGAATATAACAGTTACTTCCAAACACATGGAAGTACTTAACTGTGGGTTTTCTGCCCTTCCAGACTTCATAGATTATGGACAAAGTTCCTTTCCTTAGAGTAACTCTGTTATGGATGTAACAAGCTGTGTTCATAGCTTCAGCCCAGAAGTACAAAGGTAGCTTTTTAGCATGGATCATAGCTCTTGCTGATTCTTGAATAGTTCTATTCTTCCTCTCAACAATCCCATTCTGTTGAGGAGTGATTGGTGAAGAATATTCATGATTGATTCCTTCTGAAGAACAGAAATCTAAGAATTTTTGGTTCTCAAATTCTTTTCCATGATCACTTCTTATTCTGATCACACAGCTGGCTTTTTCCCTTTGTATTCTTTGGCATAAGTCTTTGAATACATCAAATACATCAGACTTTTCTTTGATGAAATTTATCCATGTATACCTTGAAAAGTCATCAGCCACCACATAGGCATACCTCTTACCACCAAGACTCTCAACCTGCATAGGTCCCATAAGATCCATATGCAATAGTTCCAAAACTTTGGAAGTTGTCAGATGTTGGAGCTTTGGATGGGACATCTTGGTTTGCTTGCCTATTTGACATTCACCACATATTTTGCCATCATCAATCTTCAGTTTAGGAATACCTCTCACAGCATCCATAGATATGATCTTCTTTATGCCTCTGAAATGAAGATGACCTAGTCTTTGGTGCCATAGTTTCACTTCTTCTTCTTTAGCTAAAGAGCAAGTTGAAGTGAGACTGAAATCTTGAGGTTCCCACATGTAACAGTTGTCTTTAGATCTGGCTCCTCTCATGAAAACCTCTTGTTCTTTGTTAGACACTATGCATTCAGTTTTGGTAAACTTTACACTGTACCCTTGATCACATAATTGACTTATGCTGATCAGGTTAGCAGTTAAACCTTTAACCAGCAGCACATCATTTAGTCTTGGTACATCTTGACAGTCCAAGGTCCCAACTCCCTTGATTTTTCCTTTAGCTCCATCTCCAAAGGTTACATATCTGGATGAATGTGACTTTAAGTCTACTAGCAGATTCTTCAATCCAGTCATGTGTCTTGAACATCCACTGTCAAAGTACCAGTCTTCTTTGGCTGATACTCTTAGTGATGTATGTGCTATATATGCAACACCTTTCTTTGACCATTTAGGTTGAGATTTCTTTTGATACCTCTGCCCTGTGTATTGTTCATCAGTAGAGCTCCAAGGTTGTTTGTTGATCTTGTTCTTGGGTATGTAGCTTTGATCAGCATGAAGACTAGCTTTTGGTCTCCATACCTTCTTGATGACCTCTGTCTTCTGCTTAGGAGGTTGCTGATCTCTTTGATGTCTATGCAGCACTTTCTTGGTAACTTCTATCTTCTGCTTAGGAGGTTGCTGATACATCTGATTTGGATATCTATGCAACTTATAGCAATGAGGTTTGATATGTCCAAATCTTCCACAATGATGACATCTCCATCTTTGATACTTCTTCTTCATTATGTTCTTTTCAGAATGTTGAGACATCTGTTGGAACATTATGTTTGACTTTGTGTTCTTTTCATGATGTTGAAGCATCTGTTGGGACAGCTTGTTTGACTGTATGGACTTTGAAGTAGTTTTGCTAGAGCTGGCTTCATCCTTATGAACTCTGTTAAATCCCAGTCCACTTTTATCCCCTGAATGCTTATTGTTGTTGAGAATAACATCCAGTGTACTTGAGCTACTGTTCAGCATTCTAACAGATTTGGACATGTGTTCCAACTTGGAATTGAGAAGACTTACTTCACTTTTCAAAGTGTCAATGATCTCTAGATCACTTGCTTTTTCATCCTTTAGTGCCTCATTCTGCTTCTTTAGCTTTATAATCTCACTGCATATTTCAGTGCTTCTTTTGTATAATTCTTTGTATGCTTGCTCAAGTTCTTCAAAAGTAAGCTCCCCATCACTGGATTCACTTTCAGATTCACATAATCCAGCTAGAGCAGTGATATGCTTAGCTGATTCTTCTTCTGAATCACCTCCTGAGTCTTCATCAGACCAGGTTACAGAGAGTCCTTTCTTTTGCCTCTTTAAGTAGGTAGGACATTCATTCCTGATGTGTCCATATCCTTCACATCCATGGCATTTAATCCCTTTTTCTTGACTGGTCTTTTCATCATAAGTTGACTTTCTATCATAAGATCTTTTGTTCTCAGAAGAGTTTGTGTATCTTCCACTTGGTCTGGACTTGTTTTCCATATTTCTGAGAATCTTTTTGAATTGTCTTCCAAGCATAGCAATGTTTTCTGATAAGCTTTCACCAGTTTCTGATTCATCATTTTCTTCTTCTTCATCAGTATTTGTTACCAAGGCTATGCTTTTGTTATTCTTTACACTTGTGTCATTCATTCCCATCTCAAATGTTTGAAGGGAACCAATGAGCTCTTCAACTTTCATTGTGCATATGTCTTGAGCTTCTTCTATTGCTGTGACTTTCATGTCAAATCTTTTTGGCAAAGATCTGAGAATCTTTCTTACAAGCTTTTCATCAGTCATCTTTTCTCCCAAGGCTCCAGAAGTATTGGCTATTTCTAAGATGTTCATGTAGAATTCATGAATTGTCTCATCTTCCTTCATTCTCAAGTTTTCAAACTTGGTGTTGAGAAGTTGAAGTCTTGACATCTTTACCTTTGATGTTCCTTCATGAGTTGTTTTGAGAGTGTCCCAAACATCTTTGGCCAGCTCACAGTGATGCACAAGTCTAAAGATGTTCCTATCAATGCCATTGAATAAAGCATTTAAGGCCTTGGAGTTGCCTAGTGCTGAATCTTCTTCCTCCTTACTCCATTCTTCTTCAGGTTTCAACACTTTTGATCCATCTTTGGTGTCTTGGACAGGATGTTCCCATCTAATGTTGACTGCTCTCCAGGCCCTGTTGTCAAGTGATCTTAAGAATGCAATCATTCTTGGTTTCCAGTAGTCATAATTAGATCCATCCAGTATAGGTGGTCTATTAACTGATCCTATATCTCTGTCCATGTTTCCAGAATTTGTATTCCCTAGATCTCACCCAGTATAAACAGGCAGGGTGCCTGCTCTGATGCCAATTGAAATTCTATGATCAGGTATGAGATGTCCTATGAGATGTTCCAACACTTGATAGATTTAACCAAAAACTTAAAGTGCAAGAAAATTAAACAACACAGTAGTTTGTTAACCCAGTTCAGTGTATAACCACACTTACATCTGGAGGCTACCAAGCCAGGAGGAAATCCACTATAAGTAATATTAATTCTAGACTTAAACCACCCAGTTTAATCTTTCACTTAATATCTACCCAATGCAATTTCTACCTAAGACACTACTTAGATATGAGTACCAACTCACTCCCCCTCAATCACACAGTGATCTTGTTTACAAGTTTAATAAAACTGAAGTCATACTTCAAACAAAACAGCTTGATCTTACTTCACAGTTTCAATCAAGTCACAAATACACTTTTGCTTAAAAGCTCATAAAGTGGTACAATAAAAACATCCTGCTATTTAAAACACACAACACACTATTTTGTCTTATCAAATTCGTGCACAATTCTGTGAGTTTCTGTTGATTAAATAGGTGTTTGTATTTTGGGCTTTCTGTAGGTTAATCCAGTCCTAAAACGCATGCAGCTTCCACCTTGAATTAGGGTTTGTTACTTCCTAGATTCTAGGTGATTTAGTTCTTCTGATTATGCTGAAGCCTCATAACAATACTCCCTACAGATGCGCCTTATTCTGTTTTTGTCCATCCATAATTAATTCCAGATAACTTTCCTTAAATATCTCAGATCAGTTAGTCATTAATTAATTCTGGTAGCAGGTTTGAGATGTCACAACATCTGTTGGGACATCCTGAAAAACTGAACTTAAATCATTTACACAATGTCCCAACATCTGGTTTGACATCCTGAATTAAGTTCTTATACTCTGTTTGATAATGTCCCAACATCTGATAGGACATTCTGAACTGAATTCAATATTTCTTGTTGGTCAAAAATTCTGCCAATTCTAAACAACTACAGGTACCATAGAGATTGGGGTTGCATGCACCACATCTTCTTGGTTGAGATTCTCATCCATAATGTTAGGGTTTTGATGTTGAGACATTTTTCGGATGAAGTGGAAGTGGAGTTTAGGTTTGATTGATTTTGATGAGCTCAGAAAATCAGCTTTAGCATGCAAATGGTTTTGAGGAGATAGTGAGGAGATAAAGAGCTGAGAGCACGTTTGAGCTTTTATAAAATTCGTTACTGTTGGAATTCTTAAGAGTGGAATACACAGAGTTGCTGACCAGACTGGTGCTGCCATCTGGTGATCATGCCATACGATGTCATAGGACATGTTGGCACTTCTCCATAACTGCTATATTTCACATAAGCAGATTCCCAATTTACCCCTTAGGTTTTCAAATTGGGTAGCATCCAAAGCTTTAGTAAATATATCAGCCAATTGCAGATCTGTGGCTACATGTTCTAATGAGATCACCTTCTCTTCCACAAGATCTCTTATGAAATGATGCCTGATATCAATGTGCTTAGTCCTGCTGTGTTGGATAGGATTCTTTGATATGTTAATAGCAATTAAATTGTCACAGTACAATGTCATGACATCTTGTGGGACATTGTATTCTGTGAGCATTTGCTTCATCCATACCAACTGTGAACAACTGCTACCAGCTGCAATATATTCATCTTCAGCAGTGGATAAGGATACACAATTTTGTTTCTTACTGAACTAAGAAATCAAATTGTTTCCTAGAAAGAAGCATCCTCCTGATGTGCTCTTTCTGTCATCAGCACTTCCAGCCCAGTCAGCATCACAAAAGCCAGTGAGAATTGGTTCACATCCATGAGAGTACATTATGCCATAGTCACAAGTACCATTGACATATTTCAAAATCCTCTTAACCTGGTTTAGATGGCTTACTTTTGGCTCAGCTTGATATCTTTCACATACACCTACTGCAAAAGCTATATCTGGTCTGCTAGCAGTCAGATATAATAGGCTTCCAATCATGCTTCTGTATAAGCTTTGGTCCACATTCTCACCCTTGTCATCCTTTGTCAGCTTTAAATGAGTGGGGGCAGGTGTTCTTTTGTGACTTGCATTGTCCATCCCAAACTTCTTGACAGTGTTCTTTGCATACTTTCTTTGGGATATGAACATGGAGTCCTCCATTTGCTTGATTTGTAGTCCAAGAAAGTAGGTTAGTTCTCCTACTAAGCTCATCTCAAACTCAGATTCCATTTGAGTAACAAAATGTTTAACCATCTTGTCTGACATCCCACCAAAGACTATGTCATCTACATATATTTGAGCAATCATGACATTTCCTTCTTCATCCTTCACAAACAAGGTTTTGTCTATTCCACCTTTCCTGTACCCTTGTTTTATGAGAAAAGTGGTCAGTCTTTCATACCATGCTCTTGGAGCTTGCTTCAGACCATAAAGAGCCTTCCTTAGTTTGTATACATGATCTGGACAGCTTGGATCAACAAATCCCTTAGGCTGCTCCACATATACCTCCTCATTAAGATACCCATTTAGAAAGGCACTTTTAACATCCATTTGAAATAGCTTGAACTTCAGGATACAAGCAATTCCTAAAAGTAGTCTGATTGATTCAAGCCTTGCTACTGGTGCAAAGGTTTCTTCAAAGTCTACTCCCTCAATTTGTGTGAATCCTTGAGCTACAAGTCTGGCCTTGTTCTTTGTAACAACTCCCTGCTCATTTGACTTGTTCTTGTACACCCATTTAGTGCCAATCACATTTATGTCATCAGGCCTAGGAACAAGATCTCACACTTCATTCCTTGTAAACTGGCCTAATTCTTCTTGCATAGCAGAGATCCAGTACTCATCATTCAAAGCTTCATTGATGTTTTTAGGTTCTATCTTTGAAACAAAGCAGGAGCCTGGAATCATCTCTCTTGATCTAGTGATTACACCACTGTTGGGATCACCAATTATCAGATCTTTGGGATGATCTTTCTGGATTCTGATGGAGGGAGGTTTGTTGTATTGTTCTATCCTTGCCTCAGTTAGAGTGAAGTCAGGATTATCACTCTTTATTTCAACTTCAGTTTGACTGTCAGCAGATGTTCCAACATCTGCAGAGACATCATCAATGATTACATTTATTGACTCAATTATAACCTTGGTTCTGGAGTTGAATACTCTGTAGGCTCTGCTATTTATTGAGTATCCAAGGAAAATCCCTTCATCACTTTTAGGATCCATCTTCCTTCTTTGATCCCTATCAGCCAGAATGTAACATTTACTTTCAAACACATGAAAGTATTTGACTGTAGGTTTTCTGCCCTTCCAGACTTCATAGATGGTGGACAAAGTTCCCTTTCTTAGAGTAACTCTATTGTGAATGTAACAAGCTGTGTTCATAGCTTCAGCCCAAAAGTACAGTGGTAACTTTTTAGCATGAATCATAGCTCTTGCTGACTCTTGGATAGTTCTGTTTTTCCTTTCAACAATCCCATTCTATTGAGGGGTGATAGGAGAAGAATACTCATGATTGATTCCTTCTGAAGAACAGAAATCTGAGAATTTTTTATTCTCAAACTCCTTTCCATGGTCACTTCTTATTCTGACCACACAGCTTGCTTTTTCTCTTTGTATTCTTTGGCACAGATCTTTGAATACATCAAACACATCAGACTTTTCTTTGATGAAACTTATCCATGTATATCTTGAAAAGTCATCAACAACCACATAGGCATATCTTTTTCCCCCAAGACTCTCAACCTGCATTGGTCCCATAAGATCCATATGCAATAATTCCAAAACTTTGGAAGTTGTCAGATGTTGGAGCTTTGGATGTGACATCTTGGTTTGCTTGCCTATTTGACATTCACCACACACTTTACCTTCATCAATCTTCAATCTTGGAATACCTCTTACAGCCTCCATAGATATGATCTTCTTTATTCCTCTGAGATGAAGATGACCCAGTCTTTGGTGCCACAACTTCACTTCTTCTTCTTTGGCTAAGGAGCAAGTTGAAGTGAGACTGAAATCTTGAGGTTCCCACATATAGCAGTTGTCTTTTGATCTGGCTCCTCTCATGACAACCTTCTGTTCTTTATCAGACACTATACATTCAATTTTGGTAAAGTTTACACTGTAACCTTGATCACATAATTGACTTATGCTGATCAAGTTAGCAGTCAATCCTTTTACCAGCAGCACATCATCTAGTCTTGGTACACCTGGGCAGTCCAAAGTCCCAACTCCCTTGATTTCTCCCTTTGCTCCATCTCCAAAGGTTACATATTTGGATGAGTGTGACTTTAAATCTACCAGCAGATTCTTAAGTCCAGTCATATGCCTTGAGCAGCCACTGTCAAAGTACCAGTCTTCCTTAGCAGATACTCTGAGAGATGTATGAGCTATATAGGCAGCAACCTTCTTGGACCATTTGTGTCTGTTGTGAGGTTTCCTTTGATGCATCTGCCCTGTGTAGTGTCTATCTTTAGAGCTCCAAGGTTTTTTGTTGAACTTGTTCTTGGGCATGTATTTGTAGCTTTGATCAACATGAAAACTAGCTTTAGGTACCCATACTTTCTTGATGACCTCTGTCTTCTGCTTAGGGGGTTGCTGATATCTTTGATTGTGTTGTCCATGCAACACTTTCTTGGTGACCTCCGTCTTCTGCTTAGGGGGTTGCTGATACCTCTGATTTGGATATCCATGTAGCTTGTAGCAAAAAGGTTTGATGTGACCAAACCTTCCACAATGATGACATCTCCATCTTCTTTTTCATCATGTTCTTGTCATGATGTTGAGACATCTGTTGGGACATCTTGTTTGACTTCATGGGATTTGAAGTTGTTTTGCTGGTGCTAGCCTCAACCTTTTGAGCTTTATTAAATCCTAGCCCAGTCATATCCCCTGAGTGCTTGTTGTTGTTGAGAATGACATCCAGTGTTTTTGAGCTACTGTTCAGCATTCTGACAGATTTGGACATATGCTCCAATTTGGAGTTGAGTAGGCTTACTTCACTTTTCAAAGTGTCAATGATCTCTAGATTACTTGTCTTTTCAGCCTTTAATTCCTCAATCTGCTTCTTCTGCTTTATATTCTCCGTGCATACTTCAGTGCTCCTTTTACACAGAATCTTGTATGATTCTTCAAGATCTTCAAATGTCAGCTCCTCATCACTGGATCCCCCTTCAGATTCACATACTCCAGCTAGAGCAGTGATGTGCTTTGCAGATTCTTCTTCTGACTCACATCCTGAGTCTTCATCTGACCAGGTCACAGAGAGACCTTTCTTCTGCTTCTTTAGATAGGTTGGGCATTCACTTCTGATGTGTCCATATCCTTCACATCCATGACATTGAATCCCTTTTCCTTGGTTGGTCTTCTCATCATAATTTGACCTTCTATCATAAGGTCTTTTATTCTCATAAGAGTTTGAGTTTCTTCCACTTGGTCTAGTCTTGTTTTCCATTCTTTTGAGAATTTTGTTGAATTGTCTTCCAAGCATAGCAATTGTTTCTGATAAATTTTCTTCAGAGTCTGCTTCATGACTTTCTTCTTCTTTATCAGTATTTGAGACCAAGGCTATGCTTTTGTTTTTCTTCACAATTGTATCATTCATTCCCATTTCAAATGTTTGAAGGGAACCAATGAGCTCTTCAACCTTCATTGTGCATATGTCTTAAGCTTCTTCTATTGCAGTAACCTTCATGTCAAATCTTTTTGGGAGTGATCTGAGAATCTTTCTTACCAATTTTTCATCACTCATCTTCTCTCCCAAAGCACCAGAAGTATTAGTTATTTCCATGATGTTCATGTAAAACTCATGAATGGTCTCATCTTCCTTCATTCTCAAGTTTTCAAACTTGGTGGTGAGAAGTGGAAGCCTTGACATCTTCACCTTTGATGTTCCTTCATGAGTGGTTTTGAGAGTGTCCCAAACATCTTTGGCCAGCTCACAGTGATGCACAAGTCTGAATATGTTCCTATCAATGCCATTGAATAAGGCATTTAAGGCTTTGGAATTTCCAAGTGCTGAATCTTCTTCCTCCTTGCTCCACTCTTCTTCAGGTTTTAACACTTTTGCCCCATCCTTATTGTCTTGGACAGGGTGCTCCCATCCTTTGTTGACTGCTTTCCAAGCCCTGTTATCAAGTGATTTTAAGAATGCTACCATTCTTGGCTTCTAGTTGTCATAGTTGGAACCATCCAGTATAGGTGGTCTATTCACAGATCCTACATCTCTGTCCATGTTCCCAAAATTTGCAGTCCCTAGATCTCACCCAGTTAAACAGGCAGGGTGCCTGCTCTGATGCCAATTGAAATTCTGGGATCAGGTACGTGATGTCGAATGAGATGTTTAAACACTTGAAGACTTAAACAAAACTTAAAGTGCAGGTAAATTAAATAACACAGGAAATTATTAACCCAGTTCAGTGTATCTCCACACTTACATCTGGGGGCTACCAAGCCAGGGAGGAAATCCGATATAAGTAATATTAATTATGGACTTAAACCAATCAGTTTAATCCTTCACTTAATATCTACCCAAGGCAATTTCTACCTAAGACACAACTTAGATATGAGTACCTACTCACTCCCCCTCAATCACACAGTGATATATTACAATGTTTAATAAAATTGAAGTCACACTTCAAACACAACAGCTTGATTTTACTTAACAGTTTCAATCAAGACACAATACACTTTTTGCTTAAAAGCTCATAAAGTGATACACAACTAAAACCTGCTATTAAACACAAACACCCTTAACAGTCTTCTTAATTTCGTCCCCTATTCTGAGAGTTTCTGTTCCTTAAATAGATGCTTGGTTTTTGGGCTTTCTGTAAATTATCCAGTCCTGATAAGTCATGTTGTCATCACCTTGAATTAGGGTTTGTTACTTCCTTGATTCAAGGTGAGTTAGTTATTCTGTTACACTGAAATCAGATGACTAAGCTCCCTACAGATGCGCCTAGTATTGTTTATACATTCACAATTAATTCCAGATAAATTCCCTGAATTTACTCAGTTCTGTTATGCATCATTTAAGTCTGGTAGCAGGTTTACGATGTCACAACATCTGGTGTGACTGTCGCTCCCACCAAAAGAAACCCAGGTCAGAAGGGGTACAGACGCGAACGGTCCGTGAAAGGGAAGGAAATGAATAGAGTCACCAGCTAGGCATTTTTATCCCGAAGGAAAGGTAATGCTGCATAAACCTAGGAAAAGATGAATAAGACGGTTGCGAACCAGAGAGACTGAGAAAGGGGGTTGGTTACAACCTGGGAAGGTATTAGCACCCAGGTTGTCCATCGTACTCGACGGGATCCACGCTTAAAAGATTTGTGTTTTAAAGGGGTAGTTTCAGTGCTATTTTGTGTATCAAAGCTGGAAAGAATACAAGTGTCAGTGTAAAAAGAAGTGTGAAGTGTATATGAGAAGTGTCAGTGTAAGAACAAGAATGAAATGCCCATGACTATGAGGCTTAAAGAATAAGGCTGGAAGAGGGGGGAATATACAGAGACTTTTGTTCGATAACTGTTAAGTTGTGCCTACGTATCCTCTCGTGCAATGAGGAAGTCAGAACACCGTAGTTCGACCCAAAGAGACTGAAAGATGAATTGACTTGTGAACTGCTTACTTGTCTATGCTCAAGTGTATGACCTGTCTGGCACAGGTGCAAACTGTCTTGCATTAGACGAAAGAAGCGAGTTCTCGTTTGTGAGTGAATGAGATGAGAAAAGAATCCCGGAGGAGATGATTATTGTTTGTTTTTGTATTTTCAGTCTTTTATTGCTTTTGGATTTGTCATAATTTAATGAGCTTAAGCCTAAACCAATGGGTCAGTAGACTCATCACATCCTCCCTCTGATTAGGGGTAATGAGAATACCTTAAGTATGAAGTAAGCACCTCACACTTAATCACAATGATGTAGGATTAAGATCATTAACCTACTTGTGATTATTTAGATGTTTTTGTTGTTTTTGTTTAGTGTTAAGTAATGAGTTTAAGCCATAATCAAGGATTTAATGGACCCATTACACCATCCTAATAGAAGGATAATAGATGAGAACATTTAAGCTGAGAAAGACTCCTCAACTTAATCCATGATTAGGGATTAACCTCGTGACAAAACAAAGCCTTTATTAAAGTGGATTTTAGTTAATGGTAAGATGAAGAAGTGGTTTTTAAGGTTTGTAAGACAACTTGGGGGGGACTTGTCCATTAACACTAGGGTTAGTCCTTCTTAACCAGTTAAGGAAGAATTAGAACCCTAATGCAAGGCCCAAGTTACAAGCTTGATGTCTTGATGATTATTAAGTGAATTGATTAAAGGATTTAAACACATTAAGGGTTTAACACTTAGGATTAAAGTTATACACTCAATCCTAATAGAAGGATGCAGGCATAAGCTTAATCACAAAGCCTTAAAGCCTTTAGGGTTTAGTCCCTGATTATGAGGTGAGAAGAGGAGACTCAAAGATGACACAAAGGTAAAACTAATGGGGGACTAATCAAACCCTAATTGTTATCATACTTGGGGGTCCCTAGAGTTTATGAGGCTTTGCAAAAGATCTTCAAGAGGAAAGCCAGGAAGGAAGCAAATGAAAGGAGCAAGAAGCAAAGAGAAGCAAAACAACTTGCTTCACTTAAGAAGACAAGTTGCTTGAAGAAAGAAAGTAAGATGAACATGAATGAGCAAGCTCACTCTAATACACATACAAAATGCAGCAAAGAAGGTATGAAAGAGATGAAAAGAGATTGTGAGAAGTGAAGGCAAATTCACTTCTCAAACAACTTACCACCTGAAAAGTTAGCACAAGAAAATGAAATGCAATGCAAATGAAATGAAATGTCATGATGCAAACCAAATTCAGAAGCATAAACATGATATTAAAGATGCTAAGAGATGATACAAACATGGGGCAAGGCAAGAGAATGATCATACAAGGACATGGATGCAGATGAAGCATGCTTTGAACCATGAATGTACATGAAAAGTTATGAAATGCAATGGACATATAACATGGCAAATGAAATATGCAATGATCAAACATGATTCTAATATGTCCTAAGATGTATTATGAATCATGTGGATGCACAAAATGTCATGGCAAGTCAATGGATGCAAGCAAATGAGAAATGGATGCAAAGGAAGGCATAAATTAGGGTTATATGCATCATGCAAAGCAAAAATTCAAAACCAGAAGCAAATGACATGATAAAAAATTGAAAATGCAAGCTCACTGCCCAAAGGAGGGGATCCAACTCTTAACCTAGTGAAAGTTATGAATTTCTTAAGATTGCTAGGGTTTTGGGGTACCTCACAAAGTAAAATGCAAAACAAATTGAAAATAAAAGATCAATTAAAACCAATTTTATCCTATAAACTACATGCTATGGAGAATGCAATGCAAAAAGAATCATCATCCAACTCTCAATGGTTAGGCAGAAAGGATTTTCCAAAGTTTGAACCAAAATATTGCCTTAAAATGAATTTAATTCCAATGAAAATGATCAAAAGGCATCAAGAACAAAAAAGAAATTTGGTTTGAGAGCTGGATAATGTTTCTAAATGTTTTTTAATGCAATGTGAATTTTTTTGGTGATTTTTAAATACCTAAATGCATTTTTAATTAATTAATTTTCATTAACTAATTAAAAATAAACATTTAAATAATTTAAAAATAATTTTTAATGCAAAAAATAAAAATAAAAATATTTTTGGGTTTTAAAAATTAATGAAATCTTTGACAAAAATTTTCATAATTTTTAAATGATTTTTGCTATTTTAAATAAAATGTATAAAATAAATGAGAAAAAAAAGAATTAAAACTGAATTTAATAAAAGTAAACGCAATGAAAGGATGGGATTGAATCTGGGTTTGGACTGGTTGACTGCGCGCCAGATCTAAAGGCCCACATTCAAACTGACTAAATTAAGTTTTATAATTAATTAAACTGGATTTAATTAATTAATCAGGGATTAGGGTTTAATGACAAGATCCTGGCCACACACACGCGCGGGAGTCAACCCCAGTCCACCTCATCTACGGTCCAAATTCAAACTCTCATTAATGACACAATTAGGGCTAAACAAATTCAGGCGACCGGAACAGTGTTCCGGTCGTCTTCTCCGGCGAAACCAAAACCTAGCTTCCTCTACAGATCACCATTCTTCAAATTTCTTTCACCAAAATGATCCCCTAACCATTCTAAACCTAAACCCCCAATTAAAATCCATTTATTTTACTTCATAAGCATGAATCGAAGAAAAATAGAAAACACGGGCAAACTTTCAGAACAACATGAAATGGTCATTTCTTGCTCATTTTCAATTCTAAACACATCTAGATGATCAGTGCAACATGTAGATTCATTTTGTAACAAGAAAATGAAGTTCTGAGAAAAAAGTTCTTAGGTTATACCTGAGCTGGAGACCTTCGAAAGTGAGCTTTCAGAGCCTCCCCCTTGTGCAAATGGCCTCCTTTGAACCTCCTGAGGCAAATGGAATACTTGAATGGGGTTGAAAGTGGCTAGTTTGAGAGGTTCAGTTCTGATATGGCAGAAAATGAGGTTCTTGTGTGTTGTGTTTTAGACCATTGTGAGGGGTGGGATTTGTTCTATGGGTGATGTATGGTTGATTGGTGAAGGAATTATTGAAGTTTGATGGCTGTGTTGGGAGATTCGAAGAGGGAAAGGTTTTGACAGTTTTTTGTGTATGTTGCAATGTGGGAGGATTCAGCTTGTGTATGGTGTGTTTTTGGGTTGCTTGATGTCCACATATCATACTCTGGTTGGACAGAGAGTTGGTGGTGGCACTGTGGGATTGGTATGGGCAAAATGCAAGAAAGTCAAGGTTTGTGTACTCTAAGCATGGCTCGGGTCAGAGGCAATCTTAGGGCTTGTCCTGCCTCAGCTTGAGTCAAGGAAGGCCCTAGGATCAAGAGAAGACAGCTGGGTGCATTGGATCACATGTTTGAAGTGTTTTTGCAATATGGCAACTTGTTACATTTCATGATTTTTGGCCATGTACATGTGATAAGTCTTGCTGAATTTTTGGTGTGAGATGCCTCATGAGGTTATGGCAATGTTTTGAAACCAGATAGAAATCATACAATCCCTTTGAGAATGATTTTGCAAGAAATCATCCTTTTGCATTTTCATGAAGAATGGCTTATGGTTACTTGAAACTCAAGGCATAGAAATGGGAAATTCTTTGGGCCAAACTGAATTTTAAGTCATGCATTGTGTTTGTATGATGATTAGAGGTCACATTGAAGTCACATAAAGGCTTGCCATGAGAATTTGCAAGTTTTCCATTTTGTGCAAAAGTGAAATTTCAATGATTTTATCCAACTTTGCAAGGCCATAACTTTTGATCCAAAATGAATTAGAATGAGTTCTTGTACTTTTTGAAAAGGGAATGATCCATTATATAACTTTCATGACCAAAGTTTTCTCATTTGAGGCATTTTTGAATCAATTAGAAAGGGTTGAAAAACTTTCCCAAAATAGCAATTTTCCATTACAAGTCATTTTCCCAAAATGGCAACTTTGCAAATGGCTTGAAATTCTTCAATTTTGTGAACTTCTAACATCTTCTATGATCAAATAAAGATCATACATATTCAAAATGATGAAGAACACCCTTTGGTTGGGTCATTGGGGGCCTCAGATGCCCTGATTTTACATTGACTTGCCCAAGAAGTCAACTCTTGATCAGATGCCTTCCCCATAGAATTTCTTCATGAAAATTGATATGCATGATCCTCATACCATATAGAGACCAATAGAAACAAGAATGACCAAAAAATTTGGAGTTATGGCCTTTGAAACCAAAACCCTAATTCTAGGTCATCTATGCAGTTAAACCTGGCTCTGCTTCCATGCCATTCTCAGTTCTTGTGATTTTTTGACTTTCTTGACTTTGAGAGGATATAATATGATGCTTGGACATACATGGATCCATTTGAAGTGATTGATGACCTTTGGAGTGGCTCAAATGGCTCTTGGATGGCTCAGATCACAAACCCTAGATGCAGATGACTTTGAATCAATGCAGTGAAGCAAAAATGTAATATGAGATGCTATGGTTGAATTTATGCACATGAAAAGATCACAAGCCATGGTGTGAATGAGTGAGGGCAAATTTGGGGTGTTTACAGTGACATCCTGATGTCTGAACTTAATTCATTAACTTATACAATGTCACAACATCTGATGTGACATCCTGAACTAAGTTCATTAACTTATACTCTGTTTGACAATGTCACAACATCTGGTGTGACATCCTGAACTAAGTTCAACACTTCTTGTTGGTCAAAAATTCTGCCAATTCTTAACATCTACAGGTTGGGTACAAATAAACTTTGAGCCTATATCCTTTGTTTCATAAACCGTGAACCAGGCCCCGTTACAACCTTTAAAAGTCCTAATTGAATCCAGGTTTCTTTTGAAAAGCATACTACAATGAGGTTGCGTAAACTGACTCCCAAGTTCGTTACCAATCATTTGTTTCTTACCTTTTTCTTTATCTTTCATTTTGTCTCAACCGCCGTATTTTGACATTGTTTTCATTTACTTTACATCAATAAATTTCATTCCAAAAATGATTCTTGATTTCAAACTTTGCATTGAACTTTGCATTAAAATTACCAAGTTTGTACAAACATTTTTTTTATTTGTAAATAAACTTTCATCATCAAGGAATTTTCAAACAGTTAAGAAACTTGGTTAGTGATCTTATCAGGGGAAAGTTCTTCTCAGGTCCTATGGTTCAAGAGTTGTTGCTCAGCGCAAGTTATTATCAGATTTGGTTAGTCAGAAGATTCTCTGCAAGCTTCATATTGGGTTATTTTCTCAAGGGCTGAAGCCATGATCAGTTTATTCTTCTCAACAGTCATTTCAAGATGTGATTATTTTCTCCGGCAGTAGTCAGGAACTGAATCCATTATCAGTTTACCTTCATCGGTCATTGAACTTGGGGCAACTTTCTTCAAGAATCCTCAAGCAGCTTCGCATGACTTTTCTCAAAAGATTTTCAACTTGATACAGTTTACTAGAGGGACAGAGATTTGTTCAGCAGTAGCATCTCTAATATTCGAGCAGAATGGCAGTGATCTCTGTGTTGAGGAATCAGTCTTCCATCTTTTCCACTCCTCTAAGAGTCTAAACTGGTTGTCAGCATTTTCTCTCATATTATCTCCTTGGGTGTTTTATTCCCCAGTTTTTTTTATATTTGCGTATTTGAGTGTGTTATTCCTCATTATGCGTTTTCTTGGGTGTGTTATTCCCCAGTCTTGTTTATGTTTGCATATTTGAGTGTTTTAGTCCTCATTATGCGTTTTCTCGGGTGTGTTTTTCCCCAGTTTTGTCTACATTTTCATATTTGAGTGTTTTAGTCCTCATTATGTGTGTTCTTGGGTGGTTTAGTCCCCATTTTCGTAAATGTCTGCATACTGAGAGTTTTAGTCCTCATATGCATTTCTCGAGGTCCTGTTGTTTTCAACTTCTTACTTTTTGGTCAAAGTCCAACTCACTTGGCATTTGTCTGTCTCTTCAGAACTTTTTCTTCACCTACTTGTTGTGTCTTCTCATATATTACACCCTTTTTATCTGTTTGCCATTCTCGGATGTCCATAGTGAAGTCATCATTGATTTGATGTACTGCCCCGGACTTTTTCCCATCTCATTCAGTTCTGTTCCTGAATGTTGTGATTCACATTTTATCCGATTGCTATTCTTGGATGTTGTGATCACTTTCCTTCCGATTGCCATTTTCAGATGTCCATAGTGAAGTCATCATTGATTTGATGTACTGCCCCGGACTTTTTACCATCTCATTCAGTTCTGTTCCTGAATGTTGTGATTCACATTTTATCCGATTGCTATTCTTGGATGTTGTGATCACTTTCCTTCCGATTGCCATTCTCGGATTTCCATGTTGGAGTCATCATTGAGTTGATGAAATTTCCGTACTTTTTCCCATCTCATTCAGTTTTGTTCCTGAATGTTGTGATTCACATTTTATCTGATTGCTATTCTCAGATGTTGTGATTATTTTCCTTCCGATTTCCATTCTCGGATGTCCATAGTGAAGTCATCATTGATTTGATGTACTGTCCCGGACCCTTTTTCCATCTCATTCAGTTCTATTCATGAATGTTGTGATTCACATTTTATCTGATTGTTATTCTCGGATGTTGTGATCACTTTCCTTCCGATAGCTATTCTCGGATTTCCATGTTGGAGTCATCATTGAGTTGATGTAATTTCCCGAATTTTCCCATTTCATTCAGTTCTGTTCCTGGATGTTGTGGTTCACATTTTATCTGATTGCCATTCTCAGATGTTGTGATTATCTTTTTCCGATTGCCATTCTCGGATATCCATATTAAGGTCAGTAATGTCATCCCTAGATGTTTCTGATGTACCCTTTTTCGGGACTTTTCTCACTTCATTCAGTGCCATTCCTGGATGTTGTGATCTTTTCTGTCCAATTGCCATTCTTGGACATTTTCGTCTCAGCTGAGCCATGGTTTGGTCTCTAGCATGTTGTTTTTCCCCGTCGGAGTCTTGTGCTCCTTATCCCCAGCGTTTATTTCTTCTTCATGTGTCGTTTTATCCCTCACAGATTTCTCTGCATTTCACATTATTTTCTCTGCATTTCATATACATTTCATACCATCTCATAGTATTCTCATAACATTTTCCTTTGTTTTCATTTTCATCTGCATTTTATTTGCTTTCATAACATTTTCACATGCTTCATATCATTTCCATATCATCTTCATATCATTTCCATATCATCTTCATATCATTTCATATTGTTCGTTTCATTTCATTTCATTTCATTCCATTTTTTGGCATCTTAGGATCAAAATTTGGGTTTTTTGATATTTAAGTATCTTCCATCTTGTCGAAACGAAGATGTCAATCTTCATATCTCCGGATTGAAGAAACTTAAATAGGGGAAGTTGTAACACCCTAATTTTTGCCCTAAGATTTCTTTGCATCTCATCTGCATTTTGCATACAAACAAGATCGCACTGGTTGCACGGTTCTTCTCGGGTTAGGATTATGCCTCGCAGGGGATCACCGTTGTCTTTAATTGTTTTATTTGATTGTGTTTACTAACCATTAATCAAAATCCAAAAATATTTTGTTTCCTTTTGCTAACTTTTTTTTTCAGGAAGAAGAACCATATAAAAATAGCAGTCCTGCAGCTCGAGTAAATTTCACAAAAGTCGAAGTTGATCCGCAAATAATTCAAATTTATCAGATCAAGGATTTTCCAAGTTAATTGATCCATTCCAAGGATTTCCAAGGTTCACGTGTTTATTTCTTCGACGAACAAAAGAATCGGGCCGAAATGACCAAGCAATCATGTTTGAATAAAAATTCAAATTTCAGCTTGGTTAACCGGTTAACCAAATGGTTAACCGGTTAACCAGTGTGAAATTTGAATTTTTTATTCAAATTAAGCACCCTTAGATCTTTGATTTAATTGGAATATTCTAGATCCATTGGTTTCTGATTTCTCTACATCACTTTGATCATTTCCTACCATAAACCCTCACTAATCACCACTCTTTTCCATTTCCCACCAAAATTCCAATTACCAAACCTAAATTCAAATTACTAAAGCAAGCTCCATCCCACCAAATTTCCACACCTAAAGCCTTTAAATAGGACCTCAATTTCATTCATTCCACAAGCTTTTGATAGCCACAAAACCTCTTGCAAAATACTTCCCCAACACCAAAATTCTACAAAGCTCATCTTTCTTTCTTTTGAAGTTATCAAGAATTCACATTTAATTCTTGATTAACTTGAGCTAGACCTTCATCCTTTCATTCTTTTGCTCATCAATTTCAGTAGATCTAAGCTTGTGTTGGTTCAATTTGAAGAAAAGCTTTTGGTAATTCATCTTCCTCCATAAACCCACATTCACCATCAACATTCAAGATGTAGATCTTTGGTGCTCTTGTTTCTAGATCCTTTGGATCTTTATTTGTTGTTTGATTGCAGGGATTCCACTGTATTTTGGTTTTAAAATTCGTGCAAATTCAGATCATGATCATCCAATGTTTGAGAAAAGGTTTCAAAATGGATCATGCTGAATTTTTTGCATTTTTTAGCATCTGGTACAACGTTAACCGGTTAACCAAATGGTTAACCGGTTAACCATTTTAAAAATGGCGCAATTTGTCCAAAATCTGCTTGCGTTAATAGGTTAACCAATTGGTTAACCGGTTAACACAAGTCAGAATGGTGTTTTTGGCTTGTTTCAAGTCTCTTTTTGGTTCCTCTTTCTTCTTCTTCTTCCTCCCTTTTGTTTTTACCTTGGGAAGTATTTTTGGGAATAAATCCTCCTTAATTTCCATGGACTTTGGGTGTAGATTAGAGTAGTTAATATTCATTAATTCAAAACTACCTTTAAGTGGATTATTCAATTCATTTAAGGTACTTTGCATTAGTGATACATTTTCATGCTTGAATCCACCAAGATAAGTGATTGAACTTAAGGATGGAAGAATACCATAAGTATGACTCAATTTGGTATTCATCTTTAGTTTTATGCGGTATCGCGTTCGGATAACGATTTATATATCGTTTATCTCGCATGCATTAGCACTAATATTTTCCACCTTAATTGGTGGTGGCCGGCCTCATTTGTAGGGTAATTACTTCGTAAATTACTCGACGATTGCTTAACATAGACCTAAATGTGTCCCGACTTCGAAATAAAAATCTAATTGGGTACTTGCACTTTCGTGGGATCTCTTGTTGATCGCGTAATCCCAAAGTGGTTAATCATATTGCATCAAGAATCGAGACTTGTGAATTTTTGATGCGTAGGTGCTTTGGGTCTCCCAATCGCCTTTCAAATTTCATTGAATTCGGTTCGGTTTGCCTTGATTAATCGCTATAGTGTAAGATGCTAAGCGGATCCGGTTGCCTTCGATTTTAGTTACTTTCTTTTTTGGTTGTGGTTGATTAAGTTCACCATACCATTATTATATGAATATTATTATAATATTACTACTATTAATATTTTAGATTCTTGCATTTTTATTTCTTTTGTTACTAATATTTAATTTCTTGCACTATTATTACCTTTATTTTATTTTGCTTTATTCATCCATATCATGTTTATTATTTGCCCTTATTATTTGTTGATTGATTTTCTATTTGTCCATTTGGACACAAAAACATTAATAAAGGATTAAACATTTAAAAAGACTTGTGACTTTAATTTGAGGACTATTGGTTACTATCCTTAGCATTTGGAGTGGAGATTTGGACTTAGATTCTTAGGACACCTCCTTTGCTTTGATCTTCATAAAGTTGGATTTAGCCTTCATTTGGCTATTTGCTAGCTTACAAGAATGGAACTCTTATGCTCATAATTTGGAATGTCATCAAGTTTGGTTAGATCTTTCTTCCCTTATCTTTTTTTTAGGGTAGTCCCTTCATCTCCTCCCACTTCTTAAATTTTCAAATCTTCTCCCTATTTTCAAATCTTCTTGGTTTTCAAACTTTAAACGCTTTCGCAATCAAACCTTGACTTAGGTCAAGTGATTTTATCCTTTTCACTCTATTTTCTTAATAAATGTTAATCCATGTAAATATATCGAAATTCTTTTCTTAAAAAACGTTAAAAAATCAAAAACTCACTCAATTGTTTTTGTGCCTTTGTGCACTTTTCTTTTCATATGTTTAGATATGACTCATTCTTTCTAGCGGAATTATTCGCTAAAGAATGACGACTTATCTCTACATTTTAAAATTAATGCAACTCATTGTTTCTTTTCAAATTTTGTACCACGAACTACGAGGTTTTGATCTCGCATTGCACTTTGTGGGTACGTAGGCATGAGACGTTCGTCTCTTCAAACACAAAAATTTTAAAAAACATTCCTCTTCTCATCTCTTCAATCTTTTTTCAAGAAAACCATTTCAAACCAAAAAAGCAGTAAATATTTCAAAGGGCTCCCGTGGAGTACCACGGACATTTTGGGTGCGTAAAACCTTCCCAATTTGTAACCTATCCCCTTACCCGTTCTCTGTTTGTTTCTTTTAGCTTTTGCTTTTAGATTCATTAGGTTTTATTCACTCTTTTTCCCTTTTCCATTTGGAATAAAATAAAAGCGCGGTGGCGACTCTGTTTACCTTGAGTTAAGTTAATCAAATAGCTTACACTCATGATTTTACCGCTACAGTGAGGCTTGTGTTTCTTTTGGGTAATGTTATGCCTATTAGTATTGTAAAGAATCAATGGTTTCTTTGTGTTCTGTTTAGTTGTTTCTGAGAGGTCATATTAACAAATTAAAAATTCTTTAAATTCCATTAGTATCTTAGGAATGTCTGGTATGTGATGATTTTGTGTGGGATACATTTTAGTGACTAGCTAGCCTAACAAACAATGTTGTTGTAGTAGTATCATTGTTGAGTTCTATTTCATTATACGCATATTATTGTTCTATTAGTCAGCATTATATGTTTATAGAAATTTACCTGTGTTTGTTTGGTATGGATGTTGGTTGAATGGTTATAAAACTCCTATGATATTCTAGATTTGATAGTTTATAATTTTTGAGGAAGAACAAGATCATGTCAGTGTTTGGTGTTGGTGGTGTAGTTGAAACAACAGGTATGAAGAAGAAAGAGGTTGTGATGATATGACATGATGATGCGTGTTTACAAGTTTTGGAAGTTTGAAAGTTTGAATTGTCCAGTCAGCATGTGTAGTAACAGGGTGTAGTAAAAATGGATTTTTGATTTTATGAGGGGGAGTTCATAAAAAATAAACTTCAGGGGAGGAAAACTGAATCTCGCCCTAATGGCAGAGGATTTTATATAATTAAACCTTTTTTTAATCTATAAAAATACATTTATATTAGATATTAATATTTACGAAACCTATATTTTATACTCATTCTACATTCCCCTCTTCTATTTCTACCATTACATGTCTATTTTCGTATAACATGTCCAAACAAGAAATATTAAAAGGAAATCTAAATTTATTCTTATTTAAAAACAATTATAAAATCTATTTAGTCAACTAATATAATTTATTAGGAAAATATATGACTTTTTATTTTAAATTTAATTAAATCAGATTGAAAATAAGTAATTTAGTTTTTAAACAAAATCTTTGGTTTATATATATATATATATATATATATATATATATATATATATATATATATATATATATATATATATATATATATATATATATATATATATATATATATATATATATATATATATATATATATATATATATATATATATATATATATATATATAATGTTTATTTCTCTCTTCTCATTTAATTATGATATAAATTATAAGATTAAATATTATTTTGGTCTTATAAATATCTTAAATTTTGTTTTTAATCTCGTTTAAATTTTTTTGGAGGTTTTAGTTAAATTTTTTTAAGAATAATGTAGTTATTAAAAAAAAATACTATTATGACTTGTATTTCAAATAATTTACCAATATAGCTATGTTTGGTAATGCATTCGTCATCCCATTTGGCGAATGAGTGTTACATTTTTTTTTGGTCATACTGCATTCGTCATCTCATATGGCTAATGCATATAAGTTTTTTTTTTTTAATTATACACACATTCGCCATCTCATATGGCTAGTGTGTGTAATTTTTTTCTTACAATGCATTCATTCGCCATTTCATCTGGCTAGTGAGTAGAATTATTTTTTTGTTTTTTAAATTTAATTCTACTCATTAGCCAGATAAAATGGCGAATGAGTGCATTATAAATTGTTTTACACATACTAACCATATGAGATGGCGAATATGTGTATAATTAAAAAAGATAACTTGCATGCATTAGCCATATGAGATAGCTAATGTAGTCTGACCAAAATATAAAAAAAAAATTTAACACTCATTCGCCAAATCTGATGGCGAATGCATTACCAAACATAGCTATATTGGTAAATTATTTGAAATACAAGTCATAATGGTATTTTTTTTGATAACTATGTTATTCTAAAAAAAAACGGTTTTAGTTTCTCCGATGTTTTTTCTTTATTGTAAAACTTTTTCGCTTTTTTCTTTGCAAGGAATAAAATTGATGGCAAAAAACCAATGAAAAACCAAAATTTCCCAAAATAACTTGCATAATGGAAAATGAATTTTAAAATATTTATCTGGACTAATAAATTATTTAACCCTTAATTATATATCTTATAAAGTGTAGAAGTATTTTTCTCTCGTTAAACGACTACCTTTTCTTAATAGATCATCTAGAAGGGAGGTTACAATCCATAGCTAATCATAATCTAGAAGGAATATTACAATACAACTTGAAATTTAAATGGATAAGACCTAAATCTCCCAAATTCGAAACACCTATAAATACACTACCACATTGTTATTCTCATCATCATAAAACACATATCCCTAATAATGTCAAACAAGGAATTTGCATCCTCGTATTTTCCCTCAAATTTCAACCTCCCAGACTCCAACAATGATTCCTTAGAAAATAACCCCAGTATGTTTACTACACACTCAGATAACCCTTTTTCCATGATGGGAGGCAACAACGAGTTCATATTTTCTATTACCCCCACCATTACCAACAACAATGACACATTGGTGATGCCACTGCCATCATCTGATAGGTATACGGATCTCTATAAAGATCCACCTAAGGACCTTACCAAATCCTCCTCAAAAAAGCGAATGGGTAGACCCCCAGGCTCTAAGAATAGGCTCAAAGCATGCACTGTTATCGAGGAAAACACAAAAACCTTCACGCAACTGGTAGGGCTTAAGATCCCAATAGGTGAAGATATTTCGGAGACCATAATCAAATATGCACAACAACGTCAAGCTAACATAACAGTGTCGAGGGGTTTTGGTCTTATCTCTAATGTTACCCTTATTGATCCAATATCTCGTGTCCCATTATTACCTATCAAAGGACCCATGCATATGACATCTTTATTTGGTACATATATAAATCCAAATTGTCAATGTACTCCTCCACAATTCATTACTCGTCCACCATGTTCCTCTTTTACTGTATACTTCTCTAGTCCTGATGGATATGTGTTTGGTGGAGTTGTTAGTGGAAAGATTACTGTTGCCGGGGTTATTTTGATTAATGCCACTCTTACAAGGAAAATTGCTTTCAATGAGGTTGCATCCACCAATAAAAATGTTTGAGAAATTGAAAATTTTAGACTAATCCGACGACGACAACAACAATAATATTTTTCATGCGCCTATTTCTCTCTCATTCTCTTCGAACTGATGGGTATAGAAGTGATGATAATTTCATGCAGTGGAACTACTCCAATCACCACCATAACTATTAGATAATGAAAGACTCTTATGTGTTCCCCTTTATTGTTTTAGTCCTTTAAAAATTAAAATAAAATAAGTTCAGTTTCTTCTTGTTATGTCTCTTTTTGAGTGATATTAAATTTTAAACAAATATTATTATTTACTTAATTTTATTTACATAATAATCATATACCAAACTTTAATTATTTACTTGTTTTTATGAAGGTCTATTTTAACAAACTTTAATTAAAAACTCATTAAATTCATCTTAAGATGCATGTTACAAAAACTCACCTTCATGAAAATAAGTGGATGTATTATAGCGATCCCCTGTGGGGTTTGCTATAATACACTCACTTATGTTTATGAAGGTGTGTTTTAATTAGCAAGTTTTAACTATAAAAAATTTAATGCATCTTAAGGTGCATGTTACTAAAACACATCTTCAAAACAATTGAGTGTATTATAGTAAACCCTTGAGGGGTTTGCTATAATACACCACTTATTTTTGTTAAGGTGTATTTTAGCAAACTTTAACTAAAAAATTGTTAAATGCACCATAAGGTGCATGTTGTTAAAATAAACCTTCATAAAAACAAGTGAGTCTACGATTACAAACTCATATATATATATATATATATATATATATATATATATATATATATATATATATATATATATATATATATATATATATATATATATATATATATATATATATATATATATGTATATAACAAGAAATTAATTTATTTTAGATTTAAATAGTCTTTTAATCCCTGTATGTTTGTGTGATTTTGTTTTTCTTTCCTGTATCATTTTTTCGGATAAAATTCTTAAATGTTGAATTCCATTTTATTTTAGTCACTGAAGTTAAAGTTTATAGAAAATCTATTGATTATTTTACGGATTTTTCTGCGAATTTTAATTTAAGGAACTAAAAGACTCTCATATTTTTATATTCAGTAATTATATATATATATATATATATATATATATATATATATATATATATATATATATATATATATATATATATATATATATATATATATATATATATATATATATATATATATATATATATAACAAGAAATTAATTTATTTTAGATTTAAATAGTCTTTTAATCCCTGTATGTTTGTGTGATTTTGTTTTTCTTTCCTGTATCATTTTTTCGGATAAAATTCTTAAATGTTGAATTCCATTTTATTTTAGTCACTGAAGTTAAAGTTTATAGAAAATCTATTGATTATTTTACGGATTTTTCTGCGAATTTTAATTTAAGGAACTAAAAGACTCTCATATTTTTATATTCAGTAATTATATATATATATATATATATATATATATATATATATATATATATATATATATATATATATATATATATATATATATATATATATATATATATATATATATATATATGAATTTACAGAGATAAAAAATTATTTAAGTGTTTACTATATCATTTATATCATGTGCAATTGTAATTTATAATTTTTATTGTTCTAGAACTTCCGCAATAACATTTGTTTAAGTTTCATTTAAAATATTAGAAAAAACTATCAACGGTTAAATTGTACATTAGATATTGAACCAATACATTGAATGGAGATGCTATTTAGTAACATTATTTTCTCGACCAATTTAATTTAGGTTAAATTGTACATTAAATATTGAACCAAATACATTGAATGGAGATGCTGGTTGAATATTTATTGCACAATAAGTTGATTCATGTTTTTCTTTTCCTTATTTTTAATGAAAATATATTTCTTATTCTTACCTATTCCTACATAGGTCTGCATTAAAAATATATGAAGGATCTATTACTTTTAGTTTTAAAAAAAAAAATATTTTAATAAATAATTTATATTAATTTTTTTTAAAATAAAAATCTTTTTTTTTTATAAATTACAAAAATTAATTTTGACATGCAGTACACTAAATATACATTATTAAAAATTATTAGTTTTAGCCTTAAAAAACTATTTATTTTAATTTTTCAAAATGAAATTTAATTTTTTTTAAATAACAAAAGTTTTTAATTTAATTTTTAAAAATTTAAAAAAAACTTTGAAATTTAATAAAATAAATATATTAAAACATATTAAAAATTACATAACTTTTAAAAATGATATATCTTAAAAATGATTTTAAAAAAGGTATTCAAAATAGCTTTATATTTAATTGAATTTTTTTATAAATTACAAAAATTAATTTTGACATGTAGTACAATAAATATACATTATTAAAAATTAGTAGTTTTAGCCTTAAAAAACTATTTATTTTTATCTTTAAAAATAAAATTTAATAATTTTTTTAAATAACAAAAGTTTTTATTTTAATTTTTAAAAATTAAAAAAAAACTTTGAAATTTAGTAAAAAATATATTAAAACATAGTAAAAATTACATAACTTTTCAAAAAGATATATCTTAAAAATGATTTTAAAAAAGGTATTCAAAATAGCTTTATATTTAATTGATTTTTTAAGTTTTGAAATAAAAAAATTAAAGTATAATGATGAAATACCTAAAATAATATTTTATAAAAAACTATTTAAACCAATTTTTTGTTTAAATCATTTTTATAAAAAAATTATAATCATTTTTAAAACAAAATTATGTAACACAATAAAAATTATTTTAATAAAAAAGATAAAACAAGGTGACCTTAAATACATTCACCACACAAAACCTATAATTACAACATATTTTAATTTTTTAAGTAAACATTAATATTTACAATAATCACTTTTAAAAAAGATTAATAATAATAATCTTATATATATATATATATATATATATATATATATATATATATATATATATATATATATATATATATATATATATATATAAGATAATTGACTTAATTACACTTTAGCTAAATTATTTTTTGATCTCTCTATAATACTTTTTTTATTTCCAAAAGACAAATGAATTAAAAGAACATTAGGGGCGTTCTAAGCCCTTACAAGAAAAGGAAGAGATTCCCCACCAAACCTTCCTAACAAAAGGACAAGAGAAAAACAAATGATGAATATACAAAGACATCATATTACATCAACTTGTAACCCTCTACGCCTCAACGAGTCACACGACGCTAACCTATTCCAAAATACTCTCTAACCAAAAAGATAGCATTTGCTAGAATTTTGAGAATCCAAAGCACCTTAAAAATTGCCAGTAAATTAAGAGACAAGGAGGAAACCTTCAAGAAATGATAAACAACCTTTGTTGAAAACTCGTATGCATAATCATCTTGCCACAATACTGAATTAACCCGATCCCTTACAAATTTTGCATTAGCCAGAACAGAGAAAAGCTCATCCTTTAGCAACAAAACTTCCATTTGTGTATCATCAATCAGGCCAAGATCACTCCACACCTAGGATTCGTTGCTCCAACCACCAAGATCTCCCACCATGACTAGTTTGTACCTATAAGAAGAAAGGAATCCCTCTCCTGATGGGGACACCCAACAACATGGAAAATTCCTCTAGCAAAGGGCCCAACTGAAAGTCTGGAAAAGTAAAACATCTGAGAGGAGGGTCATAGAACTGAAGGCAAGTGTGGATCATACTCCTCTGTGATGCATCCAAGTCCATGATCATGTCCATGATACCACCATAATATTCTCTGAATAAAGGGACATGATCAGGAGTGATGAGTGTCTGAATCTGCCTGATGCCTACCAGAGAGGGCTCAAAGAAATGATAGGTAATGTTGCTCTTCCTGGATGGGTCCATACTGATAATGGATGCTGATGAAGATGACTGAGGATAAATACTGATGAAGATGTTGAAGGGAATCTCTGATGAAGATGGCTGATGAATATATATCTGATGAAGATGTCTGAGCAGAAGCACAGTCAAAACCAAACCAAAGATAAGATGTGGATACCCTGTAAAACAAATAGACAAATGTTAAAATGATGTAAAATGATGTATGCAGAAAGATATGCAATGGTTTGTGATCAAGTGCTGGATCTGTTATCTGCCTTGATAAGGTCCATGTGTGTTCATAAGTCCAGGTGAATGCTTAGAGAACCATTAACCAGGTGGGGGACTCAAATAAAGAGTCACAAGTCCAGGGTTTCATAAGAACAGTCCAACATAATGTAACCTTAAAAAAAATCTGGTAACAGGGTATGGTGAGGCTAAAGGGTTCCTGCAAACCTGTAAACATCCCAACCCCCTCACAGGTATTGTTCTAGAACAAGGATCCTCAGACTTAGATCAGTTATGAGAAGTGTAAACACTTCTAACTCGGAGGTACAGTGTTTACATTAATCATAAAGGATCCTCCTCTAATTCACCTCAGATGCTGAAGGTCATCTAAAAAGGTCATCCAAACTTAGTAGGCTTCCCAAATAGCCCTAGTACTACAGGAAATCCGTAGCACATAGTTCTCAAGAAGAAACCCATGTCTAAACCGTGTTTCATATTCCCGCACCAGACCGAAATGGAATGGTAAAGAATATGAAGCCACTCTATCCTATGTGTCACTCAGGCTCCCGGTATGGAACCTTACTCACTGAATATTCCTCCCAACAAGGTAAACAAACAGATCCAACACAATGATATGATGACAGTAAAATGAATGCAAAAAACAGTAAATAAAGCAATAAATAAAGCTGTACATAAAGAAATAAATAAAGCAATAAACAAAAAGCACATATAGTACATAACACCCCCATAAATACAAATCAAACAAGCGCTAGGAGAAACCCACAAAAAGAACCAGAAGCCCTGGTTGCAAGATAAGGTTCCCCAACAGAGTCGCCAAGCTACCGCTCCCGAAGATTTGCATCTCGGTGCAGACGCGAACGGTCGGCGAAAGGAGAAAATGAAGGTGAAGTGAATAGAGTCGCCAGCTAGGCATTTTTATCCCGAAGGAAAGGTAATGCTGCATGAATCTAGGAAAAGATGGATAAGACGGTTGCGAACCAGAGAAATTGAGAAAGGGGGTTGGTTACAACCTGGGAAGGTATTAGCACCCAGATTGTCCGTCATACTCGACGGTATCCACGCTTAAGAGATTGTGTTTGAAGGGGGTAAGTGTGTGTGTTATCTATGTGAAAAGGCTAGAAATGAATGTACAGGTGTCAGTGCAAAAGGGTGAATTGCTCAGGAACTGAGGCTTTAGAAAGATTACTGAAAGAGGGGATGACAAAGAGAATTTTGTTCGATAACCGTTAAGTTATGCCTACGTATCCTCTCGTGCAATGAGGAAGTCAGAACACCATAGTTCGACTCAAAGAGACTGAAAAAGATTGACTGTGAAATGCTTACTTGCCTATGCTGGAGTGTATGACTCTTCTGGATCGAGTGCTAGATGTCTTGCATTAGACGGAAGAAGCAAGTTCTCGTTTATGAATGAGTGTGATGAGAAAAGAATCCCGAAGGAGACGATTATTGTTTGTTTTTGTTTTTTCAGTTTTTTATTGTTTTTGGTGATTTGCATAGGATAATGAGCTTAAGCCTAAATCAAAGGCTTGTAAACTCATTATATCCTCCCTGATTAGGGATAATGAGCCTACTTAAGTGTGAGATAAGCATCTCAACTTAATTACCATGATGATGTAGGATTAAGATCATTAACCTACTTGTGATTATTTAGATGTTTTTTGGGTTTTTGTTTAGTATTAAGTAATGAGTTTAATCTCTAATCACAGATTAGTGAACTCATTACACCATCCTAATAGAAGGATAATAGATGAGAACACTTAAGCTGAGGAAGATACCTCAACTTAATCCATGGTTAGGGATTAAATTCATTATATAACAAGCCTTCATTAAATGGATTTTAATTAAAGGGTGAGATTAAGAAGTGGATTTTATATTTGTAAGACAACTTGAGGGGGACTTGTCCATTAAACACTAGGATTAGTCCCTCTTAACCATAAGGAAGAGATAGAACCCTAATGTAAGGCCCAAGTTACAAGATAAAGTCTTGGTGATTATTAATGTGTTTTGATTAAGAGGTTTAAACAAATTAAAGGTTTAACACTTAGGATTAAAGTTATACACTCCATCCTAAGAGAAGGATGCAGGCATAACCCTAATTCCAAAGTCCTAAAACTTTAAGAGTTTAGTCTCTGATTATTGAGATGAGAAGAGAAACTCAAGGAGACTCAAAGGCAAAAGACTAAGGGGGACTATATACAACCCTAAAAGTTATCATGCTTGGATATCCTATGGTTTTTTAGGCTTAAGAGAAAGGATCTTCAAGGCCACCAATAGAAGAAGCAGATGAAAATAGAAGGAGAAAGAAGAACAAGTTACTTACTTCCTGAAGAAGATAAGTAACTTGAGAGAAATAAAGTGAGAAGGATGGAACACAAGTGAACAAGTTTACTTCAAAGACATGTAAGAATGCATATGAATGAGATAAGAAAAGGTGGGAAGTGAAGGCAAATCCACTTCTCAAATAACTTACCAAAAGTTCCTGAAAATGTTAGTATGGATGCATAAGACATAAAGCATGAAGAAATGAAATAAAATGAGATGTGAAGATCAAAGTCAGAAGTTATTAAGTAATGAAAATGGTACATGAGATGATGCAAAGTCATACAATATGCATATGAATGGTCATACAAAGATGAGATGTCATGAAAGCATGCTTAGAGGCTTGAAAATACATGGATGTTTATGAAATGTAATGAATGCAAGACATGGAAAATGAATGAAGAAATGATCAAGCAAGGTTCTAACATGTCCTAAGATGTCTAAGATTACATATGAATGCTTTAAATGTCATGGCAAGTTCACATGATGATGATATGCAAAGGAGAATGCAAATGAACATGAGAAATTAGGGTTTTATGAACATATGAGATGCAAATGACCAAAATAGAAGCAATCAACATGATAAAAAATTGAAACCAAGCTTAATCAAACCCTAATCCCATATAAGGTCACACCCCAAAGGAGAAGGTCAGAAGCTAATCCTATTGAAAGATATGACTTTTCTAAGTTTGCTACGTTTCTTAGGTGATTCTCAAAGGAAAATGCAAATCAATTTAAAAATGCAAGATAAATTGATGAGGAAAATATCCTAGAAACTACATGCAATATTTGAAACAGTGCAAAAAGAATCAAGTTCAAACACTTCATGGTTAGGCAGAAATGAATTTTTCAAATTAGGGTTAGAAAATGTGATTTTAAAGAACCCTAATTCAAAGAAAATTGTGAAATTATGATCAAACCTAAAAAGAAATTTGTATGAAGAGTTTGAAAATGTTTCTAAATGTATTGGAATGGTTCATGATTTTTTTTGGTGATTTTTAGAAACCTAAATGTATTTTTAATTAATTAAAGTCCATTAATTAATTAAAAATAACATTTAAATATTTTAAAAATACTTTTTTAATGCAAAAAATAAAATAAAAATCATTTTTGGATTGAGAAAAATATTTGGATCAGAAATGCAAAAGGAAATATTTTTGTGATGTTTTTAACTATTTTAAATTAAATATGCATGAGAAATAAAATAAAATGAATAAAAATGGATTAAATGGGAAGTCAGCGCATCCAAAGGCCCATATTCAAACAAAATTGGAGGGAGTTTACTGGCGCGTGTTTTAAAGGCCCAGATCAAATCTGGCTAATTCCTAATTAAAACCTAATTAGTTAAAGATTAGGGTTTTAAGTGAACTAATCACGGCCCTTCATTCACGCGCTAAACTTGATCCTACGACCCACATTCAAACTGACCCCCTAAACCCTAATTAGTGCCCTAATGATTTTCAGGTGACCGGAGCTAGCTCCGGTCATCTTCTCCGGCGAGACACTCAACCCAACTTCTTCCCTTGGTCAAATTAAACCCTCTAAAGCTCCAGAAATGATCCTCTAATCCCCCTAAGTAAGAATCCATCATCAAATAACATTTATATTTCATCAAAAATAAGAATCGAAGCAAACAAGATTTTCGGGCAAACTTTCAAAGAGTTCATACATTCTTAAATCTCAACCATTTTCAAAAGTAAAGACATCAGCATGATCATGGAAGCATGTAGAACCATTTAAGAACTTAAAAGAAAGGTTCTGGAAAAATGGTTCTTGAGGTATACCTGAGTTGAAGCTTTTCAGTTTGGAGCCTTCTGGCCTTTTCTTTGATGCAAACTAACCCCAATGAGCTCCCTGATGATGTTGCAATGCTTAGAACAAGTTTGTGATGGCTATTTTGAGGTGTATAGTTCTAGTTTTGCAGAAATCGTGTTTTTGATTTTGGAGGTTTCAGGCCATTTTGAGGGTTGTTTTGTGTTCTATGAGTGATGTTGAGATGATTGATGAAGTTTGTTTTGAGGTTTGATGGCTAGTTTGTGCAATTCGAAGAAGGGAAGTTTTTTGGTGATTTTGTGAATTCTGAGTTGTGGGATGATTCAGGCTCCAAGATCTTATGAAATGGGGTCTATGAGGCATGTATGTGAAGTCTTGATTGGTCAGAAGAGTGGTTGTGGCTCAGCTTGATTGGTATGGGAATTTTTGCCAAAAAGTCAAATTTGTGTACTTGGAGGTATGGGCCATGGCAGGAGCTGTTCAATGGGGTGTCTGGCCTCAACAAGATTCATGGAGAGCCATAGAATGAGTTTGATGCAGCTGGCACAAGTGGATGGAAGGATCCAAGGCATTTTGCAAAGTTTGTGAGTTTTGGCCCTTTTGAGATTTCTTGAAGATCAAGTCATGAAAACAATGCAAACTTGGGCCAATTCTGATGTTTAGAAGTTGCTTTGACATGCTATGATGCATAGAAGTTGATTAGAGGTCATAAAAAGGCTTGGCAAGTGAAATTGCAAAATTCCCTCTTTGGCATGAAACTTGAAATTATGTGATTTTTGCCAACTTTGAAAGGCCATATCTTGAGTTCTAGGATGAATCAAGACATGTTCTAGTAGTTTTTGAAAAGGTAAAGACCTAATCTACAACTTTCATGCCCAAAAATTTTTCATTTGAAGCATTTTTGGTCATGAAAGAGGAGGTTGAAAATCTTTCCCAAAATGGAAAGTTTCCATTACAAGTCATTTCCAAAAATGGCAAGTTTGCATTTGGCTCAAAATACTTCAACTTTGTGAACTTCCAACCACTTCTAAGATCAAATAAAGATCATAGAGACTCAAACTGATGATGATGACCCTTTGGTACCCTTGTTGGGGGCCTCAGATGCCCTGATTTTGACTTTACTTGCTCAAGAAGTTACCAAATGATCAGATGACTTCCACAATGAATTTATTCATCAAACTTGGTATACATGATCCTTATAACATATTAAGAATATTAGAAACAAGAATGACCAAAAAAATTAGAGTTAAGGCCTCTGAAACCAAAACCCTAATTTTGGTCATTTGTGCAGGAAAACCCTAGCCCTGCTTCCATGCCTTTGCCATTCTTTGTCATTTTGACTTTCATGAACTTTGGGGAGCATATTATGATCATAGAACACACATGGACCCTCTTGGAAAGCTTCAAGACCTTTGGGATGGCTCAGATTGATTCTTGGATTGCTCAGATCACAAACCCTAGATGTAGATGAAAAATGGAGCTATGCAGTGAAACAAATATGTAATATGAGATGGTATGCTTATACTAAAACAAAAAAAGAAAGATCACAAGCCAAGGTGTGAGAAAAAGTGAGGGAAATTTTGGGGTGTTTACAGATGGCAAGGTGCAGATGTGTGTCGATTACCGGGATCTGAACAGAGCAAGCCCGAAAGATGACTTCCGATTACCTCACATTGATGTATTGGTAGACAACACAGCTCAGTTCTCGGTATTTTCCTTTCATGGACGGATTTTCTGGATACAATTATATCAAGATGTCATCTGATGACATGGAGAAGACAACTTTCATAACACCCCGGGGCACGTTCTGCTACAAAGTAATGTCGTTTGGTTTTAAGAACGCCAGTGCAACATATCAACGGGCTATGGTAACATTATTCCATGACATGATCCTTAAAGAAATTGAGTGTTACGTGGATGAAAAGATTGCCAAGTCCCAAACAGAGGAAGAACATTTGGTAAATCTGTTGAAACAGTTCAAGCGTCTGAGGAAGTATCAGCTAAGGTTGAACCCCAACAAATGCACATTCGGGGTACATTCTGGTAAGCTGCTGGGTTTTATTTTAAGCGGAAAAGGAATTGAGGTTGATCCCGACAAAGTCAAAGCAATTCAGGAAATGCCTGCACCTAAGATTGAGAAAGCAGTTCGAGGGTTCTTAGGTAGATTGAACTACATTTCAAGGTTCATTTCTCATCTCACTACAACCTGCGAGCCCTTATTCAAACTGCTAAGAAAGGAACAAACAGTCATGTGGAACGATGATTGTTAGAAAGCTTTCGACCAGGTCAAAGAGTATTTGCAAGAACCTCCAATTCTCATGCCTCTAGTTGAAGGAAGACCTCTAATAATATGCCTAACAGTATTAGATGAATCGATGGGGTGTGTGTTGGGTCAGCATGACGAGTCTGGTCGAAAAGAGTATGCAATATACTACCTAAGCAAAAAGTTTATCGACTGTGAACAACATTATTCACTGCTCGAGAAAACTTGTTGTGCTTTAGCGTGGGCTGCTCGCCGACTAAGACAATATATGTTGACTCATACTACCTTGTTGATCTCAAAGATGGACCCAATCAAGTACATATTTGAGAAGCCAGCACTTACCGGAAGGGTTGCAAGATGGCAAATGATTCTAACAGAGTATGACATTCAGTACACCTCTCAAAAAGCCATCAAAGGCAGTGTATTGTCTGACTATCTGGTCGAGCAACCCATTGATGACTACCAGCCTATGAGATTTGATTTCCCTGATGAAGACATCATGTTCTTAAAGTCAAAAGATTGTGAAGAGCCTATTAACACTGAAGGGCCTGATCCAGAAGAAGCATGGACTATGATGTTTGATGGGGCAGTTAATTGTAACGATCGTGGGGTTGGTGCAGTGCTTATTACACCCAGGGGAGTCCATATGACTTTCTGAACAAGGCTTACCTTTTCCTACACTAACAACGAAGCAGAATACGAAGCTTGTATCATGTGTCTTGAGGAAGCCATTGACCTCAGGATCAAAACCTTGAATGTATTCGGAGATTCAGCTTTGGTGATCAACCAAACTAATGGCAAGTGGTATACTCATCAAGAGCATCTGGTTCCCTATCGTGACTATACAAAGAGATTGTTGACTTTCTTCACAACAGTAAAGCTTGAATACATCCCTCGAGATGGGAACCAATTTGTAGACACCTTGGCCACTATTTCGTCTATGATCAAAGTACAAACTGCTAACTATGTACCTCGGATTTAGTATCCAGACTAGACTAACCAACGTATGTATTCTCTGTGGACACTATCATTGACAACAAACCTTGGTTCCACGACATCAAATGCTTCTTGGATACTGAGACATACCCACCTGGGGCATCGTCTAATGATAAGAAGACATTGAGAAGGCTAGCCGACAGTTTCTTCTTCAATACTGATGGCTCCATATACAACCTGAACTTCGACATGGTCTTGCTCAGATGTGTTGACAAGAAGGAAGCAGACCTACTAGTGCATGAAGTACATGAAGGTTATTTCTGTACCCATGTCGGAGGACATGCAATGGCAAAGAAATTGTTAAGATCAGGTTACTACTGGATCACAATGGATGCAGACTGTTGCGCCTATGCCAGAAAGTGCCATAAATGCCAGATCTACGTAGACAAAGTACATGTGCCTCCCAATCCTTTGAATATATTGTCTTCAC
Organism: Lathyrus aphaca; assembly: GCA_963966055.1. NCBI lineage: Eukaryota > Viridiplantae > Streptophyta > Magnoliopsida > Fabales > Fabaceae > Lathyrus > Lathyrus aphaca. Next base: position 458,227,463 of record OZ014525.1, on the reverse strand, counting down.
CCTGGCCCTTCGCCATGTGGGGCATTGATATGATTGGAAAGATCGAGCCAACTGCTTCAATTGGTCACAGATTCATCTTGGTAGCCATTGATTATTTCACCAAATGGGTTGAAGCAGCTTCTTATGCAAATGTCACCAGGAAAGTGGTAGCCCGATTTCTGAAAAGGGATATCATTTGTCGATATGGAGTTCCCAAGCGAATCATTACTGATAATGGTTCAAACCTAAATAACAAGATGATGGCAGAACTGTGTCGAGACTTCAAAATTCAACATCACAACTCTTCTCTTTACAGGCCAAAGATGAATGGCGCTATTGAGGCGGCTAACAAGAACATTAAGAAGATTGTACAAAAGATGGTAGTCACATACAAAGACTGGCATGAAATGCTACCATTCTCCTTGCATGTGTACCGAACTTCCATCAGAACATCTATCGGGGAAACACCTTATCAGCTTGTGTATGGTATGGAAGCAGTCCTACCTGTTAAAGTTGAATTACCCTCCTTGCGGGTAATGATGGATGTAAAATTGGATGAAGCAGAATGGGTCCAATCTCGTTATAACCAATTGAGCCTGATGGAAGAAAAGAGATTAGCAGCTATCTGTTATTGTCAGTTATATCAGAAACGGATGAAGAAAGCCTTTGATCAAAAAGTCAGACCTCGGGTATATCAAGTGGGTGAGCTTGTACTGAAAAGACTATTTCCTCCTCATACGGACCACAGGGGCAAGTGGACGCCAAACTATGAAGGTCCATGCATGATAACTAAAGTCTTCTCGGGCGAAGCACTGATTCTCGCAACCATGGATGGCGAGAAATTCTTATCTCCTGTAAATTCAGACGCAGTTAAAAAATACTTCGCATAAATGACCCGCTGGACATAAAAACAGAATGTAAGTCCAAGCAAAACTAGGGCATCCCGGCGAGTCAAAAATAGAATAAAAGACTAGGGCAAAAATAAGGGAAAAATTGAAAAATGTACACCTGCTGAGTTGAAAAGCCACATCGGACAGCTCAGGAAAAAAAGGGTATCCCGGTGGATTGAAAACCCGAAAGGGCGATCCACGCAAAATCAGGGAATAAGCGAACAACTGCATTCTGAATTCATCTTTATCACTCTCATAACATGGCAAGCTTCGAAAGGACAAAGCATCGGTCAAAATCAACTTCCTTCAGAAAGCAAGATAAGAAGAGCGTTCAGGTCATACAGGTAATAGCAGTCTCCTTATTTCAGGGATTAGCTTCTCACTGTACTCGCCTATTCAGGGCACACAAATCAATAAAATTTTCATTCACACTATGTTTTGTACCTTTTTGTTTTGTTTGCAAAATGTCCAAAGTTCGTTATAAAACATTTGCATGAAAACCTATAGGTCATTTTCAGTAAACGCTTGCAGGAAATATGTGCTCTTAAGCAAATCTAACTCATATGATGGAATCCGGTTGAGGATGCCTCAGGACACTTGTGTGTTTCCTTTGTTTAACAGGTTGCAGGTACTCAAGGCGGACAATCTTTTACAGCATGGAGCATGTCAGGCACTATATCCCCGGCCAAGCCGGCAGTCACATCATCATAAGGACCACTTAACGAAAGAGTTTCCCCACGGAGTTTTTATCCCCTAAGAGTATCCCCCACAAAGCTGATTCTCTGACAGATTACTTCCCAAAAGTTCTTTCATTCCCATGCAGGATCTCCAAAGCAATGCCTAAATCACTTTTCCCCAGCAAGTTGCCAGATCTTATCATCCCCAACATGGGATCCCCACAGATTTCTTCCCATAGAGTTCTCCAGAAAGATCATGTAGTGATCCTTTATCCCCACAGATTGCCTAGTGATCTCGGATCTCGAATCTCTCTTTTGCATAATCATAACATTCACATCATTCCTCCCCAAATAGAGCGTAGCATTCCGTCTAATATGGAGCATTACGGAAAAAATCAAACATTTGCATGATCATAAGCCAGGTTCGAGCCAATCACCTGCAAATACCAAAATCACTCCTCCAACAATACACAAAATCTTATCCCCTGCAGATAAAAGCCAAAATATCCTTTCGCACTCTCAATACAAATACTCGTACATATTTATACACAATCCTTCTGATACCCGTCTGTATTTTACTTATACATAATTCTTTGATACTCGTCTGTATCTTACGCATCTCCCCAGCAGATCATCACTCGTCTGCATTCTTTGTTCAGCAGTTGATACTCGTCCGTATCATCATTTCTAAAAACACGCGTCGTCGTTTGTTTCTATCGATACTCGTCTATATCGTGGTCCTAAGGATACTCGTCCGTATCTTTAATCTATACACACTGATGAAACACTTGTACCATTTTATCTTTTATGGTTTGAACACTCGTTCGTGTTTATCTATCCCCAGAAGTCGCCAACAAAACAACTTTATATCCGACATTCGTCTTATGTCGTAATAATCCTCAGCAGCCGTACCCTGCTAGGTGATCGACCTTCACCTTTTGATGATCGTCCCTTATCATTCATCCGATGGCGGTCCCCATTGTCGATCTTTTTATCCGGCATTCGTCCTATGTCGTGATAATCCTCAGCAGCTGTACCCTGCTAGGTGATCGTCCTTCACCTTTTGATGATCGTCCCTCATCATTTTATCTGATGGTCATCCCCATCGTTGATCTTCATATCCAACATTCATCCTATGTCGTGATATCGTTTAGCAGCCGTCCCCTGCTCGGTGGTCGTCCTTCACCTTTTTGATGATCGTCCCTCATCATTGTTTCATTTATTCTTCACCCGATGGCCATCCCCATCGCAGTTTCTTTATTCTTCAGCCTGACGGTCATCCCCATTAGTGCTTTTAAATCTCCAGTAAAGTCACCTTTCTTTACCCGATGGCCGTCCCCATCGTGGATTCTTTATTTCCCAGCATGATGGTCGTCCCCGTCAGCGCGTTTCTCACCGTTTTTATCCCCAGCAGTCGTCCTCTGCTCGATGGTCTTCCTCCGTCACTATCATTTGATATTCATTCTATACTGTCTATTAAAATTTATATCCCTTTTCTTCTTATAATAAAGAGTGCAAATTTTGGACTGTCTTGGTATTCAACCACAAGTTATCTTGTTTGTCTGTTAAGCCAAGCGCTTACATCCTACACAACTAACTCATGCTTGAATAGGGGCATCTGTAAACACCCCAAATTTGCCCTCTCTTTTTTCTCACACCTTGGCTTGTGATCCTTCATATTGCATTGCATAAGCATACCATCCCAAACTGCATAGTTATTTCACTGCATAAGTTGCATAACTAGGGTTTGTGATCAAATGAATCTTAGAATTGTTCTGAGCAATCTCCAAAGTCTTAAAGCATGCCAAAAGAGTCCTTGAGTAGTCTATTATCATTTTATGCCCCCATGGGTCATTTAAAGTCAAGAAATGTCAAAGCACTACAGAGGTATGGAAGCTAAGCTGAGGATTCCTACACATATGACTTGAAATTAGGGTTTTGGTTTTGAAGGCCTTACACCCAAATTTTTTGGTCATTCTTTTTTCTATTGGTCCATATATGTTATAAGGAGCGTGTGTATCAAATTTCATGGAAAAATTCAATGTGGAAGTCATCTGATCAAATGGTAACTTCTTGAGCAAGAAAAGTCAGATTCTGGGCACCTGAGGCCCCAACAATGGTTCCAAAAGGTCATCATCACCATTTTAAAGTCATATGGTCTTTATTTGATAATTGTAATGCTTGGAAGTTCACAAAGTTGAAGAAGAATGAGCAAATCCAAAACTTGCCAAAATTGGAAATGACTTGTAATGTAAACTTTCTATTTTGGGAAAGATTTTCAACCTCCTCTTTCTTGATAAAAAAGGTTTCAAATGAAATTTCTTCAAACATGAAAGTTATAAATTGGATCCTCCCATTTTCAAAAAGTACAATAAATCATTCTAATTCATCCTAGAACTCAAGTTATGGCCTTGCAAAGTTGGCAAAAATCACATAATTTTCACATTCATGTCAAAGAGGGAAATGTGCATTTTTGGTTTCTAAGCATTCAAATGACTTCTAATGTGCCCAAATGTGACATAACATGTGCATACACCTTTCCTAGACCAGAATTGTGCCTTGTACCATTTCTTTTTATGGCCATTTTTCACAGAATTCACAAAGTAACAATTATGCATAAAGCTTGCAAACTCTTGATCAAAGCAATACAGCTGCATTCTACCACTCCAAGGGCTCTCCATGAAGCATGCTGAAGAGATCTAACCACAGAAATCTATGCTGCACAAGCCCATACCTCAAGTACAAAGCAACTTGACTTTTTGGCCAAACCTCCCATACCAATCACACAGTGCCACACCAACTTTCCTGACCAATGGTATGGCTTACATGAACCCTCAAGGCTATAAATATGCAAGGTTCATGGCTGCAAAGGACACACAACCTCAAATTGCCAAAAATTACCTTGAAACCTTGTCTCTTTGAAACACACAATCCAACCAACAAAAACCAAAATTTCTTTCACCATTCAACTCCTTATAACCTAAGGAACAAATCCCACCCATCACCATAGCCTGGAACAAGCCCAAACACAAACACGATTTCTGCTTTGTCAGAATTGAAACACACAAACCAGCCACTCTAAGCCTCATTCAAGCTTGCCAATAGCCTCAGGAGGTCAAAGGGGACTGGATTGCATAAAAGGAGGGCCCAAAAAGCTGCATTTTGAAGCTCTTCATCTCAGGTAACCTCCAAGAACTGTTTTTCCAGAAACGTGTTTTCTTGTTATAAATGATTCTACATGCTTCCCTGATCATGCTGATGTGATTAGTTTTGAAAATGAGTTAGAATTAAGCATTTCATGATGATCTGAAAGTTTGACCTAGAAATTTGTTTGCTTCGATTCGGCTTAATGATGCATGATAAATGAATTTTGTTTGTTGATTAGTGATGTATGATGTTAGGAGAGTGTTTCTGGGCAAGAAATTTGAAGTTTAGAAGCTTGTATAGGATTCTGGAAATTTTGGTTGCCGGAGAAGATGACCGGAGCTCATCTCGGGTCACCTGAAAGTCATTAGGGTTTGTTTGCCAGTTTGAATCTCAGCCCTTGAATTGTGATTAGATTAGCGTGTGGACGGTCCAGATCACCTCATTAAACCCTAATTTTACTTAATTAAATTAATTTTAATTAATTAGGTCAGATTGAATATGGAGCCTTGGATAGCGCGTGAATCTCATGTTTAAACCACAACCTTAGATCTTGCCTACCTCAAGTCAATGTGACTTTCATCCTCAGCCTTTAGATCCTTCCCCCAACCATCTGGACCATTAGATGCGCATACTTTCCCATTTTCTTTAATTTAATTTTGTTTTATTTTATTTTATTTATTAAAAATACCAAAAACAATTCAAAAATCCTGGAAATTTTTCTCACCACTTAAAATAATTTTCAAAAACCAAAAATATTTTTATTTTTATTTTTCATTAAAAAATGCATTTTTAAATATTTTAATTGTATATTTTAATTAATTAATTCCATTTAATTAATTAAAAATACCTTAAAGTATCTAAAAATCACAACAAAAAAAATCAGAGAGGTTTCTTTAACATTTAGAAACATTTACAAACTCATCCCACAAATTTATTTTTGGTTTTGATCAAACTTTGCCAATTTTCTTTGAATTAGGGTTTCTAAATTTCTTATTTTTCAACCGTAACTTCAAAAATTCATAACTTTCAAACCAAGATGAGTTTGCATTTGATTCTTTTTGATATCTTTCACTTTTGACCTCTAGTTTCTAAAACTATTTTTGTTTCATTTTTATCTTGCACTTTCAATTTGTTTGGCACTTTTCATTGAGAAGTATCCAAAACCCTAGAAAATTTTAGGATGACCATAACTTGAACTTGGTAAACCTTTGGACCTCCCCCTTTGGATGGTGATTTTATGAGTGCTTAGGGTCCCCTTGGATGCATTTTCAATTTTTTATCTCTTGATTTGTTTATGCTTTTGAATTTGTACATATCTTGCTTTCAAAACTAACCATTTCGGGTGCATTTGGTAAGTTAATCAGGATGTGGATGTGCATCCACATCCAACCTCTCTTTCTCTCTTTATTTTTATGCACTTTGTTTGTGTTTGAAGTGAATATCATTCACTTATGTTCTCTCTTGTTCCTAGGTTACTTAACTTCTTCATGAAGTAAGTAACTTAATCCTTCTCTCTCTCTCTCTCTCTCTCTCTTTTTTCATCTGCTTCTTCTTCCTTGATGGCCATCTGAAGCTCTTTCTTTATGCCTCACAAACCATAGGAACATCCAAGAATGATAACTTTAGGGTTGTACATAGTCCCCTCCAGTATTTACCTTTTGAGTCTCCTTGAGTCTCTCTCTCTCATCTCATAATCAAGGCTAAACAGTTAAAGTTTTGGGACTCTGAATTAGGGTTATGCATGTATCCTTATCTTAGGATGGAGTGTATAACTTTGATCCTTAGTGATAAACCTTTAAGTTGTTTTCACCTTCAATCAAAAACACCTAATAATCATTAAAGACTTAAGTTTGTAACTTGGGCCTTATATTAGGGTTACATCTCTGCCTGGTGGTTCAGAGGGACTAACCCTAGTGTTTAATGGACAAGTCCCCCTCATGTTTAGTCTTACAAACATAAAAATCACTTCTTCATCCAACCTTTAATTAAAATCCACTTAATAAAGGCTTGTTATATAATGAATTTAATCCCTAACCATCGATTAAGTTGAGGTATCTTCCTCAACTTAAGTGTTCTCATCTATCATCCTTCTCTTAGGATGGTGTAATGAGTTCACTAATCTTTGATTGGAGATTAAACTCATTACTTAACACCAAACAAAAATCCAAAAACACTTAATAATTACAAGTAGGTTAATGATCTTAATCCTGTATCATTAGGGTAATTAAGTTGGGATATCCATCTCATACTTAAGTATACTCATTATCCCTAATCAGGGGTGATATGATGAGTTTACGACCCTTGATTAAGGCTTGAGCTCATTACCCTATGCAAAACACCAAAAACAATTAAAAAAACTAAAAACACAAAAACAAACAATAAACGTCTCCTCCGGGATTCTTTTCTCATCATACTCTCATTCAAAAAATGAGAACTTGCTTCTTCCGTCTAATGCAAGACAGTTAGCACTCGAGCCAGACAAGTCATACACTTGAGCATACACTTGAGTCAAACTACGATGTTCTGACTTCCTCATTTCACGAGAGGATACGTAGGCATAACTTAACAGTTATCGAACAAAAGTCTCTTTGTCTCCCCCTCTTCTCCTTCTAACTTTCTTTTCTTAGCCTCAGTTTTGAGCACTCACTTTCCTTTTGCACCGAAACTCTGTACATTCCTTTCTCCCTAGCTCCTTATGCACATTTTAGCACATACACTACCCCCTTTAAACACAATCAAGTAAGCGTGGATCCCATCGAGTACGACGGACGATCTGGGTGCTAATACCTTCCCATGTCGTAACCAACCCCCTTTCTCCCTTTCTTTGGTTTGCAACCATCTTATCCATACCCTCTTCCAGGTTTATGCAACATTACCTTTCCCTCGGGATAAAAATTCCTAGCTAGAGACTCTATTCAACTTTCAACCTCCAACATCGTCGACGGTTCGCGTTTGCACCAAGATGAAAATCCGGGGAGCGACACCCATGCTGGAGGACATGCTATGGCAAAGAAACTTCTGAGGTCGGGGTATTATTGGATCACCATGGAATCTGATTTCTATAAATACTCTCGTAAATGCCACAGATGTCAAATTTATGCTGATAAGGTGCATGTGCCTCCTAATCCGTTGAGTGTCATGTCTTCACCTTGGCTTTTCTCCACGTGGGGCATTGATATGATTGGTAAGATCGAGCCTACCGCTTCCAACAATCAACGCTTCATCCTAGTAGCCATTGATTACTTCGCCAAGTGGGTGGAAGTAGCGTCTTATGCCAATGTCACTAAGCAAGTGGTAGCCCGATTCATCACTAGGGATATCATTTGTCGATATGGAATAACTGAAAGAATCGTTACTGATAATGGTTCTAATCTCAACAACAAGATGATGGTATAAGTGTGTCGGGATTTCAAGATCGAACATCAAGACTCTTCACCGTACCGCCCAAAGATGAATGGCGTCGTCGAGGCGGCCAACAAAAACATCAAAAAGATTGTAGAGAAGATGGTTGTGACATACAAAGATTGGAATGAGATGTTGTCATTTGCATTTCATGGGTACCAAACATTTGTACGCACCTCAATAGGGGCAACCCCATTCTCGCTTGTGTATGGTATGGAGGCAGTCCTACCAGTTGATGTCAAGATTCCTTCTCTGAGAATAATGATGGATGTTAAGATGGATGAAGCTAAGTTGATCCAATCGAGATACAATCATTTGAGCCTCATTGAAGAGAAACGTTTAGCAGTTGTATGCCATGGACAGTTGTACCAACGACGAATGAAACGGGCGTTCGACCAGAAAGTGCGGCCTCAACGCTACATACCCGGATATTTAGTGCTGAAAAGGATCCTTCCTCCTCTAACAGATCACAGGGGAAAGTGGACACCCAATTATGAAGGTCCATTCGTGGTTAAAATGTCTTCTCGAGCGGAGCCTTAATGTTAACAACCATGAATGGAGAAGACTTCTCGTCCCATATCAACACAGATGCAATTAAAAAATACTTCGTATAAAGAGACCTGCTGGACAAAAACAGAATAAATTCCAGACAAAAAAGGGCATCCCAGCGAGCCAAAAACAAAATAAAAAGGTTCGGGCAAAAGTTAGGGAAATAAATGGAAAAAAGGGACACCCACTGAGCTGAAAAGCCACATCGGATAGCTCAGGCAAAAAAGGGTATCCTGGTGGATCAAAAACCCGAAAGCGAGATCCACGCAAAAGAGGGATTGAAACGAACAACTACGATCTGCGATATCTGTGATTTGTCATATACAATCGAGGATAATCTAAGGGTTAAAAATCAGTTCAATCGTCTTGCTCAAAAGCAAAACATGCAGAGAGTTTAGAGGACATACGGGTCATAGTCGGTTCAGAGCTTGATGAGATCTGATTTTCACATTGCCATTAGGATATTTTATTTTCCTTTTGTGCAATTTCCTCTTTCTAGGGATTGCTTCCGGGTGTAATGCCTATTTACGGCTAATCTTCAATCAATTAAAGTGCAATTTCATTCAAATTTACTCTCATGTGTTTTTGTTTTTCATCCACTATTGATGGATTGCAAAAACGTCCAACAAACTATGATAAATATGGCATTACGAATACATGGATGCTTTATAGTACATGCATAAGAGTAAAAAACACTTGACATGAATCTGATTTGTTAAGTAACAAGGATGGTGCTTCAGACCATGAACATGGGGAGCTCAGGCCAAACTAACTCTCTTTTTGCAGGTACTATCAGATGTGTTAACTAACATGCAAGTACGGGTGCTGAACAAAGTCATTGTTATCACAAAAGAACATCAAGAAGTTATTCCTCAGCAGATCATTGAGCAAGATTGCTCAGCAGGTCTTATCAGACCACTTCTTCTTCAGCAGAGCAGCTAGAAGAGTTTAGACACTTCCTGAGCAGAAAGGTGTCACCATCTCTCATCCCCAGCATGAGACGCTTCTTACCTCTCTTTCCCAGTGAGAGATGACTAGAACTCTTATCTTCAGCAAGAATTATCCTTTTTGATGTTTGTCATCATCCCCAGAAGAGTCAGAAATGAAAATCTTCCCCAGCAAAGCAACAAAAGGTTGATAATATTCTTCCCCAAGAAGAGAGTTTTCCTTCAAGGAGGAGTATCCCCCACCAGATTTTTCTTATCCCTAGCAATGCATGAAGATTCAGTATTTCCTAGCAATGGCGAGAATATGGAAGAGCCTGATGGTTTTCACTCCTTGCACAGTATTGTTCACAGTTTTCCCCAGAGAAGTCGTTATACAAAGTCCAATCCTCATTGGCGTCTCTTCCCTAACAAAGAATTTTGTGCCTGAGAAGCTCCCCAACAGACTTTTCCTCAACAGAGCATCAACAAATCCTTTTCCCCAGTTGAGTCAGAAGGTTTTTATTTCCTCGACGGAGTCCTTACGGGTGGCGTACCTCCCAGATCAAGAACTTCCCCAACAGGATCAGCGGTCTCTAATTTCTCAAAGTCCAATTGAAATTATTCCCCGTGGAGTTTCTTTTCCCCATAGGGATTCATTACATCAATATCGTGATTATTTCTCCCACAGTAAAGCTACCAGGGATACCTGTTATCTCCTCATTAGGAGATCCCCTTGCATTTGCATTTAGTATTCATCATTACATTGCATCCTCAAAAAGTGTAGCATTTCCATCATTATGGAGCATTATGCCATGGAAAAATTCAAACATATGCATATGAAGCATAAGCTAGTTTTTGTACCGTGCACAAAGAGCCCGAAACATTACTTCTTCAATCAGATCGAAGTATCCACACAGAGAATACCCAATAGATATATTCCCGGATAGAATTTAAAGTATAATTGAAGGATCATGGATTTGTTAATCTTGCCCTCAGATACTTGTTATCCCATGCAGAGTCATCTTTTGTGACATTCTTTGTAAGTCCACCCTCGGCTTGGTCTTACTTCTTCGAGTTTACCTTCGGCTTATTCTCGAATATCATCGTAAGTCTACCTTCGGCTTAGTCTTACGTTTATGATTCCACTTGCGGCTTGGTCTCGTATCCTTGTTTGAGTCTACCTCCGGCTTAGTCTCATTCTTTTTAAGTCCACCCTTGGCTTGGTCTTACTTCTTCGAGTTCACCTTCGGCTTGTTCTCGAATCTCATCATAAGTCTACCTTCGGCTTAGTCATACGTTTACGATTCCACCTGCGGCTTGGTCTCGTATCCTTGTTTGAGTCTACCTTCAACCTAGTCTCATTCTTTGTAAGTCCACCCTTGGCTTGGTCTTACTTCTTCGAGTTCACCTTCAGTTTGTTCTCAAATCTCATAGTAAGTTCACCTTCGACTTATTATAATGTTTACGACTCCACCTTTGGCTTGGTTTCATATTGTTTGAGTCTACCTTCGTCTTAGTCTCATTATTTGTAAGTCCACCCTCGGTTTGGCCTTATTTCTTCGAGTTCACCTTCGGCTTGTCCTCGAATCTTACCGTAAGTACACCTTCATCTTGGCCTTACTTTTTTTGAGTCCACCTTCGGCTTAGACTCATATCATAGAGTACTAATTTTCCGGTTTATTCGGGTATTCAATCCCTCAATACCTTGAATGTTAGAAAGCCATTGTTATCATCCATTCAGGTCTAAAGTTGATTGAATAGGGGAAGCTATAACACCCCAAAATTTTCCCTCTCATTTCATGGCATTTAGCATATCATATTACATACATGATTCTACATCCTTGCATAAAATTTGAAGCATAACAATTATAGCTAGAGGCATAGGGCATGTGATCAATGACTGATGGAATTGATGATCATCCAAAAGCAATAGAAGGGTCACATGGCTTCCCAACAATGTTAAAAGGGTTCACAGCATCCCACAAGATCTCAAATGATTCCACAAGTCTTATAAAGAGGTGGATTGATCAAAGAATTTAAGCAGTGCAACACCTCCTAACAAAAAGGGCTAAAATTAAGGTTTCTGATTAATGGAGCTTCCCAAGGGAATTTTGGTTCAAACTTTATCTCATTGTTTTCCACATGATTTCAAGTTTCTAGGGTTGAATAATCATCCATTGAATCATTTCAGAAGGTCTTCAATTCATTAGTTACTTGAAAATGAAGAATTTGGGGAAAAGTCAACTGTGCAGAGGAAAAAGTTAACTCCTGACTTTTTGAGATTAAAATCATGAAATTGATGTTACAAGGAGTCTATGAACAAAATTTGATCAAGAAATGATGGAGGAGTCATCAAGAATCAAGAAAATCAAAACTTACCATTTTGGGAAAATTAGGGTTTCCAAATATGGCAAATTTTGGCCATTTTTCAGTCAGGTTCAAGAGAGGCCTTCTCACAAAATAAAAGTCAAACAAAAATTCCACTTAGACTATTTGAAAGAGGGCATCCTAAGCTTCAAATCCATAGGTGGATCATGTTCATGGGATTAAAATTGAGAAAGTTATGATCATTCAAAGTATGATCAAACTAGGTTAAAAACCTTGGCAAGGCAAGCCTCATGCGCGTGCCAGGCAAGGCATTTTGACAAACATGTGAGGGGAAACATGTCAAGGTATTTTAATCCATCAAAAAGGCCTCAAATGATTTTTTTTTTCAAACATCAAAGTTGTTCATTGTTACATTCTCTACAACTTTCATGTTGGCCAAAAATTGATTTGATCAATGGTGTGAAAGTTATGGAGGCTCCAAGTAATGCTCCAATCCTGATCAACCATAGGTAATTTTTGTCCTAGGCATGACAAACTTGTGCAGGCCAATGATGCAGTTTTGTGACACAAGATTCAATGATCATTTTGAGTGACTTAGAAGCTTCATTTTCATTTGGTGTGAACATCAATCTTGTTATATGAAACTTCACCTTCAATTTAAGCCCAAGAACTTCTCCATTTGGTACTTTGATCATGAAGTTATTCCACATTGAAGATCATAACTTGCAATCTGGTTTCTTTCTGTCTAAGGAAATGATCAAGTGTGAAATCCAAACTGAGTTCAGCTTGTTTGCATTAGTCAACATGTTTTGATCATTTTGCATTGCACTATAAGACTCAAATGATCACATGGCTACATGATCACCATAGCTGCCATGCATCTCATGAAGATTCAAATAAAATGAGAAGTTTCCATGGCATTGCATTTAAGCTGCATTGATTAGCTTCGAATTTCATCATCCTCACCATAATTATCATGAATATCATCACATTGAATCAGCTTCGAGCAAGACAAACTCAACATTGCACCTCATTGCACCACACACCCTTCAATTGATTCATTCACCTTAAGTTAGAACTAAATTTAATTCTAACTGTTAACTAGAGTTAGTTAGCATTAACCATGGATATAAAAGCTTCACTCTAACTGAATTTTACTACATTCATCATTTGCTCAAAATTGCACAAAAATCTCACACTCTCTCTCTCTCTCTCTCTCTCTCTCTGATTTTGCTATGAGTTTGAAGATTTCATCACTGCCTTTTGCTTCAACATTGCTTGATTCTCCATCTACACTCCTCAATCATCATCAATTCATCATCATCATCATCATCATCATCATCATCATCATCATCTTGTGACCAGTTTCCATGGCTGAATCAGCTTGAATCCTCAAGAATACACTTCACTGCACTTCTGCATTTTTCTTAATTCAGCAATATTTCACAAGCTTAGAGTGTTTATTTCACTCCATCAAAGATTAAAAGTGCATTGCCTCAAGATTTTGAACCTCACCTATGGTTTTCCTCAATAAATTGAAGCTCTGTGATTCAGGTTTTACTTTAATTCTTCTTGCTCGATTTCATGTTTTCTTGATGGTTTTGAGGTGTGTGTGGCTTGATAGAAGCTTATGTGACTTTGGCTAAATGATAGGGATAATAGATGCTTAGATGCAGATTTTAAGTTGAAATTGGGTTGCTTCGATTTTCTTTGTTTGTGTATGATTAGTGAAAAGTAAGCCTAGATTCTTTATGTACTCAGCATAAGGATTATTTTGATGGCCATAGTTTTAATTTTGGTGAGGTTTCAAACTTTTCCCTAACTGCAGGTTACTAGAGAAGATGATCAGAGGTCTTTTCCAGTGACAGAATAGTGCCCTAGCATTTTCCCCAGATTAAAACACAACCACTAGATCCTCTTGATCCAACGTCCCTGAACTAGCCAACGCATTAATGAAACATGTGAGGATCACGTGGATTATAAGTGAAGTTGAGTGTTATGGTGTGCGTGTGTCCAGCTATTTTCCATGTGTCTCTCAATCTAGTCCATTTGATTATCATACCTTGACTTTTGTTAGGCGCGTTATATCAATCCTATGGTCTAGGTGGAGTCAAGGTGTTGACTGAATTCCACAATAAAACTTGTGATCTGCGTATTTTGGAGTGGGCTCAAATGTGATATTCGCACCCCCAATTTCAAAGGCCCAATAATTTTCAAATGTAAATCATTACTAAATACACCTCCCCCCTATTTTCTTTCTTTTTATTTTTCATTTTATTTTCATTCCAATTCCTAATTCCTAAAAATACCAAATCACTCTAAAAAATTCTCAAATAATTCAAGGATCATTTTCACAATATTTCAAAATTTTCCAAAATTTTTAATTTCATTTTCTTTTATTTTCTGTCCAGAAATTAATTTCCATTTTATTTCTTTTTGGATTACCTTATTTTTTACCACTAGTACTTCTCCATTTTATTTCTCCTAAACCAAAAATGGTCTTGAGTTCATTCTTTTTGCCCTATCCAGAGGATACATTAAGCTTCCTAAAATTATTTTTCTAATAATATTTAGGTCACGTCTGGTCCATTTTTGAGTCATTTCTTTGAGCTTGTTTCTTCAAAACCCTAATTCTCTTAGCACAATTATTTGAGTGAGTTACCTTTCCATTTTTTGTGAGATATTTTAGGGGTTAACTTGTCCCTAGTTTATGAATTTGAATCCTAATTATCATAATTTTTTCATGTCCACAAGTATTGTTTTGGTACCTTGTTTTACAAGTCACATTTTGGTCCTTTTTTTCTCATCCTTCTAATCCCATTTTGGTAAGGCATTTATGCCATCCATTAGAGGTCCTTCATTTGAGCTCGTAATATCCCCTTTGATGTTTATAAGTCATTTGTGTACAAATTATAGGTACTTGGCTTATTTTTTGGGTTACTTGTTCCATATGTTTCACTTGTATTCATATGTGTTCCATTTGACCTAATTCTCATTCTCCTTTCACTTTAACACTTCTAATTCCACTTTGTGAGTCTTGTATCCATGTTATACACTTCTCACACACCTTATAAGATGATTCGCTTCTGATTTCACTTCATTACTAATTCATAGTACCATTTACTTCATATGGTATCTTTGTGTACATAAGGACTTCTAATTCACACTTCTTTGGCTCATAACCCTAATACACTTCATACATGTTCATTTGTGGTTTAGTTTTTAATCTAATCTTAACTTTATCTTACCATATAGCCTCTGTTTTTTGTATGGGAGATTCACATTTGTTGTTCATGTTTAACTTTTATTCTAAGTCATTTGACTTCTTATGACACCACGTGTTCATTTCTTCTCATCCCTTGTCCATTCAATCTCTTATACTTGAATCTCTTTGCTTACACTTTTGGATACACTTTCAATTGATGTTAGGTTCTGAATTTAACATCCAACCTTCGTCTAATAGATGTTTACCTTGTGTTTTCATTCAAACTTCTCCATCTCACATCACCTTGAATTCCTTTAGGGTTTAGTACCTCATTAGGGTATAGTTTGAGGTTTTTTTCCTTTGTAACCTTAGAACACATTCTTAGGGTTTAGTTATTGACTTTAGAAGTCTCTTATCATTTAAGATCCCTTACTTTTAGGATTTAGCTTTAGGAAACCCTAGTACATTTCATTAGCTAGTGTGAGCCTTATTTGTGCTTTTACTTGTGTTTATGCTTTCAATATACATTGTGAAACTAACCTTTGTTGTGTAGGGAGGTTGAGGTAAGCTTGTTCATAAAATTTCTTCCTTATCTTATTTATGCTTTCACATTGTGTTTGTCTTAGCCCTTTAGACTTTGTTTTGTACAACTTCATTCTTTCTCTCTTTAGAAACAACTTAACTTCTTTAGAGAAGTAAGTTGTTTTCTAATTTCCTTTTCATTTTCTTTTCTCATTAGGATTAGAAGACCACACAAACCATAGAGTCTCCCATGCAATAAATAACTTAGGGTGAGTCTTAGTCCCCCTAGTTTTGTCCTTTCTCAACTTGAGTCCTTCTTTCTCATCTCAAAGAAAAACAACAAAATACCTAATAAAGGTCGAGCTTTCTCGTGCGCCAAGAGACTTTGCCATGGGGTAATTGCACGCATTCCATTTCGGGATGAGGTGTAAGACATCTATCATGATGAGTAACTCTTAGCATGGAGATTGTTTCACAAACAACAAAAGAAAACCACTTCTTTAAAAGACAGTTAACCAATAACAAACATCTTTTCATGCGAGAATTCTCTTCTTACCTCATTCACTCATGTGAATGTGCTATGACTTGTCTCATTGCAAGAAGGTAACACACTCTTACCAGACGAGCCTGCAACACCTGAGCATTGGCATAAGTAGTTCAACTCATAAAAAGCACAAACAAAGTTCCCGCCTTAGTTAGGCAAACTACGTCGACTCTGATTCTCATTTCCCATGAGATACATAGGCAGTGGGGTAAGGCCCATTCAAGCACACTTTTTATTTTCCCTACATTTTACCCCTTTCTTTTCGTTCTCTTTTTCCAGTTCTCTTTCTCATTCCAGTTCAAGTTAGCGGTTTTTATTCAGCAACAATTTTATTCTTTGCCCTTTGAAACAGACTAACAAGCATGGATCCCGTCGGGTTCGGTGGACGATCTGGGGTGCTAATACCTTCCCAGTTCGTAACCGACTCTGGAACCTAGTTGTTTGGTTCACATAACCTTGTCCTTTCCTTTTTCATTCAGTTTGTGCAGCATTACCTTTCTCATTCGTTCGGGATAAAAATGCCTGGCTGGTGACTCTACCTTTTCCGCGCCACTTCCGTGTTTGTACTAGGATGAAAATCATGGGAGAGACATCTGGTATGAAGCGAGATGTGGCTCACTTTTTTTATGCATGTTTGACTTGTCAAAAGTCGAAAATGGAACATTAGAAACTTGCTGGTTTGATGCAACCGTTGGATATTCCCGAGTGGAAATGGGATACTATATCGATGGACTTTGTTACGGGGTTACCTACTACTCCAAGAGGGCATGATTCTATTTGGGTGATCGTGGATAGGTTGACTAAGTTAGCGCATTTTATTCCGATTGGTATTACTTACTCTTTGCAGTGGTTGGCAGAGATATATGTCGGTGTGATTGTGAAGTTGCATGGAATACCTTTGAATATTGTTTCGGATAGAGATTCGCGGTTTACTTCAAGATTTTGGGAGAGTTTTCAAGAGGCATTGGATTTGAATTTGAAGTTGAGTTCAACTTATCATCCTTAGACTGATAGACAGACAAATAGGACGATACAATCTTTGGAAGATTTGTTGAGGGCATGTGTGCTTGAACAAGGAGGTGCTTGGGATAGTCACTTGTCGTTGATCGATTTTACTTATAATAATAGTTATCATTCCAGTATCGGAATGACACCGTTTGAAGCTTTGTATGGTCGAAGATGTCGGACGCCTTTGTGTTGGCATGAGTCAGGTGAGAGTGTTGTACTTGGACCTGATATTGTGCAACAGACTACTGAGATGGTGAAGTTGATTCGAGATAAGATGAGAACTTCATAGAGTATGCAGAAGAGTTATCATGACAAGAGAAGGAAGGATCTTGAGTTTCAAGAAGGAGATCATGTGTTTTTGAGGGTTACTCCAGTGACCGGTGTTGGACGAGCTTTGAAGTCGAGAATGCTTACTCCTAAATTTATTGGTCTGTATCAGATTTTGGTGAGAGTTGGACCTGTTGCTTATAGAGTGGCGTTGCCACCGAGATTATCCAATTTGCATGATGTGCTTCATGTTTCACAACTTCGGAAGTATGTTATGGATCCTTCGCATGTGATATCGATGGATGAAGTTGAAGTAAGAGATAATCTTACAGTTGAACCATTACCATAACGAATTGATGATCTGGAGGTAAAGGAGTTGAGAGGCAAGGATATTGTCCTTGTGAAGGTGGTTTAGGGAAGAGCTGCTGGTGGGCACATGACTTGGGAATTGGAGAACAGGATGCAAGAGTCGTATCTAAATCTTTTTGCATAAGGTAAGTTTTCAAGGACGAAAACCTTTTAAGTGGGGGAGAGTTGTAATGCCCCAAATTTTATTTAATCATTTTAATTGGATTGTTGTATGTTTTTTAGGGAGGGAAGAAATATTATTTGATATAATATGTGTTTATATTGAATAATTATATGGCGAATAAATAAATAATTGGAATAATAATAATTAAGGGGTAAGGTGGTCATTTGGTGAAATTAGAAAGGGTAAAGGTGGAAGTTCATAAGTTGGTCTAAGGGGTTAAGTGGTAAGAAGGAAAAACGAACGTATTTTGTGAAAAAAGGAATGATCGTGAAAAGCTGAGAAGAGAGAAGAGAAAGGGCTAAGGCTTGAAGAGTAGAATCCGCAAGGAAGAAGTGTTTTCTCGTCAAAACCAAGGTAAGGGTGGGATTCTTCCTTCTCTTAAGGGCTTTATAATGGGAATTGGGTAGGTTGATGATTAGAGGTTTGGGGTTTTGGTGATTGAGTAGGTATTGTTGTTGAATGGTTGGTAATTTGATGTTGTTATGCGATAATTATATGAATGAGATATTAGTATGAGTAATTATGAAATTGTCTGGCTGGAAAAGTGGTTTTTGGTGCATAAATTTGTAGTGGTTGGAGTGCAGGTCGTAGAAGGGAGAACTGCGAGAATTGCAGAGCTTGCTTAGCGAGAAGGTTGGACTTTGGAAGAGTCAGAATGTTGTGAGTTGCCTGCTTAGCGAGCAATCCCACTCGCTCAGCGAGACCTGGAGCAAAAAATGTTGTAATTTAATTTCGAAAAATTCCTTAAAATTATCTAATTAATTTAGTAATGCTTAGGAATCAAAGTGGTGTAGTAAAAGGCCGTGAGAGAGGAGTCATACATATAATTATAGTGATAATTATTATAATGTGAAAATGAACATAGATGAGTATATTTATTATTTTTGTTGTTGTAAACACCGCAAATTTGCCCTCACTCATTTCACACCATGGCTTGTGATCTTTCATATTTGCATTAGTTTAAGCATATCATCTCACATTGCATATTTGTTTCACTGCATTAGTTCAGGTTCATCCGCATCTAGGGTTTGTGATCTGAGAAATCCAAGGATCCATCTGAGCCACTCCCAGGACTCCAATCACTCCATGAGGGTCCATGTGTGTTCTATCATCATATTATATCCCTCAAAGATCAAGGAAGTCAAGAAATCACAAGAACTTGGAAAGCATAGAAGCAGATCTAGGGTTTCACTGCACAGTGTCGTACCTCAGAAAATACGATCCTCATGAATGCGGTCGCGGCTGGGCTGACTTGAGAGTCGCCACCTAATTTTGATTTATTCCCAAAGAGGGAAAGGGAAAATATAGATAAAACCCGGGAAGAAAGGATAAAGACAAGGTCGTCGGAACCATTGCCTGGGTTCGGAAGTCGGTTATGCAGGGGGAAGGTATTGGCACCCCCTACACCCATCGTACTCGATGGGAACCTTCTAAGTTGTCACGCGCGAAAGGATGTCTATGCCTAATGAAATACTTGCTAAAAGAGGAAAAGGAATTAAGTTTTATTATCTTTCTTTAGGAGTCGAATTGCACTAAAGACTATGGATAGTTCATTCCGAACCAACAAGCCAAGTGTCTTGCAACGGAATAATCAGAGCGAATAACGAGAGCTCGTAATCCTCCTTTCTACCACTTAAGGCTCGTGGCGTACAATTTCTCTCATATTATTAAAGTGTTTTAATACCTAAGACCACTTGACGTTGGATCAAGGGTTTGGATTTAAAAGAACCATCTTGGTAGGTCGATTGCGAGGCATAAAGCGATCGCGAAAGGTGAATGAAAAATGGAGGTTAAGGGTTAAATGGTTACGCAAGAATGATTCCTAATACTAAGCTAAGGTGGAGCCGTTGGAGCTCGAATTAAACCGAAAGCGTCGAAATTTAGCTCTTTAACTGTCTTAGAATCGATTCAAAGTTAGAATCATTCTATGAGAAGTCGAGCATTACTTTATAAATCGAGTAATTATTTAAATAAAAGAAATGCGATAAAAGAGTACAATTGGTCTCATATTGATCTAAATAACACCGATTTGTCGAAATCAAACGTTTGGATCGTTTGTTATATCATCGACCATAAAAATAAAATAAAATCGAAATAATAATAAAATAAGAGTTTGGCCTCATATTTAATTTAAATAACGTCGATTTATTCGAAATCGAATATTTAAATATTTATTCATCGACCAAAATAATAATAAATCGGGACAATGCGAAATAAATAAAAAAAATAAAGGTATATGACCTCATATTTGTTTAGATAACGTCGATTTATTAGAAATCGAATATCTAACATTTATTCATCGGCCAAAATAAAATAAATTGAGATAATGAGAAATAATAAGGAAAATAAACGTGTGGCCTCAAATTAAGGGATAACGTCGATTTATTAGAAATCGAATATCACCATTTATCATTGGCCGAATTAAATAATAAAGTCGATAAATAATAATGGATCTAAAATTAATTAGAAACCATAAGAAATAATAGGAAACAGTCTCATATCAATTTGGACAACGTCGCAAAGTGGAATGTCACAAATTGGATAATAATATCATAGACCAAATAAAAATGCGAAATAAATCGATAAATCGATAAATAAATAAAAATAGAAAAATGGCCTCAAATCGGTTAAGATAACGTCGCTTAATGGAATATCGATAAACAGTATTTTTATCATAGGCCCTAAAAATAAAAGATCTATATAAAATCAAACACAAGCATAACATGTAATGAAAATATAAATAAAACTCAGAAATCATAAATAAAAATGAAAACTTATAAAACAAGAAATATTAAGGAATAAAAACAAAGGATAAGGGGATAAGCATTGTATGAATGTGCAAAGAGAAAATTGGATGGGCCGAAGCCCATTCCAACAACAGCAACAACCATAGATCTTGTATATATAGAAAACAGAGGAAAAATAAGGATTTTTGAAAAAATATCAGCCAAGAATTTTTACTTAAAAAATAAAAATAAAAAAAATAAAATGACCCTATGAAAAACAAATTTATAACAGAATATACATAAAATCAAATCAAAATCATATCAGCAGCAAAAACAAGTTTTAAGGATAGAAAAAGAATCCACCCTCACTTGTTCAAGACGCTTTCTCACGGTCGACTTCGAATCTCCCTCCCAAACAAAATCGCCGGCGAATCTCAAAGTTGTTCATGATGATCTCCCTCGGTCTGTTATGGTGTCACCCAAGTCTCGCGATTCGGTTTAGGTGAGTCGCGGCGTTTCACGGCGGTGGAGAATCGGTTCGCTCAGATCTCTCTCTGATTTGAGTCTCGCTGCGTTTCGCGATGTGTTTCTCACTGAGATTCAGATTCACAATTTCTCATTATTGGTTTTGCTCTCATAAAGGGTTTCGATTCATTCGTTTGGTTTTCGGTTTGCTAGTCTCTAGCTGAGTCTCACGATTTTTGGTGGTGAGTGGTTCAGTTTCGAATAAATAGAAGGTTTGCGGTTAATGAGTGGTGGCAGAGGTTTTGGTTCTGCTTTCGTCACAGTTTTGTTTTTGTGAGTTTGGGTAGATATTCAAGGTTATTATTTGAAAGAATTTGGTTTTGTAAAGTATACGGTGAAAGGATTCCTGGTTTGATTTATGTGATGAAGGGTTTTCAGTGAAGTTCTGGTTTTGGTGTTTGTTGAAGAAAGTTTATGTGGTCATGACGGTGATTTATTTGAGTTTGGAGCAGAGGTTTATGTTGTTGATGGAAAGGGGTGGCGGTGGTTTGTCACTGATTCGCATCTTACGGCTTTATGACTACTGATGGTTTTGGTATTGAAAAGTGATAATGTTATGTGAACAAATTGAAGAAGAAAAATTGTATAAGGTTTGTGTTTGTGGTGAGTTTGATTTTGTTTGAGAATGGAATAAAAGATAGGGCTGAGTTATGTGAGCAAATTTTGAAAAAAAAGAAGGTTTATGTTTTTCGGATTCAGCCATGCCGTTCTGTGTTTGGCTTCGTCTCTTTTTATCAGTGTTGAGGGTCCTTTTTGAATCAATTTATGAAAGGGAATCAAAAGAAAAATGCTTTACAGGCTGTGAGGAAAATATTGACGCGCTTTATTCGTACAAAATCCGTTAGTTGTTGCGTGAAGGATATTGTTGCGCAAGGTGGGCAAAGCTGGGTGGAAATGAAGGAATGCTTGTGGAGGAATTGTCGTTTCTGCAAAAGAATTGTGTGGGACCGTGCGTCGTATGTACGGAAATGTGTGGAAATTTAACAGTTGGCTGAAGTTTCTATGCCTTATCTGCAGCTTTTTTTATTTTTTCTTAATTTTAAGTTGTAATGAAAATAGACTAGTGGATTAGAAATTTTTTATTGTAATAAGTTTGAACCATGTAATAATGAATGAGAATAAAAAGGGTGTTACATTGGAATTATCTTACTGTTATAATACAAAAATAATCACCAAGGATGAAATTTGGCTTATAATAATAATAAGAAAATAATAATATTGGAGAAAATAATAACATGAATATTAACAATAAAAATTGTAATAGTTAAAAAATAAGAATAATAATGATAATAAAAAAAATAAACAAATAGGAATAAACATAAAAAAAAGAGAAAAGTTTATAAATAAAATGGAATTAATAACCGAACAAAAATCCCCTATATAGACTTTTTTTTAAAAATGCACGCACATGCGCCAGTAAACTCAAATGAAACTGATTCTAAACCCTGTGACACTCAAACCGGAAAATGAAAACAACATATTTTGGGATTTTCGAATAATAATAAATATGTGGGTAGGACAAATTTGGGGTATGACACACAGATGACCTGAAATTAGGGTTTTGGTTTCAGAGGCCATAACTCCAAATTTTTTTGGTCATTCTTGTTTCTAATAGTCTCAATATGTTATAAGGATCATGTGTACCAAGTTTGATGAAGAAATTCATTCTGGAAGTCACCTGTTCATTAGGTAACTTATTGAGCAAGTCAGAGCAAAATCAGGGCATCTGAGGCCCCCAACAATGGAACCAAAGTGGATTTTTCATCAAATTGAAGTTATATGATCTTTATTTGATCATTGAAGTGCTTGGAAGTTCACAAAATTGAAGAAATTTGAGCTAAACCAAAAGTTGCCAAAAATGGAAATGACTTGTAATAGAAACTTTCCATTTTGGGAAAGTATTTCAACCTCCTCTTTCTCAACCAAAAATGCTTCAAATGAAAAATTGTTGGTCATGAAATTTGTAGATTGGATAATTCCCTTTTCAAAAAGTACAAGAACAAGTCCTAATTCATTATAGAACTCAAGTTATGGCTTTGCAAAGTTGGCAAAAATCCTATAATTTTCACTTTCACACCAAAGAGGTTTTTTGCAATTTCACGAACCAAGTCATTTTGTGACCTTTAATCATTCTCTAAGAATCATACAAACATAATAAAATGCATTGTGACCAAAATTGCCCAAAGAATCATTCCATTTCATGCCTTGAACTTCAAGAAATTCAAAAGGGGCCAAAGTTCTTCAAATTTGCAAAAGGGGATGAATATTCTCATAAACTTGCTGCATCACCCCAAAACATTTTCCATGGCTCTCCTTGATCAATGCTGAACCAGGACATGCCCTAAAACAACTGCAACATGAGCCCATACCTCAAGTACACTATTTGTTGACTTTTTGCAAAATGACCCATACCAATCAGCTGCAGCCACAACCACTTTCTGGCCAATAAGGTTATGTTATGTGGACCAAAAGCAAGCCAATCCATAACACACACAAGCTCAGATCATCCCATAAGGAAAGTTTTCACAAAAATCACCTTCAAGCAAAAACTTTCGAAACTCTCTGTCCAGACACTCAAACTTCAAACAAACTTCACCATTCAACTCACCATCATCATTAGAACATTTCCCAACCATCAAACAAGCCTGAAAGCTAGCCAAACAAAAACACGATTTCAGACCAGTTGAAGTGTAACCTCTCATTCCAGCCTTTCAAAACTCCATCAAAGCATTCCAGCATCATCAGGAGGTCAAGTGAGGTGGATTTGCACAAGAGAAGAGGTCTGAAAGCTCCAAAAGTGAAAGCTTCAGCTCAGGTAGCCACCTTCAAACTTTTTTCTAGAACTTGTTTTTTATGTTATAGAAATGATCTATATGCTTCACTGATCACACTGCACTTGTTGGTTTTGAAAATGATGAAGTATTGAGCCTGTATCGTGTTTCTGAAAGTTTCACCATTTTTATGTTCTTCTACGAATCTTGAGTTTGATGCATGAGAAATGATTTTTGAGGTTGGATTCAGGCTTATGAAGGTGTGGGGGAGTGATCTGGAGCTTTAGAGATCTGGAAATGGTCTAGGGAAGAAGTTTGATGTTTGGGGTCACCGGAGAAAATGACCGGAACACTGTTCCGGTCACCTGAAAAGGATTAGGGCTAATTTTAGGGTTTAGTGTGCCAGGCGCATTCAGGGCCTTTGGATCAGGATTAATTTGATATGAGTGGCTAGGATTAGTTCAGATTAGGGTTAATTCAAATTAATTAAATTGATTAGTTAGGTTTAGTCAGTTTGAATTTGAACCATTGATCTGCGTGCGCAGTCTTTCCCTCCAACCCCAGGTTTAAATCCAGACCTTTGGATGCGTTGACCTTCCTCTTATTTAATTTTTATTTCATTTTTATCCTATTTTCTTTAACATTTTATTTAAAATACTTAGAAAAATTATAAAAATATTTCCTTCTGCATTTTAATTCCAAATATTTTTCTTCACCCAAAAACATTTTTATTTTTATTTTTTGCATTAAAAAATCATTTTAAAAATATTTAAATGTTTATTTTAATTAATTAATGGAAATTAATTAATTAAAATACCATTTAGGTTTCTAAAAGTTCCAAAAAAATTCACATTGCATCTTAGGACATTTAGAAACATTGTCAAACCATTCATACAAATTTATTTTTGGTTTTGATCTCATTTTGATATTTTTCTTGAATTTAGGGTTCATAAATTTCCCTTTTTAGAACCCTAACTTCGAAAATTCTTTTCTGCCTAACCATGAAGTGTTTGACAATGGTTCTTTTTTCATTGTTTTCCATATAGCATGTAGTTTCTAGGATATTTGTGTCATAAATTTATCTTGCATTTTCCATTTGATTTGCATTTTCCCTCTTAAGGTACCCTAAAACCCTAGTTAACTTAGAAAAATCACAACTTTCAATAGGTTAGGCTTCTGACCTTCTCCTTTGGGGTGTGACCTAATATGGGATTATGGCTTGTTTGAGCTTGATTTCAAATTTTTATCATGTGATTTTCTTCTGTTTTGGTCATTTGCATCTCATCCTTTCATGTAACCCTAATTTTGCATCCATACTTGCATCTTACATTGCATTGCATGAACATGTGAATTTTCCATGACATTCTAAGCACTTGTATGCCATCTTAGACATCTTAAGACATTGCTTGAACATTTCTTGGTCATTTCTTCATACATTTGCTATGCCTTGCACCCATTTCATTTCATAAACATACATGTGTTTTCATACTTCAAAGCATGCCTCATTTGCATCCAATCTCTTGTATGAACATTCATAACACTTGGTATGCTTTTGCATCATCTCATAGCATCACTTGCACCATGTGATTTCTTCTGGTTTTGGCATTGGCCCATTCATATGCATCATTTCATATCATTCCTTTCTTTATGTATCTTATACTAACATTTTCAGGTGGTAAATAACTTGAGAAGTGAATTTGCCTTCACTTCTCACTTCTCTTATTTTTCTTCATATGCATCATTGCTGCATTTTTCTTTGCCTTAGAGTGAGCTTGCTCATTCATGTTCATCATTCACTTTCTTTCTCCAAGTTACTTATCTTCTTCAGTGAAGTAAGTAACTTGTTTCTTCTGCTTCTCCTCCTCTCATCTGCTTCTTCCATTGGTGGCTTCCTTGAAGATCTTTCTCAAAGCCTTACAAACCATAGGAACATCTAAGCATGATAATAATTGCGGTCGTGATTAGTCCCCCCTTAGCTTTTTACCTTTGAGTCTTCTTTGTGTCTCTCTTCTCATCTCATCATTAGAGACTAAACCTTTAAGGTTTTAGGACTTTGGAATTAGGGTTATGCCTGCATCTTTCTCTTAGGATGGAGTGTATAACTTTAATCCTAACTGTTAAACCCTTAATTTGTTTAAACCTCTTAATCAATCCATCTTAATAATCACTAAGACATTAACTTGTAACTTGGGCCTTGCATTAGGGTTCTAATTCTTCCTTTATTGGTTAAGAAGGACTAACCCTAGTGTTTAATGGATAAGTCCCTCTCAAGTTGTCTTACAAACCATAAAACTCATTTCTTAATCTCACCCTTAATTAAAATCCACTTTAATAAAGGTTTGATTTGTCATGAGGTTAATCCCTAATCATGGATTAAGTTGAGGTATCTCCCTCAGCTTAAGTGTGCTCATCTATTATCCTTCTATTAGGATGGTGTAATGGGTTCACTAATCCTTGATTATGGCTTAAACTCATTACTTAACACTAAACAAAAACTCAAAAACATCTAAATAATTACAAGTAGGTTAAGGATCTTAATCCTAAATCATCATGGTAATTAAGTTGATATGTTTATCTCATACTTAAGGTATTCTCATTATCCCTAATCAAAGGGAGGATATGATGAGTTTACTAACCCTTGGTTTAGGCTTAAGCTCATTAACTTATGACAAACACAAAAAACAATAACAAAACTGAAAATACCAAAAACAAATAATAATCGTCTCCTTCGGGATTCTTTTCTCATCACACTCATTCACAAGCGAGAACTTGCTTCTTCCGTCTAATGCAAGACAATTAGCACTTGAGCCAGACAAGTCATACACTTGAGCATAGACAAGCAAGCAGTTCACCAAGTCAATTTATCTTTTCAATCTCTTTGAGTCAAACTACGGTGTTCTGACATCCTCATTGCACGAGAGGATACGTAGGCATAACTTAACGGTTATCGAACAAAAGTCTCTGTGTCTCCCCCCTCTTTCAACATTCTTTTCTAAGCCTCAGTTCCTGAGCATTCACCCTTTTGCACTGACACTTGTACATTCTTTTCCAGCTTTTGCACACAGATAGCACATACACTACCCCTTTAAACACAATCTTTTAAGCGTGGATCCCATCGTGTACGACGGACAATCTGGGTGCTAATACCTTCCCAGGTTGTAACCAACCCCCTTTCTCAGTTTCTCTGGTTCGCAACCGTCTTATCCATATCTTTCCAGGTTTATGCAACATTACCTTTCCTTCGGGATAAAAATGCCTAGCTGGCGACTCTTTCACCTTCTCTTCATCTCTCCTTTCGCCGACCATTCGAGTCTGTACCCTATCTGACCAGGTGTTTTTTTGGGGGAGCGACAACTTGGCGACTTTGCTGGGGATCCTTATATTGCAACCAGGGCTTCTGGTTCTTTTTGTGGGTTCCTCCTAGTGCTTGTTTGATTTGTGTTTATGGGGGTGTTATGTGCTACTTGTGCTTATTTATTTGCTTTCTATACAGCTCTATTTATTGCTTTCATTTACAGTTTTTGTACATTTCATATTGTCATTATCATATGTGCTGGATCTGTTGTCTTCTTGGTGGGTGGGGATCATTGATTGATTAAGGTCCTATACCTGGGACCTGAGTGACAGATAGGCTAGATTGGCTTCATATTCTTTCCCATTCCATTTCGGTCTGGTGCGGGAATATGAAACACGGTTCAGACATGGGTTTCTTCTTGAGAACTCTGTGCTACGGATTTCCTGTAGTGCTAGGGCTATCTGGGAAGCCTGCTAAGTCTGGATGACCTTTTTTATGACCTTCAGCATCTGAGGTGAATTAGAGGAGGATCTTTTATGGTTATTGTAAACATTGTACCTCCGGGTTAGAAGTGTTTACACTTCTCATAACTGATCCAAGTCTGAGGATCCCTGTTCTAGAACATTACATGTGAGGGGGTTGGGATGTTTGCAGGTTTGCAGGAACCCTTGGCCTCATCATACCCTATTCCTAGATTTGTTAAGGTTGTATTATTTGGACAGTTCTTGTGATTACCCTGGACTTGTGACTCTTTATTTGAGTCCCCCACCTGGTTACTGGATTTCTAAGCCTCCATTCGGACTTATGAACATACATGGACTTTTACCAAGGCAGATAAACTGATCCAGCACTTGATCACAAACCCTTTGCATATCATTTTTCATACCTCATTTCTGCATCATTTAACATTTGCTTATTTGTTTTACAGGGTATCCACCATATTATCTTTGGTTTGGTTTTGACCCCTTCTGCTGCTCAGACTTCCTCAGATATCTTCTCCAGCACCTTCATCAGTTTGTCAGTGATTCTTCTCCAGCTATCTTCATCAGAGACTCATCTCATCTCATTCAGTGACCTTCATCAGCAGTTTCTCAGCTTCTTCACCAGCATCCATGGACACTTCAAGAAAGAGCAACATCACATACCACTTCTTTGAGCCCACCCTGACTGGCATCAGGCAGATCCAATCCCTCATTACTCCTGATCATGTCCCACTGTTCAGAGAGCATTACAGAGGCATATTGGACATGGTCATGGATTTAGATACATCTCAGAGGAGCATGATCCATACTTGCTTATAGTTTTATGATCCTCCACTCAGATGTTTCACATTTCCTAATTTCCAGTTGGGACCTCTGTTAGAAGAATTTTCCATGTTGTTAGGAGTTCCTATCAGGAGAGGAATTCCTTTCAACCCTGAGATGGTTGCTCCCAGAAATGAAGACATAGCTAGGGCATTGCATTTGGAGCTTTCCCTCATTGATCAGAACATGACAACCAAGGCTGGGGTTCCAGGCCTTCACCTAGATTTCTTGATCTCCTAGGCCACCTTGCATGCTGCAATAGGAGAATGGAAGGTTGTCTGTGCACTTCTAGCCCTCAGTATATATGGGGTTATCTTGTTTGCAGATGAGCCAAAGTTTGTGAGCAAGAATGCCATTCACCTGTTCTTATTGAGGAACCCAGTTCCTACCTTGCTTGGAGACTTCTACTACTCAGTACATCAGAGGAATGAGAAGCAAAGAGGAAGACTGGTCGGATGTTGTGCTCTTCTTTATTACTCTTGGCTGCTAAGACACTTGCCAAAGTCAGATACTTTCCTGAACCCTCATCAGCAAAAGAACTGGGCTAAGAGATTTATTTCCTTGACATCAGAAGACATCAGATGGTGCACTCAGAGCACCAAGGGCAAGGACATCATTACTAGCTGTGGGCAATATCCTAATGTGCCTTTGATAGGAGTAAAAGGTTGCATCAACTACAACCCTTTGCTCTTCAAGAGACAATTAGGGTATGCTTTGGTTCATCCTCCAAGAGAGCAAGATTTGACTGAGACCCTCTACTGTGAAATCCAGCCCAACTCTGCTGTTGTCAGACAAGTTGCCTGGGCTTGGGATAACATTCAGACTAAGGGAACAACCATCCTTGGCAAGTGCAACAACATTACTTCAGCACAGTATTCTGATTGGTCTCGTACCAGAGCTCAGATCACCCAGATGCCATTTACCTTGGAAGATACACCTGGACCTTCAACAGTGCAACCTGCAGCTACTGTCAGTTTGGAAGAGTTCGAGAAGCTGAAAGAAAGGAATACTCATCTCTCTGAAGCCTTGAAGAAGACTCTCTAGGAGAGAAATGACAGCCGTCTAGATAATGAGAGATTGGAAAGGCTCAGGATTGAGCACCTAACCAAGATTGAGAAGACGGATGACTACATCAGGAAGGCTAGGGTAGGGGAATTAGTACTGAAGAATGCTTGCAAGGAAGCAAAGACTCAGAAGGCTAGGGCAGAGCACTACTTAGAGGAGAGCCATGCTAGGTGGATCAGGATCACTGAGGCCCTTGCACAAGAAGATCAAAGGACCCAAGCTAAGATAGAGCAACTAGAGGCTAGTGAGAAGAAGCATCAGGAGGCATTGTTGCAGCTCAGAAGGAAATATCTGAATTGAAACTCCGGGCAGGGTTGAAGAGGTCGAAGGATCAGGATAAGCATAAGAAGTTAACCAATGCCATTGCTACCAGGAACCTCCTCATTAGGACTATCACAGAGCACCCAGTAGGTCCAGTGACTGAGGCCCTCTTTAAGGAAGTCAGAGAGGATGACTTTGGATTAGATGTTTGACTCTTTTGCTTGTACTTTCCTTTTGTTGTACTTTTTGATTTTGTTGTTGTATTTTGACCCACCATGGGAATGTATTGTAATTAAACTATGTATTTTTACTCTTTGTAATATATCAGTTTCTATTATTTTTGGTGGGCTTTATCTATCTCTACAACATCATCAGCATTTCCTCGAGGTCTGGAAAGGTCAAAACCAAAGAACCAAACCGGATACCCTTGGAAGACAAATAGGCATCCTGCATTGCATACTAATATTTTCTTTGTTTTGTAGGTTTTTGTTTTATTGTTGTTTCTCACTTTGTTGTGGTTTCAGGAAACATTGCTCGCAGAAGAGTGTTCCCTGTCAACAGAACACAACGGTACCTGACAAGAAACAACCTTCCGGGACTCCAGATGGATCAAGTTAAGCAAGACCTGAATGAAGTAAGGACCCAAATGGCCCATGAGAGGGTTGAGATGAGGAATCAAATGACCCAATTCATGACAGTGATGACTGGCCTAGCTCAGAGCCAGGAAAGACTAAGGGAGTTGGTTGAGAGACAAACTCCTGAAGAACACCATCCAGGTACAGGAGGTACCAGTAACAATGATCACGTGAAACCTCGCACTGATCCACCAGAGTTTGGGCCTCATATAAACCCAGAAATCAATGCCATAAGGAATACACAGGGTAACACTGTTGGAGGAAGGTTCTTGCAAGAGGATCCTCAAGAAGAGCAGTTCACTGTGGTCGGGGCTGGAGACGAAGTTTACAACCGTCGGTTGGATGAGATTGTCGAGAAGCTGAGATCTCTTCAATCCCAGAATTCCCTTGGTTTTGATGTCATGGACATGGGATTGGTGGAAGGGGTGAGAATTCCTCACAAGTTCAAACCCCCGTGTTTCGAAAGGTATAATGGCACATCCTTCCCACGCACCCACCTTCAACCATTCTTGGGAAGATTAAAAGCATACACCATGGACGAAAAGCTGTGGATGTTTTACTTTGAGGATAGTCTGACAGGGGCATCCCGATAATGGTATTCCCATTTGACTACAACCACAATGAGGAACTGGAAAGACTTGGCTGAAGCTTTTATCCGTCAGTATCAGTATAACTTGGACATGGCTCCAAACAGGACCCTTCTGATGGGAATGTCTCAATCCTCCCGTGAAAGCTTCATAGAATATGCCCAAAGGTGGAGGCAACTTGCTGTTGCAGTTCAACCCCCTATGTCAGAAAGGGAGATGGCAGACATATTCATGAATACTCTTCAAGGAACCTATATTGACAGATTGGCTGCGTTTTCTTCTACCAGCTTTGTAGATGTGGTGATAGTTGGGGAAAGAATAGAGAGCCTGTTGAAGATGGGAAAGATCTCCGATAACGGTGCCAGTTCAAGCAGTACAAGAAAACCATTTGCTGGACCCCGTAGATCTGGTGAGACAAATTTTGTGCACATGGGAAGAGGGAGACCCCAATACTTGCCCAGAACAGTTGTTGCTGTTACTATCCCTGCTCCACCTCCTCAGTATACTCAACAACCAAAACACTTTCCGCAATAACAACAGTTTCCACAACAAAGATCATACAACAATAATAATAACAATCAACAACAACGCCCGTTTCAACAGCGGCCATCTCAGGTCAACCGGGTAATTGACCCCATTCCAATGCCATATGCTACATTACTGCCACAACTCCTAAAGCTCAACCTTGTTGAGTTGAGGACATTGGCTCCACCCGATCCTCAAAACCTTCCTAGGAACTACGATGTCAACGCTAGGTGTGCTTTTCATTCCAATGCACCTCCCCACTCTACGGAAAAATGCAGAGCTCTGCATATGAAGGTTCAGAATCTGGTAAATTCAAAGGCCCTGAACTTTGCACCACCTCCCAATGTAATGAAAAATCCTATGTCAAGCCACAGCGGGCCAAGGATTAATGTTGTAGAGGATGGCTCACCCGTAAGTTTAATAGAAGACATTGCATGTATTCAGACACCTCTGGCAGAGGTTAAAGTCCAGCTTTTAAAGTGCTAAGTGTTTCCAGGTTGTGAGGCCTGTTGTGAATTATGCAAACTTTCTGAGAATGGGTGTGCTAGCTTGAGGAGTGGAATTAATGTCTTGATCAAAGAAGGCATTCTGCAAATTACAACCACAACTTCTACAACACCAACAACCCTTTTGTTAACAACAAGTGATTCTTCTACAAATGCAACAACCATCTTTCCTACTGGTTCTTCTACAACTACAGCAACCATTGTTCCAACTGATTCAACTACAACTTCAGCAATCATTCCATTTGTCACTTCAGCACACAACAATTCATTTGCACCAGCTACTACAACTTCAGCAACTACCAACAATGATGTTTCCACTATCACAATCTATTATGACCCGACAGCGGTCCCGAATTCCATCAACTTTCAACAATCTCAACAAAGCTTCAATTCACCTCCACCAACATCCACCAGAGGTCCTGTTACTATTTTCTATGATCTACATACTATTACAGTCCCAACCTCTGCTGCAGTGAGTCCAGTCACTATCACAGTGTCGGGACCAATCCCATATGATAAAGACAGTGTTATACCATGGCATTATGGTGCTGATCTGTACTGCAGCAGAGAGAAAGTCCTTCTTGATTCTCCAGTTCTCACTCCCCAAGTGGATAATGTTGGGGGAGGCAGAGGCTTCACCCGAAGCGGACGTCTCTTCGCATCACAAGTCCCTAGAACCAACACTGAGACAGAGGTTGTTGCCAAAGCCAAAGGGAAGAGTGTGATACCGGAAGAATCAACACCAAAAGAAACTCATAAATCATCCTTTGATCAAGATGTGGATGAGTTCATGAGGATTATTAAAATAAGTTACTATAAAGTTGTGGACCAGCTCCACCAGACTCCTTCAAAGATCCCAATCTTATCTCTGCTGCTGTGTTCCGAAGCCCATCGGGATGCACTACTCAAGGTTCTGCACGCTGCCTACGTGCCATAAGAGATCACTGTGAATCAGCTGGAAACAGTAGTGTCAAATGTCAATAATAGCCATTGGCTAGGTTTTACTGATGCTAATTTAACAACAGAAGGACGCCTCCACAACAAAGCCTTGCACATAACCCTGGAGTGCAAAGGAGCTGTATTATCTCATGTTCTTGTAGACACTGGGTCCTCACTCAATGTCTTACCCAAGAAAGCCCTTGTCAAGCTCGAGTATGATGGGATAGCTCTCCGTCCAAGTAATCTTGTGGTCAGGGCTTTTGATGGCTCCAAAAGATCTGTTCTTGGAGAGGTGGAGCTTCCAGTGATAATCGGTCCACAAGTCTTTAAAACCATTTTCTATGTGATGGACATACAGCCTGCTTACAGTTGTTTGCTAGGTCAACCATGGATTCACGCCGCAGGCGCAGTAACGTCGACCCTTCACCAGAAACTGAAGTACGAATGGGAAAGACATATTATCACCATCTGTGGTGAGGAAGACATATTTGTTAGCCATCTGGCTACGTACAAGTATATTGAGATGGATGGTGAAATCCATGAGACAATGAGCCAAGGGTTTGAGGCCCTGAATTTCAATGAGGCTACTGAAGTATTTGCTGCATCCCAGGAAGACAGGATGGGTACTTGAATTGTATCCTATCAGCAAGCCCGGAAGGTTGTTGAAGAAGGTAATGCTTAAGGCTGGGGCAAGCTGCTGCCAGTGGAAAAGAAGGAAGATAGATTCGGTTTGGGTTACAGATCATTCTGACAAGATCAATCAGAGGTTGCTAAGGAGCCCAAGTTCATCAGTGGGGGGATGCTCACCCCAGATGTTGTTAACAATCTGGAAGACGAGGCGGAAAGCGACCGCAACCTGGAGAGCTGGATACGTCCAAGGATCCCGGGGAGCCAAGTCCTTAACTGGTCTTCCCAGGAAATTATAAGGGTTACTCCTGCAGAGTAATTATTATTTCCTGTCCTTTTTAGCATGCATCAAGTCCTGCATCTTGCCCAAGGTGTCAGGACTCATTTTGTAATAGGGCCATATTGTAATTTCGTGCAAATGATTAATCAATGAATATCGAACATCTTTTGCAAACGAGTCTCTTTTTTCTGCACACTGTCTTTTCATTTTTCACTTTTGTACAAAACAATAAAATGGCAATGTTTTCAAAATAAACAACTTCATTTTCACTTTTCTAAACAAGATTAAAATTGATCACTAAAACAAACCAATCTCAACCCTTGCAGAGATTATCCTCCAGACTACACCGACAACAACACTGCTATGACCTTGTATGACTTCGACAATCCAATTAATCAAGCCGATGAAGGGGTTGAAGAAGACTATGAGTTACCTGAAGAGTTAGCCAGGTAGTTGAGGCAAGAAGAGAAAGTGATTACTCCTCATCAGGAGGAAGTAGAAACAGTTAATCTTGGTACCGAAGAAGACTTGAAAGAAGTGAAGATTGGGGCCGGCCTGCAAGATTCAGTGAAGGAACAGTTTATTGACATGCTCCGAGAATACGTCGACGTCTTTGCTTGGTCCTATCAAGACATGCCAGGTCTGGATACAGATATTGTTACGCACAAGCTGCCTTTGAAAGAAGATTGCCCTCCAGTGAAACAAAAGCTACGCCGTACTCTCCCGGATATGGCCATGAAGATTAAGGAAGAAGTACAAAAACAGTGGGACGCCGGTTTCCTTGATGTAACTAGTTACCCGCCGTGGGTCTCTAATATTGTACCAGTACCTAAGAAGGATGGCAAAGTACGGATGTGTGTGGATTACCGGGATCTGAACAGAGCTAGCCCGAAGGATGATTTCCCATTACCTCACATTGATGTATTGGTTAACAACACATCTCAGTTTTCAATATTTTCTTTTATGGATGGATTTTCCGAGTATAATCAGATCAGAATGTCACCCGAAGACATGGAGAAAACAACCTTCATCACACCTTGGGGCACATTTTGTTACAAGGTAATGCCTTTTGGATTGAAGAATGCTGGTGCGACTTATCAACGGGCTATGGTAACGTTGTTCCATGACATGATCTACAAAGAAATAGAATGCTACGTGGATGACATGATTTCCAAGTCCCTCACTGAAGAAGATCATCTGGTAAATCTGCTGAAGTTGTTCAAGCGTCTGAGAAAATATCAGTTGAAGCTAAACCCCAACAAATGCACATTCGGGGTACGGTCCGGTAAATTGCTGGGATTCATCATAAGTGAAAAAGGAATTGAAGTTGACCCTGACAAAGTCAAAGCCATTCAGGAGATGCCTACACCTAGAACTGAAAAAGAAGTTTGGGGGGGGGGTTCTTAGGTAGATTGAACTACATATCAAGGTTCATCTCTCACCTTACTGCAACCTGTGAGCCCTTGTTCAAATTACTAAGAAAGGAACAAATAGTCAGGTGGAATGAAGATTGTCAGAAGGCTTTTGACAAAATCAAGGAGTACTTACAAGAACCTCCGATTCTTATGCCTCCAGTTGAAGGAAGACCTCTAATAATGTACCTGACAGTGTTAGAAGGGTCAATGGGGTGTGTGTTGGGCCAGCATGACGAGTCTGGTCGAAAAGAGTATGCAATATACTACCTAAGCAAAAAGTTTACCGACTGTGAACAACGTTATTCACTGCTCGAGAAAACTTGTTGTACTTTAGCGTGGGCTGCTCGCCGACTAAGACAGTATATGTTGACTCACACTACCTTACTGATCTCAAAGATGGACCCCGTCAAGTACATATTCGAGAAGCCAACACTTACCGGAAGGGTTGCAAGATGGAAAATGATTCTGAAAGAGTATGACATTCAATACACATCTCAAAAGGCCATAAAGGGCAGTGTACTGTCTGACTATCTAGCTGAGCAACCCATTGATGATTACCAACTAATGAGATTTGACTTCCTTGATGAAGACATCATGTTCCTAAAAGCAAAAGATCATGAAGAGCCTATTCACACTGAAGGGCCTGACCCAGAAGAAGAATGGACAATGATGTTTGATGGAGCTGTCAATATGAATGGTCGCAGAGTTGGTGCAGTGCTCATTACACCTAAGGGGGTTCATATTTCTTTCTCGGCAAAACTCACCTTTGCATGCACTAACAACGAAGCTGAATATGAAGCCTGTATCATGGGTCTTGAGGAAGCCATTGACCTCAGGATCAAGACTTTAACTGTATTCCGAGATTCAACTTTGGTAATCAATCAAAGCAACGACAAATGGTACACTCACCAAGAGCATCTGATTCCATACCGTGACTATATGAGGAGATTATTGACTTTCTTCACGGCAGTCAAACTTGAGTATATCCCTCGAGACGAAAATCAGTTCGCAGATGCTTTAGCTACCATTTCCTCCATGATCAAAGTTCAGACTACCAATTTTGTGCCTCGGATCTCAGTATCCAGACTAGACCGACCAGCATACGTATTCTCTATGGACATTGCTAAGGATGACAAGCCTTGGTTCCATGACATCAAATGCTTCTTAGAGGATCAAACATACCCACCTGGGGCATCATTCAATGATAAGAAGACATTGAGAAGACTGGCAGGTAGTTTCTTCCTGAATGCTGATGGTTCATTATACAAGCGAAACTTTGATATGGTTCTTCTCAGATGTGTTAATAAGAAAGAAGCAGACTTGCTGATGCACGAGGTGCATGAAGGACCCTTCGGTACCCATGCTGGAGGACATGCAATGGCTAAGAAATTGTTAAGATCGGGTTACTACTGGATCACAATGGATGCAGACTGTTGTGCCTATGCCAGGAAGTGTCATAAATGCCAGATCTACGCAGACAAAGTGCATGTGCCTCCAAATCCTTTGAACGTGATGTCTTCACCTTGGCCCTTTGCCATGTGGGGCATTGATATGATTGGAAAGATTGAAGCAACTACTTCAAATGGCCACAGATTCATCCTGGTAGCCATCGATTACTTCACCAAATGGGTTGAAGCAGCTTCGTACGCAAACGTCACCAGACAAGTGGTAGCCAGATTCCTGAAAAGAGACATCATCTGTCGATATGGAGTACCCGAGCGAATCATTACTGATAATGGTTCCAATTTGAACAACAAAATGATGGCAGAACTGTGCCGGGACTTCAAAATCCAACATCACAACTCTTCTCCTTACAGGCCAAAGATGAATGGCGTTGTTGAGGCAGCTAACAAAAACATCAAGAAGATTGTGCAGAAGATGGTGGTTACTTATAAAGATTGGCATGAAATTCTACCATTTGCCTTGCATGGGTATCGAACCTCAATCAGAACATCCACTGGGGCAACACCGTATCAGCTTGTGTATGGTATGGAGGCAGTCCTACCTATTGAAGTTGAACTACCCTCCTTACGGGTACGGATGGATGTAAAGTTGAATGAAGCAGAATGGGTCCACTCTCGGTACAATCAATTGAGTCTGATCGAAGAAAAGAGGTTAGCTGCTATCTGTCATGGGCAGCTATATCAGAAAAGGATGAAGAAAGCCTTCGATCAGAAAATCAGACTTCGGGAATACCAAGTAGGAGATCTTGTGCTGAAAAGACTTTTTCCTCCTCATACAGACCACAGGGACAAGTGGACTCCTAATTACGATGGTCCATTAATTGTAAAGAAGGTTTTCTCTGGTGGAGCACTAATGCTCACTACCATGGATGGTGAAGATTTCTTATCCCCTGTGAATTCAGATGCAGTTAAAAAATACTTCGCATAATATGACCCGCTGGACATAAAAACAGTATGTAAGTCTAGGCAAAAATAGGGCATCCCGGCGAGTCAAAAATAGAATAAAAGACTCGGGAAAAAATAAGGGAAAACAATGTACACCCGCTGAGTTGAAAAGCCGCATTGGACAGCTCAGGCAAAAATGGGTATCCTGGTGGATTGAAACCCCGAAAGGGTGATTCACGCAAAATCAGGGAATAAGAGAATAACTGCATTATGAATTCGTCTGTATCACTCACAACACATCAAACTAAGGATAAAGCATCGGTCAGAATCAACCTTCTTTAGAAAGCAAGATGAGAGGAACGTCAAGGTCATACAGGTCATAGCAAAGGAAGCTCACCGGAGCATCGTCAACATTGCCAACACCTTTACGTTTTTCAATTTGTAACAATCTCCTCATTTCAGGGGATCTGTTTCTTTGACTGTATTTTCCAATTCAGGGCACCCAAATTAATAAAATCAGATTTTCAGTCACACCTTGTCTTGTACATTTTCGTTCCGTTTGCAAAATGTCCAATATCCATGATATAATATTTGCATAAAAACAAATGTGCCATTCTTAATAAATGCTTGCAGGAAATAATCTTACTTCCAGGAATGCCTAACTCCTATGACGGAATCCGGTAAGGGATACCTCGGGATACTTGTGCATTTCTTTGTCTTAACAGGATTGCAGGTATTCAAATACGCAACATGGGGCGTGCCAAGCATCACTTCCCCAGCATACCTCCCCAAACAGCATCCAAAATGCTTTTCCCCCAGCGGAATTGTCAAACCCTCCTCATCCCCAGCCAGGATCCCCACAGAGTTCTCTAGGAAGATCGTTCAGTGATCCTTCCCTCCCCAAGCAGAGTGTCGGGTCTCTCAAAGGCAAAAGAACTATCTCCCCGCAGAGTTCCAGCCTCTCCAGAAGAGCAATTCCTGAAACGCTCACACAACAAAGTGACGAAAGCTTCCTTATCCCCAGCTGGGTCTTCTCCTTACAGGATAGGTCTATCAATGATCTAGTTCCCCAAGCAGAGCTATAAATCCTGGAAGATCCACCAATGATCTTCCCCAGCTGGGATACTCCTCCAAGCAGATCAGCCAGAGATTTCCAACAGCAGTGGGATCCGAATCTCGGATGGGTTTTATCTTTTGCATAATCATAGCATTCGCATCATTTTCCCCACAGAGCGTAGCATTCCATCTAATACGGAGCATTATGGCAAAAATCAAACATTTGTATGATCACAAGCCAGGTTCGAGCCAGTCACCTGCAGATGCCATCAATATCTCATCAGTAATGTATATAAGAAAGCCAAGGCATCCCCCTTGCACTCTCCCACATAAATACATGTTCGTATATACCCTTTCGACACTCGTCCGTGTCGTATTACTCCCATGCAGATATAAGCCAAATACCCTTTTTGCACTCTCAAATACAAATACTTATGTACACTCTTCTGACACTCGTCCGTGTCACCTCTCCCCAGCATGGTTGCCAAGTCACTTATTGAAAACCAAACACTTGTTATAATACACTCTTGTTGACACCCGTCCATGTCATCCTATCCCCACAGGTCGCCAGAATACCTTTTACACTCTCATATACAAATGTTTGTCCATAACCTATACATTCACCTCTGACACCCGTCCGTGTCACACTTTCCTTCAGCAAGTTGAACACTCGTTTGTGTCTTGCTCATACTTCACAATACTTGCTCATACTTATACAAATACTCGTCCGTATCTTATATATATACACTTATTCCCCACAGATTCGACACTCGTCCGTGTTCTTTGTTAACCAGTTGGAACTCGTCCGTACCATCATCTCTGAACATGCGTCAGCGTTTGTTTCTACCGATACCCGTCTGTATCATGGTCTTAAGGATGCTCGTTCGTATATTTAATCTATACACAGCGTCAAACACTTATACCTTTTATTTCTTAGGCGTAAGAACTCGTCCGTGTTTACCATTCCCCAGTAAGTCGCCCCCAGAACAACTTTTCTCCTATCCGACATTCGTCCTATGTCGTGATACTTTTGGCAGCCGTACCCTGCTAGGTGGTCTTCCTTCACCTTTGGATGATCGTCCCTCATCCTTTCCCCAGCGGAGTCTCCGTTATTGGAACCTTTTTCTATCCGACATTCGTCCTATGTCGTGATATTTAGCAGTCGTCCCCTGCTAGGTGATCGTCCTTCATCATTTTTATCTGATGGCCGTCCCCATCGTTGATTTTGTTATCTGACATTCGTCCTATGTCATGATACAACCCTGAGAGCAACCGTACCCTGCTAGGTGATCGTCCTTCACCTCTTGATGATCGTCCTTCATCATGCTTATCTGATGGTCGTCCCCATCGTCGACCTTTTTTTTCTATCCGACATTCGTCCTATGTCGTGATAAAGAGCAGTCGTCCCCTGCTAGGTGATCGTCATTCACCTTTGATGACCGTCCCTCATCAATATTTCATTTATTATTTGAACCTGATGGCCGTCCCCATCATTGTTTACTTCACTTTCCGAGCATGATGCCCGTCACCGTCATGATCTTTTTATTTCCCTAGCATGTCGGCCGTCCCCGTCATTGCTTTATCCCCAGCAGTCATCCTCTGCTCGATGGTCGTCCTCTATTGCCCGCATTTTAATAATCATACTATACTACCTTTTACAATTTATATCCCTTTTCTTATTCTCCCTAGTGAGTGCAAATTTTGGACTGTCTTTGGTATTCAACCACAAGTTATCTTGTTTGTCTGTTAAGTCAGGCGCTTACATCTTGCACAGCTAACTCATGTTTGAATAGGGGCAACTGTAAACACCCCAAATTTTCCCTCACTCATTTCACACCATGGCTTGTGATCTTTCATATTTGCATTAGTTTAAGCATATCATCTCACATTGCATATTTGTTTCACTGCATTA
Source organism: Lathyrus aphaca (assembly GCA_963966055.1). NCBI lineage: Eukaryota > Viridiplantae > Streptophyta > Magnoliopsida > Fabales > Fabaceae > Lathyrus > Lathyrus aphaca. The sequence goes on along the minus strand of OZ014525.1, from coordinate 458,186,710 downwards.
GTTCATGTTCATCTGCATCTAGGGTTTGTGATCTGAGCAATCCAAGGATCCATCTGAGCCACTCCCAAGGTATCCAATCACTCCATGAGGGTCCATGTATGTTATATCATCATATTATATCCCTCAAAGATCAAGGAAGTCAAGAAATCACAAGAACTTGGAATGCATAGAAGCAGAGTTAGGGTTTCACTACACAGATGACCTGAAATTAGGGTTTTGGTTTCAGAGGCCATAACTCCAAATTTTTTGGTCATTATTGTTTCTAATAGTCTCAATATGTTATAAGGATCATGTGTACCAAGTTTGATGAAGAAATTCATTGTGGAAGTCATCTGTTCATTAGGTAACTTCTTGAGCAAGTTAGAGCAAAATCAGGGCATCTGAGACCCCCAACAATGGAACCAAAGTGGTATTTTCATCAAATTGAAGTTATATTATCTTTATTTGATCATTGAAGTGCTTGGAAGTTCACAAAATTGAAGAAATTTGAGCTAAACCAAAAGTTGCCAAAAATGGAAATGACTTGTAATGGAAACTTTCCATTTTGGGAAAGTATTTCAACCTCCTCTTTCTCAACCAAAAATGCTTCAAATGAAAAATTGTTGGTCATGAAAGTTGTAGATTGGATCATTCCATTTTCAAAAAGTAAAAGAACAAGTCCTAATTCATTATGGAACTCAAGTTATGGCTTTGCAAAGTTGGCAAAAATCCTATAATTTTCACTTTCACACCAAAGAGGATTTTTTGCAATTTCACAAACCAAGTCATTTTGTGACCTCTAATTACTCTCTAAGAATCATACAAACATAATACAATGCATTGTGACCAAAATTTCCCAAAGAATCATTCCATTTCATGCCTTGAACTTCAAGAAATTCAAAAGGGGCCAAAGTTCTTCAAATTTGCAAAAGGGGATGAATCTTCTCATAAACTTGCTGCATCACCCCAAAACATTTTCCATGGCTCTCCTTGATCAATGCTGAACCAGGACATGCCCTAAAATAGCTGCAACATGAGCCCATACCTCAAGTACACTATTTGTTGACTTTTTGCAAAATGACCCATACCAATCAGCTGCAGCCACAACCACTCTCTGGCCAATAGGGTTATGTTATGTGGACCAAAAGCAAGCCAATCCATAACATACACAAGCTCAGATCATCCCATAAGGAAAGTTTTCACAAAAATCACCTTCAAGCAAAAACTTTAGAAACTCTCTGTCTAGACACTCAAACTTCAAACAAACTTCACCATTCAACTCACCATCATCATTAGAACATTTCCCAACCATCAAACAAGCCTGAAAGCCAGCCAAACAAAAACACGATTTCAGACCAGTTGAAGTGTAACCTCTCATTCCAGCCATTCTAAACTCCATCAAAGCATTCCGGCATCATTAGGAGGTCAAGTGAGGTGGATTTGCATAAGAGAAGAGGTCTGAAAGCTCCAAAAGTGAAAGCTTCAGCTCAGGTAGCCACCTTCAAACTTTTTTCCAGAACTTGTTTTTTATGTTATAGAAATGATCTATATGCTTCACTGATCACACTACACTTGTTGGTTTTGAAAATGATGAAGTATTGAGCATGTATCGTGTTTCTAAAAGTTTCACCATTTTTATGTTCTTCTTCGAATCTTGAGTTTGATGCATGAGAAATGATTTTTGAGGTTGGATTCAGGCTTAGGAAGGTGTGGGGGAGTGATCTGGAGCTTTAGAGCTCTGGAAATGGTCTAGGGAAGAAGTTTGATGTTTGGGGTCACCGGAGAAGATGACCGGAACACTGTTCTGGTCACCTGAAAAGGATTAGGGCTAATTTTAGGGTTTAGTGTGCCAGGCGCATTCTGGGCCTTTGGATCAGGATTAATTTGAAATGAGTGGACAGGATTAGTTCAGATTAAGGTTAATTTGAATTAATTAAATTAATTAGTTATGTTTAGTCAGTTTGAATTTGAAACATTGATCTGCGCGCGCAGTCTTTCCCTCCAACCCCAGGTTTAAATCCAGACCTTTGGATGCGTTGACCTTCCTCTTATTTAATTTTTATTTCATTTTTATCCTATTTTCTTTACCATTTTATTTAAAATACTTAGAAAAATTATAAAAATATTTCCTTCTGCATTTTAATTCCAAATATTTTTCTTTACCCAAAAACATTTTTATTTTTATTTTTTGCATTAAAAAATAATTAAAAAATATTTAAATGTTTATTTTAATTACTTAATGGAAATTAATTAATTAAAATACCATTTAGGTTTCTAAAAATTCCAATAAAATTCAAATTGCATCTTAGGACATTTAGAAACATTGTCAAAACATTCATACAAATTGCTTTTTGGTTTTGATCTTATTTTGACATTTTTCTTGAATTTAGGGTTCATAAATTTCCCTTTTTAGAACCCTAACTTTGAAAATTCTTTTCTGCCTAACCATGAAGTGTTTGACAATGGTTATTTTTGCATTGTTTTCCATATAGCATGTAGTTTCTAGGATATTTTTGTCATAAATTTATCTTGCATTTTCCATTTGATTTTCATTTTCCCTCTTAAGGTACCCTAAAACCCTAGTTAACTTAGAAAAATCACAACTTTCAATAGGTTAGGCTTCTGACCTTATCCTTTGGGGTGTGACCTAATATGGGATTAGGGTTTGTTTGAGCTTGATTTCAAATTTTTATCATGTGATTTGCTTTTGTTTTGGTCATTTGCATCTCATCCTTTCATGTAACCCTAATTTTGCATCCATACTTGCATCTTACATTGCATTGCATGAACATGTGAATTTCCATGACATTCTAAGCACTTGTATGCCATCTTAGACATCTTAAGACATTGCTTGAACATTGCTTGGTCATTTCTTCATACATTTGCTATGCTTTGCACCCATTTCATTTCATAAACATACATGTGTTTTCATACTTCAAACCATGCCTCATTTGCATCCAATCTCTTGTATGAACATTCATAACACTTGGTATGATTTTGCATCATCTCATAGCATCACTTGCACCATGTGATTGCTTCTGGTTTTGGCATTGGCCCATTCATATGCATCATTTCATATCATTCCTTTCTTTATGTATCTTATACTAACATTTTCAGGTGGTAAATAACTTGAGAAGTGAATTTGCCTTCACTTCTCACTTCTCTTATTTTTATTCATATGCATCATTGCTGCATTTTTCTTTGCCTTAGAGTGAGCTTGCTCATTCATGTTCATCATTCACTTTCTTTCTCTAAGTTACTTATCTTCTTCAGTGAAGTAAGTAACTTGTTTCTTCTACTTCTCCTCCTCTCATCTGCTTCTTCCATTGGTGGCTTCCTTGAAGATCATTCTCAAGGCCTTACAAACCATAGGAACATATAAGCATGATAATAATTAGGGTCTTGATTAGTCCCCCCTTAGCTTTTTACCTTTGAGTCTTCTTTGTGTCTCTCTTCTCATCTCATCATTAGAGACTAAACCTTTAAGGTTTTAGGACTTTGGAATTATGGTTATGCCTGCATCTTTCTCTTAGGATGGAGTGTATAACTTTAATCCTAAGTGTTAAACCCTTAATTTTTATAAACCTCTTAATCAATCCATCTTAATAATCACTAAGAAATTAACTTGTAACTTGGGTCTTGCATTAGGGTTCTAATTCTTCCTTTATTGGTTAAGAAGGACTAACCCTAGTGTTTAATGGAAAAGTCCCTCTCAAGTTGTCTTACAAACCATAAAACTCATTTCTTAATCTCAACCTTAATTAAAAACCACTTTAATAAAGGTTTGTTTTGTCATGAGGTTAATCCCTAATCATGGATTAAGTTGAGGTATCTCCCTCAGCTTAAGTGTGCTCATCTATTATCCTTCTATTAGGATGGTGTAATGGGTTCACTAATCCTTGATTATGGCTTAAACTCATTACTTAACACTAAACAAAAACTCAAAAACATCTAAATAATTACAAGTAGGTTAAGGATCTTAATCCTACATCATCATGGTAATTAAGTTGAGATGTTTATCTCATACTTAAGGTATTCTCATTATCCCTAATCAAAGGGAGGATATGATGAGTTTACTAACCCTTGGTTTAGGCTTAAGCTCATTAACTTATGACAAACACAAAAAACAATAACAAAACTGAAAATACCAAAAACAAATAATAATCGCCTCCTTCATGATTCTTTTCTCATCACACTCATTCACAAGCGAGAACTTGCTTCTTCCGTCTAATGCAAGACAGTTAGCACTTGAGCCAGACAAGTCATACACTTGAGCATAGACAAGTAAGCAGTTCACCAAGTCAATTTATCTTTTCAGTCTCTTTGAGTCGAACTACGGTGTTCTAACTTCCTCATTGCACGAGAGGATACGTAGGCATAACTTAACGGTTATCGAACAAAGGTCTCTGTGTCTCCCCCCTCTTTCAGCATTCTTTTTTAAGCCTCAGTTTCTGAGCATTCACCCTTTTGCACTGACACTTGTACATTCTTTTCCAACTTTTGCACACAGACAACACATACACTACCCCTTTAAACACAATCTTTTAAGCATGGATCCCGTCGAGTACGACGGACAATCTGGGTGCTAATACCTTCCCAGGTTGTAACCAACCCCTTTTTTCAATTTCTCTGGTCCGCAACCGTCTTATCCATATCTTTCCAGGTTTATACAACATTACCTTTCCTTTAGGATAAAAATGCCTAGCTGGTGATTCTTTCACCTTCTCTTCATCTCTCCTTTCGCCGACCGTTTGCGTCTGTACCCTATCTGACCAGGTGTCTTTTCGGGGGAGCGATAGTTGTTGTTGTGTGTTTTAATTATTGTTGTGACTATATGGTACTGTTATTGATGTGCGTTGATGTGGTAAGTGGAAGTGTAGTACTTCGTTGTGTGGAACCGTTTGATGTTGACTTATATTGTAGTATACCAAAATATGAATGATATTGATGAAAGTCATTGTTGTGATGAGTTTTTGTATGTTGATTGTTGTTGTTGAGTTCTATAAGATAGTTGTTGCATATATACATGTATGTCATTGAAGTTGCATGATATGTGTATGGTTGGAACGTCATACCAAGGTGGGGTATGTACATTGGATCCGAGTGGGATCATTGTGTTGTTGGTGCGGTCATGAAATAGGGATCGTACGTGACCAAGAAAGAGGGGTCGAGGGTGTGATCATGAAATAGGGATCATATTGGACCGTGAAAGAGGGGTCGAGAGTTTTGACGGGAACTGGATCTTGAAATAGAGATCGGATTATGGTACCGCATGCATATAGTCAAGTAGAGTCTCATTGCATAATTGTCGTTGTTGTGTATGATGATGATGTGTGTATGATGTGATTGTGTAGTTGTTGTTGAGAAGTGGTGTCTAATTATGATACTTTCCAGTTCTTATTATATTTCTCTTTTGTGATGTAAGTATCTCACCCTTCTGTTTGAATGATACCCTTATGTTGGTAATGTGTAGGTGATCAGGATAAGTCGATTGGTGGTCAATGAAGTCGGTGTACTTCACGTCTTTAGGGTGTCGGCTCTGATACATCGCTTTGGATGTAGGAGACGGAGTTTATACTTGTTTATTTAATTTTTAGAAAAACATTTTGGTAATGGAGTTATTACTAATTATTTTGATTTCTGCTGCGAGTCAAACATTTTTGTGAAAATGTATCTTTGAGCCATGTGTGGTTTTGTCGAATTGTGACACTCAAATGTTTTGATGAAATTAAATACTCTGATTTTTATTAATAATTTTGTGGGGTTATTTGGGTGTTACAAAGTGGTATCAGAGTATGTGGGTTCGTTCGACCAAGTAGTTGAGTCGTTGAGTTGTTGTGTTGTTGTTGTTGACTTCTAAATAATTGTCTAGATTATTGTTGTGCGAAAAATTTAGAATGGTTGGGAGAAACGATGTTGCACTTGTCACTGCTATGTAGACGATGACACAGTCTGTGAAAAACCCGATGAATGTTGGGAATCGTGAAAGTATGAATTTAGGAAGAATGATCTGCCTACATTCAAGGGGAAGTATGACCCTGATGGAGAACAGGATTGGCTCAAGGAGATCGAGAAATATTTAGGGTGATGGAGTGTTCGAAAGGAAGTAAGGTGTGGTTGGGTGCACACAGATTGGTAGCTGAAGCTGATGATTGGTGGGTTGGTACTCGTCAATGATTGGATGTGTCTGGTGAGGCAGTCACTTGGGCTATGTTTAAGAGAGAAATTCTGAGGAAGTATTTTCCTAAAGATGTTCAGAGAAAGAAGGAGATCGAGTTTCTGGAGCTGAAACAAGGTAGTATGTCTGTGACTGAGTTTGCTGCTAAGTTTACTGACTTGGCGATGTTTTATCCGCATTATAGCAAGGCGACTGCTGAGTTCTTAAAATGTGTCAAGTTTGAGAATGGATTGAGGCCTGAGATTAAGCAGGCGATTGGGTATCAGAGAATCCGAAGATTTTCGGATTTAGTGGATTGCTATAGGATCTTTGAGGAGGCAGCAAGGCTCGATATGAGCATTTCAAAGGTTTAGTTGAGAGAAAAGGAAAACAACAAATTCATCGTGGGAAACCTTATGCAGCTCCTACTGATAAGGGTAAATAGAAATAGAATGAGGACAAAAGGCCAAGTGAGGGAGGTGCTCCTGCTTCATTGAAGTTTTATAGATGTGGTGAGTTAGGTCATCGTGTCAGTGAGTGCACGAGTGACGTGAAGAAATGTTTCAAGTGTGGTTAGCCTGGACACTTGATTGCTGAGTGCAAAGCTAATCTGGTTACTTGCTACAATTGTGGGGAGCAAGGTCACATTAGTACACATTACCAAAAGCCGAAGAAATCTGCAACTGGAGGAAAGGTGTTTACTTTGACAGGGACACAGACTTCCAGTGAGGATCATTTGATCAAAGGTACTTGTTATATTAATAGTATCTGTTGATTTCTATGATTGACACAGGTACTACACACTATTTTATTTCTATTGATTGTGTAAGGAGGTTAGGACTTGTTGTTTCTCCAATGAAAGGAGAGATGGTTATCGAGACTCCTGTTGATGGGTAGTTAACTACTTCTCTCGTATGTTTGAATTGTTCGTTATCAATTTATGGTAAGGACTTTGGTATGGATTTAAATTGCTTGTCGTTGGGATGTTTGGACGTGATTCTGGGTATGAATTGGTTGGAGTACAACCATGTTCATATTAATTGTTTTAGAAAGTCAGTTCGGTTTCTTACTCCTGGTGAAGAGTTAGAAGAAATTGGTTATTTGTCTGCTCGAGAATTGAAAGAGCTTATGAATGAAGAAGCGCAAGTTTTGGTGTTGTTTGCATCGTTGTCAGTGGAGAATGAAATGGCAATTAGTGAATTGAAAATGGTGAGAGATTTCCCGGAAGTGTTTCCAAATGATGTGGTGGATGTGCCGCCAGAGAGAGAGGTAGAGTTCAGTATTATGGAACAGCATAGGCTCCTTTTTGATAACCTATAAGAACAACATGTGTTGGGTTTGGAGCAAACAAGGCATTGTTGCTCTTGTAAGAAACGTTTGGATGGTTTCTTCATCCATGATTATAGGTGTTTGAGTATGGATTTCCTTAGACATAATTTAATTGGTAAAAATCTCAATATTTTGAGTAAGAGCATCCACCTAATCATTAATGTGGTATATGTCATTGAATTTATACATTCTGTTATTCGTAGTTGGTGTCTCTATAGAGGTCCGCTCAACTCCCCATTGGAAGTGTTTTATGCCATGTTTTCAATGAGTTGATAGGCGTCTTCATATGGTTTGTACATTAGAGCACCGTGTAAACACCCCAAATTTTCCCTCACTTTTTCTTACACTATGGCTTGTGATCTTTTCATATGGCATTGCATAAAGCATATCATCTCACTGCATAGTTCATTTCATCTGCATCTAGGGTTTGTGATCTGAGCAATCCAAGAAGTGATCTAAGCCATATCAAAGGCCTTGAAGCTTTCCAAGAGGGTCCATGTGTGTTCCATGATCATAATATGCTCCCCAAAGTTCATAAAAGTTAAGAGATCACAAGGCATGGCAAAGGCATAGAGGCAGACTAAAGATTTCCTACACAGATGACCTAAAATTAGGGTTTTGGTTTCAGAGGCCTAACACCCAAGTTTTTTGGTCATTCTTGATTCTAATGGTCTCAACTTATTATAAGGAGCACGTGTACCAAATTTGATGAAGAAATTCATTGTGGAAGTCATCTGATCAACTGGTAACTTCTTATGCAAGAAAAGTCAAAATCACGGCATCTGAGGTCCCCATCAATGGAACCAAAGGGTCATTTTCATCAATTTGAGGTTCTATGATCTTTATTTGATCTTAGAAGTGGTTATAAGTTCACAAGATTGAATAATTTCAAGCCATTTGCAAACTTTCTATTTTTGGACATGACTTGTAATGGAAACTTTCCACTTTGGGAAAGATTTTCAACCTCCTCTTTCTTGATCAAAAATGCTTCAAATGAAAAATCCTTAAACATGAAAGTTGTAGATTGGATCTTCCCATTTTCAAAAAGTACAAGAACTCCTCTTGATTCATCCTAGAACTCATGATATGATCTTTTAAAGTTGGGAAAAATCCTATAATTTTCAAGTTCATGCCAAAGAGGGATTTTTGCAAATTCAAGTTCTAAGCACTTTCATGACCTCTAATTGACTTCTAAACATCATTACAACATCACACAACTTTCCTTGATCAGAATTGGGCATTGGACCTAAGGTTTTCATGACTTGTGATCCAAGAAATTTCAAAGAGGGAAATTTGCAAAACATATGATAACTTTTGTATCATGCCATCCAGATCTTCAAATCTAATCATAGGGCCATCCTTGATGCAAGTTGAGGCAGGACAAGCCCCCAAGCCAGCTCTGACTCGTGCCATGCATATGGTACCATAACTTTTGACTTTTTGCAACTTGGCCCATAACAATCAAACTATGCCACTACCAACTTTCTGACCAATCACATTGCCTTATGCAAGCCTCATGGACCTCATTTCACATAATCTTGGAGCCTGAAACCTCACCATATTCAGATTGCACAAAAATCCTCAAAACATTCATATCTTCGAATCTCATCACACAAGCATCAAACCTCAAATCTTCTTCCACCAATCATCTCCACACATCATAAGGATCACAAACCAACCATCAAAATGGCCTGAAACACTCCCAAATCAGAAATACAATTTCTACCTTAGCAGAATTGAATCATCCAAACCAGCCAAAATAAACTCTTGCTAAGCACCACACTAGCTTCAGGGGATCAAGAGGAGTTGGTTTGCATCAAAGGATGGACCAGAAAGCACCATATTGAAAAGCTTCAACTCAGGTAGTCATCTCAAACTTTTTTTCCAGAACATCGTTTTTAAGTTACAATGTGAAAGAGTATGCCTCCCTGATCATGGTGATGTGATTATTTTTGAAAATGGTGGAGAAATGGCCATGTATGCTTGCTCTGAATTTTTTGACCTAAACATTTTCTTCTTCGATTCTCCCTTTTGATGCATGATAAATGTTTTTTGATGTTGGATTCTTGTTCTATGTGGCTTGATGATCCATTCTTGAGCTTTTGGTGAGTTTTTATGGTGTTTTGAGTGAACTCAGGGGAGGGGGGTGCCGGAGAAGACGATCGGAGCTCTTCTCCGGCCGCCTGAAAGTAATTAGCCCTAATCCTCATTAAATAGTTTAGTTTGAATTCTGACCCTTGGATGTGTTTTACCCGCGTGTACAAATGCCCAGGATTGATCCACTTAACCCTAATCTATATTAATTAGGTTAATTAATTTAAATTACTCAGATTGAATCCCAGCCACCCATTTATGCGCCAGTCAACCAAGCTTTGAATCTCAGCCTTCAGATTAGATTACTTCTCATTTATTTGATTTTTATTTCATTTTCTTGCATTTCTTTTCCATATTTATTTTAAAATAGCAAAAGACTTTCAAAAAATCTCAAACTTTGCATTTTCATTTTAAATATTTTTCTTAACTCAAAACATTTTTTACTTTAATTTTTGCATTAAAAAAGTATTTTTAAAACATTTAAATGTTTTATTCAATTAATTAATTGATTTTAATTAATTAAAAATACATTTAGGTTTCTAAAATAACCAAAAAATTCATGAAGCATTCTCATGCATTTAGAAACATTTTCAAACTCACCATACAAATTTATTTTTAGGTTTGATCACATTTTCACAATTATCTTTGAATTAGGGTTCTTAAAAATCACATTTTCTAACCCTAACTTGAAAAAAATCATTTCTGCCTAACCATGATGAGTTTGAACTTGGTTCTTTTTGCATTGTTTCAAATGTTACATCTAGTATCTAGGATATTTATCTCATGATTTTGCATTGCATTTTCAATTTGATTTGCATTTTCCCTTTGGAAGCACCCAAAAACCCTAGTTAACTTAGGAAATTCATAACTTTCACTAGGTTTAGCTTCTGACCTTCTCCTTTGGTGAGTGATCTTGTATATGATTAGGGTTTGTTTGAGTTCAATTTCAAATTTGTATCATGATGTATGCTTCTGTTTTGGTCATATGCATCTCATACATTCATAAAACCCTAATTTCTCATGTTCATTTGCATTCATCTTTGCATAGCTCAATCATATGGACTTGCCATGCCATTCCAAGAATTTGTATGACATCGTAGACAACTTAAGACATGTTTGAACATTGCTTGATCATTTCTTCATTCATTTGCCATGTTTTGCATTCATTACATTTCATGAACATCCATGTGTTTTCATACTTCTAAACATGTTTCCATTGCATCTCATCCTTGTATGATAATTCATATGCATCATTTATGTCTTTTCATCATCTCATAACACATTGCCTTGCATATGTGAGCAATTCTCTCTTTTGGATTAGTTTTGCATGATAGCAAATTTCTATGCCTTTTGCTTCTTGTGCATTGATATAACTTTGTATTTTGACTTATGAATTGGCACATATCATTAATGAAAGCTTAAAAACAATTTTAATCATGTATGTATTGATACATGTTGGCTTGCATCGATACATGTCTTTTAAAAGCACTAAAAATGGTTTTTTGTACTGTATGTATCGATACATACGATTGCTATATCGATTCATGTTTCCTTGGTATTTTTGGAAACAAACTATGCATCGATTCATTCGCATAATGCATCGATACATGTTGTATTTCAATTTCTGGAAATTAGCCTTATATCGATACATTCGTATCATGCATCGATTCATGCTGATGTTATTTTTCTGAATTTTTACATTGGTTCAGTATGTATCGATGCATTCCTCCATGTATTGATACATAACAGTTGGGAAATTCACATGTATCAATACATGCGTGTCTTGTATCGATTCATAAGTTTGTTTCTTTTCTAACAACTTCTGTTATGTGTATATAAGCTCCTGTCAATTCATTTTTTCATGCGGCACACAAGTCAATAATATTGAAAGTGCAGAATTGAAGAACACACAATCAAAAAGAGAAGTTTGAATGTGCAATCAATTGGTCAGCCGTATTCGAAATCTGAAAGAGACTTCATCTTCATCATCTTCTCAATCTCCTTAATTCAAGAACATCAACACATAATCATTCTTGTTCTTCGAATTAACGGATCAATGAGATAACGTTCAGTGGTACGATCGAGGATCTAGCTGAGTTGAAGGTTGGAAGGGTATTTCTAGGAAAAACCATTTGGTTTATCCTTCAAGAACGGATGTGTTCTTGAGGGTTTGTGAGTCACGTTTACAGAACAGATTCAGCCGCAACGTAAGGTTTGGAAATTGGGTTATTTTGCAAACAGATCTTGGAACCGGTGAATTGTTTTTAATACTTGCAGGAAAGTCTTGATCTTGCTTGATCAAGTGAAGGTTCATACAATAGGAAGATCTTTTTGTTTAGATTTCTGGTTTTTGTATTGCAACCTTGTAAAAGACAAAATCAACATTATTGATATAAAAGTTCTCAATTTCGGTTTGAAATTGAGAGGGAGATGTACCCACACGTGAGGATGAACATGGGGAACTTCCTTACCAAATCTCTGAGTATCGTATTCTCTTTAACTCTATTTACGTTTTCATTAGTTTTGATTCATTGGAAATAGCCTTTAGTGATAAGTGCATTCAATTGTTCATCATTTCGTGTGTTCAAGTTTTTGTCATCTCAATATCAAATCCAGCTCTGTATAGCATGTTCGGTTTTCTAGTGGCTGGTTCAGAATAGATGGAAGTAGATTCGGGACCATAGTTTTTCCGCTAATTTTCATAAATTCTGAAAAGTTTTATTAAAACCTTGTCGAAAAGGAGGTGATCTATTCACCCCCCTCTTGATCACTAGCCACACCGTCTAGCAAGTGGTATCAGAGCACCGGTATGCTGGTGCTTTGTGGCTTCCTGTAACGGTATGGATTCTAATCCAAAGGGGGCGTACAATAGAGCGCCTATTTTCAACGGTGCAAACTATGGTTACTGGAAAGACTGCATGCGAATTCACATAAATTCTGTGGATAAGCGAGTATGGACTGCCATTAAAAATGGTCCTTTTCAAATTACCATGACGAATGCGGAAGGCGCCATAGTTCCTAAACCTGAATATGATTGGGATGAGAAAGATGAGAAAAAGTGGTCGAGTGATTGGAGAGCTAAAAACATGCTAATTTCAGCACTTAGTGCTGATGAGTATTTTCGAGTATCCCATTGCTCGACAGCTAAAGAAATGTGGGATGCTTTAGAAATTTCCCATGAGGGTACTACTGAAGTAAAACAGTCCCGTATTAACACACTTAATCTAGAGTTCGAACTCTTTCGCATGAAATAAGGAGAATCTATCTCCGACATGCAAAAGAGATTCGCTCATCTCATCAATCGTTTGAATGCACTTGGAAAACCTATTTCCAATGAAATAGATACTAATAAAATTTTGAGATGTCTTGGCAGGGAATGGAAACCTAAAGTAATAGCTATTAATGAAGCCAACAATCTCACGACACTCACAAAAACAACTTTGTTTGGTAAGCTAGAAGAACATCAGCAAGAACTAGAAAGTCTTGAAAAATTTGAGAACAAGAGTAAAAAGGGAAAGGAGAAGAATAAAGACAAAGGGGGTGAGAAGAAGCCAATAGGTCTTATGGCCTCTAACTCAAAGTCCTCACAAAAAGAGCAAAGCAACAATGACTCAAGTAATGACGAAGACTTCGGTGATGAGGAAATGGGACTTTTTGTTAGGAGATACAATAGATTCATTCGAAAGAATGTAATCAAGCATTCCGACAAAAATCTCATGAATTTTAGAAGACAATCCATTGACTCAAAACAGGAAGAGAGCAAGAAGAATAGAGGAAAGGGATCTTGTTTTAATTGTGGTAAATCTGGACATTATAAGACAAAATGTCCTATGAAGAAAAAGGATAAAGGAAAAGCTCCTCTAAAAGGTCACAATAAACAAAGAAGAGCTTATATTGCTTGGGAAAGTGATAGTGATTCATCAAGCACACAAAGTTAAAATGATAGTGATGAAACCGCAAATTTGTGTCTTATGGCTCACACTAATCACCATTCCTACCACAAGAAGAAAACCCATGATAAAAAGGTAAAACAAGCATACTATAATAAATTCCTCTCTATGTCATTTTCTGAACTAAGAATAGCTTTTGAAAAATTGCATAACGAAGCTTTAGATGCTTTTAAAAGATTAGCTTCAGATAAACATAGTTTTTTATTTTTTGAAGGCAAAGTACAATATGCTGAAAAAGATTTAGAAAGATTGAAAGCTAGTATTGCAGAAAATTCAAAAGACATTGATATTAATGGATGTAATAAACTTAGGTATTGTGAATCTTGTCACATTTGGCAACAAGAGGTTAACACTCTTAAGGTCAAGTTGGAAAAATCTTTACAACCTAAGATTACTTACGCCGTTGATTCAAGGTTGTTTAAAAAGTCATTAAATCCACCATATGCAAAATACTCTTTTATACCAAAGGATTTAATGAACAAAAATAAACAATAACATCATCATGGTTCATGTCATTATTGTTGTCGTGCTGGACACACCATTGAAAAGTGCAAGTTTAGGAGATTTCTTGTTCCTAAAGGCATTTATCAATGGAAGCCTAAAGGAAACCATGTTATCACTTACCCACTTGGACCCAATGAAAATTGGGTACCTATTTCTCTCTTTTGATATTGTAGGATGAGTGTCTTGCATCCGTAGATAGAAGATGGTTTTTTGACAGCGGGTGTTCAAGGCATATGACGGGTGACATATCGCTTTTTATTGACTTCAAAGCAAAGAAGATGGGATATGTCACTTTTGGAGACAATAACAAAGGAGAAATACTCGGCAAAGGTAGTGTAGGTAATCCCTCTACCACTACTATTTCTGATGTTCATCTTGTAGAGGGACTTAAACACAATTTTTTAAGTATTAGTCAATTGTGCGACAAAGGTTACAAGGTTTCTTTCACAAACACTTGTTGCATAATTGAACACGCTGAACAAAATATTGTGTTTAAGGGTGTAAGAGTAAACAATATCTATATGCTTGATCTTTTGGATGTATCTTTAACAAGCACTAATTATCTAGTCACCTTGAATGATGATTCGTGGCTTTGGCATAGACGTTTAACGCATGTTAATTTCAATTTGCTCAATAAGGTTGTATCTAAGAATCTAGTAGTCGGTCTTCCAAAAATAAAATTTTCAAAAGACCACCTATGTAATGCGTGTCAAATGGGAAAGAAAACAAGGGTATCTTTTAAATCTAAAAACATAATTTCAACTTCAAGACCCCTTGAACTTCTCCATATGGACCTCTTTGGACCTTCTAGGACTAAGAGCTTAGGTGGAAATTATTATGGGTTCGGAATCATTGAAGACTACTCTAGATTTACTTGGACTATATTCCTTCATAGCAAAGACGAAACTTTTTCTACTTTTAAGAGTTTTGCAAAACTGTCCCAAAACAAAATGAATTCTAAAATTGTTACAATTCGAAGTGATCATGGAGGTGAATTTCAAAATTACCTCTTTGATAAGTATTGTGACAAGTATGGCATTGAGCATAACTTTTAAGCTCCTCGAACTCCACAACAAAATGGCATTGTGGAGCACAAAAATCGTGTTTTAGAGGAATTGGCAAGAACAATGCTAAATGGGGGTGGATTACCAAAGTACTTTTGGGCTGATGCAATTAGCACAGCTTGTTATGTTTTAAACAGGATTCTAATTCGGCCTATTTTAAACAAAACTCCTTATGAAATTTTAAAAGGAAGAAAGCCAAACTTGTCTCATCTTCATGTATTCGGTTGTAAGTGCTTTGTTTTGAATAATGGTAAAGAAAATCTTGGGAAGTTTGATGCAAAAGCTGATGAAGGTATTTTTCTTGGATACTCTCAAACAAGTAAAGCATATAGAATATATAATAAGCGTTTACTTTCTTTTGAAGAATCTGTCCATGTTTCTTTTGATGAGTCTTATCCGAAAAGTGTCGGAAAAGGTATTTCTTTTGATGACGCAGAAGTATCTACAGAAGAGATACTCAAGGAAGTTGTAACGGAGATTGATAAATCCACAACAGCTGCCAATGAGAAGGATGAAGATACTAGTCCTGAAAAAGATAAGGAAGAAGGGACAGCTGAGGTGAACAACCTTCCACCAGCTTGGAGATCTTCAAAAGACCATCCCATTGATAACATTTTGGGAGACATTTCAAAGGGAGTATTAACTCATTCTGAAATAAGTAATTTCTGTTCTCACTTTGCTTTTGTTTCACAAGTAGAACCAAAGAATTCCAAAGAGGCCTTGGTTGATGAATTTTGGCTAATGGACGTGCAAGAAGAGCTTAATCAATTTAAAAGAAATGACGTTTGGGAACTTGTTCCTCGTCCGTGAGATCATCATATCATAGGTACAAAATGGGTTTTTAGGAATAAGCTTGATGAAAACGGAGTGATAACTAGGAACAAGGCACATTTAGTAGCACAAGGGTATAACCAAGAGGAGGGCATAGATTATGAGAAAACTTATGCTCCAGTTGCTCGCCTTGAAGCTATACATCTCTTGCTTGCCTATGCGTGTTCTATGAATTTCAAGCTTTACCAAATGGATGTAAAGAGTGCGTTTCTAAATGGTGTCATAAATGAAGAGGTATATGTCTCACAACCTCCTGGTTTTGAAAATTCTGAATATCTAGATCATGTTTACAAATTAAAACGGGCTTTGTATGGTCTTAAGCAAGCCCATAGGGTTTGGTATGAAAGACTAAGCAAATTTTTACTTGATCATGGATATTCAAGAGGTAAAGTGGATAATACACTCTTCATTAAACACAAAGGAAAGCATATTCTTTTAGTTCAAGTTTATGTAGACGATATAATTTTTGGTTCAACTAACATACACTTGGTCGAAGAGGTTTCTAGTTTTATGCAGGGTGAGTTTGAGATGAGTCTCATGGGGGAACTAACTTACTTCCTAGGTCTCCAAATAAAGCAGCTTGATGAAGGTACAACAGTATGTCAAATAAAATACTGCAGAGAACTGCTCAAGCGCTTTGGAATGAATGACTCAAAATCAATCGATACTCCTATGCCTACAAATGGAAACTTGGATAAAGATGAACACGGTAAGTGTGTTGATATCAAAAAGTATAGAGGTATGATTGGATCTCTTTTGTATCTTACTGCTTCTAGACCGGATATAATGTTTAGTGTTTGTATGTGTGCACGATATCAATCAAATCCTAAGGAGTCTCACTTAAAAGTTGTCAAGCGTATATTCAGATACCTTCATGGAACATCTAAATACGGGCTTTGGTACTCCAAAGGAAGCGATTGTAGCTTAGTAGGTTACTCCGATTCTGATTTTGCTGGCTGCAAATCAGATAGGAAAAGCACTAGTGGTACATGTCACTTGCTTTCAAATTCTTTAGTAAGTTGGCATAGCAAAAAGCAAGTATCTGTGGCATTATCTACTGTAGAGGCTGGATATGTTGCAGCCGGTAGTTGTTGCACTCAGATTTTGTGGCTAAAACAACAACTACAAGACTTTGATATTCAACTCAAACGTATTCCAATAAAGTGTGACAACACTAGTGCCATTAATCTCACTAAGAATCCTGTTTTACACTCATGCACTAAACATATAGAGATTAGACATCACTTTCTTCACGATCATGTTGAAAAAGGAGACATTGTATTTGAGCATGTTGATACTAAAAACCAACTTGCTGACATTTTCACTAAACCTCTAGCAACGGAACCATTCTTCAACATTCGTCGTGAATTAGGGATTTTAGATCTCTCATCATTATTCTCTTAAGTTCATTTGATCTTGTTTATATATGTCTCATCGTGTCTGTTGAGATTTGATTGTAGACTTCACTCAAACTTCATGAGATTACATCAATGGAGGTAATATTGTTCCTCTCTATATCTTGTTGAAATTATGTGATTAATGTTTGTTAGAACAAATTGTTTTTGTCTATATGTACTTTTTTACATATGAGTGTTTGAGCATTACCAATTGGTGTGAATTATACTTAAGCACCATTAAAATGACATGATTCATACTGCATCTCAAATGGTTTGTTCAAAAATCACTTAAAATGTGATTTAGCATCAGTATGTATTGATACATCAGACTTATGTATTGATACATCAAGTTTATGTATTGATACATCAGCTTATGTATTGATACATTCATCCTTTGTATCGATGCATTCGTGTCTTGTGTCGACACATGTTTCTTTTTCTTTTCAATTTTTTAAACATGTTACAGTATGTATTGATGCAATCGTGCTTTGTATCGATACATAGCACTTTTTGAAAAGAAGAAATCCGCAAAATGAATCGATACATAATGGTATGCATCGACGCATACTGATTCAATTTCTTTAAATTCGCAAAATGCATCGATACATATTGATATGCATCGACGCATACTGATTTAAATTCCTTTTATTTAATTTTTTTTGCATCGACACATCAACATTCGTTATGCCATTTGCAGCAGTTATAAACATTTTTTTCTGTCATTACATACTCTTAACCCTAAAAGTAACCCCCTCTTCATCTCCAAAACCCTAATTTCATCACCATTCCTCCAAGAAAAATCCTTCCTCGGTCAAAAGGTAAAGGCAAAGCAAAAGAGCATGTTGGTTCTTCCCATCAATCTCTTCTACTCTAGAAATTCCTCCAATTGCTTTATCTATCCTTCATCCTGCCTTGGCTACTGAGTTTGAGGAAAATTTCAAGACAAGGTTAGTCATGAAACCCCATGTCTTCAATACACATGATGCTCTTACTTTGTATTTGAATGAAGTTGCTGATCTAAATACACAATCTCTTGGGTCATTTTTTACTACAAATGATGAGTATCATGAGGATTTCATTCGTGTTTTTTATACTAGTCTTAAAACTGGTAGAGGTTACATGTTTAAGTGCTCTATTGGAATTAAGACCTATTCCTTTGAGGCTGCTGATTGGGACACGGTGTTCCAAATTCCATTCTCGTCTCCGGATTTGAAGTCTTGGATGATCAGAAGTTCGACATTGTGTTTAAACTAAAGGACTATGTTGGCTTTATACTAAAATTGGAAAGGCCATTAGGTGAGGATGAGCAAATAACTTCTGGAATGATTAAGAGTGTTCCTAGAATTTTGCATTGGATTGTATCGCATATTCTACGTCCAAGGTCTGGTGGACATTCTCGATTGGACAGGCCAGACATACATCTTTTGTATCTACTGTAGAAAAAGGTTAAGTTGAATTGGCCAAATTATTTTATGAAGCGTATGTTTCTTGCACGCAACAGTTCGAAGAACATCTCTCTTGGTTATGCTTCTCAGATTATGAGGATCATCAAATCTTGGAATGTTGGCATGCCAATTGTTCCTCTTATATCTCCCTCCATTGCTCAAGAATTCAACAGTGCTACTTTATCTCACATGGGATACCGGTGGGACTCGAAGCGTCGCTGTTATTGCTTTTTCGAAAGAGGATCCAAAACAAGAGTTTACAATTTTGATGTGCCTTCTGAACAAATATTTGGGGCTGACGATCCAAGAGATGAAGAAATGGAGGATGTCAATGAAGAAAATGCTCCTGAAACAAATGCAAATACTGCTTGGGGTGAGTGGGTGCCACAAAGGTGGTCTCCTACTAACTATGAACCTGAACCTACGGTTCCTCCATTTTCTGCTGCTACATCATCTTCTACACCTCCTGCGTATCTTACTCAAATGTTTGAGCAGATGGAGATTGCAAATCAGGCCCGTCATGAAGAAGCTCGTGCTTGGCATGTTTAACAAACGGAGTGGCACAACGAGCACCGTGAGTGGCATGATGAACACACTCGTATGTACCACAACCAACACTTATGGCACACGGACTTGGTCAAATGGCATCAAGTCTTCTACAATGAGATGTCGGGCTTTATGGATGATTGTAATGCACATTCGGGCACTATGGAAAGATTTAGAAGTACTGAGGTTCAGAATCGGTTCAGGAATTACAACTTCATGGGGCAAACTCCTAATGAGATGCCTCCTCCACCTCCTCCACCAAGTTTCAGAGATCCTGATAGCGTGATGAGAAGTCTTGTGGAGGCTATAATCCTCACTAAACCAGCATTTTATCTCTGCATTGCATCATCTTCATATCATACTTATGTTGCTTAAGTTTCTTTTGGACTAATGTTTAAACTTTGTAGGTTTTTTTGTAATTCATAACTCTTCTAGGTACTTCAATGCTTTTTTTTTTGTTTCATTGTGTTGTTTGCCCTTTTATTTATTTTTTTCAAGCTCCATTCTTTGTGAATGTTTAGCTTATATATATCAATCTTGCTAGTTATTGCTATATATATATATATATATATATATATATATATATATTTATATATATATATATCGTCTAGACTGTTTTTCTCTTCTTTTTTATTTTGACAAAGGGGGAAAAATGGATCGATGTGACAGTTGACAGCAATGCACAAACTCAGGGGAGTGTTTTTCCACATCTTGCAAAATTTCCCATCATCAAAAAGGGGGAGTTTGTGAGCAATTCTCTCTTTTGGATTAGTTTTGCATGATAGCAAATTTCTATGCCTTTTGCTTCTTGTGCATTGATATAACTTTGTATTTTGACTTATGAATTGGCACATATCATTAATGAAAGCTTAAAAACAATTTTAATCATGTATGTATTGATACATGTTGGCTTGCATCGATACATGTCTTTTAAAAGCACTAAAAATGGTTTTTTGTACTGTATGTATCGATACATACGATTGCTGTATCGATTCATGTTTCCTTGGTATTTCTGGAAACAAACTATGCATCGATTCATTCCTATAATGCATCGATACATGATGTATTTCAATTTCTGGAAATTATCCTTATATTGATACATTCGTATCATGCATCGATTCATGCTGATGTTATTTTTCTGAATTTCTACATTGGTTCAGTATGTATCGATGCATTCCTCCATGTATTGATACATAACAGTTGGGAAATTCATGTGTATCTATACATGCGTGTCTTGTATCGATTCATAATTTTGTTTCTTTTCTAACAACTTCTGTTATGTGTATATAAGCTCCTGTCAATTCAGTTTTTCATGCGGCACACAAGTCAATAAAATTGAAAGTGCAAAATTTAAGAACACACAGTCAAAAAGAGAAGTTTGAATGTGAAATCAATTGGTTAGCCGTATTCGAAATCTGAAAGAGACTTCATCTTCATCATCTTCTCAATCTCCTTAATTCAATAACATCAACACATAATCATTATTGTTCTTCAAATTAACGGATCAACGAGATAACGTTCAGTGGTACGATCGAGGATCTAGGTGAGTTGAAGGTTGGAAGGGGATTTCTTGGAAAAACCATTTGGTTTATCCTTCAAGAACGAATGTGTTCTTGAGGGT
The DNA here is from genome assembly GCA_963966055.1 of Lathyrus aphaca. Taxonomy (NCBI): domain Eukaryota; kingdom Viridiplantae; phylum Streptophyta; class Magnoliopsida; order Fabales; family Fabaceae; genus Lathyrus; species Lathyrus aphaca. The sequence continues at coordinate 458,165,793 of OZ014525.1, read as the reverse complement.
TTGTGAGTCACGTTTACAGAACAGATTCAGCCGCAACGTAAGGTTTGGAAATTGGGTTATTTCGCAAACAGATCGTGGAACCGGTGAATTGTTTGTAATACTTGAAGGAAAGTCTTGATCTTGCTTGATCAAGTGAAGGTTCATACGATGGTTAGGATGGAGTGTATAACTTTAATCCTTATTGTTAACCCTTTAATTTGTTTATACCTCTTAATCAAAACACTTAATAATGGTTAAAACTTAAGCTTGTAACTTGGGCCTTACATTAGGGTTCCATCTCTTCCTTATGGTTAAGAGGGACTAACCCTAGCGTTTAATGGACAAGTCCCCCTCAAGTTGTCTTACAAACTTAAAATCCATTTCTTAATCTCATCCTTTAATTAAAATCCACCTTAATAAAGGCTTGTTATATAATGAATTTAGTCCCTAACCATGGATTAAGTTGAGGAGTCTTCCTCAGCTTAAGTGTTCTCATCTACCATCCTTCTCTTAGGATGGTGTAATGAGTTCACTAATCCCTGATTAGAGATTAAACTCATTACTTAACACTAAACAAAAACCCAAAAACATCTTAATAATCACAAGTAGGTTAATGATCTTAATCCTACATCATCATGGTAATTAAGTTGATATCTTCATCTCATACTTAAAGTAGGCTCATTATCCCTAATCAGGGAGGATATAATGAGTTTACAACCTTTGATTTAGGATTAAGCTCATTTCCCTATGAAAAACACCAAAAACAATAAAAACTGAAAACACAAAAACAAACAATAATCGTCTCCTCCGAGATTCTTTTCTCATCACATTCATTCATAAACGAGACCTCGCTTCTTCCGTCTAATGCAAAACAGTTAGCACTCGAGCCAGACGAGTCATACACTTGAGCATATACAAGCAAGCAGTTCACAGTCAAAAATCATTTTCAGTCTCTTTGAGTCGAACTACGGTGTTCTGACTTCCTCATTGCACAAGAGGATACGTAGGCATAACTTAACAGTTATCGAACAAAAGTCTCTTTGTCATCCCCCTCTTTCAGCTTTATTTTCTAAGCCTCATTCTTGAGCATTTCACCATCTCTTTTGCTCTGACACACATTCTTTTCTCCCTAGCTTTTGCACATTGTCAGCACATACACTACCCCTTTTAAACACAATCAAGTAAGCATGGATCCCGTCGAGTATGACGGACGATCTGGGTGCTAATACCTTCCTAGGTCGTAATCAACCCCCTTTCTCAGTCTCTTTGGTTCGCAACCGTCTTATCCATACCCTTCCAGGTTTATGCAACATTACCTTTCCTTCGGGATAAAAATGCCTAGCTGGCGACTCTATTCAACCTTCAACCTCCAACATCGCCGATAGTTCGCGTCTGCGTTAGGGGACGTAAAGTCTTTTTCGGGAGCGACAGCTTGGCAACTCTGCTGGGGACATAACCTTTGCAACCAAGGTTTCTGGTTCACTTCTGGGTTTCTCCTAGCGCTTGTTTGATTTTGTTTACTGGGGGTGTTATGTGTTATGTGTGCTTTTGTTTTTGCTTTATTTATTGCTTTTTGTACATCTTTATTTACTGCATTTACTTTATCGCTTTCGTTTACTATTTTATGCATTTCATTTTTATTATCATATCATATATGTGATGGATTTGTTGGTTTGCCTTGGTGGGAGGGGTATTCCAGTGAGAAAGGTCCAACACAAAGGCCTGAGTGACAGACATAGGATTAGAGTGGCTTCATATTCTTTCCCATTCCATTTTGGTCTGGTGTGGGAATATGAAACACGGTTCAAACATGGGTTTCTTCTTGAGAACTCTGTGCAATGGATTTCCTGTAGTACTAGGGCTATTTGGGAAGCCTTCTAAGTCTGGATGACCTTTTTAGATGACCTTCAGCATCTGAGGTGAATTAGAGGAGGATCCTTTATGATTAGGGTAAACAATGTACCTCCGGGTTAGAAGTGCTTACACTTCTCATAATAAATCTGAATTTGAGGATCCTTGTTCTAGAACAATACCTGTGAGTGGGTGGGGTTGTTTATAGGTTTGCAGGAACCCTTGGCCTCATCATACCCTGTTACTAATATTGTTTTTAAGGTTACACTATTTTGGATTGATCTTATGAAACCCTGGACTTGTGACTCTTTATTTGAGTCCCCCACATGGTTACTAGTTCTCAGACCTTCATCCGAATTTCTGAACACTCATGGACCCTATCAGAGCAACTGAAAATCTAGTACCTGATCACAAACCCTTGCATATCATAAGCATACATCATTTTGAATCATTTAACATTTTTCTATTTGTTTTACAGGGTATTCACATCCTCTTTGGTTTGGTTTTTACCGTTCTTCTATCTTCTCCAACACTTCTTCAGCTATCTTCTTCAGTTATCTGCATCAGCTAGCTTCATCAGTTATCTTCTTCAGTTATCTTCATCAGCACCCATTGTCAGTATGGATTCAACCAGGAAGAGCAACATCACTTATCATTTCTTTGAGTACCCTCTGACAGGCATCAAGCAGATACAGGCCCTTATCACTCCTGATCATGTTCCTTTATTCAGAGAGCATTATGGTGGTATCCTGGACATGATCATGGACTTGGATACATCATAGAGGAGCATGATTCACACCTGTCTCCAGTTCTATGACCCTCCTCTTCGTTGCTTCATTTTCCCAGACTTTCAGATTGGCCCTTTGCTAGAAGAGTATTCTATGATCTTGGGTGTCCCTATCAGGAGAGGAATTCCTTTCAACCCTGAGATGACTGCTCCAAAGAATGAAGACATATCTAAGGCTCTACATCTGGAAGCAACTATCATTAATGAGCATATGACCACTAGGGATGGAATCCCAGGCCTTCATTTGGACTTCTTAATCACTCAGGCTACCAGTCATGCTGCAATAGGGAAGTGGGAAACTGTTTGTGCTCTCCTGGCTCTTAGTATATATGGTATCATCTTGTTTGCGGACGAGCCTAAGTTTGTAAGCAAGAATACTATCCACATCTTCATGCTCAAGAATCCAATACCTATCTTGTTGGGAGATTTCTATTATTCAGTACATCAGAGAAATGAGAAACAGAGGGGAAGACTGGTCAGATGTTGTGCACCTCTTTTCTACAGTTTGTTGATGAGACATATGCCGAAGACAGAAGCTTTCCTGAATCCACATCAGACAAGAAACTGGGCAAAGAGAAGGATTTCCCTTACTTCAGAAGATATCAAATGGTGTACTCAGAAAACCAAGGGCAGGGACATAATTACAAGTTGTGGACAGTATCCTAATGTACCTCTTATTGGAGTGAAGGGTTGGATCAACTACAATCCTTTACTTTTCAAAAGATAGTTAGGGTATGCCCTGGTACATCCACCGAGAGAGCAAGACTTAGCAGAGTCCCTTTACTGTGTTGTTCAAAATAAGCATGCTACCATCCGACAAGCAGCATGGGCTTGGGATAACATACAGACTAAAGGGACTGCCATTTTAGGGAAGTGTAACAACATAGCTTCAGTTCAGTACATTGAATGGTCTCGCATCAGAGGACAGATCACCCGCATACCATTCACCCTAGAGGATGTGCCAGGGTCATCAGCAGTTAAGCCTGTAGCTACAGTCAGTTTGGAAGAGTTTGAGAAGCTGAAAGAGAGGAATACCCAACTTTCTGAAGCCCTGAATAAGACCCTTTGGGAAAGGAATGATGGTCGTCTGGACATTGATAGATTAGAAAAGCTCTAAATCGAGCATGTGACTAAGATAGAAAAGACGGAGGACTTCATCGGAAAAGCCCGAGCAGGGGAATTAGTATTGAAGAATGCTTGCAAAGAAGCTAAGATTCAGAAGGCCAGAGCTGAGCATTACCTGGAAGAAAGTCAGGCTAGATGGATCAGGATCACTAAAGCTCATTTGCAAGAAGATTAGAAGACACAGGCTAAGATAGAGCAGCTGGAAGCCAATGAGAAGAAGAGTCAGGAAGCCTTGTTAGCAGCACAAAAGGAAATCTCCGAGTTGAAACTCCGGGCGGGGTTGAAGAGATCAAAAGACCAAGACAAGTACTAGAAGATAACAAGTGCCATTGCAACCAGAAACCTTCTTATTAAAACCATCACAGAGCATCCACTTGGACCAGTGACTGATGCTCTCCTGAAGGAAGTCAAGGAGGATGAATTTGGGCTGGATGTTTGATTTCCTTTACTTGTATCTTACTTTGGTTGTACTTTAATTTTCCATGATGATTTGGTTGTATTTCTTAACTTAATTGTATTTTGACCCACCATAGGAACTTATTATAAACATAAACTATGTATTTTGGCATTTCTGTAATGTTATGGTTTATGTATTACCTGGGTTATCTTTTGGACTTCACTTCTCTTCAACATCTTCATCATTCCCAGAGGTCTGGAAGGTCAAAACCAAAGAGCCAAATCGGATACCATCTGAAGACAAATAGACATACTTCATTAAATGCTAACCTCATTCTTTGTGTTGCAAGATATTTTGTTGTCGTTTTCTCACTTTGCTGTGTGTTTCAGGAAAGATTGCTCGTAGGAGGGTTTTCCCCATCAATAGAGTCCACAGGTATCCTACAAGACACAACCTTCCGAGAGTTCAGATGGACCAAGTTCAACAAGATTTGACTGACGTTAGAACTCAGATGGCTAATAAGAGAACTGAGATGAGGGCTCAGATGAACCAGTTCATGGCAGTGATGACTGGGTTGGCTCAGAGCCAAGAAAGATTAAGAGAGTTAGTCGAGCGAAAATCTCCAGAAGAGAATCATCCAGGTGTCGCTCCCACCTGATGACACAGGGCCAAGAGGGGTACAGACGCGAACGGTCGGCGAAAGAGGGAGAGAGCACACAGGGGTGAACTCAAAAGAAAAGAGTCGCCAGCTAGGCATTTTTATCCCGAAGGAAAGGTAATGCTGCATAAACCTAGGAAAGCTATGGATAAGACGGTTGCGAACCAGAGAGACTGAGAAAGGGGGTTGGTTACAACCTGGGAAGGTATTAGCACCCAGATTGTCCGCCGTACTCGACGGGATCCACGCTTGAAAGATTTGTGTTTAAAGGGGTAGTGTCAGTGCTATCTGTGTACCAAAGCTGGAAAAGAATGCAAGTGTCAGTGTAAAAGAAATGTGAAGTGTATAAGAGAAGTGTCAGTGTAAGGACAAGAGTGAAATGCTCAATACTATGAGGCTTAAAGAATAAGGCTGGAAATAGGGAGAATATACATAGACTTTTGTTCGATAACTGTTAAGTTATGCCTACGTGTCCTCTCGTGCAATGAGGAAGTCAGAACACCGTAGTTCGACCCAAAGAGACTGAAAGAAAAGTTGACTAGTGAACTGCTTGTTTGCCTATGCTCAAGTGTATGACCTATCTGGCTCAGGTGCAAACTGTCTTGCATTAGACGGAAGAAGCAAGTTCTCGTTTGTGAGTGAGTGAGATGAGAAAAGAATCCCGGAGGAGACGATTATTGTTTGTTTTTGTGTTTTCAATCTTTTATTGATTTTTGAAGTTTGTCATAAGTTAATGAGCTTAAGCCTAAACCAAAGGTTGATAAACTCATCACATCCTCCCTCTGATTAGGGGTAATGAGAATACCTTAAGTATGAAGTAAGCACCTCACACTTAATCACATGATGTAGGATTAAGATCATTAACCTACTTGTATTTATTTAGATGTTTTTGTTGTTTTTGTTTAGTGTTAAGTAATGAGTTTAAGCCATAATCAAGGATTTAATGAACCCATTACACCATCCTAATAGAAGGATAATAGATGAGAACATTTGAGCTGAGAAAGACTCCTCAACTTAATCCATGATTAGGGATTAACCTCATGACAAAACAAGGCCTTTATTGAATGGATTTTAGTTAATGATAAGATGAAGAAGTGATTTTTATGGTTTGTAAGACAACTTGAGGGAGACTTGTCCATTAACACTAGGGTTAGTCCTTCTTAACCAATTAAGGAAGAATTAGAACCCTAATGCAAGGCCCAAGTTACAAGCTTGGTGTCTTGATGATTATTAAGTGAATTGATTAAAGGATTTAAACACATTAAGGGTTTAACACTTAGGATTAAAGTTATACACTCCATCCTAATAGAAGGATGCAGGCATAAGCTTAATCACAAAGCCTTAAAACCTTTAGGGTTTAGTCCCTGATTATGAGGTGAGGAGAGAAGACTCAATGATGACACAAAGGTAAAATCTAAATGGGGGACTAATCAAACCCTAATTATTATCATGCTTGGTCATTCCTAGGGTTAATGAGGCTTAAGAGGGAAAGATCTTCAGAGAAACCACCAGGAAGGAAACAGATGAAAGGAGGAAGAAGCAAAGAGAAGCAAAACAAATTGCTTCACTTAAGAATACAAGTTGCTTGAAGAAAGAAAGTAAGATGAACATGAATGAGCAAGCTCAATCCAATACACAAGATAAAATGCCGCAAAGATGCAAGAGAGATGAGAAGAGATTGTGAGAAGTGAAGGCAAATTCACTTCTCAAAACAACTTACCACCTGAAAAGTTAGCCAAAAGAAATGAAATGCAATGCAAATGAGATGAAATGTCATGATGCAAACCAAAGTCAGAAGCGATTACATGATGTTAATGATGCTAAGAGATGATACAAACATAAGGCAAGACATGAGAATGATCAAACAAGCATAAGGATGCAAATGAAGCATGCTTTGAACCATGAATGTACATGAAAAGTTTATGAAATGCAATGGACATATAACATAGCAAATGAAAGATGCAATGATCAAACATGATTCTAATATGTCCTAAGATGTATCATGAATCATGTGGATGCACAAAATGTCATGGCAAGTCATGGTATGCAAGCAAATGGAAGATGGATGCAAAGGAAGGCACAAATTAGGGTTATATGCATCATGCAAAACAAAAATCCAAAACCAGAAGCAAATGACATGATAAAAATTTGAAAATGCAATCAAAGATACCCTAAACCTATACAAGCTCACTGCCCAAAGGAGAGAATCCAACTCTTAACCTAGTGCAAGTTATGAATTTCCTAAGTTGGCTAGGGTTTTGGGGTACCACATCAAGAAAAATACCAAGAAAATTGAAAATGCAAGATCAAATCAAACCAATTTTATCCTATAAACTACATGTCTTGAAGGATGCAATGCAAGAAGAATCATCATCCAACTCTCAATGGTTAGGCAGAAAGGATTTTTCAAAGTTTGCACAAAAATATTGCCTTAAAATGAATTTAATTCCAATGAAAATGATCAAAAGGCATCAAGAACAAAAAAGAAATTTGTTTTGAGAGTTGGATAATGTTTCTAAATGTTTCTAAATGCAATGTGAATTTTTTGGTGATTTTTAAATACCTAAATGCATTTTTAATTAATTAATTTTCATTAACTAATTAAAAATAAACATTTAAATGATTTAAAAATAATTTTTAATGCAAAAAATAAAAATAAAAATATTTTTGGGTTTTAAAAATTAATGAAAGATGTGATAAAAATTTTCAGAATTTTTTAACTATTTTTGCTATTTTAAATAAAATGTACAAAATAAATCAAATGAAAATGAAATAAAATTAAATAAAATGCAAAGTATGCATAATCCAAGGCTGAGATTCAAAGCTGGGAGTCAAAGGTTGACTGCGCGCGCTATCCTACGGCTGGCATTCAAACTGACCCAATTAACATAAAAACCTAATTAATTAAACTAATGACGTGGATTAGGGCTTAATGAAAGGATCCATGCCATCCATATGCGCGGGAGTCAACGAAAGTCCACCAGATCTAAGGCCCAGATTCAAACTAAACCCTAAACGCAATTAATGACTTAATGACATTCAGGTCACCGGAGAAGAGCTCCAGTCGTCTTCTCCGGTGACACCCTCCCTGAGAAATCTCAAACTCACTCTCCTGGTCATTTCTGGAGCTCTAAAGCTCCAGATCACTTCCTCTTACCTCCCTAAACTCATCCCTGCCCTCAAATGGAATTTATTTCTCACCATGAAACAGTTTCGAAGCAAGATTCAAAAATGGCAGGAATTTCAGTCAGACCATACACACTCATTTCTTCATCATTTTCAAAAATAAAAAGTTCATTGAACTCAGGGGATCAAACTTAACCATTTAGTAACTTAAAACAAAGCTTCTGGAAAAATGAATTTCAGTGGCTACCTGAGTTGAAGCTTTAAATCCAAGAGCTTTTTGACCAGTTCCTTGCTTCCAATCAACTCTACTGACCTCCCTCAAGTGTTTGCAAAGCTTGTTTGGAGTTTATTTTGGCTGGTTTGTGAGATTGATGGAGTTCTGTTCAGAGAGGGGGGGAAATCGTGTTTTAGTTTCAGGGGGTTTCAAGGCAAGGTGAAGGGTCAGGGATGATCAGTGGAGTGTTTTGAGATGGATGGTGGAAGAAATTTGAGGAATGGGTGGCTGAGTTAAGGGATTCGATAGAAAATGCAAGATGGAGGATTTTTTGTGAACTATGGCTATGAGAGAGATCAGGCTTGTGTGTCTGTTGTGTTGAGTCTCTTTTGGTCCACTTATCACACTTGGATGGGTCAGAGAAGTTGGTGTGGCACTGTGGGATTGGTATGGGCCATTTTGCATAAAGTCAAGTCTAAGTGTACTTAAGGTATGGGCACGTGGGAGGCTGTGATAGGGGCATGGCTTGGCTCAGCTGAGATCAGGGAGAACCATGGAAATGGATTAGAGGCAATGCAGCAAGTGGATTAGGGTTTGTGAGATGTTTTGCAACTTTGTGATCCTTTTGCCTTTTTGTGATTTCTTGCTACATAAGTCATGAAAATGGACAAATCCTTGATGCATTCTGACTTTTAGGCATTGGTTTATGTTTGTGAAAAGACTAGAAGTCCATTTGAAGTTACAATTTTCCTTGGCAAGAGATTTTGCAACTTTGCCTCTTTGGTGCAAAACTTGAAATTATGTGATTTTCCTCAACTTTGACAAGCCATATCTTTTGATCCAAAATGAATTAGAATGAGTTCTTGTACTTTTTGAAAAGGGAATGATCCATTCTACAACTTTCATGACCAAAGTTTTCTCATTTGAAGCATTTTTGAATCAATTTGAGGAGGTTGAAAAACTTTCCCAAAATGGCAAGTTTTCATTACAAGTCACTTTCCCAAAAAGGCAACTTTGCAAATGGCTTGAAATTCTTCAATTTTGTGAACTTATAACATCTTTTATGATCAAATAAAGATCATACACATTCAAAATGATGAAGAACACCCTTTGGCTGGGTCATTGGGGGCCTCAGATGCCCTGCTTTTACACTGACTTGCTCAAGAAGTCAACTCTTGATCAGATGCCTTCCCTATGGAATTTCTTCATGAAAATTGATATGCATGATCCTTATAACATATAGAGACCAATAGAAACAAGAATGATCAAAAAATTTGGAGTTATGGCCTTTGAAACCAAAACCCTAATTCTAGGTCATCTGTGTAGTTAAACCTGGCTCTGCTTCCATGCCTTTCTCAGTTCTTGTGATTCTTTGACTTTCTTGACTTTGTGGGGATATAATATGATACTTGGACATACATGGACCCCTTTGAAGTGATTGATGAACTTTGGAGTGGTTCAAATAGCTCTTGGATAGCTCAGATCACAAACCCTAGATGCAGATGACTTAGGAGCAATGCAGTGAAGCAAAAATGCAATATGAGAATGGTATTATTGAATTATGCATATGAAAAGATCACAAGCCATGGTGTGGATGGGTGAGGGAAAATTTGGGGTGTTTACAGCTGCCCCTATTCAAGCATGAGTTAGCTGTGCAGGATGTAAGCAACGACTTAACAAGCAAACAAGATAACTTGTGGTTGAATACCAAAGACAGTCCAAAATTTGCACTCACAGAATGAAGAAGAAAAGGGATATAGATTGTAAAAAGAAAATAGAGTATGATTATAAAGTGCGGGCGACGGAGGACGACCGTCGAGCAGAGGACGACTGCTGGGGATGGAGCAATGACGGGGACGACCGACATGCTGGGGATATAAGAGATCATGATGGGGACGGCCATCAGGTAAAGCTATAAGACTCTCTGGGGATTATAGGTAAACGAAATAAAATGATGAGGTACGGTCATCAACGGTGAAGGACGATCACCTAGCAGGGGACGACTGCTCTGTTGGGGATAAGATGAGGGACGGTCATCTAAGGTGAAGGACGATCACCGGGCAGGGTACGGCTGCCGAATGTACCACGACATAGGATGAATGTCGGGAACAAGGTCGACGATGGGGACGACCATCGGATAAGCATGATGAAGGGCGATCATCAAGAGGTGAAGGACGATCACCTAACAGGGTACGGCTGCTCTCGGGGTTAAGATGAGGGACGGTCATCTAAGGTGAAGGACGATCACCTAGTAGGGGACGGTTGCTAAAGATATCACGACATAGGACGAATGTCGGATAAAAAGGGGTTCTAATGAATAGAGACTCCACTGGGGGCTGATGAAGGAAAATCATCAAAAAGGTGAAGGACGATTACCTGGCAGGGTACGGCTGCCGAAAAGTTATCATGACATATGACGAATGTCAGATAGAAAGGAAATAGTTCAACAAGTTTTGTTGGGGACTTTGCTGGGGAAAAAAAGTAAACACGGACGAGTGTCTACATCCAAGAAATGAGAGGTATAAGTGTTTGGGTACTGTGTATAGACTAAAGATGCGGACAAGCATCCTTAAGCCTATGATACGGACGGGTATCAAGTTGAAACAAATGCTGACACATGTTCGGATATGATGATACGGACGAGTATCAACTAGTTAACAAGGAACACGGACGAGTATTGATTCTGCGGGGACTCTTCTGGGAAATAATAGACACGGACAAGTGTCTAAACTCTAAAAAGAGGTAAAGGTATCTGACATTGTGTATGGATTAAAGATGCGAACGAGCCTCCTTAAGACCATGATACGGACGAATATCAGTAGAAACAAACGTTGACGCATGTTCGGAGATGATGATACGGACGAGTACCAACTGGTTAACAAAGAACACGGACGAGCGTCGAATCTTAGGGGATATAAGTGGTGTATACAAGATACGGACGAGTATCTGTATGAGTAAAATAGGAGTAAAAAGTATGAGTGGTGTACAGACGAGTGTTTAACTTGCTGGGGGAAGCGACACGGACGAGTGCCAAAAAGAGAAAAGTGTAATATAAACAAGTGTATGTGTACCAAGGAAGTTATGTATAAGTATCTGTGAGTGCAAAGAGGGCGCTTTGGCTTTCTACTAGGGATATGACATGGACGGGTGTCAGGAAGTATCTGTATCTTTAGGGAGAGTGCCTTGGCTCTCTGCCGGGGAATTTGGGAAGTTTTCTGTATATCGTTGATGGATTGTCGGTATTTACAAGTGTTCTGTTCGACACATGGCTTATGATTATGCAATATGTTTGATTTTTGCCATAATGCTCCGTATTATACGGAATGCTACGCTCTGCAGGGAGAATATGATGCGAATGCTATGATTATGCAAAGATGCCGATCCGGGACTCGGATCCCGTTGTTGTGGAGATCTCCGGCTGATCTGCTTGAAGTGGACTTCCAGCTGGGGATGAGATCATTGGTAGATCTGACACATCCGACTCTTCATGGGGAAATAGATCTCTGATAGACCCATCTCAGTAATGAGGAACCCAGTTGGGGTTTGTAGAAGCTTTCGTTACTCTGTTGTGAGATCTTCAGGTATTGCCTTGCCGGATAGAGGTTGAGACTCTATGGGGAAATGGTCCCCGGTCTAGCATTTGGCTGGGGAAGAAGAAAAAATCATTGAAAGATCTTCTTAGAGATTTTTGTGGGGATCCTGCTGAGGATGATACTTGACAACTCAGCCGGGGGGTATGAACACCTCCTGGTGCTGCCCTTTGAAGGAAGTGTTGGAGAAGTGATGCCTGGCAACTCTGACGGGGAGAACGCATCCTTGGTACTGTTCGGAAAGTGTGCTGAGGAAACAATGATTTGGTAGCCTACTGGGGAGAAGCCTCCATGCCCCATGTTGCGTTTTGAATACCTGCAATCCTGAAAAGACAGAGAAACGCAAAAATATCCCGAGGTATCCTCTACTGGATTTCATCATAGGAGTTTAGACACTCCCGGGAGTAAACATATTTCCTGCAAGCATGTAGTTTAAGAAAGACGCATCTGTATTTATGCGATTAACAAAGTAATGACATCGGACATTTTTGCAAATGAAAGAGTACGAGACAATGTGTGGCTGAAAATCTGATTTTATTAATTCGTGTGCCCTGAATTGGCAAGATACAGTCAAAGAAACAAATCCCCTGAAATGAGGAGATTGTTACAAATTGAGAAACAAAAGATGTTGGCAATGTTGATGACGCTTCAAGGAGCTTTCTTTTTGCTATGACTCGTATGACATTTGACGTTCTTCTCGTCTTGCTTTCTGAAGTAGGCTGATTCTGACCGACGCTCGAACCTTTCGAAGCTTACCATGTTGTAAGTGATACAGACGAATTCAGAAAGCAGTTGTTCGCTTATTTCCTTATTTTGCGTGGATCGCCCTTTCAGGTTTTCAATCCACCGGGATACCCATTTTTGCCTGAGTTGTCCAATGCGGCTTTTCAACTCAGCGGGTGTACACTTTTTTTGTTTATTTTCCCTTATTTTTGCCCGAGTCTTTTATTTTGTTTTTGACTCGCCGAGATGCCCTATTTTTGCCTGGACTTACATTCTGTTTTTATGTCCAGCGGGTCATTTCATGCGAAGTATTTTTTAACTGCATCTGAATTCACAGGGGATAGAAAATCTTCACCATCCATAGTACTGAGCATGAGTGCTCCACCGGAGAAAACTTTCTTTACTACGAATGGCCCTTCATAGTTTGGAGTCCACTTGCCCCTGTGGTCTGTATGAGGAGGGAGGAGTCTTTTCAGCACAAGATCTCCTACTTGGTACTCTCGGAGCCTAGCTTTCTGATCGAAGGCCTTCTTCATTCTTTTCTGATATAGCTGCCCATGACAAATTGCAGCCAATCTCTTTTCTTCAATCAGACTCAGTTGTTCGTATCGGGACCGGACCCATTCTACTTCATTCAGTTTAACATCCATCAATACCCGGAGGGAGGGTAATTCAACTTCAACAGGTAGGACTGCTTCCATACCATAAACAAGCTGATACGGTGTTGCCCTAGTGGATGTTCTGATTGATGTACGGTACCCATGCAAGGCAAATGGTAGCATTTCATGCCAGTCTTTGTAGGTGACTACCATCTTCTGTACAATTTTCTTGATATTCTTATTAGCTGCCTCGACAGCGCCATTCATCTTTGGCCTGTAAGGAGAAGAATTGTGGTGTTGGATCTTGAAGTCCCGACACATTTCTGCCATCATTTTGTTGTTCAAGTTGGAACCATTATCAGTAATGATTCGCTCGGGCACTCCATACCGACAGATGATGTCTCTCTTCAGAAATCGGGCTACCACTTGCCTTGTAACATTTGCATAGGAAGCTGCTTCAACCCATTTGGTAAAATAGTCAATAGCAACCAGGATGAATCTGTGGCTGTTTGAAGCAGTCGATTCAATCTTGCCAATCATATCAATGCCCCACATGGCAAAGGGCCAGGGTGAAGACATCACATTCAGAGGATTCGGAGGCACATGCACTTTATCCGCATAAATCTGGCATTTATGACATTTTCTGGCATAAGCACAACAGTCTGCATCCATTGTGATCCAGTAATAGCCCGATCTTAGCAACTTTTTAGCCATAGCATGTCCTCCTGCATGGGTACCAAAGGATCCTTCGTGCACCTCGTGCATCAACAAGTCTGCTTTTGCCTTATCAACGCATCTGAGTAGTACCATATCAAAGTTTCTTTTGTACAGGGAGCCGTCAGTATTCAGAAAGAAACTACCAGCAAGCCTTCTTAATGTCTTCTTATCATTGGAAGATGCCACAAGTGGGTATGTCTGGTCCTCCAAGAAGCACTTAATGTCATGGAACCAAGGCTTATCATCTTTAACAATTTCTGCTGAGAACACGTATGCTGGTCTGTCAAGTCTGGATACTGAAATCCGAGGCACAAAGTTGGCAGCTTGAACTTTGATCATGGAAGAAATGGTAGCCAGAGCATCTGCAAACTGATTTTCATCTCGAGGGATATACTCAAGCTTGACTGTTGTGAAGAAAGTCAATAACCTTCTTGTATAATCCCTGTAAGGTATCAGATGATCTTGGTGAGTGTACCATTTGCCGTTGGTTTGATTAATTACCAGAGCTGAATCTCCGAATACAGTCAAAGTCTTGATCCTGAGGTCAATGGCTTCCTCAAGACCCATAATACAAGCTTCATATTCAGCTTCGTTGTTAGTGCAGTTAAAGGTGAGCTTTGCCGAGAAAGGCATGTGAACTCCTTTAGGTGTAATGAGTACCGCACCAACACCACGACCATTCATATTAACAGCCCCATCAAACATCATAGTCCATTCTTCTTCTGGGTCAGGCCCTTCAGTGTGAACAGGCTCTTCATGATCTTTTGCTTTTATGAACATGATGTCTTCATCAGGGAAGTCAAATCTCATAGGATGGTAATCATCAATAGGTTGCTCAGCAAGATAATCAGACAATACACTTCCCTTGATGGCTTTCTGAGATGTGTACTGAATGTCATACTCTGTGAGAATCATTTGCTACCTTGCAACCCGTCCGGTAAGTGCTGGCTTCTCAAATATGTACTTGACTGGGTCCATCTTTGAAATTAATAAAGTAATGTGGGTCAACATATACTGTCTCAGTCGGCGAGCAGCCCACGCTAAAGCACAACAAGTTTTCTCGAGCAGTGAATAACGTTGTCCACAGTCGGTAAACTTTTTGCTTAGGTAGTATATTGCATAATCTTTTCGACCAGACTCGTCATGCTGGCCCAGCACACACCCCATTGACTCTTCTAATACTGTCAAGTACATTATTAGAGGTCTTCCTTCAACTGGAGGCATAAGAATCAGAGGCTTTTGTAAGTATTCCTTGATTTTGTCAAAAGCCTTCTGGCAGTCTTCGTTCCACCTGACCGTCTGTTCCTTTCTTAACAACTTGAATAAAGGTTCACAGGTTGCAGTAAGGTGAGATATGAACCTTGAAATGTAGTTCAATCTACCTAGAAACCCCCGAACTTCTTTTTCTGACTTCGGTGCAGGCATTTCTTGAATGGCTTTGACTTTATCAAGGTCAACTTCAATCCCTTTCTCACTTACAATAAATCCCAGCAGCTTACCAGATCGCACCCCGAATGTGCATTTGTTGGGGTTTAGCTTCAATTGGTACTTCCTCAGACGCTTGAATAACTTCAGCAGATTCACCAGGTGGTCTTCTTCCGTAAGGGACTTGGCAATCATGTCATCCACATAACATTCAATTTCTTTGTGGATCATGTCATGGAATAATGTTACCATAGCCCGTTGATAAGTTGCACCAGCATTCTTCAGTCCGAATGGCATCACTTTGTAACAGAATGTGCCCCAGGGTGTGATGAAAGTTGTCTTCTCCATGTCTTCAGGTGACATCTTGATCTGGTTGTATCCTGAAAATCCATCCATGAAGGAGAACACCGAGAACTGAGCCGTATTATCCACCAATACATCAATGTGAGGTAAAGGGAAGTCATCTTTCAGGCTGGCTCTGTTCAGGTCCCGGTAGTCCACACACATTCTCACCTTGCCGTCTTTCTTAGGCACAGGTACAATATTAGAAACCCACGGCGGATAGCTAGTCACAGCCAGGAAACCGGCGTCCCACTGCTTTTGTACCTCTTCTTTAATCTTCATTTCCATATCTGGGCGAGTACGGCGCAGCTTCTGTTTTACCGGTGGGCAGTCTTCTTTTAAAGGCAACTTGTGCATGACAATATCGGTGTCCAACCCTGGCATATCC
Source organism: Lathyrus aphaca (assembly GCA_963966055.1). Classification (NCBI taxonomy): domain Eukaryota; kingdom Viridiplantae; phylum Streptophyta; class Magnoliopsida; order Fabales; family Fabaceae; genus Lathyrus; species Lathyrus aphaca. The sequence goes on along the minus strand of OZ014525.1, from coordinate 458,149,872 downwards.
TGATAAGACCAAGCAAAGACATCCACATACTCCCGAAGCATGTCAATCAGTTGTTCCTTTACTGAATCTTGTAAGCAGGCTCCGATCTTAACCTCTTTCACATCTTCTTCCGTACCAAGATTAACCGTTTCGACCTCCTCCTGATGAGGAGTGATAACCTTCTCCTCTTGCCTTAACAACCTGGCTAGCTCTTCAGGTAGCTCGTAATCTTCTTCAACCCCTTCATCAGCTTGATTGATTGGATTTTCAAAGTCATACGAAGTCATAGCTATGTTGTTGTCGGTGTAGTCTGAAAGGCACTCTCTGCAAGGGTTTAGATTGTTCATTTTAGTGATCAATTTTAATCTTGTTTAGAAAAAGTGAAAAGAAGTTATCATTTTGGAAAACATTGCCATTTTATTTTTGTACAAAAAGAAAAATGAAAAACAGTGAGCGGAAAAGGAAAAGACTCATTTGCAAGAGATGTCTGATATTCATTGATTGATCTGTTTGCACAAAATTACAAGATGGCCCGATTACAAAATGAGTCTTGACATCTTGGGCAAGATGCAAGACTTTGATGCATGCTTAAAAATACAGGAAATAATAATTACTCTGCAAGAGTAACCCTTATAATTTCCTGGGAAGACCAGTTAAGGACTTGGCTCCCCGGGATCCTTGGACGTATCCAGCTCTCCAGGTTGCGGTCGCTTTCCTCCTCGTCTTCCAAGTTGTTCACAGCATCCGGGGTGAGCATTCCCCCGCTGACAAAATTGGGCTTCTTGGCAGCCTCTGATTGATCTTATTGAGTTGGTTTGTAACCCAACCCAAATCTGTCTTCCTTCCTTTCCACGGGCAACAGCTTGCCCCAGCCTTGGGCAGTACCCTCTTCAACAACCTTCCTGGCTTGCTGATAAGACGTCATGGAAGTTCCCAGTACAGCAGATGCTTCATTTATGTTCAGGGCCTCAAACCCTTGGCTCATAGTTTCATGGATTTCTCCATCCATCTCAATATACTTATACGTAGCCAGATGGCTAACAAAGATGTCCTATTCCCCACAGATGGTGATGATCTGGCCTTCCCACTCGAATTTCAGCTTCTGGTGAAGGGTAGACATAACAGCGCCAGCGGCATGGATCCAAGGTCTACCCAACAAACAGCTATAGGCCGGCTGAATGTCCATCACATAGAAGGTAATCTTAAAAGTCTGCGGGCCAATCATCACAGGCAGATCAATCTCCCCAAGCACTGATCTTTTAGAGCCATCAAACGCTCTCACCACCAAATTACTCGGACGCAATGCCAAGCCATCATACTCCAGCTTCACCAAGGCTTTCTTTGGTAGGACATTGAGCGATGACCCAGTGTCCACCAGCACATGAGATAGAACAGCACCCTTACATTCTAGAGTGATGTGTAAAGCCTTGTTGTGGTTACGTCCCTCAGTTGTTAAGTCAGCATTGGTAAAACCCATTCCATGGCTGGTGTTGACATTTGCTACCACAGCTTCTAGCTGATTAACGGTAATCTCCTCTGGCACGTATGCTGCGTGCAGGACTTTCAATAATGCATTCCTGTGAGCTTCAGAACACATCAACAGGGATAATATGGAGATTTTTGAGGGAGTTTGGTGAAGCTGATCCACCACCTTGTAATCACTTCTCTTTATGATTCTCATAAACTCATCTACATCTTGTTCAAAAGACGTCTTCTGAGTTTCTTTGATAGCTGGCTCTTCAAGCACCACACTCTTTCCTTTTGCTTTGGCAGCAACTTCTGCTTCAACATTAGGTCTCTGAGTTTGTGATGCGAAAAGGCGTCCGCTTCTGGTGAAGCCTCCGCCTCCCCCAACATTATCAATTTGTGGAGAAGAGGTTGAAGAATCCAAAGTGATTTTCTCCCCGTTGCAGTAAAGATCAGAGCCATAATGCCAAGGTATGGCATTACTGCTTTCATATGGAACTGGTCCAGGTACTGTGATAGTAACTGGACTAACTACAGCAGGGGAGAGTGCTGAAATGGTGTGCGGATTGTAGTAAATGGTGACTGGTGACCTGGCAGGAGGTGCCACTGTTTGTTGTTGAAAGCTGCTGTTTGGAGGAACATTTGACGGATCGTAGTAGATGGTGACTGCTGAGATATCTTCATTAATTTCTGCTGGTGTTGTAGAAGATTCTGCAGAATAAATGGGTGCTGATGTTGTAGAAGAAAGGGTTGTTGACATTTGATTTGTTGAAGTGATGGGTGGAGCCATTGTTGATGATATTGATGAATCGGTCGGAATGATTGTTGCTGCTGTTGTAGGAGAATCAAGAATTGTTGTCAAAGGAATTGCTGGATTTGTAGGCGCCGTTGTTGTGATCTGAAGTATGCCATCCTTGATAAGACTATCTATGCCACTTCTTAAGTTATCACACCCATTGACTGCAATGTTGCAATACCCACAACCGAGCTCACACCCGGGGAACATCTGGCACTCTAGAAGCTGAGCTTTAATTTCAACCAGAGGTGTTCAAATCTGTCCAACACTGGTTATCAAGAAAGATGGCTTGTCTTCCTCAATGGCATTAATTCTTGGCCCTCCATGATTGGGCATGGGATTCTTGTTGACATTTGGAGGGGGTGCAAAGTTGAGGGCTTTAGAATCCACCAGATCTTGTACTTTCATTTGTAAAGCCCTGCATTTCTCAGTATTGTGGCCAGGTGCATTGGAGTGGAAAGCACACCTGGCGTTGACATCATAATTTCTTGGCATATTGGAGGGATCTGGTGGTGCCAATGTCCTTAATTCAACCAAGTTGAGTTTCAGGAGTTGTGGCAATAAGGCAGCATAAGGCATAGGGATAGGGTCAATTACCCTATTTTCCTGTGACGGTCTTTGCTGAAAAGGTCTTTGTTGTTGATTGTTGTTGTTGTTGTAGGTTCTTTGTGGCGGATACTGAACTTGTTGTTGATAATGTGGTTGTTGTGGTTGTTGATATGTTGGTTGCTGAGGAATCGGAGCTGGAATAGTGACAGCTGCCACTGATCTGTGAACATACTGAGGTCTGCCCCTGTTGGCATGAATGGCATTTGTCTCACCGGTTCTTCTAGGTCCCACAAAAGGCTTCCTGGGATTACTGGACGAACTTGCACCATTATCAGAAATCTTACCCATCTTCAAAAGGCTTTCAATCCTTTCCCCAGCTATGACTACGTCAGCAAAACTGGTGGAAGAAAAGGCAGCTAGCCTATCAATATATGTTCCTTGCAGAGTATTCATGAACATGTCGGCCATTTCTCTTTCCGACATGGGTGGTTGGACAGCAGCGGCAAGCTGTCTCCACCTCTGGGCATATTCCCTGAAGCTTTCTCTGGAGGATTGAGACATTCCCATCAGAAGGGTCCTATTAGGGGCCATGTCCAGATTGTATTGGTACTGCCTGATGAAAGCTTCAGCTAGGTCCTTCCAGCATCTGATAGTAGCTCTGGTCAAGTGCGAATACCACTCTCTCGAAGCTCCAGTCAAGCTATCTTCAAAATAGAACATCCACAGTTTCTCATCCATGGTATATGCTTTAAGTCTCCCCAGGAAGGACTGTAAGTGAGTTCGCGGACAGGAAGTTCCATTGTACTTCTCGAAGCACGGGGGTTTAAACTTGTGGGGAATCCTTACCCCATCCACTAACCCCATATCCATTACATCGAAGCCTAAGGAATTTTGAGACTCCAGAGATCTCAACTTCTCAGCAATTTCATCAAACCTCCTATCATAAACTTCATCTCCAGCTCCCATTACAGTAAACTGCTCCTCTTGAGGATCTTCTTGCGAGATCCTGCCTGCAGCAATGTTGCCTTGTACATTCCTAGGGATGTTGGCCTCTGGATCTAGATGAGGTCCAAATACTGGTGGATTAGCATGAGGCTGACCTCCCTCATTATTACTTGTTCCTCCAGTTCCAGGGTGAGGTTCCTCGGGGTTTTGTCTTTCTACCAATGCCCTTAACCTCTCTTGACTTTAGGCCAAGTTAGTCATCACAGTCATGAATTGAGCCATTTGGTTTCTCATCTCCACTCTTTCATTAGCCATCTAAGTTCTGACCTCTGTCAGGTCCTGCTGTACTTGATCCATTTGGATACCAGGAAGGTTGTTACGAGTAGGATACCGGTGCGGACGGTTGAGAGGGAACACCCGACGGCGAGCAATAATTCCTGAAGCACAACAGAGTTAGAAACAAACAAAATAATGACAAAACCTACAAAACAAAACAAAAGTTAGTATGCAATGCAGTATGCTTATTTGCTTTCCAAGGTATCCGGCATGGCTCTTGGTTTTGACCTTTCCAGACCCTGAGGAGTATGCTTTGATGTTGCTTGAGAAAAGAAACTCATTGAAACAAACCAACAAATACATTACAAATGGTGGATCATACATAGTTTGTTTTTACAACATATTCCCCTGAAGGGTCAAAATACAACATAAAAAGAAAAGTACATCCAATGGAAATAACAACAAGCAAAGAAATCAAACATCTAATCCAAACTCATCCTCCTTAACCTCCTTCAACAGTGCTTCAGTTACAGGACTAGCCGGATGCTCTGTAATAGTCCTGATAAGAAGGTTTCTAGTAGCAATGGCAGTGGTTAGCTTCTTGTGCCTGTCTTGGTCCTTTGACCTCTTCAAACCAGCCCTAAGCTTCAATTCTGAAATCTCCTTTTGGGCTGCCAACAAAGCTTCCTATTGTTTCTTTTCATTGGCCTCCAACTGCTCAATCCTGACCTGAGTTTTCTGATCTTCTTGAGTACGAGCTTCAGTGATCCTGACCCACCCAGCTTGACTTTCTTGCAGATAGAGATCAGTCCTAGCTTTCTGAAACTGGGCCTCCTTGCAGGCATTCTTCAATATTTGCTCTATAGCTCTTGCTTTCTTGATGTAGTCCTCTGTTTTCTCAATCTTGGCCAGATGCTCCACCTTAAGCTTCTCCAACCTCTCAATGTCCAGAAGACCATCACTCCTCTCCCAGAGGGTCTTCTTCAGAGCTTGAGACAGATTCTCATTCCTTTCCTTCAGCTTCTCAAATTCTTCCAGGCTGACAGTGGCTGTTGGCTCTACTGTGGATGGTCCAGGTATATCCTCAATGGTGAAGGGCATCCCAGAAATCTGAGTTCTAGCATAAGACCATTCATAATACTGAGCTGAAGCCACATTATTGCACCTCCCAAGAATGGCCATCCCTTTGGTCTGGATGTTGTCCCAAGCCCAGGACGCTTGTCTGACAATAGCTAGATTAGGCTTTATCTCACAATATAGAGTCTCAGCTAAGTCTTGCACTCTAGGAGGGTGGACCAAAGCATAGCCCAATTGTCTCTTAAACAGCAAAGGATTGTAGTTGATGCAACCCTTCACTCCTACTAGAGGTACATTGGGGTACTGCCCACAGCTAGTGATTATGTCCTTGCCCTTGGTGCTCTGGGTGCACCATCTGATGTCATCTGAAGTCAAAGCAATAAGTCTCTTAGCCCAATTCTTCTGTTGGTGAGGATTCAGGAAGGCATCAGTCCTGGGTAAGTGTTTGAGCAGCCAGGTGTGGAATAGAGGAGCACAACATCTCACCAACTTTCCTCTTTGCTTCTCATTCCTCTGATGAATGGAATAATAGAAATCTCCCAGCAAGGTGGGTACTGGGTTCCTCAGAAGGAAAAGATGAATGGCATTCTTGCTGATAAACTTGGGCTCATCTGCAAATAGTATAACCCCATATATATTGAGGGCTAACAATGCACAAACTGCCCTCCATTCTCCCAAGGAGGCCTTTAGGATGGCCTGAGAAGTCAGAAAGTCTAAGTGCAAACCAGGGATCCCAGCCTTTGTTGTCATGTTCTGCTCAATCAATATAGGCTCTAGGTACAGTGTCTTTGCCACTTCTCCATTGCTGGGAGAAGTCATTGTAAACACCCCAAATTTGCCCTCACTCATTTAACTATGGCTTGTGATCTTTTCATAGCATAAATTCAATCATAGCATCACATATTGCATTTTTTGTTTCACTGCATTGTTTCTAAGTCATCTGCATCTAGGGTTTGTGATCTGAGCCATCCTTGAGCTATCTGAGCCACTCCAAAGGTCATCAATCAATTCAAAGGGGTCCATGTGTGTTCAATCATCATATTATATCCTCTCAAAGTCAAGAATATCAAAAAAATCACAAGAACTGAGATTGGCATGGAAGCAGAGCCAGGTTTGACTGCACAGATGACCTAGAATTAGGGTTTTGGTTTCAAAGGCCATAACTCCAAATTTTTTGGTCATTCTTGTTTCTATTGGTCTCTATATGGTATAGGGATCATGCATATCAATTTTCATGAAGAAATTCACTGGGGAAGGCATCTGATCAAGAGTTGACTTTTTGAGCAAGTCAGTGCAAAATCAGGGCATCTGAGGCCCTCAATGACCCAACCAAAGGGTGTTCTTCATCATTTTGATTATTTATGATCTTTATTTGATCATAGAAGATGTTAGAAGTTCACAAAATTGAAGAATTTCAAGCCATTTGCAAAGTTGACTTTTTGGGAAATTGACTTGTAATGGAAACTTGCCATTTTGGGAAACTTTTTCAACCCTTGCTTTTTAATTCAAAAATGCTTCAAATGAGAAAATTTTGGTCATGAAAGTTGTATAATGGATCATTCCCTTTTCAAAAAGTACAAGAACTCATTCTAATTCATTTTGGATCAAAAGTTATGGCTTGTCAAAGTTGGGAAAAATCACATAATTTCAAGTTTTCCACCAAAGAGGCAAAGTTGCAAAATCCCTTGCCAAGGTAAATTGAGCTTTCAAATGGACTTCTAAACTTCACACAAACATAAACCAAGGCCTAAAGATCAGATTGCATCAAGAGTTCACTCATTTCATGGCTTGTGGATCAAGAAATTCCAAAAGGGCCAAAAGTTCACAAATTTGCAAAATGATCCATAACTCTTCATCCACTTGAGCCAGCTCACAAAATCTAATTTCATGACACCCCTTGATCCTTGCTGCGCATAGCCATGCCCCTATCTCAGCCTACCACTTGCCCATACTTCCAAGTACAACTTTCTTGACTTTTTGCAACTCATCCCATACCAATCCCACAGTGACACAACAACTCTCTGCCCAATCCAGACCTTACAAACACACTCCAAGGATTCATTTTCATAACACACACAAGCCTGAAACTCCAAGAACACAGCACACTCAAAAATCCTCTCATTTGCAAAAGCTTTCGAATCCCTTGATTCAGCCATCAAACCTTCAAACTTTTTCCACCATTCAACTCCATAAACCTCACTGATCATTTCCCACCCTCCATTTTGCCCTAAAACCTCCACAATCAAAAACACGATTTTCACCTTTCATGAACTGAGATTCTGCAAACTCTCTCCAGAGGCCATTTAAACTCCAACCAAGCATTGCAAGCTTCTTAGGAGGTTCATTGGAGTGGATTTGAAGCAAAGAACTGGCCAGAAAGTCCCTGATTCGAAAGCTCAAGCTCAGGTAGCCATGGCATTTATTTTTCCAGAACTCTCATTTTATGTTATAGAATGATTCTACATGCTTCACTGATTGCCATGATGTGTTTAGTTTTGAAAATAGTTGAGAAATAAGCATTTCATGAGCTTTTGAAATTTCTGAATAATTCTTCCGTTTTGCTTCGAATCTTGTTGTTCATGTGAAATAAATGATTTTTGCTGGCTGAATCTTGTTTAGAATGAGTTAAGGATTGATTCTGGAGAGTTTGGTGAGTTTTTATGGCATTTTGAGAGAGATTGAGTGAGAGAGCCGCCGGAGAAGATGACCAGAACACTGTTCCGGTCATCTGAAAGTCATTAGGGTTCAGATTAGGGCTTTAATCATAATTAGTGTAGTTTGAATTTCAGCCGTCCAGATGCGCGCGGGGTCAATTCCCTCCAACCCAGATTTAAATCTCAGCCTTGGGATTAGTTGACTTTCCCCTTTTTTCTCATTTATTTAATTTTTAATTCATTTGTTTCTATTTAATTTGCACGAATTTTTAAAAATAGCAAAAAATGTTTAAAAATTATGAAAATTTTTGTCAAGGTTTTCATTATTTTTCAGAACACAAAAATATTTTTATTTTTATTTTTTGCATTAAAATTTATTTTTAAATCATTTAAAAGTTTATTTTTAATTAATTAATGAAAATTAATTAATTAAAAATACTTTTAGGTATTTAAAAATCACAAAAAAATTCATGTAACCTTTAAAAACATTTAGAAACATTGTCCAACTCTCAAACCAAATTTCTTTTTTGTTCTTGATGCCTTTTGATAATTTTCTTTGGATTTAATTTCATTTCAAGGCAATATTTTGTTTCAAACTTCAAAAATTCATTTCTGCCTAACCTTTGAGAGTTGGACAATGATTCTTTTTGCATTGCATCTTGTATATCATGTAGTTTGTAGGATAAAATTGGTTTGAATTGATCTTGCATTTCCAATTTGTTTTGCATTTTTCTTGACAAGGTACCTTAAAACCCTAGCAATCTTAGGAAATTCATAACTCTCAATAGGTTAAGAGTTGGATCTCCTCCTTTGGGCAGTGAGTTGGTGTAGGTTTAGGGTTCCTTTGATTGCATTTTCAAATTTTTATCATGTCATTTGCTTCTGGTTTTGGATTTTTGCTTTGTATGTTGCATATAACCCTAATTTATGCCTTCCTTTGCATCCATCTTCCATTTGCTTGCATACCATGACTTGCCATGACATTTTGTGCATCCATTTGATTCATAATACATCTTAGGACATATTAGAATCATGTTTGATCATTGCATCTTGCATTTTCCATGTTATATGTCCATTACATCTCATAACTTTTCATGTACATCCATGGTTCAAAGCATGTTTCTCTTGCATCCATATGCTTGTATGATCATTATAATACCTTGCCTCATGTTTGCATAATCTCTTAGCATCATTAACATCATACTTATGTTTCTGGTTTTGGTTTGCATCATGGCATTGCATCTCATTCTGCATTGAATTTCATTTCTTTTGCTAACTTTTCAGGTGGTAAGTTGTTTGAGAAGTGGATTTGCCTTCACTTCTCACAATCTCTTTTCATCTCTCTTATGCATCATTGCTGCATTTTATCTTGTTTATTGGATTGAGCTTGCTCACTCGTGTTCATCTCACCTTCTTTCTTCAAGAAACCTGTCTTCTTAAGTGAAGCAAGTTGTTTTGCTTCTCTTTGCTCCTCTCCTCTGCTTCTCTCCTTGGTGGTTCCTTGAAGATTTCCTTCTTAAACCTCACAAACCCTAGGAATGACCAAGCATGATAACAATTAGGGTTTGATTAGTCCCCCACTTAGCTTTTACCTTTGTGTCTCTTTGAGTCTTCTCTTCTCATCTCATAATCAGGGACTAAACCCTAAAGGCTTTAAGGCTTTGTGATTAAGCTTATGCTTGCATCCTTCTATTAGGATGGAGTGTATAACTTTAATCCTAAGTGTTAAACCCTTAATGTGTTTAAATCCTTTAATCAATTCACTTAATAATCATCAAGACATCAAGCTTGTAACTTGGGCCTTGCATTAGGGTTCTAATTCTTCCTTAATTGGTTAAGAAGGACTAACCCTAGTGTTAATGGACAAGTCCCCCTCAAGTTGTCTTACAAACCATAAAAATCATTTCTTCATCTTATCATTAACTAAAATCCATTTAATAAAGGCTTTGTTTTGTCATGAGGTTAATCCCTAATCATGGATTAAGTTGAGGAGCTTTCCTCAGCTTAAACATTCTCATCTATTATCCTTTTATTAGGATGGTGTAATGAGTCTGTTTAATCCCTGATTAAGGCTTAATCTCATTACTCAACACTAAACAAAAACAACAAAAACATCTAATTAATCACAAGTAGGTTAATGATCTTAATCCTACATCAAAGGTGATTAAGTGTGAGATGCTGACTTCACACTTAAAGTATTCTTATTACCCCTAATCAGAGGGAGGATGTGATGAGTTTACTAACCCATTGGTTTAGGCTTAAGCTCATTAACTTATGACAAACTTCAAAAAGCAATAAAAGACTGAAAACTCAAAAACAAACAATAATCGTCTCCTTCGGGATTCTTTTCTCATCTCATTCACTCACAAATGAGAACTTGCTTCTTCCGTCTAATGCAAGACAGTTTGCACCTGAGCCAGACTGGTCATACACTTGAGCATAGACAAGCAAGCAGTTCACAAGTCAATTTATCTTTCAGTTTCTTTGGGTCGAACTACGGTGTTCTGACTTCCTCATTGCACGAGAGGATATGTAGGCATAACTTAACAGTTATCGAACAAAAGTCTCTGTATATTCCCCCTCTTTCTAGCCTTATTCTTTAAGCCTCATGATCATGAGCACACCCTTATTCTTACACTGACACTTCATTTACATACACTACACTTCTTTTACACTGACACTTGCATTCTTTCCAGCTATGATACACAAATTGCACTGACACTACCCCTTTAAAACACAAATCTTTTAAGCGTGGATCCCGTCGAGTACGACGGACAATCTGGGTGCTAATACCTTCCAAGGTTGTAATCAACCCCCTTTCTCAGTCTCTCTGGTTCGCAACCGTCTTATCCATATCTTTCTAGGTCTATGCAGCATTACCTTTCCTCCGGGATAAAAATGCCTAGCTGGCGACTCTTTTCTTCTCTCTTGAGTTCACTCCTGTGTGTTCTCATTCCTCCTTTCGCCGACCGTTCGCGTCTGTACCCCTCTTGGCCCTGTGTGTCATTTGGTGGGAGCGACAGTCATCTCTGGGTTGAAGGGGATACCACCCCTGACAGGTACTCCAATCAATGATGAGAACTCCTCCAGCAGAGGTCCTAACTGAAAGTTCTGGAAAGTGAAGCATCTCAAAGGAGGGTCATAAAACTGTAGGCAGGTGTGGATCATACTCCTCTGAGAAGGGTCCAGGTCCATAACCATATCAAGGATGCCTCCATAATGCTCTCTGAATAATGGGATGTGGTTAGGTGTGATAAGTGATTGGACCTGCCTGATGCCACTCAACACAGGTTCAAAGAAATGGTAGGATATGTTGCTCTTCCTGGGAGTAGCCATGAATGCTGCTGAAGAAATTGAAGATTGATACTGATGAAGGTCACAGACTGATGCTGGAAGTGAGCCACTGACAGGCTGGTGCTGGTGATGATGAAGATAGCTGAAGCAGGTAGCTGATGAAGCAAGGGTCTATGCAGAAGAAGGGGTCAAAACCAAACCAGATATGATGTGGATACCCTGAAAAACAAATAAACAAATGTTAAATGATGCAAATGATGAGTATGCAAATGATATGCAAGGGTTTGCGATCAAGCTGGATCTGATTAATTGTCTAGATATAAATCCATGTATGCTCAAGAAGTCCAGATGGAGGTTCAGAAATCCAGTAACCAAGGTAGGGGGACTCAAATAAAGAGTCACATGTCCAGGGTTAAATCACAAGAACTGTCCAAAATGAGGTACTCTTAAGTCAAAAAGTATCAGGGTATGATGTGGCTAGGGGTACCTGCAAACCTGTAAACAGCCCAACCCCCTCACAGGTGGTGTTCTAAAACAAGGATCCTCAGACTTGGATCAGTTATGAGAAGTGTAAACACTTCTAACCCGGAGGTACAGTGTTTACAATAACCATAAAAGATCCTCCTCTAATTCACCTCAGTTTCTGAAGGTCATAATAAAGGTCATCCAGACTTAGCAGGCTTCCCAGATAGCCCTAGCACTACAGGAAATCCGTAGCACAGAGTTCTCAAGAAGAAACCCACATCTGAACCGTGTTTCATATTCCCGCACCAGACCGAAATGGAATGGGAAAGAACATGAACCACTCTAGCCTAGGTGTCACTCAGGTCCCAGGTATAGGACCTTAAACTCTCAGTAGAACCCCACCCACCAAAACAAAAACCAGATCCAGCTAGATGACAGTATGACAGTATGATGTATAAAGCTGTAAAGAAAGCAATAAATAACTGTACATAAAGCAGTAAATAAAGCAAATATATAAACACAATTAGCACATAACACCCCAGTAAACACAAATCAAACAAGCGCTAGGAGGAACCCACAAAAAGAACCAGAAGCCCTGGTTACAGTATAAGGGTCCCCAGCAGAGTCGCCAAGCTGTCGCTCCCACCTGATGACACAGGGCCAGGAGGGGTACAGACGCGAACGGTCGGCGAAAGAGGGAGAGAGCACACAGGGGTGAACTCAAAAGAAAAGAGTCGCCAGCTAGGCATTTTTATCCCGAAGGAAAGGTAATGCTGCATAAACCTAGGAAAGCTATGGATAAGACGGTTGCGAACCAGAGAGACTGGGAAAGGGGGTTGGTTACAACCTGGGAAGGTATTAGCACCCAGATTGTCCGCCGTACTCGACGGGATCCACGCTTGAAAGATTTGTGTTTAAAGGGGTAGTGTCAGTGCTATCTTTGTACCAAAGCTGGAAAAGAATGCAAGTGTTAGTGTAAAAGAAATGTGAAGTGTATAAGAGAAGTGTCAGTGTAAGGACAAGAGTGAAATGCTCAAGACTATGAGGCTTAAAGAATAAGGCTGGAAATAGGGGGAATATACAGAGACTTTTGTTCGATAACTGTTAAGTTATGCCTACGTATCCTCTCGTGCAATGAGGAAGTCAGAACACCGTAGTTCGACCCAAAGAGACTGAAAGAGAAGTTGACTAGTGAACTGCTTGTTTGCCTATGCTCAAGTGTATGACCTGTCTGGCTCAGGAGCAAACTGTCTTGCATTAGACGGAAGAAGCGGGTTCTCGTTTGTGAGTGAGTGAGATGAGAAAAGAATCCCGAAGGAGATGATTATTGTTTGTTTTTGTGTTGTCAATCTTTTATTGATTTTTGAAGTCTGTCATAAGTTAATGAGCTTAAGCCTAAACTAAAGGTTGATAAACTCATCACATCCTCCCTCTGATTAGGGGTAATGAGAATACCTTAAGTATGAAGTAAGCACCTCACACTTAATCACCATGATGTAGGATTAAGATCATTAACCTACTTGTATTTATTTAGATGTTTTTGTTGTTTTTGTTTAGTGTTAAGTAATGAGTTTAAGCCATAATCAAGGATTTAATGAACCCATTACACCATCCTAATAGAAGGATAATAGATGAGAACATTTGAGCTGAGAAAGACTCCTCAACTTAATCCATGATTAGGGATTAACCTCATGACAAAACAAGGCCTTTATTGAATGGATTTTAGTTAATGATAAGATGAAGAAGTGATTTTTATGGTTTGTAAGACAACTTGAGGGAGACTTGTCCATTAACACTAGGGTTAGTCCTTCTTAACCAATTAAGGAAGAATTAGAACCCTAATGCAAGGCCCAAGTTACAAGCTTGGTGTCTTGATGATTATTAAGTGAATTGATTAAAGGATTTAAACACATTAAGGGTTTAACACTTAGGATTAAAGTTATACACTCCATCCTAATAGAAGGATGCAGGCATAAGCTTAATCACAAAGCCTTAAAACCTTTAGGGTTTAGTCCCTGATTATGAGGTGAGGAGAGAAGACTCAATGATGACACAAAGGTAAAAGCTAAATGGGGAACTAATCAAACCCTAATTATTATCATGCTTGGTCATTCCTAGGTTTAATGAGGCTTAAGAGGGAAAGATCTTCAGAGAAACCACCAGGAAGGAAACAGATGAAAGGAGGAAGAAGCAAAGAGAAACAAAACAAATTGCTTCACTTAAGAAGACAAGTTGCTTGAATAAAGAAAGTAAGATGAACATGAATGAGCAAGCTCAATCCAATACACAAGATAAAATGCAGCAAAGATGCAAGAGAGATGAGAAGAGATTGTGAGAAGTGACGGCAAATTCACTTCTCAAAACAACTTACCACCTGAAAAGTTAGCCAAAAGAAATGAAATGCAATGCAAATGAGATGAAATGTCATGATGCAAACCAAAGTCAGAAGCGATTACATGATGTTAATGATGCTAATAGATGATACAAACATAAGGCAAGACATGAAAATGATCAAACAAGCATAAGGATGCAAATGAAGCATGCTTTGAACCATGAATGTACATGAAAAGTTTATGAAATGCAATGGACATATAACATAGCAAATGAAAGATGCAATGATCAAACATGATTCTAATATGTCCTAAGATGTATCATGAATCATGTGGATGCACAAAATGTCATGGCAGGTCATGGTATGCAAGCAAATGGAAGATGGATGCAAAGGAAGGCACAAATTAGGGTTATATGCATCATGCAAAACAAAAATCCAAAACCAGAAGCAAATGACATGATAAAAATTTGAAAATGCAATCAAAGATACCCTAAACCTATACAAGCTCACTGCCCAAAGGAGAGGATCCAACTCTTAACCTAGTGCAAGTTATGAATTTCCTAAGTTGGCTAGGGTTTTGGGGTACCTCATCAAGAAAAATACCAAGCAAATTGAAAATGCAAGATCAAATCAAACCAATTTTATCCTATAAACTACATGTCTTGAAGGATGCAATGCAAGAAGAATCATCATCCAACTCTCAATGGTTAGGCAGAAAGGATTTTTCAAAGTTTGCACAAAAATATTGCCTTAAAATGAATTTAATTCCAATGAAAATGATCAAAAGGCATCAAGAACAAAAAAGAAATTTGGTTTGAAAGTTGGATAATGTTTCTAAATGTTTCTAAATGCAATGTGAATTTTTTGGTGATTTTTAAATACCTAAATGCATTTTTAATTAATTAATTTTCATTAACTAATTAAAAATAAACATTTAATTGATTTAAAAATAATTTTTAATGCAAAAAATAAAAATAAAAATATTTTTGGGTTTTAAAAATTAATGAAAGATGTGATAAAAATTTTCAGAATTTTTTTAACTATTTTTGCTATTTTAAATAAAATGTACAAAATAAATCAAATGAAAATGAAATAAAATTAAATAAAATGAAAAGTATGCACAATCCAAGGCTGAGATTCAAAGCTGGGAGTCAAAGGTTGACTGCGCGCGTTATCCTACGGCTGGCATTCAAACTGACCCAATTAACATAAAAACCTAATTAATTAAACTAATGACGTGGATTAGGGCTTAATGAAAGGATCCAGGCCATCCATATGCGCGGGAGTCAACGAAAGTCCACCAGATCTAAGGCCCAGATTCAAACTAAACCCTAAACGCAATTAATGACTTAATGACATTCAGGTCACCGGAGAAGAGCTTCGGTCGTCTTCTCCGGTGACACCCTCCCTGAGAAATCTCAAACTCACTCTCCTGGTCGTTTCTGGAGCTCTAAAGCTCCAGATCACTTCCTCTCATCTCCCTAAACTCATCCATGCCCTCAAATGGAATTTATTTCTCACCATGAAACAGTTTCGAAGCAAGATTCAAAAATGGCAGGAATTTCAGTCAGACCATACACACTCATTTCTTCATCATTTTCAAAAAAAAAAAGTTCATTGAACTCAGGGGATCAAACTTAACCATTTAGTAACTTAAAACAAAGCTTCTGGAAAAATGAATTTCAGTGGCTACCTGAGTTGAAGCTTTCAATCCAAGAGCTTTTTGACCAGTTCCTTGCTTCCAATCAACTCTACTGACCTCCCTCAAGTGTTTGCAAAGCTTGTTTGGAGTTTATTTTGGCTGGTTTGTGAGATTGATGGAGTTCTGTTCAGAGAGGGGGGGGGAATCGTGTTTTAGTTTCAGGGGGTTTCAAGGCAAGGTGAAGGGTCAGGGATGATCAGTGGAGTGTTTTGAGATGGATGGTGGAAGAAATTTAAGGAATGGGTGGCTGAGTTAAGGGATTCGATAGAAAATGCAAGATGGAGGATTTTTTGTGAACTATGGCTATGAGAGAGATCAGGCTTGTGTTTCTGTTGTGTTGAGTCTCTTTTGGTCCACTTATCACACTTGGATGGGTCAGAGAAGTTGGTGTGGCACTGTGGGATTGGTATGGGCCATTTTGCATAAAGTCAAGTCTAAGTGTACTTGAGGTATGGGCAAGTGGGAGGCTGTGATAGGGGCATGGCTTGGCTCAGCTAAGATCAGGGAGAACCATGGAAATGGATTAGAGGCAATGCAGCAAGTGGATTAGGGTTTGTGAGATGTTTTGCAACTTTGTGATCCTTTTGCCCTTTTGTGATTTCTTGCTACATAAGTCATGAAAATGGACAAATCATTGATGCATTCTGACTTTTAGGCATTGTTTTATGTTTGTGCAAAGATTAGAAGTCCATTTGAAGTTACAATTTGCCTTGGCAAGAGATTTTGCAACTTTGCCACTTTGGTGCAAAACTTGAAATTATGTGATTTTCCTCAACTTTGACAAGCCATATCTTTTGATCCAAAATGAATTAGAATGAGTTCTTGTACTTTTTGAAAAGGGAATGATCCATTCTACAACTTTCATGACCAAAGTTTTCTCATTTGAAGCATTTTTGAATCAATTTGAGGAGGTTGAAAAACTTTCCCAAAATGGAAAGTTTTCATTACAAGTCACTTTCCCAAAAAGGCAACTTTGCAAATGGCTTGAAATTCTTCAATTTTGTGAACTTCTAACATCTTCTATGATCAAATAAAGATCATACACATTCAAAATGATGAAGAACACCCTTTGGCTGGGTCATTGGGGGCCTCAGATGCCCTGCTTTTACACTGACTTGCTCAAGAAGTCAACTCTTGATCAGATGCCTTCCCTATGGAATTTCTTCATGAAAATTGATATGCATGATCCTTATAACATATAGAGACCAATAGAAACAAGAATGATCAAAAAATTTGGATTTATGGCCTTTGAAACCAAAACCCTAATTCTAGGTCATCTGTGCAGTTAAACCTGGCTCTGCTTCCATGCCTTTCTCAGTTCTTGTGATTCTTTGACTTTCTTGACTTTGTGGGGATATAATATGATACTTGGACATACATGGACCCCTTTTAAGTGATTGATGACCTTTGGAGTGGTTCAAATAGCTCTTGGATAGCTCAGATCACAAACCCTAGATGCAGATGACTTAGGAGCAATGCAGTGAAGCAAAAATGCAATATGAGAATGGTATGATTGAATTATGCATATGAAAAGATCACAAGCCATGGTGTGGATGGGTGAGGGCAAATTTGGGGTGTTTACACCAGGCACATGAGGTACTAGTAACAACGATTACGGACAGCCGCGATCGAATCCGCCAGAGTTTGGGCCCCACCTCAACCCTGAAATCAATGTTATCGGAAATACCCAAGGAAATGCAGGAGGTCGAGTTCTACAAGAAGACCCTTAGGATGAATAGTTCACAGTGATTGGTGTTGGGGATGAAGCCTATGATCGTCGTCTGGATGAAATAGCGGAGAAGCTAAGATCCTTGGAATCCCAAAACTCTTTGGGAATTGATCTGATGGACATGGGTCTGGTTGAAGGAGTCAGGATCCCCTATAAGTTTCAACATCCTTGATTTGAGAAGTACAATGGTACCTCCTGTACTCGTACTCACCTTCAATTCTTTCTGGGAAGATTAAAAGCTTATACCATGGATGTTTTATTTTGAGGATAGCTTGATCGGGGCATCCCGTGAATGGTATTCTCACCTATCCAGAGCAACGATCAGAAACTGGAAGGACTTGGCCAAAGCTTTCATATGCCAATATCAGTACAACCTGGATATGGCCCCCAATAGAACTTTGTTGATGGGTATGTTCCAATCTTTGAGAGAAAGTTTCAGGGAATATGCCAAAAGGTGGAGACAACTTGTTGCAGCTGTCCAGCCACCTTATGTCGGAAAGGGAGATGGCTGACATGTTTATGAACACCCTACAAGGAACTTACATTGACCGGCTTGCTGCCTTCTCTTCCACTAGCTTTGCTAATGTGGTTATAGCTGGTGAAAGAATTGAGAGCCTATTGAAGATGGGTAAGATCTCTGACAATGGTGCTAGCTCTAGCAATGCCAGGAAACCTTTCTTTGGGCCTAGAAGAAAAGGTGAAACTAATTCAATACATATGGGCAGAGGTAGGCCTCAATACATGAAAAGATCAGTAGGTGCTGTCACCATTCCCACTCCAGCACCTCAACAACATTATCCTCAACAACCACACTTCCCACATCAACAACAATTTCCTCCATAATAGAGATCCTATAACAACAACAATAATCGGCAAAAATGTCTTTTCCAACAAAGGCCTTCACAAGTTAACAAGGTTATCGATCCCATTCTGATGCCCTATGCTGCCTTACTTCCACAGTTATTGAAGCTCAATCTGATCGAATTGAGGACTCTGGCTCCACCAGATCCCCAGAATCTCCCAAGGAACTATGATGTCAACGCCAAATGTGCCTTCCACTCCAATGCACCTGGCCATACAACAGAGAAATGCAGGGCCTTACACATGAAGGTTCAAGATTTGATCGATTCTAAGGCAGTCAACTTTGCACCCCCTCCAAGTGTTACCAAGAATCTTATGCCTAGCCATGGTGGGCCTAGGATAAATGCCATTGAGGAGGATCAACCAGTAAGCCTAATTGGCAATGTTGTAGATATTCAAACACCTCTGGCTGAGGTTAAAACCCAGATTTTGAAGTGCCAAGTGTTTCCAGGTGGTGAGGCCCATTGCGAAGCTTGCAAGATTTCTACCAACGGTTGTGCAAATTTTTAAGACCGGTATCAATAGTCTTATCAGAGAAGGAATTTTACAGATCACTTCAACAGTTCCAGCTCTTACAACATCAACAACCATTCCTCCTACAACACCAGCAAACATCACTTCATCAGATATAACAAATATCACTCTTATAACTTCAACAACAATCATTCCAACAGATTCTTCTACAAAATCAACAACCATCCCTTCTTCAACTTCAACAGACATCAGTTCAACACATCCTTCTACAACAACAACAACCATCAATCAAGACATTTCCATAGTCACCATCTATTATGACCCAGCAACAATCCATGTTCCAGATTCTTTCAACAACTCACATCTGTAACACCCCAAATTTTCCCTCTTCTTTTTAAGCATCATCATTATATCATAGTCTTCATAAGCATATCATATCCTTGGCATCTTAGCATGGAAAGATGAGGCATAACATTCTCATGACCTAACATTAGGCATATGATCATCTGTGGAAGGGTTTGAAACACCTCAAGCTATAACCAGAGGCCCAATGGATTTGCTCAAGTCCTATGAGGAGTCTACATTGCATTCACAAGCTTAAGATTATTCACAAAAGCCCAGGAGGTTGGAGGATCATCAGGGAATTCAAGCTAGGGCAAAGCTCCTACACAATGATCCCAAATTAGGGTTTGAGTTTCAAGCATGAAAACTTTGTGACTTTGGCCTTTTCATTTGGGCAAAGTCTTTCATATATTAATAGGACCCTAGGGATGAAATTTGGTGAGAAAATTCTTTGTGGAAGTCAGGTATTTCTTCAGTTGCTTGTAAATGAAGAAAGTGGTCAACTATGCATTCTAGAAGTCAACTATGAAATTTCAAAGGGGCCAACCCTATTTTTCTAGTCAAGGGATGTTCTTATAACCTTATAAAAGGTTTGGCAAGGTCAAAGATCAAGAATCAAGAGGTTTTGAGGTGTTTTGCATTTTTGGCATGTGATTGGTCATGGAAGTTTCTAATTTTGGCAACTTTTTGCCCTAATTTTCAAAGTCACATAACTTGGTGAAAAAAGCTTCAAATGAATTGCCACCAAACATGAAAATTTAAGATTAAAGTCTCCCATTTTTAAAAAGTACAAGTACTTTTTCATAGCCCTCATGGTTTGTGAGATAGGCCCTTCGAAAATCACTTGAATTCTAGGGCATGACATGAATTTCAAACCTCCTCCAAATGCAAAACCTCATGTAACTTATTTTTTAAGTGGTGTTATGGACAAAATAAGGTCACATTCTTACAAGGCATGGCATAAAGTTTGTTTTTCTCCAAAAATACCATAAAATTCGTGCATGGGATGTGGTGTATTTCACAAGAAGCAAATTTGCATGATCACTCAAAATGCATGACCCTCAAATCCAAGGGCCAAGATACCTCCAATTATGAACCAAGGGCTGGATTGTGATTGAACATGTGCAAGGAAAGATAGGATAGCACGAGTGTTTCACCACTTCGCACCAAACTTGCATTTTTTGCAAAATCATCCTCACACTCTCCTTTCACGTGCATTTCCCTTGCATTTTCAAACACTGAAAGCATGCACCATATATAAGCCAATTAGGGTTTTATTGTACCCCAGATTCACAGCATTTGTTCACCCTCAAGTTTTTGCTCATTCTGAAATTTTCTTCGAATCTCATCCTACACTTACCATTTGCAAGAACCAATAGCATATTCTTGATCAGTGAAGTGAAAAGAGTCAGAATCAACCACTTGTTCAAGCTAATCCTCAAGATTTCTCATCTTGCCATTTCAGTGCAGCAAGCTTCGAGCTCTTAGATCCAGCAGCTTTCAAGGCTTTAGTTGCATTTATTTTGCAACTAGAGTGTATTTGGAGTGGATTGGTAGCTCTTCTTGGCTTCTCTCAAGCTATTTCCAGATCTGCAGATCTCAAGTTAGCACCAAAGTCTCAAATCTAGAAATGAAATTGGTTGTGCTCTTTGTGATCTACACGTTTGGCTGATGATGTTGATCTGTTTAGAATGAAAAATGATCACAAAATGAGCTTGATATTTTGATTTGAAGTTTGTTACATAAATTTGTTTGTCTTCGATCTGGATTGTTCTTTAATTTATTGTGAATTTGATTGCTATATTTGGACTCAGCATGATTTTTTTTTGATCTGGAGATTTTGAGTAATTTCTGTGGTGGTTTGTTCATCATGTTGAGTTTTCCGGTGCCGGAGCTAGGGCTCCGGTCACCGTATTCTGGAAACAAGTCAGGTGAGGAAGATGATGTTGTGAGCGTTGGATTGTGTGATCTGGAGGGTTGGAATGGTGCCAGCACATTAAAGAGGGAGGGTCTCCCTCGCGTGGTTTATGTTTTAACAATAATGTTGGATGTGTGACGTTCCATGGTAGTTACCGTATGCGTGCAATGAGGTGTATTAATGGTTTGACTTGTTTAAGTTGGTTGACTGCATTGGATGCGTGAGATTGATCCTCTGGCTTTTGTTTTTTCCTTTTTTTCTCTGAATTTCCATGATAATTATTATGAACTGCGCAGACCATTGGGCCTCAATTGCTATTCACCCCCTGACTTTGTAAGCCCAATTAAAATGAACTGAGTTCACTTGCTGAACGCACCCCCTGGCATGATTTCTTTATTTTATTTCTTTTTATTTTCATTTTATTTTCAGTTTGCTTTTCAATTTTTAAAAATAGTTTTAGGTCATCAAAAATTACAAAACAATTCAGGAATGATTCTTTTAGTTTTATCTAATTTTTGGTATTTTTATTTTTCATTTATTTTTAATTGTCACGCAGAAATTAATTGTTTCTTTTAATTAATTGATTTTATTTCATTTTTGAAGCATGTTGACTTATTCATTTTCCATCTTGATCATTATTTAGATTTTTTAGGTGATTCTTTTTGCTCTGGATTCATGATGAGATGTAGTTTATTGGTGATTTTTGTTCTGAATTTTAGAATTTTGTTTAATTGATTTTGGTCTCTAACTTGTGCATGAAGCTTTCTAACCCTAATCCATGTTTGAACTTTTATTTGAATGGGTAAGCTTCTGATTTTGATCCCCTCCTTTTGGCATGTTGATATGGTATGATTGAAGATCATTTGTGCAAGATTGTGGAATTTTTGAATGTATATTTGATTTGATTTGAATTTTTGTTCCTTACTTGTCCCTTGTTGCTTCTTTTGGGTCATATGTTCACTCTTTAGGTTAGAAGGGCACTTGTGCCAACTTCTTTAGCTTGTTTAAAGCCTTGTTAGGATATTGGAATCCCTCTGGTCTTGAGTTGGTGTTTGTACCTTTGGAAATTTTGTGATTTGTTTGCTTTTGAAATCCTTTCATTCTTATGTTGCTCACTTCACTTCTCTTGTTTCTTTGCTTCCCATGATGTAAATTCTTGAGTGTTCACTTCTTCTCTTCATCTCATGTGGTCCTTAGACACTTTCTTAATATGTTAGGATTCTGGTCTTACACCTTGTGGTGTTGCTTTAACTATTTTGCTTTGTGTCTTCTCATGTTTACTTTGTTTTGTCATGGTGATTCATAATGCTTCATTGTGAGTTGTATTTCTTTTCTCATTCTTGTGCTTTAAGTTTGCATTTGGCATTTGTGTTTATGACTTCACTTCTGGTTGTGTGACTTTGGTTTGACATTATGTTCATTTTGTATTGCATTTATGTTTGTGTCACTAACCATTTCAGGGGCTTTGGTAAGTGAGAGGTGTGGATGTGATTCCCACATCTCCAAATCTTATCTCTTCTCTTCTCCTTTCTTCATTGATACTATTATTGTGATGGGCTTAGGCCTTACTTCCTCCCTCTTCTATTCTTCTATTCTTCATTCTTCTCTTTCTTTTCTTCTTTCTTTCTTCTTTAGGATAGTAAACCTCACTAACTTAGGATTACCTTGCATGATAACATTAGGATTCATTAGTCCCCCATTAGACTTTTACCTTTGTGATCCTTTTGTTTCTCTTCTCTTCTCATCTCAAAACCCTAAAGAAGACACTTAATAAAGATTGAAGTGATATCTTGAGCAATAGCCTTATCCCATGAGACACTTGTAGTCTTCCCATCTTGGGATAGTACAAGCTTGTCTTGTGATGTACAAGTCTGATCAGGATATCATCTTCAACAAGAAAATCATAAAACACACTTCTTCATTGTAAATACAAAAACACTTAATAAGCTAATGAGTTAGTGAGCTTAAGCCCAAATCTATGGATTCAAGTTTTGGGGATCTTCTCCTTACTTGAGTGTGCTTGTTCTATTATTCCATCTTGGAATGTAGTGACAAGAACACATTCCATGGAAAAGAGCTTGAGTTTGCTTCCTTATGACACACTCATAAAAGCTTCTAAAAAACACAAACAAACAATAAGAGTCTCTCCTTTGGGAATTATTTTCTCATCTCCTTCGCTCCGTCCGCGAACTTGCTTCTTCTTGTCATTTTGCAAGACGGTAACGCACTCGTCGTCCGAGCCTGCAACCCCTGAGCATTGACATAGGCAGTTCAAGCCTTAAGACACAAGCAATCTTTTTCACCCCTAGTTAGGGGAACTACGGCGACTCTGATCCTCATTGTCCAGATGAGGTACGTAGGCAGCGGGGTAGGGCCCGTTCGAGCACATTCTTTTATTTTCCCTAAATTTTCCCCCTTTCTTTTCTTTCTTATCCAGTTTCAGTTTCAGTTTTGCAGAAGCTTTCATTTCTTCACCCTTTGAAG
This sequence comes from Lathyrus aphaca, assembly GCA_963966055.1. Taxonomy (NCBI): domain Eukaryota; kingdom Viridiplantae; phylum Streptophyta; class Magnoliopsida; order Fabales; family Fabaceae; genus Lathyrus; species Lathyrus aphaca. Next base: position 458,126,528 of record OZ014525.1, on the reverse strand, counting down.
CAGATTTCTTTGCAAGCGTGGATCCCGTCGGGTACGGCGGACAATCTGGGTGCTAATACCTTCCCAGGTCGTAACCGACTCCCGAACTCAGTCTCTTTGGTTCGCAGGACCCATGTCCTTCCTCTTCTTTCTTCTGGTTTGTGCAGCATTACCATTCCTGTTCCTTCGGGATAAAAATGTCTGGCTGGCGACTCTACCTCTTTCCGCGCCACTTTCGCGTTTGTACCAGGATGGAAATCCGGGGAGCGACAACATCAACACCAGCAATTTTCATCATCTGCACCATCTCTAGTCAGACCTCATGTCACCATTTACTATGAACCTCATACTGTCGCAACTCCTTCTTCCGCAAAAATCAGTCCGATTACTATCACGGTACCTGGACCAGTTCCATATGACAGCAACAGTGTCGTGCCTTGGCACTATGGCTCAGATCTTTATTGCGACGGAAAGAAAGTCATTTTTGACTCTTCAACACCACAGATTGATAATGTCGGGGGAAGTGGAGGCTTCACTCGAAGCGGACGTCTCTTCGCGTCACAGTTCCCAAGAACTAATGTTGAAGCAAAAGTTGTTGCCAAGGCTAAAGGCAAGAGTGTGGTGCCTGAAGAACCAATTGCTAAAGAAGCTCAGAAGACACCCTTTGATCAGGATGTAGACGAGTTGATGAGGATTATTAAGAAGATTGACTACAAGGTTGTGGACCAGTTCCATCAGACACCCTCCAAAATCTTTATTCTATCACTGTTCATGTGTTTTGAGGTTCACAGGAATGCACTTCTCAAAGTCCTGCACGCAGCTTACATACCAAAAGAGATTACAGTTAATCAGCTAGAAACGGTGGTTTCAAATGTCAATACTAATCATGGACCAGGGTTCACCGATGCTGATCTAACTACTGAAGGCCGCAACCACAATAAGGCTTTGCATATCACCTTAGAATGTAAAGGTGTTGTTCTTTCTCATGTCTTGGTTGACACTGGGTCCTCACTCAATGTTCTTCAAAAGAAATCCTTGGTCAAAATGGAGTATGATGGTCTTGCACTCCTCCCAAGTAACCTAGTTGTAAGAGCCTTCGACGGTTCTAAGAGATCAGTTCTAGGAGAAATTGAGTTGCCTGTGGTAATTGGCCCACAAATTTTCAAAACTATCTTCTATGTGATGGACATTCAGCCTGCCTACAACTGCTTGTTGGGTCGACCCTGGATTCATGCCGCTGGCGCCATAACATCGACCCTTCACCAGAAGTTAAAATATGAATGGGAAGGCCAAGTTATCACCATCTGTGGAGAGGAGGATATCTTTGTCAGTCATCTAGCTACTTACAAGTATATTGAGATGGATGGAGAAATCCATGAAACAATGAGTCAGGGTTTTGAGGCCCTCAATGTCAATGAAGCAACAGCTAAAGTGTCTGGTACTTCAATCTCTTCTTACAAACAAGATCGGAAGGTTGTGGAAGACAGGAATGCCCAAGGCTGAGGCAAGCTGCTGCAAGTTCATATAAAGGAAGACAAGTTTGGGTTGGGTTACAGACCATCCCGACAGATCCAAGAGGAGGCTATTGAAGCTCCCAAGTTTATTAGTGGGGGATGCTGACCCCAGATGCAATCAACAATGTGGAAGACGAGGCTGAAAGCGACTTCAACCTGGAAAGCTGGATTCGTCTAAGAGTCCCGGGCCAACAAGTCCTCAACTGGTATTCCCAGGAAATTATAAGGTTTACTGCTGCAGAGTAATTATTATTTCCTGTTTAAGCATGCATCAAGTCCTGCATCTTGCCCAAGGTGTCAGGACTCATTTTGGAATAGGGCCATATATGTATTTTGTGCAAATGAATGATTAATGAACAATGGACATCTTTTGCAAACAATCTTTTTCGCTCATTGTCTTTTCATTTTTGTTATTTTCGCACAAAACAATAAATGGCAATGTTTTTATCAATAACTTCGTTCACTTTTTTCTAAAATAAGATAAAATCAATCACTAAAATGAACAAATCTCAACCCTTGAAGAGATAGTCCTCCAGAATGCACCGACAACGACACTGCTTTGACCTTGTATGACTTCGACAATCCGATTAATCAAGCTGATGAAGGGGTTGATGAATACTATGATTTTCCTGAATAGTTGGCCAGGTTATTGAGACAAGAGGAAAAGGTGATTGCTCCTCATCAGGAGGAAGTTGAAACTGTCAATCTTGGTACCGAGGAAGATGTGAAAGAAGTGAAGATCGGGGCCGGTCTGCAAGCTCTAGTGAAAGAACAACTCATCCGTATGCTTCGAGAGTATGTCGACTTCTTTGCTTGGTCCTATCAAGATATGTCGGGTCTGGATACATACATTGTCATGCACAGACTGCTATTGAAAGAAGATTGTCTGCCAGTTAAATAGAAGTTGCGCCGTACTCGCCCAGATATGGCCATAAAAATCAAAGAAGAAGTACAAAAGCAGTAGGACGCAGGTTTTCTTGCTGTAACTAGTTACCCGCCATGGGTTGCTAACATTGTACCCGTACCTAAGAAGGATGGAAAGGTGCGTATGTGTGTGGATTACCGGGATCTGAACAGAGCAAGCCCGAAGGATGATTTCCCATTATCTCAAATTGATGTATTGGTGGATAACACAGCTCCGTTCTCGGTATTTTCTTTTATGGATGGATTTTCTGGATACAATCAGATTAAGATGTCTCCCGAAGACATGGAGAATACAACTTTTATCACACCCTAGGGCACGTTCTGCTACAAGGTCATGTTGTTTGGTCTGAAGAACGCCGGTGCAACATATCAACGGGCTATGGTAACATTATTCCATGATATGATCCATAAAGAAATTGAATGCTATGTGGATGATATGATTGCCAAGTCCCTTACAGAGGAAGAACATTTGGTAAACCTGTTGAAATTGTTCAAGCGTCTGAGGAAGTATCAGTTGAAGTTAAACCCCAACAAATGCACATTTGGGGTACGTTCTGGTAAGCTGTTGGGTTTTATCGTAAGTGAAAAAGGAATTGAGTTTGATCCCGATAAAGTCAAAGCAATTCAGGAAATGCCTGCACCTAAGACTGAGAAAGAAGTTTGAGGGATCTTAGGTAGATTGAACTACATCTCAAGGTTCATATCTCATCTCACTACAACCTACGAGCCCTTGTTCAAGCTGTTAAGAAAAGAGCAAACAGTTAGGTGGAACAATGATTTCCAGAAAGCTTTTGACAAGATCAAATAATATCTGCAAGAACCTCTCATTCTCATGCCTCCAGTTGAAGAAAGACCTCTAATCATGTACCTGACAATATTAGAAGAGTCAATGGGGTGTGTGTTGGGCCAACATGACGAGTCTAGTCAAAAAGAGTATGCAATATACTACCTAAGCAAAACGTTTACCGACTGTGAACAACGTTATTCACTGCTCGAGAAAACTTGTTGTGCTTTAGCGTGGGCTACTCGCCGACTAAGACAGTATATGTTGACTCATACTACCTTATTGATCTCAAAAATGGATCCAGTCAAGTACATATTTGAGAAGCCAGCACTTACCGGAAGGGTTGCCAGGTGGCAAATGATTCTAATAGAATATGACATTCAGTACACCTCTCAGAAATCCATCAAAGGTAGTGTATTGTCTGACTATCTGGATGAGCAACCCATTGATGATTACCAACCTATGAGATTTGACTTCCCTGATGAAGACATCATGTTCTTAAAAGCAAAAGATTGTGAAGAGCCTATTCAAACTGAAGGGCCTAATCCAGAAGAAGCATGGACTATGATGTTTGACGGGGAAGTTAATTGTAATGGTCGTGGGGTTGGTGCAATTCTTATTACACCTAAAGGGGTTCATCTGCCTTTCTCAGCAAGGCTCACCTTTGTCTGCACTAACAACGAAACAAAATACGAAGCTTGTATCATGGGTCTTGAGGAAGCCATTGACCTCAGGATTAAAACCTTGAATGTATTCGGAGATTCAACTTTGGTAATCAACCAGACCAATGGCAAGTGGTACACTCATCAGGAGCATCTGATTCCCTACCGTGACTATACGAGGAGATTGTTGACCTTCTTCACAAAAGCCAAGCTTGAATACATCCCTCGAAATGAGAATCACTTCAAAGACAATTTGGCTACCATTTCATCCATGATCAAAGTACAAGCTGCCAATTATGTACCTCGGATTTCGGTATCCAGACTGGAAAGACCGACATATGTATTCTCTGTAGACACTGTTACTGATAACAAGCCTTGGTACCACGACATCAAATGCTTCTTGGAGAATCAGACATACCCACCTGGGGCATCGTAAAATGATAAGAAGACATTAAGAAGGCTAGCCGGCAGTTTCTTCCTCAATACGGATGGTTCTTTGTACAAGCTAAACTTTGATATGGTCTTGCTCAGATGTGTTGACAAGAAGGAAGCAGACCTACTAATGCACGAAGTACATGAAGATTCTTTCGGTACCATGCCGGAGGACATGAAATGGCAAAAATATTGTTAAGATCAGGTTACTACTGGATCACAATGGATGCAGACTGTTGTGCCTATGCCAGAAAATGCCACAAATGCCAGATCTATGCAGATAAAGTGCATGTGCCTCCAAATCCTTTCAATGTAATGTCTTCGCCTTGGCACTTCGCCATGTGGGGCATTGATATGATTGGAAATATTGAACCGACGGCTTCAAATGGTCACAGATTCATCCTGGTATCCATCGATTACTTCACCAAATGGATTGAAGCAGCTTCATATGCAAACGTCACCAGGCAAGTGGTAGCTCGATTTCTGAAAAGGGATGTCATCTGTCTATATGGAGTTACCGAGCAAATCATTACTGATAATGGTTCCAATTTGAATAACAAGATGATGGCAAAACTTTTTCGGGACTTCAAAATTGAACATCACAACTCTTCTCCTTACAGGCCAAAGATGAATGGCGTTGTTAAGGCTGCTAACAAGAATATTAAGAAGATTGTGCAAACGATGGTAGTCACCTACAAAGACTGGCATGAAATGCTCCCATTTGCCTTGCATGGGTACCGAACCTCTATCAGAACATCTACTGGGGCAACACCTTATCAGTTGGTGTACGGTATGGAAGTTGTCCTACCTATTGAAGTTGATATACCCTTCTTACGGGTAATGATGAATGTGAAGCTGGATGAATCAGAATGGGTCTGATCTCGATATAATCAATTGAGTCTGATTGAAGAAAAGAGATTAGAAGCCATCTGTCATGGGCAGTTATATCAAAAGTGAATGAAGAAAGCCTTCGATCAGAAAGTCAGACCTCGGGAATACCAAGTGGAAGAGCTTGTTCTGAAAAGATTTATTCCATCGCATACAGACCACAGGGACAAATGGACGCCAAACTACGAAGGTTCATTCATAGTAAAGAAAGTTTTCTCTGGTGGAGCACTGATGCTCACTACTATGGATGGCGAGGATTTCTTATCTCCTGTGAATTCAGATGCAGTTAAAAAATACTTCGCATAAAAGACCCGCTGGACATAAAAACAGGATGTAAGTCCAGGAAAAAATAGGGCATCCCGGCAAGTCAAAAACAGAATAAAACACTCGGGAAAAAATAAGGGAAAAATTGAAAAACAATGTACACCCGCTGAGTTGAAAAGCCACATCGGACAGCTCAGGCAAAAATGGGTATCCCGGTGGATTGAAAACCCGAAAGGGCGATCCATGCAAAATCAGGGAAAACGTGAACAACTGCATTCTGAATTCGTCTGGATCACTCACAACATGGCAAGCTTCGAAAGGATAAAGCGTCATTCAGAATCAACCTTCTTCAGAAAGCAAGATAAGAAGAACGTCAATGTCATAGAGGTCATAGCAAGGAAGTTCACTGGAGCGTCGACTTCAACATTGCCAAAACACTTTTATTTTCTCAATTTACAGCAATCTCCTCCTTTCAGGGATTCGCTTCTTTCATTGTACTTGCCTATTCAAGGCACACAAATCAATAAAATCAGAATTTTCAGTCACACTTTGTTTTGTACATTTTTGTTTTGTTTGCAAAATGTCCAAAGTTCATAATACAACACTTGCATGAAAACGTATAAGCCATTTTCAATACATGCTTGCAGTAAATTTGCACTCTTGAGTAAATCTAACTCCTATGATGGAATCTGGTTGAGGATACCTCTGGACACTTGTGCGTTTCTGTTTAACAGGTTGCAGGTACTCAAGGCCGACGATCTTTCACATCATGGGGCATATCAAGCATTATATCCCCAGCCAAGTCAGCAACATCTCATCAACAAGGTTACTTGACATGTGTTTTCCCCCACGAAGTTGTCATCCCCTCAGAGGATCCTTCAAAAAACTCATTAAATCCCCAGCTTGTCGCTTGGACGAAAGAGTTGCAACAAATTACCTCCCAGAAGTTCCCTCCTCCCCAAGCAGGATCTCCCGAGAAATGCCTGGCGGCTTTTCCCCCAACAAAGTAGCCAGGAACTTTCTATTCCCCATCAGAGTTGCCATTTTCTCCCCAGTAGAGCAATGCCTGAAATACTCTTCCCCAGCGGAGTTGCCGAAGCCTCCTCATCCCCAGCACGATTTCTTCAACAGAAGCTTCCCTGACCGGGATCCCCATAGAGTTATTCCCCCAGAGAGCCACAGATTTTATAGGAAGATCATTTAGTGATCCTCTCTCCCCACAGATCGGCCAATGATCTCTTTCCCCAGCGGAGTTCTCCCTCCAGTCAGATCGCCCAGAGATCTTTCCCCCCGCAGGATCCGGATCTCGGATAGGTTCTCTCATTTTGCATAATCATAGCAT